>CM040120.1:330527434-331127434 GCA_022559845.1 Amorphophallus konjac | reverse complement strand
TTTCGGGCGGTAAACTTGGCAAATCTGATGGGAACACATCGGGAAACTTATTCATGATGGGAATATCTTCTAAGATGATCTCCTTGGACTCGGTAACGATTACGGAAGCAAGAAAAACTTCACATCCTTGCGAAATAAGTTTGCAAGCGTGAAGAGATGAAATAATGGTAGGATGCTTCTTATATTTGGTACCAAGGAAGGAAAACCGTGGAAGACTTGGTTTCCAAAAAGAGATAATCCGGTTGCGACAATTTATATAGGCGTCGTGGTCTACAAGACAATCTACACCCAAAATAGCATCGTAGCCCTCCATGTCAAGGCATAAGAGGTTACAGGAAGATTATGACCTTCTACCATTACCTCACTATCGGGATAGTAATTTGTAAGTTTGGTTCCTAGACCTAATGGTGTAGTGATTGTTAGGTCCGAAGGTAGAGGAACTGATGAAATTGGCAAGGTTTTTGCAAAATCAGTAGATATAAAGGAATGAGAAGCACCAGTATCAAATAGTACGAATGCAGGATAGGAATAAATTTGGATAGTACCTTCTATTAACCCATCATTCTTGGGCACTTCTTCATCTTCCATAATAGCATTAAGACGAGGATGTCGCTTACGTCCACCATCGAAAGATTGTTCCTTCATGAGGGGGCAATCCGACATGCGGTGCTCCCGACTGTCACATAATAAACAAGCGCCGAGACGCTTCCAGCACTCTTCGGCCGAATGATCGAACTTCTCACAAAACGTGCAAGCCGCCATGACTTGCTTTTCTTCTTCTTTGACCTTCTTGTTCTTATGGTAGCCACTACCATTATCGTTCCGGGATCTCTTCTTGCTATCACGGGATTTGTAAGGTTTCGTGATACTAAACTTTCCCTTCTTTTCATGCCGATCAGACCTTCGGCTCGGCTCCTCTCCTTTTCCCTTAAGTTTTTCGACCTTCTCCAAGGTCCTTTCTCATAGATGTGCCTGTTGGACCATCTCCACATATGTACGGATATTCTGAGTCCCAAGTTGTTGAATAAAACTGAGCCTTAATCCATCCATAAACCGGTTAGCTTTTAATAAGTCGGTACTAACCAAATGAGGAGGATAAGGAGCCAGCCTAGAAAACTGAAGTTCATACTCTGCCACTGACATCGTGCCCTGGCGTAATGAAGCAAACTCCATAGCCTTCCTCTCCTGAACATGTTCGGAGAAGTATTTTGCTCGGAAGAGGGTGAGGAATCCCTCCCAAGTATGTGGTGCATATTGAGGCGGTACAGGGATTGACTTCCACCATGTACGGGCATCTTTATTGAGTTGGAACGTGGCAAGACGAACCTTCTCTTGGTCGGCACATTGCATGACCTCGAATATACGGTTCATTTCATCGATCCAGTTCTCGACTTCATCTGGATTAGAGGAACCAGAAAATCATGGAGGATTTAGGCTTCTGAAGTTACGGCGAAGATCACCAGCACCAGCTCTTGCGTCGGCTTGTGCCATGTTTTTCAATGTCTGAGTGAGACCCGCAACGGTCTGTTGCATTCCACCCCAATCAACATGGTGAGCCATCGTAAGAATGAGGTACCTGAGAAGAGTAATGAATTTGTTAATTCTAGTGGAATGAGTGAGGTTAACCTTAGAAATAATTCTAATCACTATCGATCTCATCCCAGGTTCTACCCAATTCCTCTCACATGGGTTGGAGATTTTTCTTTCCTAGTTTCATAGGTGTGGGTCCTTAAACCTTGGACTTAACCTTATGACATGTCTTTTCCCTAGGACTTCTAGTCCTACACTCTGATACCACTCTAACTATCACGCCCCGAGATTTTGCAGCGGAAACAATTGGGAATGTGAACAGTCGGCATGGTAAGCCTCTTGCAAGCAATATAATCAGAGCGCCAGACAATCACACAAAGTAATTGCACAAGTAATTCACTAAAACCTTCATCTTTATTTCATATAAATAACCATAAAAAATACATAAGATCTTTGACTCTCTTTACTAGACTCAATAAAATAAAGATTACATCATGACTCGACTAGACACTTGATTACTAAGGCTTCTCTCGTCCATATAACCTTCAATCGCTCTCGGACCCGCTACTTGTATAAACCGAATCCGATTCACTTGTACCTCCTGAAACATTGAGAAAGTAGGTATTGAGCACACTTTCCCAGTAGGTATCTTCGTATCAACATGAAGACGAGTTTAAGTGATTAGCATTTTTAGCTCTAGAGAATAGGATAAATCATACAAATACGGTAAAACATATAAATAAAACCAAAGCAACAAGATATGATCATGACGAGATATGAAAATATGATTAATCAAGTATATAGCAAGAATGTAAATTTTGGCCTTTCAATGAACAAGAATGTACATTTCATAACCATGAAGGTTATGCACTAGAAAGTCATGTAACTAGCAAGAAAGCACTTTTCGCTTAATAGCAAGTACTTCATGCATTTACGTGGATCTTTATTCACATCCGTAGATTTTCACTTATTTATAAAGAAAGTACTCCCAGCGCAATGCGACGCCAGTAGCATCATACCCCATGGTTTACATTATATTTCCGACAATCAGTCGATGGGACTAGAATAGAGCCCTTGAACACAATCATTGCTCGAACTGCATCTTCAAGTATAAATCAAGCTACTTCCACGATTATAACAATAATGTGGCCAATAATGTACAAGTTCAACAATAATTCCATGATAAGGTAACCAAAGTATAGAACGTACCAATAACTGATCATGAGAATTCAAGAGATGCATTAATAACTATGTTATGCCATGGAAAAAATTTGACAGCATAACGATACATTCATTATCTTTCATATTTTTAACATTGACTTATTAACATAGGTTCAGAGTCCAGATAATTCTAAGACCATCCAAGAACTCAAAAAAATCAACCCCAAAGGTCAAACCTCGGGTTAGATAATTTTAGGAACCAACCGGTCGTTTACTGGACCGTTTCTTGAGACAAGCGGTTTAGTACAGGACCGTTTTTACGTATGAAACAGAAAAGTCGACATAGTGAAATCTCTTGGATCCTAGCGGTCACGGTAAAGGCCGCTTAGTGGCTGTAGCGGTCTAGGATATGGCCGCAAAGGTCCAGATCTCACAAAACACCGGTAAAAGTGCTCTTTAGACAATGGGCTTTTATGGTACAACCAGCTCGGCGCCCTAGTGGGAATCTCAGGCTCGCAGAGTCTTACGGAGGCCTTGAAACAAGATTTCCTAGTCCGTTGGAAGGAATATCCAATGGAGATGTTATCAAGTCTAAGATTGTGTACTTAATGTGCAAAGGTGTAACTAATGACAACATACCGAGATATGTGCCATGTACTTAAGAAAATAACTCTAGAAGAGAGAGATAGTGGTAACAACGATCAAATCATGACTAGTCCCTAAATCATATAAATTTAAGTTAATTGCAAAAGTATATGATTTGGTCATGAAAATAACACAAGTTTAAAAATAATTCTAAGTGCATAAAGAATCATAAAATCTACTAAAATGTTCTGTTAACATAACTAGGTATATGAAAATATCCCTTGGAATAGGAGTAAAACCTACTTAACTAGGCTTAACATACATTAGTTAGGACCATTCTACACAAAGTTTCGGGTTAACTTAAATACAGAATTCAGAAATCAAAAATGGTCTAGTGGGTGACCGTCTCTTGTGGCTAACGGTCTATCGTACGACCGCTAGTGTTTCTGGCGGTCTATAGGAAGACCGTTTCTTCCTGTGCTAACAGAAAACTCAAATAATAGTAAAATACAATACTAATCTAAGGCATATCATGCATGGAAATCAACATATATAAACTCTATAGCCTGATAGAACAAGGATAGGTCAGCAAATATGCGTGGGTTTATGTACTAATAAGAGAATTTTCTTTTTACTCCATTAGGGCTAGTTCATGCATGAATATTATACTAGATGCATAGTCCTAATAAAAACATAAAATTCTCAGTGTACAATGCATGAAATCGACTGAAATCAGAGGACTTTTATCCCTAATGTCATATTTAAGCCGTTCATGAGATAACCTACCTCTGTCCTAGACTTTAGACTTAAGACTGGAAGTTAACCCTAGTTCCTACTCTTCCTGAACCGAACCAATAACTTCGTGGCCTTCTATCTCTTGATTCTCTTTACCTATGACCACTAAATTTAAAGGGTAAGAAGAGGTTACTAAAAGAAACAAATAACTGTAAAGAACCTCTATCAAATTACCTCGTTTAGGGCTTCTATCTCGCTGATCAATCTGACCCGATCGCATAGGTTCCTGAGATTCTTATGCTGAACCAGCGACTTTAGATGTCTCTAACTTCCTATAGGCTTGATCTCCTAGAACGAAAATTTGAGGAAAGTTAGATCTAACTAAAATGAACAAATTCTTAGAAGAAACTTACCTCTAATTCGACCTTCTTTCCTTAGTTCCACGCGAGCCAAAAGTAAGGGTCGCGTAGGTGAGATCTGGGGTCTATTTATAGGGTTTAACTATTGTTTCATGGATTAGAACGATTCTAGAGTCCTAATTGGTATTAGATCGATCTCTGAGAGTCCCAAGCATACTTACAAGTCTACATACTTTGGTCTCTAGGAGTTTGGATGCCAAAAATCCAATCTTTTTGCACTTTCTTCCACTCACAGAATCTGCAGAGCCTAGCGGTCTAGGGCTAGACCGTTTCTTGTTCCATGCGGTCTCGCGATAGACCGTTTCTTCTATTGGGCGTCGAATTTGAATACTTTCAAACTCTTTCCCTCTTTATCCATTTATTTATCAACTTAATTCCGTAAATACTTGAAATTAAGCTTCTATAATATGGGCCAACCCCTTTTGGGCTTGGTTTTAGTCACTTAGATTTATTTACATAGTATTGGGCTTTAATAATTAGATTTAATTAACTATAATTCATTTAATAGCCCATTGACCTTGAATTAATTCTAGAAACAGCTTAGAAAATCTAATTATGTTTCTAGAAAATTTAAAATATTGTTTATAAAATCTTGGGGTATTACATAAAACCTTTCCAGTTTCACATGTTCCTCTACCCTCGGACCTAGTTATCACGACACCTCTAGGTCCCGGAACCAAAATTACAACCCACTACCCAGATAGTGAGGTTACTATAGAAGGCCATAATCTCCCCGCAAACCTCGTATGCCTCGACATGGAAGGCTACGATGCTATCTTAGGCATAGATTGGTTATGTGAGCATTATGCCGATATCAATTGTCGCAATATGAGGATTTCTTTCCACAAACTGGATCTTCCACGATTTTCTTTCCTTGGCATCAAATATAGGAAGCATCCTATTCGTATTTCTTCTCTTCACGCCTGGAAGCTTATCTCGTAAGGTTGTAAAACTTTTCTTAATTACTTCCGTAATTATTACCGAGTCCAAGGAAATCGTCCTTGAAAACCCCAATAGTAAAGGAGTTTCCCGATGTCTTTCCATCGAATTACCTGGCTTACCGCTCGAAAAACTTCTCTATTGAACTCATTCCTGGAGCAACACCAATTTCAATAGCTCCCTACAGGATGTTCCCCACGGATCTCAAAGAATTGAAGAAAACAACTTCAAGAGTTATTAGAGAAGGGTTTCTTTCGACCAGCACATCCCCTTGGGGTGCGCCGATTCTATTCTTTCGAAAGAAGGACAGATCTCTCAGGCTATCCATCGACTATTGGCAACTAAATTAACTCACAACTGAGAACAAATATCCACTACTGCGTATCGATGAACTCTTTGATCAAATCTCCAGAGTGAAATATTTCTCGAAGATAGACCTCAGGTCTGGTTATCATCAACTCAGAATTAAAGATGAAGATGTTTACAAGACCGCATTCCGTAGCAGATATGGGTACTATGAGTTTGTGGTGTTGCTGTTCGGGTTAACCAATGCCCCTACAGCTTTCATGCAACTCATGAACAATATTTTCAGGCCTTATCTCGACCGATTTGTGGTCATTTTCATCGATGATATTCTCATATACTCTAAGACTAAGGAGGATCATGAAGAACATCTAAGGATATCTTTGCAAACACTAAGAGAACACCAACTCTACGCGAAGCTCAACAATTGTGAGTTCTGGCTAAAGGAGGTATCTTTCCTTGGCCACATCATTTCAAAGGAAGGTATCACTATGGATCCTTCTAAGATAGAAGCCGTCAAGAATTGGATCTGACCAACGAATGTCTCTGAAGTGAGAAGTTTCCTTGGTCAGGCTGGCTATTATCGGCGGTTCATCAACGATTTTTCAAAAATTGATGTTCCTTTGACTAGGCTGACAAGAAAGGAGAACCCCTTTATATGGTCGAAGGATTACGAAGAGAGTTTCTTGACTCTCAAGGAACATCTCACTACGGCACCCATCTTGGCACTACTTGTCGAAGGTGGTGACTTTGAAGTCTATATAGATGCATCTGGTATTGGCCTTGGTTGTGTCCTTATGCAACACAGCAAGGTAACTTGCTATGCTTCTAGGCAGTTGAGGTGACATGAGTAAAATTATCCAGTGCATAAGCTAGAGTTAGCTGCTGTCATTTTCACCTTAAAAATATTGCGATATTATCTCTATGGGGAGAAATTCACTATATTTTTGGACCACAAAAGTCTGAAGTATATCTTCACCCAGAAGGATTTGAATATGAGGCAAAGAAGATGGCAAGAGTATTTGAAGGACTTCGACTTCTCTATTCAATACCATCCTGGTAAAGCAAATGTTGTAGCTGATGCACTCAGCCAAAAACCACTGGCAACCCTAGCAAGTCTCAAGAAAGGTATGACCTATCTTATAGAAGATTTTTCACATTTGAATCTAGATGTTGATACAGAAGAAGAAGGGTGTATTATTGCCAATATCCGATTGCAACCCACGTTCATAGAAGATCTAGTTAAGTTGCAGGATAATGACCCCACGTTGATGGAGATCGAAACCAATATTGATCAACCGCCAGAATTTTCTGTTTCGACCGATGGAAGGATGTTATTCAAAGGTCGGATTTGTGTGCCGGATCATGCTGACACTAAGAAGTTGATTATGGAAGAACCTCATAAATCGAGATATGCCATTCACCCTGGAGCTACCAAGATGTATCAAGATTTGAAAAGGAATTTTTGGTGGCCGAACATGAAGAGATAAATAGCGGATTTTGTATCTCGATGTCTCACTTGTCAGTAAGTCAAGGTGAAACATCTAAAGCCAGCTGGAAAGTTACATCCCTTGGAAATTCCCGAATGGAATTGGGAAAGCATAGGGATTGATTTCATCATGGGACAGCCTAAGACAAGAGGTGGACATGATGGTATATAGGTGACCATAGACCGATTGACTAAATCTGCCCATTTTCTACCTATTAAAAGTCGATGGTCTATGTATATATTAGCAGCTTTATATATGAAGGAAATTATCAAGCTAAATGGAGTCCCTATCTCTATTATTTCTGATCGAGACCCTCACTTTACATCACAATTCTGGAGGGGTCTACAACATTCTTTGGGGACTCGACTCAATTTTAGCACAGCTTTTCATCCACAAACTGATGGTCAAACTGAAAGAACTAATCAGGTAATAGAAGATATGCTCAGGGCATGTGCAATTGATTTCGGTGGAAGTTGGCATGATCACTTGCCTCTAGTTGAATTTGCCTACAATAATAGCTATCAAGTTAGTATACAAATGGTTCCATTTGAGGCATTATATGGGAGAAGTTGTCGCTCACCTATCTGCTGGAGTGAAGTTGGGGGAAAATAATTTCTAGTCCCTGAACTCATCCGGGATACCACTTAGAAAGTGAAACTTATTCGAGAACGACTCCAGATGGCTCAAGATAGACAAAAGTCATATGCTGACAATAGAAGGTGAGACTTGGAATTTTAAGTGGGAGACCACGTATTCTCAAGGTTTCCCCAGGTCGAGGAATTCGAAGATTTGGCATCAAAGGCAAGCTCACTCCGATATATATTGGCCCTTTTGAAGTTCTTGAGAGGGTTGGCGAGGTCACATATCAGATTGCTTTGCCTCCTCAATTAGCTGGAGTCCATGATGTGTTTCATGTCTTGATGCTCAAAAGATACGTCTATGACCCATTCCATGTTATAAGTCATGATGACCTGGTGATTCAGAAGGACTTGTTGTACGAGGAAAAGTCACTCAAAATAGTTGATCAAAAAGTACGTCAACTTCCAAATAAAACCATTCCCATGGTAAAGATCCAGTGGAGTGAAAGACTAGATAGTGAGGCGACATGGGAAATGGAAGAAGCTATGCGCAAGAGATTACGGAACTATTTGATTGTAAGTATACTCTCCATAAAACCAATGCAATGAATTTGTGGATCAAATTCTTTTTAAGTGGGGGAGGGTGTAACAACCCTGGTAATTATCATTTTTTTTGGAATTTTCTAGGAATTAAATAATTCTTATTAAGTATTTAAAAAAGGCTTAATGAGTTATTAAGTTAATTATTGGTTTATTTAATTAATTTGAAGGCCCTATATTAACCAAAGGGTTAAGCCCACTTAAACGAGGCCCATGAATCCAATCCTAAGGCATTTTGGTCCAAGCCCACCTCTAGAGACGTAATTAGGGCTAATTTCAGATTTAAGTTTGATAAATGGGGAAAATAAGGGATAAATAAGGTATAAATCAAAAAATCTAAAAATTTTGGGAAAATTACCAGAACGCGGTCTATCGTGCGACCGCGTCCTGATGAAGGCGGTCCCAGACAGACCACATTCATCTACCGTAAACGGGGTTGATAAACCCCAAAAAAATTGGATTTTTATCCCGTTCAATTGCTAGAGTTTGATGCTATCTGGCATGGCAACCTAGTGTAGGACTCTTAGAGATCAATTTTACTCCAAATAAGGACTCCAATTCGATCTAATCTAGCCACCCTAGGCCAAATCCTATAAGTAGGCCTGAACTTCGACCTGCGCGAACCCTAATTTTGGAGTGCGTATTTCGAAGGTAAGGAATCATCTTCCGAGGTTTATCCTTTAGAAAATTTTGTTCCTTTTGATTTTGTCTAATTCTCCTCTAAACCCCATGCCACGAGATCAAGACCTTGAGAAGTTAGAAGTCCCGGAAGTCGCTGGTTCTCTGTAGATCACACAGGAACAAGTGAGTTTCTTCGAGAAAGATCAGAGATTTAGGAACCCTAACCGAGGTAATTTCAAGTCTGGTCTTTAGAATTAATTGTTCCTCTTTATGTCTTCTCACTACCCTCCAAATCTCGTGCTAGGAAACCAAGAGGTCAAGGAGATAGAACCGCTAGATGTTGTGGGTTCCACGTAGGACACGCAGGAACGAGGACCTTCTTCCAGCAACAAATTCAAAGTCTAGGGAGCAAATCAAAAGTAGGTTATCTCATAATGGCTTGAACTGCGTGTTTGGAATAAAAGGCCTCAATTTCCTCATGATTTCATGCATTGAACATGGCGTATTGGATGTTTTTCTATGCTTGCACAGTTAGGGTTTCATAACATGCATATCCCTGCATCTAATGGAAAAAGATGACTACTTTGGCCAAATCCATGCATCTTCATGTATTAGTTCTGTTCTATCATGTCTTATCATCCTATTCCTCATAGTTTTCATGTGATAATTGCTCTTAGATAGGCCTTGCACGTTAATATATTACTTTTTGTCAGGCAGACAGAAGGCGGTTCTACAGAATCCGCATCTTCCAAGAGGCGGTCTCAGATGGACCACGGTTTCCAATAGGCGGTTCTCCTTAGACCGCGTTATGTTTTCTGTTAACCTTAAACAAAATGCATATCAGCCCTTATAAATGTATGCTAAGCCTGAGTAATTATGCCCTATTCCTGGCTATATTATTATATTCACGATTTTGGTTATATCATCCATCAATCCTGTGGATTTCATGCCCTATATGTTTTTTGGAACTTATTTTAATCTTATGTTAATTTCATGCCAAAATCATATAGTCTTCTATTAAAGTTATTTTCATATGATTTGTGGAACGTGTTACATTGGATTTTTAATCGCTATTTTTATACGTGTCCACTCTCATCTTTATTCTTTCTTAAAGTACATAGCACGTATTCCGGTAAGTGGCTATTAGTTACACTTTGCACTCATAGGCATACCTTCTTGGACTTGTGATTCTCTCCATTAGATATTCCTTCTGCCAGACTAGGTGTTTATGTTTCAAGGCCTCCGTAAGTCTTCGCGAGCCTGAGATTCTAACTAGGACGCCGAGCTGGTTGTACCCTAAAAACCCAATGGATTAGAAAGCACCTGAGTTTCTCTCATTTTCCTGCACTCTGGACTAGTCGCGGCCCTTAGGCGACCACCTACTTCTAGTAGCGGTCGGCCCGTGACCACGTTCTCCTGTAGTGCTGCTGCATCGACCCCTTTTCCTTTCTGGAGTCGACTCTATCTAAAGGCAGTCTTGACTCGACCGCAGTTTCAATAAGACGGTCCTCACTTGATCACGTTTTTCCAGATTGTGTCTAACCCATGGTTTGACCCAAGGGTTGGTTATACTCCGCTCCTAGATGGTCATTCGATTATCTGGAACCCAACATCTTGTTCAATAATCTATTAATAAACTATAGAAATTAATGAATGTATCGTTATGTTGCCGGATTTCTCTCGTAGCATGACCTTGTCCTTAATTCGTTCTTGAACTCACATGTTCATATTTGGTGCATTCTTACCTTGATATTTGTTATCATGAACATATTGTTGAACTTGGTATTATCAGCCATGTTTATTTTACTCATGGAAGTAGCTTGATTTATAACTTGAAGATGCTAGAGCGGGCACGGACAGTGTCCAAGGGCCTCACGCTAGCTGTGGCGACCCAGACTCTGGATACCGGGTAAACCCGATACCACTTGGAACCTGCGAGGCCTCCCATGAGCGGAAAAGCTCCGAAGGGTTAGAAAGGTATTTGAGAGTACATTGAACTTCCAGATAAAGCAATTAGCAATTAAATTTCAATGATCAAGATTGCTAAATTAGCAGAAATAAAATTACATTTTCAATTAACAAATTAACTAACAGAGTCCAGTCCAAAGAAAGACAAGTACAGTCCAACATAAAAGAGAACGTACTCTCAAGTCGGGGGAGGCCTGACACTGGCAACGCTGGCACTAAGAACCACGCAGTAGAACCTCCCAGCACGAGGAAGAACAGCTACACCTGAAAAGTCAGGTGTGAGCCTTGTCTCACGGGCTAAGTAGGGATCCTGTAGAACCCTACCACAAAACATCGTAGTAACACCGGTGCTAAACTAAAGCAAAGCAGTAACAGCAAGAGCTGGAACAGCAAAAGTAAAGAGGAAAACAACAGTACCACGGAACATGGCAGTCGAAGGAAACTCGGCCCTCTAAACTACTCCAAACAGCAACAGAAAGGTGAACCCCGATCTCACCAAGTCGGGCGTTACCAATCCATTGACAAAACACGAAACCCTATCGTGAAAAGCCTACCAAAGACCTACACAGTCAAAGGCATGAGACATACACGAGCTCACCATCGTGTACGCTACACAGACCTCGAGTGAAGCCAAAACACCGGCTACTCGAACAAGTCACGAAAACACAAGTCGTCGTGTCAAGTGACAGAAGCACCTCCTCACTAGAAGAACAACCAGATGCGTCCACAGACATCTTACAACGCGCCTTAAGCGTCTCCCACTCGCCTCGAATAGGTTAACTGAGACACTGAACAAGTACCAAGTACATGGAACAACAGTAACGAGTGACTAGTCAGGGTCACGCCCGTCGGCACTAATCCAACCTCCCCTGACCACGTGTGCACACACAAGCCCAATGCCTTGAGCCAGGCCTCTAGCTAGTTCCTCCCCCAGTAAGACGCTACCGCAAAGCAAGGGGGCCCACAAAAACTAGCCTAAAATCTGTCAACCACGAGCTGCCTCGCCACCACTCCCAGGTGGACCGACATACAGAAGTGTCGTCAGGCTACAACTAGCGAAGGCTCACTAGACACATAGACTCAAAATAGCGAACACCGAAGTACAGACAGTGTAAGCACACACCTGTCGCACATACTACGGAGCATAATGCAGTATACAATTGCTACTAGACTCAAGACAGTCAATTATACCTACTCACGACGATCCTTGAGTCAAAAGACTCGGGTCAAGATCCTCGCACATCGTAACAACATGCCATTAATCAGCCTAGTCCCTAAGCCAAAAATCACGGGAAAACATATTATGGAAGATGGCACAGAACAGCTGGATCCATAACAACAATAATGATAACAATGAGTTCTCCACCTCCAAGCCACATAATGGACTCACAATTCCGTATAACATGAAACACGGAACATGAGGGATCGCTAAAAGCCCTCAAACCACATGGCATGCAAACTGACGTTAGACAACACCTCCACGCATCCAAAACCATGTCTCGATCCTCACAGGATAGACGAGACTATCACGAGGTCACGTGTCAACCACTGGGTCACAACTGGGTTGACCAGAAACCATAATGACCCTCGAAATAATACAAAACACTGCTCGGTACAGTGGCACTCTCAGACACCCTATAACATGGTCACAACCCTCATAGGACGTCCAAGACATCCACGGAACAATGGACTAACCAAGGGGTCAAAGCTACATTAACTGGAAACCAAACCAACACTTAAACAACACTCTGGGTAGGTGGCGGTCTCACCCTTGGCCGCTAAACCAACCTAGCGGTCATCCAAAAGGCCGTTACCCTCAAGAAACCCTAGATACAAGATCTACAGAAGCAGGAGCCTTGCGGTCTGCTTGAGGCAGCTGCTAGCACCATGCAGTCACCTCAGGGCCGCAAGCTGGACCCATCAGTCATGACTTGGCCGCTATACCCAGTCAACCCCCAAACCGGTCAAACCGACATAGACATATAACGGTTTCCATGGAACCGTTTAAAGGGAATGACGGTCACCCCACGGCCGCCAAAGACCCCATGCGGTTGGAGCTAGACCGCTAGCCCGAACCGACTTAAAACCGTTGACCAATTCAAACATCAAATAACGGTCGCCCAAGGGCCGCTAAAGAAGCCTTGCGATCAGTCACGTGACCGCTAAACCAAACCAACATGCTCCACCTAACGGTCTCCAGAGGACCGCTAAACCCAAATAATGGTCTCTGGTAGGACCGCCAAACCGTTCCGGCGGGAAAACCACGGGACTACCCAAAACACGGCCTTTCCACGCCTCAATCGCGTCTAAACAACGGGGAAACAACCCTAACATCGATATCCTCCTTCCACAAGCCGGAAGGGATCAAATCATGCACAAAAACACATGAAATGGGCGATTCCCATGAATCGACCCAACACTACTCACATGGACAGCCGGGCTCATACCGGCTCCGATTCTCAACCAAATGCAGTAAAACTGGCGAGAAAAGATTCCCAACATGCCAGGGATTCAAATGAAACCATTTAAAGTACAAACCGTCGCCTAGAACGGTGAACATGACTCACAGCCCCCAAACATGCATTTCACCCAAACAAGGCAAAACCCACTCAAACTCACACCGTTTGGCTCTAAATCGCGAGAGGATGCAGGAAAAGAGCAGGGCATTGTGGACGTCAAAAAATGATGATCACACGACATGTATGTCCCGGCACCCGAGAGCAAGTCGAGGATGGAAAGGCCGAATGAACCTCGTATCTCGTCCGATCAAGGCAAAAACACACCGGGTGGTCCGCTACCTGATAAGGAAGCTTCTCGACCCGAAGAAATGGCCCTGGTCCTTCAAAACAAGGTGTCGAAGGCCGAATCAGCGAAAAACTTGAGTAACCTAATTGGGGCACACATCATGCCGGAAAGGTCCGTAAAAGGCCGAGGAACTGCCCAATGGGGGCAAAAATACTTTGGGTGGCTGCTCACTCGATGAAGACACCCCCCCACGGATAGAGAGCAGGGTTAAGGGCACGATTCACAGTGCCGAAGGCTGAATCAGGCCGAAACCTGAGCAATCTGATATGGGTTCGGCACGTGTCGAAAATCACTCAGAATCGCAAACCGAGGCCCAGAGGCCCCAAAGTGGACACCCCGGAGGTGGTGCATTAAAGCTAAGGCGGTATTGGAGGCCAAGCATTTGTCTGGGCTGCTTCGGAGCCGGGGCAGAACCCCCTTTTGCTTCTAAATCGGCACTGCCTCTCTTAGGCTAAACGGGCACGGCCTGCCCCTTTCCTGCTAAATCGGCGTGCCCTTGGCCTAAATCGGCGCGCCCCTGGCCTAAACTGGCGCGCCCCCCTGGCTAGTAAACCGGCGCGCCCTTGGCTACTAAATCAGCGCGCCCCCCTGGCTGCTAAACCGGCGCGCTCACATTGCTTGAACCGGCGCGCCCTCTGGTGCACCTAAACTGGTGCGCCCTCGACCGCGCCCGTTTTAACCGAAGGGCCGTCCCATCGTCAGTCCGATGCTCTATTTTTCTCTGCAAACAAAGGCACCCTTTCCTAAAATGGAGGAACATTCTGCATCAGACCGACGGGTAACCGCCGGCACTCCTCAAGCCCCCAAGAACGGAAGTCTTCGAGCTCCGCACCGAACGTCGCATCTCCACCGAACGCCGTCGACCAATCCCGGGTGAGCACCTCCCCTACTCTACCTCTCCCCCTATCCGCAGGCCACTCAGCATCTTCGAGCGGGAAAAGGATAAGAAGGAAAATAAAGAGGGTTTGGCTTCGACGGCCTCCCCCACTTCCACTCCTACAAAAGGGAGGCATGCTCCACTAGAGAAGAGGTTGGTTGGTTGGTTGGGGGTTGATGGCCAACAAGAAGAGAGGCCAGCCGAAGAGAAAAGAGGATCCACCCACCTGCGTCTGCGGAGTGAAGAAAATAGAAGAGAGAGGTGAGAGTGAAAGGGGGGGGGGAGGAGCTTGTGCTCTATCTCCCCTCCTACTGGTGTTTCTATTTCTCCCTTCCCCTGTTGTTTCCCTCTTGTTATGGGGTACATTCCTCCCTTTGGGTTTGTTCTTCTGTCGCCCTCTTGACCCTTCATAGATGAATAAAAAAAAGAAAAGTTGTTCTATGTTTTTTTTTTTTGCTTGCCCATCTCACAAAGTTTCTTTCCCTCTCTCTATCTTCTAATCACCTACAGCCCCTTCAGAGCCTGCCTCTCCGTGGCATGGTCTTCGAGGGAACCCGTCCGAAGGGTGAACAATCATAAGCCGTCCATGGCGAATATCTGCCCCTTCGGAGCTCTCACGAAGCTACAACCTGTGTGTTGCTAGAACCCCTTGAAGGCTGGTCCTCGGGCTTCTGCACTCAGCTATGGGTCACCGGACCGCCGTCAGGCTACTCCAAGTTTTGGGGGTCATCTCGGAATACTCCGTTTGACGATCCCCTATTTCCCCTGGAAAACCTCAGTTCGGGGGAGGTGTTGCCCAATTCTCGCCAGGAATATGAGCAATAAGAACAAAGAACATATGCACATAACGAGGAATGAACGAACTGAACTTTCTAAGGACAAGAACCGTGTATGTTTGAATCCTTCTAAACCAGACATAAGCTGAACCTCTGAGTTCCAAAACTTTTGTATATTAAACCTCTGAATGGAACAATCAAAACCTCTTGTTGATATAGCTTGGCAGGTAAAGAAGACACTTAAAACCTTCTTACTGAATTAACGAACAAGAGAACAAAACATTTAAGTCCTCTCATTAGCCTATCTTGCTAAATAAACAAACACTTTAACCATCTGCTAATTAGTAGGCAAATAAAAAAGAAGAACAGACCAAAACGAGGCCCAATTCATTAAACCTTAGCTCGGCGTGCCTAATCCAGCTCCCTGGGGTATCGCGCCAGTTTAACCCCTCTCTCAAAACTCACTTCCATGGGATTCACCCTAAACCGGCGCGCCCATATTTGCCCATTAAATCGGCGCGCCCCTGCTTGCCCTTTAAACCGGAACGCCCCTGCTTGCCCTCTTAGTCGGCGCTCCCTACTTGTTTATTGAACCAGCGCGCCCTCTTTCATTCTCAAACCGGCGTGCCCCCTCATAAAAACAAACAATTAACCAAGTGAAGGAAAAGGGGTGAAACTAAAAAAAATATGAATGAAACACCCGTGTGTGTGAATAAACAATAAAAATCTAACCATTAGAGCATTCGGGACCCTTGCTCCCCTGGACTGAGTGCAAAGAGAAAAGCAATGATGCCCCATTGAATTGGACGTGGACCTCGGGAGGCCCTCCCGACATGGCCACGATCCGAAGTCATTCCGGGCCAACAATTCGTTAATTCGACCCGTCTACGTCGGGATCCAATCCCGCACCCGCATTGAACTTGCCGCGTATGCGGCAAACATTTGCACGATTCTATCGCTGTCATCTATGCTACAAATGCGGACTCCCTTCCGAATAGGAAATGGTCCGCAAGTGACCGATATATACGAATTTATAAACGTTTACGCCCTGATGCGGCGTTTGCTTAAACGCAATCCGAGACTTCGCTTTCGCTTCGTTACTATGGATTTCAGGCCGTAGGGCCCCTTTTTTCGGTAATCAATCAAGGGTTTTCCCCACTTCGAGGGGATGTAATTAACGTCATGACCTTTATGGCATGGCAGGTTCTCAGTCCCGACACGACACACACAATCATCTGACTAGTCAGATCGAGCGCACCCAGGGCTTCCTTGAAGCCCGAATAAATCGTCACCTACGTGACTGGCACGCCCTCGCACTAATGAACCGAATAAATGTATGAACTCCCAAAAGTGCGTCCATAAGTCTGGCACGCCCAGTGGGACTAAACTTTCCTTCATCTCCTCACCGGGATAAGGGGCCCTACAGCCTCCTCTGGAAATTCTAACTGTTCTACTTGCAATTGCATGATCATATTCTGACGATTACAATGGCCGTCAGCTTCGGACCGTTAGTCGTCGCAAGCCATGCCAACCATGGCTACCTCGCAGTGCCGATCAAGTTCGGTGACTTTCCTCCGGTGGTGGGCTTCCCCAACTTCTTGGGGCTGGCCTTGTCAACCTGCTGGAGATCGATGGGCCCAAGCATGTCGAAGTCCCCATGCTCGCCACGGGGATTTCCACCACCCGACCCGCTACTGTCAGGTCGCCAACAACTACTGCCGACCGCACGTCGGTCAACACCGTGGGCTATTTTGTCCACCATGTCCATTTCGACACGGGCTCGGCTACCAAGAAGATGGCATACCGCCAAAGAAGGAGTCAAGGAAATGCTGCTGCTACTGCACCCAGGGGCCGGCCATCTAATACCGGTAAGTCTGTTCTGGTCGGAGGCGTCAGAGTCTACCTGAGCGGCCGTAGCGCCGAAGTGATCCCTGAGCAGATCGTTCCAAACATCCCTGTGCGCAACTCCTTTCAAGCACTAGGGAGAATAGAGAAGAAGGATGGCGGGGAAGCCCGCCGACTGAAGAATGAACCGGCCCCAAGGCCATGCAAGACCAAGCAAATTTGGGTGCCCAGGCCAACCCGGGGCCCAGTGACAACTCAGCCAAAATCTATCAAGGCCAACAGGCCCATGACGAAAGAGAAGAAAAGGATGAAGAAAAACGAGATACCAACAGGGGCGTCTCGCCAGCCACTTGCCTGAGCCCATGGGCGATCGGCAAACACCCCTTTACATGTTGAAAGCCATGGCAGGACTGTCAGAGAGGGTCAACCCACCTATGGGCCCCCAGCACAGGCAAGGGTACCTCCACCCACGGTTCACCCCGATTATGAACGAGAAGACATCACCCAGGCCGTATGTGGATACCTCCGTGGGGTCGGGAACACCTCTCTAGGGAGGCAACGGCTACTGCAAGCCATCACCACTGCTGAAGGGGGTCAAGAATATCCAACCGACCTGGCTGAAATAGAAGATGTGGAATCGGGGTGCTATGGGCCCCCCCACCATGAAGAAGAGGCACCTAGAGTTTCGGTGTTTGAAAGATTGTCCTTCCCCGGTCTGCCGACCAGGCGAGTGAAGAGGAGAAATAGAAACATGTAAGTGTATACTTGTCACATGGCCGGAGTGGCCAGCCGCTATGAGGCTTTGCCGGAGGAGCCCAAGGAAGTTGTCAAAATTGCTAAAAGGCCAGGCTCTCTCACAAGAAGAGGGAGAGCTGCTACCGAGATGTTGCATACCCTCGCCGAGACAATGCATCCAGAAGAGACAACAACGGTCCTGACCGCCAACATTATTACAACTGAAGATGACGGTGGGGTGCCATCCACATCATCCGAAGAAACACCAGCTGAGGACAGGGGTAGCCTCCCCAGCCCCTCTATCAATGACCCGGCTTTGCTGATGCTGCTACATAGATACCGACAAGAAATTGAGGCACTGAAGAAGCAGCTGATTGAAAGGGATACACATGCTCTTTCCCTCGGGGCAGCTGAAGGTCAACCCGGAACATCGGGGGCCAGAGGCCAAGCGTTTGAAGCCTCGCCGTAGGCAACCCCATCCCAACCAGCACCCAGCTACACTGGGGGCATTCCTCCCCCGCAACAACAACTTACGGCTACGCCGCAACCCTCAATCTTCCAATTTCAAGGGGCCCCTTCTACGCCCCACGCGGCCGTGTTAACAACGCCGCATATGCAACAAGCTCATTTTTACCCATGCCTGGTTGATCCGGCGATGATGAAGAAGCTCATGATTGAGCAAATGATAGAAATGAGGTTGGCAGAAAGAAGCAATGGTGATTCCGCCTCATTCGATGTATACAGGGTACCATACCCATCCCATCATGCTGCCAAGAGGCTGCCTCCTGGCATCACTAAGCCTCCAAAGTTCGTGAAGTTCAACGGGCAAGGGTCTCTGCGAGAGCACATTGCCTACTACACTAATGTGATGGGCGACTTTGCTACAGATGAGTCGTACCTGCTAAAGTTCTTTGGGTCCACACTAACGGGGCTTGCCTTCGAGTGGTACTCAAGCTTGCAGCCCGAGTCTATCATTGATTGGCCCGACATGCAGAGAAAGTTCAAAGAAAGATTCCACATCGCCGAGAGGGAGGTGACGGTGGCCGAACTATATGAAACCAAGCAAGGGAACGATGAGTCAGCCCTGTAATATATCAAAAGGTGGAGGAACCTCAGCATGAGGTGCATGCGTCCGCCGCACCAGGAGGATGCCGTCCAAATATGCAAACAAAATCTGAAAAGGGAAGTGCTGGAAAGAATGATAGGCACTGAAATTAAGTTGTTTGATCGACTAAACAATGTGGTAGCGGAGGTCAAGGCGTTCCTCTCAAAATACTCCGCCGCTCCTGCCACTTCAAGCCAGAAGACCAGGCCAGTTGACAGGCGACCGACATCTCAAGAAGTGCACACGGTCGACTTCAAGACCTTTGCACAACAGAAGGAAAAAGACAAAGGGGTAGCTGAGTCTCCCCCGTCCAAGCCTGCCGATCGGCGAGAAGGTCCATCCCTACGGGACAAAATGAAGAAGCTATATTCATTCCCTCGAGATAAGACTTGACTCTTGTTCGAATGGGCTACGAAATTCGACAAGATCACTCTCCCAGAGCCAAAGAGGCCGGGTGATCTCAGAAGAAAAGACGATCCTCATTTCTGTCCCTATCATCAAATGATCGGGCATCCTATCGAGGACTGCTATATCTTTAAAGACATTATTGAGTCTTTAATCAAGAAGGGAGAATTACAAATGGGGGAGCACAAAGTCGATCCTCCACGCCCGCATGAAATGCCCACTCTAGGGGTAACAATCAATATGATATCTCTATATCAACAACTACCTGAAGAAGTGGCGAAAGCCTGCACACAACATACCTATGAGGCCTATATCCTAGCGCCAGCAAAAGATGAAGGAAATTGGCACACCGTGCCGTCTAAAATAAGAAGAAGGGCAGCGCTTCGTCGTGGCCCGAGAATTCATACACGAGGTGCCACACCTCAGTCGGAACCCCCGGCCATGACCCCCGTCTGGCATGAGACAGCTTCTCAGCTGGTCATCAGAAGATTCACCAACAATAAGAAGAAACACATCCCTATGTTGGTGCACAAAGAGGCCAATCCGGCAGTGAAACGACTTCAAGAAATCATTAATGGGCTAGATGAATATGAACAGCCTGAAATTCAGCCCGTCCAGCTGAAGAAATATGTCCCTTGGGAACATTTTGAGTCCCTGGAATTAGCAGAAAAAGCCAAACCTGAAGTTGAAGAACCCGACATATGGGATGAACCTTCAAAGGAGCAGCCGTCGACCGTGAAGAAAAAGAAGAAGATACCCAAGAACAAAAGAGAAGGCCTTACCGTATCTTGCAATACCCTTGCGGCCCTATTTGAAACAGTCCGAATCTCTGAAGAAGAGGATGAAGAGATACGCCTCACACCAGCAGAGGCAAATCAAGCTAAAGCTTCCACCTCCCAGCATGCTACTAGGTGCGGAAGAAAATGGGGGCATCTCCCTCAGGCTAACCATAACATCATGTTACATTATGAACAACCATACCAGGTTCCCCAGCCTGAAGTCAAAGGTGCATAAATCCCCCCTCCATCAGGGCTTTACCCGGAGTGTGCAAGCAGCCAGAGTGTCCCCTCCTTTGCCGAATTTCTATCCTCTCGAGAGGGTAAGCGGCCACGTCCGCAGTAACAATTTAAGGTCAAGGGTGCTTCTACCTTACCCTCAACAGCCTCTCCACCAGTAAATAAAGATTACGCGAGCATTCCAAGCTTCGCCGAATTTATGCAAGGGAAGGAGCCGACCGGATCGACACAACAAGTCCAGGTGGCACCTGAATAAAAAGATGAACTACCTCCTGAGCCAGCTCCTCAAGAGCACCCCGAGGGCGGGCATAAAAGGTCCGAAAAACTGAGGTTGACCAACGTCAGAACCACCAGTTAAATAGTGAAGCAGTTGAAGAGAATCCCCACAAGTTTTTCTATCTGGGATATACTCTCCCTCGACGAAGAAACAAGACAAGCCGTTATCACGGCTCTACAAACCTCGGCATACTTTGAGAGCTGTTTTGCCGAGACAAAGTCAGGGGTGGCTATGACATTCACGGAGGACAATATGCTTCTGCCCTCCATCAACCACAACAGATCGCTCTACATGAGGGGGCAGCTGAATGGCAAGCCAATAGGCAGAATCTTGATTGACCTAGGGGCTGCAGTAAACATACTCCCCTATCGGGTATATCAGAAGTACTACTTTGATGTGCACTTGATTGAGGTCAGGGATATGAGAATTACTGACTTCAACCAGAAATTTGAAGTCCCCATGGGCGTGGCAGAGTTTGAACTCTTACTCGGTGACTTCACTATCAAAGTGCAATTCTATGTGATAAACTCTGATACGTCATATAAGGCGCTATTGGGCCAGCCATGGCTGCATGAAAATCAGGTGGTGGCCTCCACCCTCCACCAATGCATAAAGTACCCTCGGAGCGGGAAAGAAGAAAGAGTGTTCACCGACTTACACCCTTTCTAGGTGTTTGAGTGCCACTTATCGGATGCATCTCTGTATCTAGAGAAGTCGAAGAATCCCAACCCTCCAGCTCAGGATAAGGGGAAGAAAAAAATAGAATCCGACGATAGGTTTCCTCCGCCGCCGCCTGACTACGTGGCTCCCCCAGAGGTGTCACTCATATCTGAGGAAGAAGGAGACCTCAGAGCACTCCAACTTAACATTTACCCTGAACCGGGGGCATTAAAACTTGAAGAGCTACTTGGGGATGTCAAGGTCCCACCAGGGATCACCAAACCCGTAGCTGATGCAGACTGTCAAACAGTCGAAGTATTGAAGACCCTGGAGGTCCCTAATCCTGACGGCCAAACCACCATGTTCTATGTGGCCAAGGAGCAGCCCGCAAAAGGCGACGATGATTGTAGATTCCCCGAAGAGATGCATGATCCACCTATCCTAATTATGGGGCTCCCGTACATAACTGGCCGCGCAATCAAGCTAGCCAGAAAATAGCAAATCTCCTTTTGTCAACATTCCAGTCAAAATAAGATGTTCAAAGAATTATGGGATCCGAACATGGACAGAAGACTGCTACAGATTACTCAGCACCCGGGGCTGGGTTTCTCTATTGAAGACTGTCAAGAAATTGACATGATTTCCATCTGCACTGTAACAAGTGAAGACCCCCTGGGGGAAATTTATGATGAATACATAGGAGACTATTTAATAGCCGAACCATCAGCTGAATTGAAGGGCTCGGGCCTGCCTCGGCCACGAGCGCATAATGATCATGGAGCTGTTGCTCCGTGCAAATGCTGGGAGTCCCTCTTAATGCAAGCAACTACAATTCCCAGCAACAACTCATAAGAGTTAAAAGCTGAAGGAAGTCATCTCGCCCTTGAGGGCACTCCACCCATAAGCCGGCATCCTGGCTGAACATGGTATACACTGTCGACACCAGAGCTGATCATCCAGCCTAATCAGCTGCCAACTGGCTCGGAAAAAGGCAAATCTGAAGTCCCGCCGTTGGGCGAAATAAGACAAGAATACATCTGCGAGGCCCTCGAAGCTGAAGAAGATGATGAAGGCTTTTTAGACCTACAGCCGACTCCTCCGGAAATAGAAGATGGCAGCCAAGCCACTGTCGACGAATTGGTCGAAATAAACCTCGGCACAAAGGATGATCCCAGGCTGACCTTCCTAAGTGCCCTCTTATCACTCGAAGAGAGGGGGTAGTATGTGAAGCTACTCTAAGAATTCATGCTGCTTTGCTTGGAGTAACAAAGAAATGCCAGGCCTCAGCCCTGTAGTCGCCCAACTTATCCTTGCCATTGACCCTAAAGCCGAGCCGGTGAAGCAATGACCCCGACGAATGAGGCCCGAATTGATAAGTCAAATATGCAAGGAAGTCGACAAGCTGGTAGATGTTGACTTCATGGCGGAGAACCAATATACTACCTGGTTGGCCAACATTGTGCCTATCAAGAAGAAAAACGGCCAGATCCGGATCTGTGTGGATTTTCGGGACCTGAATAAAGCGTGTCCGAAGGATGGTTTTCTGGTGCCAATGTCACGCCCCGAACTGATAACAGCGGAACACATTGCTCGGAACGTGGCAGTGAACAGTCATGAATAATCAGAGCAATCAAAAGACACAAATACGAGGCCAGATAATGTGGACAAAATATAATTCTTATTAATATTCAAATGTCAAATTTACATATCTCCTCAACTTACAAATAAGAAAAGAGTCAATACTACACTTAATATAAGGGAAAAAAAACTCAAGGACAAGACAAGACTCAAGAAAAATAAAAGATACCGACTCGATTCTCTAGAGCACTCATCACTCTTGCCCTTCCCCTTCTGATTGATTGTCTTCGTCATTATTACCTGAAAAATATTAAAATAGGCTGGATGAGCAAAAAGCTCAGTAGGAATTACATCTCTCATCAAGCAGGATATAAGTGATTCACCAATTAATCATGTTCAGGAGCATGTAATGCATGAACAATATAACTTAAAAATCATGATAATCAATCTAGCAGAAAGGGTGATCATTCTTGAACATCAAAGCCAAGACGGATATAAGCTCAAGAGAAAAGGGAATAAATTCCCATGCAGAACCAAGGACAAGATGCTAGTATGAAATGAAGGCAGATGATTTAGATGAACATAACTTTAGAATTGGCCAGAATATATCAGAATTTCAATAATGATAAGCAGAAATAATCAGTCTAGAAGAATATCTAAATTATCAGAATAACAGAATATCAGAATATCAGAATAAAAGAATTTTCAGAATAACAGATATAACAGAATTTTACAGATTTACAGACTTTGGTACAATGCCACACCCAGAATTCCCATGGTTTACAGAATGGACTTCCGTCCTACCTGACATTGATGGTTGGGGACCCACAGCCCTTAAATATTTTAGAATCAGATGTGGCCAACATAAAGTCAAAGGGTTATGTTCTTGAAATATTGACAAGGAATTTTTCGAAAGGAATAGTGTGTCATAGCTAACACGGGTGATAATAATGAAGATTCATGATATAACAAAGTTTAGAGACTAAAGAACATGTAGGGACAACATGTCGATAAATCTCTCATGAAATCTAAATATTCGTGAAACTAGGTTAAATGGCGTCCATACAGTCATCGTGAATTCCAGAATTTAGTAGGCACGAACGAAAATGACGTCAGTGTCATAGACGCTAATTCTATTTGGCGTCGACTATCAGATCGCCAATTACAGACAGAAACTAGACTTCTCACGGTGACCAATCGGGGTGATCCGTGATGGCTAGGCCGTCATGTTTCTTCAGAGTGACATGACTATGACTCGGTGTATAGGGTTTTTATGGTACAACTTGCTCGGCTGCCTTGAGGGAATCCAAGGCTAGCGTAGACTTACGGAGGTCTCTATGATGAAATTGCCAGTCCAAAGGAAGGAATATCCCGCAGAGGGTTCAAATATCACCGAGAGTTGATGGGTAAACGGTATAAACCAAAACATGGACTCCATCTTCGGATGTGGGATGAGAGTGCTAAGAAACCCATGGTATTGGCCAAATCGGAGGAAAACTGTGAGAACATGAATTCGCGTCTGTTCAAGAGGGCGTTAATTAAAGAATTAACTATAATTAAATAAAACTTATATTAATTGACGTCCGTGAGAGACGTCATTTATTTAATTAGCGTCCACTTGGAGGGCGTTAATTCCAAGATTTTCGTGTTATTTCCCTTCATTTAATAATTTAGAAAATATCATCTCTTTAAAAGGATGTATATTTAGTAAAAATTTGAAGAGACAAAATATATGATAATTGGGAGAAAAATGTAAGGATTTCAAATATATATATATATTATAATTTTATTTTACATAGTTTCAGAGATATATATTTTAAAAGATACGGGTAAAAGATATTATTATACTCTACGTTATATATATATATATATATATAAAGAATCAATGACAACTCAGGTTGTCGTTAATTAAATAAAGATTAGTGTCGATTTCTTTAAACTTCAAGTTCTCGACGCACACACGTCGGAATCGCGCAATCTATATACCGAAATGAAGGGCCCGAAAAACTCTACCTAACGTGATGTTAAAAAAAAAAATTCTTGAGAGGAGGGCTATCTTGAGTTAGGAGGATCGAAAAAAGGAGATACCAACCCCACAACCTCGGTCACTACCCCAGTAACACCCCCATCAAATTTCATGAGCAAAGGACACTCTGGCGCCCCCGAACAAATCATCAAAGCAAAAACCCATAACTAGCATGCTACAGTAATTTTGATTTTGATGATTCGCCGTGTTAAATTTTAGAATTCATTTATTTAATAAATTTAATTCTTAACTAGTTAATACACCATATAAATACATGAAAATTTAGAGAAAATCATGATGATTCCAGTCATATAAAATTTGTGAATTTTAGATACGCGATTACATGGATAAGAATTCTTTTATCATGCGTTAATTTTGTTAACTTTACGTGAAACTACAAAGCTCGTAACATGCATGTGGTGATGATATTGGGCTAAACCTACTGAAATCGATTAGAAAACACACCGCATGTAGAGATTATATTACTAATGGTTTTGCTTGGGGAGAGATCACCTATGTAACGACCCGAGAATCCGATTACCGGGAAGGCCCGATAACCCGAGACTCGAACCACCGCCCACGAGCCGGGAGGGCTCGGAAGGGCTAAAAGGAGTGTGGAGGCACAAAGAAATAGGAAATAAAGTAGGACAATTCAACAATTAACAGAAATAAATAAATAACTACTGCTACAACAGAGTCCAGTCCAACAGAAAATACAGTCTAAAGCAGTAAAAACGTACCACATGTCGAGTGAACACTCGGCCCGGCGTGCTGGCAACTGAGAACCTCCGAACAGCACCCTCGAACCTCGAGAAAGAACCGCCACACCTGAAAAGTAGGGAATGAGTCTCCAAAGCAGAGACTCAGCAGGGATCCCACGGAACCCCAACCGGAAACGACGGCGGTAGCGGAAAGGAAAGCTACAACGACAGCAGGAATAACGAACCGGTGGCCGGTCAAAACTCGGCACTACAGCTACTCCTACTGTACCAGAAAACACACCCTGATCTCACGGTCGGGGGCTACCGAACTACACTAGTACCGCTTACCGAAGTAAAAACCCACGGCAACCACGCCGTAGAGGCCTGTCTCCCAGGACACGGCCAACCTGGACACGCTGTCCAAGGTGTAACCCTGACCACCCGATCACGGATACCGCTTGACAAAACGCAACCTCGGTAAAACTACTAGCACCAGCCTCACAGCACGAAAATCGACACACGTGCCACGGTGAAACAACCGAAACTCAACGGTCAACGTGACCAAAACACGAAGGTCGAAGTCACGGACTCTGACAGTCTGTCACTCCCGACTCGACAGGAGTACCTTCCACTAGAAGCACAGTCGGTAGCGTCCCCTGACATCTTACACCGCACCACAGGTGAACTGCCAGACGTGGTAGCGCTTACCAGAGGCACGGACACCGAACAAGTAACCACAAAGCAAGTGACTAGCCGGGGTCATGCCCGTCAGTGTGGGTCCAACCGCCCCCAACCACGTGTGCACAAACAGGCCGTCCGCCCCTGGCCTGGCCTCTAACTAGTTTTCCCCTCAGCCGGACTCTGGCTGCTAGACGCGGGGCCCGACGGAAACCAGTCTAAAAACCGTCCTCAGGGTAAGCCCGTACACCTACTCCCAGGTGAGACCAGCACACGTGTACTGGTGGGCTACGACTAGTGGAGGGTCGCTGAAAGAGTAGACTCTCAAGTCAACAGAAAATAACGTCCAAACCCGACGAAGTACGGGGACCGTCCCATGTACCAGCACCGTCGCACGGTGACCACAGTCGGAGAAGAAACGGGACTCACAGTTCACAAAGAAACGCAGAAATATGATTCCCAAGGTAGCTCACAGGCCGCCAAACCAAATCCCACTCTCAGGGAACAACGGGAACCTTCCAGCTCTAGGCTGGACAACTGGACTCGTGGCCCAAGGCCACACACATGGCCCACACGGAAAGCACAGGAGCACGATTCCCAGGGCAACACACAAGCTGCCACGCCGATAACTGGACTCGCAGTCCAAGGCCAAACACATGGCCCACTCGGGAATCATCTTCCAGGAAAACTCAAGGCATGAGGGGGAGACCCCACCGCACACACACCGATATACGGTGACTCGGTCAAGCGTAACACAAAAGCCCGGCACATGAGGAGTCACTTAGACTCTCAAACCCACAGGCATGCTAAACGAGGCAGCACGGTCTTCCGGACACCCTCAAAACACAATCACAGAATCCCACGGGTGTCTGGGGAATTCACAAGACCGCAAGTCGACCACTGGGTTGTAACCGGGTCGACTAGGGACCTACACAACGCGAAACGATCGCGGCAAGCACGAAGAACCACTTCGGAAAAACACAGTGCCTGGCGGTCTATCTTTGGGCCGTCACAGACCGTAACGGTCCAAAGGTAGGCCATCATAGCACCCTGATGGTCCAACTCAGAAGCGTCAGACACTCGGTGTGAAATGAACTATAACGCGCCCACGCTGGTGCGTCACAGCACCTGACAGACCTAAACAGGCGCGTCTGGTCACGAGTAAAAACTGAACGTAACGCGCTCCTCTAGGGGCGTTACGTCACCTAATGGACCGACGCCGGTGCGTTAGGCCACGGGATAACATAGGTCGTGACGCATGCTGCCCGGTGCGTCACGCTCTCTAATGCACCTACTCAAGTGCGTTAGGGAGAGGGGTGGGTGCGTTGACTCTAACGCTCCTACCCAGGGGCGTCACGCTTCCCTGACGCGCCACTCTGAGTGCGTCAGGCGTCTATGACCCCCAACGGACTTAAACCACGGTCGAAACACTGTAACGGTCTAGCATGAGGGCGTCACAGCTCTGTGGCGGTCTATCGTGGGGCCGTCAGGCCCTCGAATGCCAATACCCAAAACAAAGGGAGCGTAACGCACCTTCCCAGGCGCGTTACACACTGTGGCGGTCACTGGAACGACCGCCACAGCGTCCCGACGATGAAACGGCGAACTAACACCAAAAATTCCGTTCCACGCACCGAATATCCACGGATGATGGGGAAAACAACGGGGAAACTTCCCTATGGGCCCTAGGATGCATCTAGACCCTCGAATCGGTCCGAAACGCGGTAGAACGGTAGATCGGGGGCACACCCCAAAAATATGGATTTTCCCCAAAAAGCTCAAATAGGCCCTCTCGGCTCACCACGGCCTACAAAACTCGCGGGAAAGGAAGAGCACGAGCTGGGGGTCCATCTCCCTACTTCCACCGAAGAAACGACGCGCCGTGGACGTCGATCCACGAAAAAATCACCGTGAAACCCTCACCGGCTCACGGACACGCCCCCGAGCTTCCACGCGCCTCCACCGCCTCCATCCTCACCCGTTCTCGCCTGCATCCTCGCCCGGGCCGCCTCCACTTCACCCCACCCTCGCTCCGTTGGCCGTCGGAGAAGAGAGGGGAGAAAGAGAGCGTGAGAGAAGAGAGAGGGAGAGAAGAGAGGAATGAGAGATGGGGAGAGAGAAAAAGGGAGGGGGGTTTATATAGAAAAATTGAAAAATATGAAAAATACCAAAAATATAAAAATACACCCCCGCGATCCTCGGAACACGCTGATCACCGTGGTAACGTCCCGACGTCAGAGACCGCAACGGTTCACCCTGTACGGGGTTCCGAAGGTCCGACAGACGGAAAACACGCGTAAAACCCAAAACGTAACCCGGGACCCACAAAGGTGCTCCGAAAATTACAGAAAATTACCAGCGTGCTTCTCACAACACCACGGACCCAAGGAAACTCACGGGCACACCACCAGTGGGTCCGATAATCCGATAAAAATAGTCCAAAGCTCGATCGAACAAAATCCAAAATCCACAGAAAGACGATCCGAAACCCACATATTTAGATCTGAAAAACCCCGGGCATTACAACACTCCCCCCTTAAAGGAATTTCATCCTCGAAATTCAGGACCTAGCACGGAGGCACAGGGGAAGAACACTGAACCGACTGACAACGCTGTCAGAGTCCCAGCACAAAAAATCTCGATTCTCACAAAAGCACCAATCCTGAGGGACACATCCAGACCACAATCACGGATGACACCTCGCTCCACAAGCCGCACACACCGGCCACTAGAGCAGGCGCACCAAAGGGCACAGTCCGTCATCGCCTCAGACACGCGAGAACCAATCATGACACCGCTGCCACCATCTCGCCCACCGAGGAGACACACCCTCGACATGAGAAATAGCTACTGATCCATCCAATGGTCAGTAGACAAATCGCACATCAGCTTCACATCCAGCTGACCGGTCGCACACCCTTCTCAAGGGAACAACCCATACAGAGCCTCCACCAGCTCACGCAGCCATCTCAACAGACCGCAACCAGATCATCGGCTCAGCACCAAGAATCACCTCACACCTGACAAGCTGAAAGCCAGACATATCACTGTGCCAACTCTGTCAGAAGATAAACTTCGACAAAGCCCAGATCCCGTCCAGAAAGGCACACCTCAAAATCAGCCACCTAAGGCCTCGCTGGCACACGGCTCTCGCCACGCTCGAGCCCTGACAACCAGCATCTTCTATCCGTGAAAAGACCATCCACTGGTCGCCAGATACACGTCAACGGGAAACCTCCGCTTGCTCAGGTTCTTCCTTCTTTCCTGGTCCTCCACTAGATTCGAAGGAAACATTCCAAACCTCGACAAACCATCCGTTGACTCATGCACGGACCAACGCCACAAGCAGACCTATCATTACGCCAACACTACCCTTACAGGAGGAGCACGATGAAACCAAATGACAAGATCTTGGTGTCTTCAGTCATCACCTCACTCGACTCAGGCTTACAGGGAACCATCCCGTGCTGGTCACCAAACCAGGGATAACCATTGCGACACCAATGTCCCGTCAAAGACCTCCACGCACAGGCGTCACTCTTCCATCTTGTCCCATCAACTCCTTGACTCAATTAATCCAAGCGGACACCTGCCAATCCCGATTCCGCCCTTACCACAGAGCCACGGGACACCACTTGAACAATGCTCACGGGTCCCCAACGATACACATCTTACCGTGGTCGACTACGAGACTAGCCTTACCAGTCACTCGCAGCTACCAACATGAACCCATAATCTGGCAGAGAGCACTTCTCCAAAGATGATTTCAACCGAGGACACAACCTCTAATACAAGTCGGGCACCAAGCCACCGACTCTGACCAACACGTCCACTACCTCCGTCAGGCGACATCCTCAACAACCCCATCTGGGTCTAATGCCGACGCCTGACCCGGCTTCCATCATAGGAACATGGTACTCATGCGACGCACCAGCCAGCACATTCCCCAACACTCTATCCTGCCAGTGCCAAGAACCACGATATCTCGAGCAACGGCACGGCAACAACACATCTCATACCGAGGGACCAATCCTCCGATGCTCAACGCAACTCAGGAATCTGCCCGTAGCAACCGACGCTACGATCCTGAACCAGTGGGTCACAAGCCCACCAGGCTTTCGCTGCGCACTCTGATCCACGTGCACAGCCGTAAACTCTCAAAAACACCACCCAACCAGCACTCGTCCTTTCGGAAAAGTGCCAACAACCCCTCACACGACAGGAGAATGGGCACAACTTCTCACAGGCAACCACCTTGCCAAAACGCGGGACTCGTCTCGCACGGACTTTATGGCACACCGAGGCCAACCAATCCGAACACATAATGCAAGACGACGAACCTTAGGCAAACACAATCTCTCCAACCAAAGGAGAAACCAACATACCTCCGACCAATAGAAAACTTCCACGCTCGACTTGACCTCGAACCTTGCGCACACTGGAAACAACACCATCCAGCACCAAGGAAAAACCATCACTTCCATCAGGTCAGCGCCTCCAACACATTCGGCGAGTGTCACGTCGGACCACAATCACAGCATCTCTCGATGCACCACCGCTGCAATTCTTCAAACTGCAACACACCATGCCAAGAGCCGCAACACGAGCCATAACGACAACTGCCGACGCTCATCCTCGAGTTCCAAATGCACCGCGGAACCTTTACATCTTAGACCAAATCCAAGGCGAACACAACCCATTCGCACACAAGAGTGTAAGAGCAAGACTTACTGGGGCACCATTGCCCATTCTTGCCTCGAAATCCGCAAGAATAATCGGGACCAACACATCATTTCTGACGCCACAGAGCACGACAAGAACACCATGCTCGACGAGACAGCAGCTCACTGGGAAGATCCTCTGTTCACCCGAGCACACTTCTCGATCAGAACACCCGCTCTGCCACCTCAAACCACAACCTTAACACCTCAGGGGCTAGACAAACCTCAAGCTGGAGTGGCCAAAACTGACAGCAACTCCCTCAGAGCATGCTCACTGCCACTTAACCACAAACAATCCTCGCCAGCCACCTGGCCACGCTGTAGAATCCTCGAACGCAGCACCGCGAGTTCACGTCTGCCAGCAACCTCTGCCCAACGCAGGACAACTAGGGCCACCACCGATGAGGGAGAAGGCTCTCGACCTCGATCCTTAGACCCCATGCTGGCACGAAAGCCGCGAACAACAACCACCTTCACAGCGCCACACATCGCACTCAAGCTCTCGAGCGAGAAACTAGGTGGAAAGCGAACACAAAACCCTAAGCTAGCTACCGACTGTACTGGACCTTATGGACTCTGATCACTACAATATCTCGAATTCTCATGTACGTCCACAACCACTGCTCTGATACCAACTGTAACGACCCGAGAATCCGATTACCGGGAAGACCCGATAACCCGAGACTCGAACCGCCGCCCATGAGTCGGGAGGGCTCGGAAGGGCTAAACGGAGTGTGGAGGCACAAAGAAATAGGAAATAAAGTAGGACAATTCAACAATTAGCAGAAATAAATAAACAACTACTACTACAACAGAGTCCAGTCCAATAGAAAGTACAGTCTAAAGTAGTAAAAACGTACCACATGCCGAGTGAACACTCGGCCCGACGAGCTGGCAACTGAGAACCTCCGAACAGCACCCTCGAACCTCGAGGAAAAACCGCCACACCTGAAAAGCAGGGAATGAGTCTCCAAAGCAGAGACTCAGCAGGGATCCCGCGGAACCCCAACCGGAAATGACGTCAGTAGCGGAAAGGAAAGCTACAACGACAGTAGGAATAGCGAACCGGTGGCCGGTCAAAACTCGGCACTACAGCTACTCCTACTGTACCAGAAAATACACCCCGATCTCACGGTCGGGGGCTACCAAACTACACTAGTACCGCTTACCAAAGTAAAAACCCACGGCAACCACGCCGTAGAGGCCTGTCTCCCAGGACACGGCCAACCTGGACACGCTGTCCAAGGTGCAACCCCGACCACCCGATCGCGGATACCGCTTGACAAAACGCAACCTCGGTAAAGCTACTAGCACCAGTCTCACAGCACGAAAATCGACACACGTGCCACGGCGAAACAACCGAAACTCAACGGTCAACGTGACCAAAACACGACGGTCGAAGTCACGGACTCTGACAGTCTGTCACTCCCGACTCGACAGGAGTACCTCCCACTAGAAGCACAGTCGGTAGCGTCCCCTGACATCTTACACCGCACCACAGGTGAACTGCCTGACGTGGTAGCGCTTACCAGAGGCACGAACACCGAACAAGTAACCACAAAGCAAGTGACTAGCTGGGGTCATGCCCGTCAGCGTGGGTCCAACCGCCCCCAACCACGTGTGCACACACAGGCCGTCTGCCCCTGGCCTGGCCTCTAACTAGTTTTCCCCTCAGCCGGACTCTGGCTGCTAGACGATGGGCCCGATGGAAACCAGTCTAAAAACCATCCTCAGGGTAAGCCCGTACACCTACTCCCAGGTGAGACCAGCACACGCGTACTGATGGGCTACGACTAGTGGAGGGTCGCTGAAAGAGTAGACTCTCAAGTCAACGAAAAATAACGTCCAAACCCAACGAAGTACGGGGACCGTCCCACGTACCAGCACCGTCGCACGGTGACCACAGTCGGAGAAGAAACAGGACTGACAGCTCAAAAAGAAACGTAGAAATATGGTTCCCAAGGCAGCTCACAGGCCACCAAACCGAATCCCACTCTCAGGGAACGACGGGAACCTTCCAGCTCTAGGCTGGACAACTGGACTCGCGGCCCAAGGTCACACACATGGCCCACACGGAAAGCACATGAGCATGATTCCCAGGGCAACACACAAGCTGCCACGCCGATAACTGGAGTCGCAGTCTAAGGCCAAACACATGGCCCACTCAGGAATCATCTTCCAGGAAAACTCACGGCATGCGGGGGAGACCCCACCGCACACACACTGATACACGGTGACTCGGTCAAGCGTAACACAAAAGCCCGACACATGAGGAGTCACCTGGACTCTCAAACCCACGGGCACGCTAAACGAGGCAACATGGTCCTCTCGACACCCTCAAAACACGGTCACAAAATCCCACTGGTGTCTGGGGCATTCACAAGATTGCAAGTCGACCACTGGGTCGTAACCAGGTCGACTAGGGACCTACACAACGCGAAACGATCGCGGCAAGCACGAAGAACCACTTTGGCATAACACAGTGCCTGGCGGTCTATCTTTGGGCCGTCACAGACCGTAACGGTCCAAAGGTAGGCCGTCACAACACCCTGACGGTCCAACTCAGGAGCGTCAGACACTTGGTGTTAAACGAACTGTAACACGCCCACGTTGGTGCGTCACTGCACCTGACGGACCTAAACAGGTACGTCAGGTCACGAGTAAAAACTGAACGTAACGTGCTCCTCTAGGGGCGTTACGTCACCTAACGGATCGACACCGGTGCGTTAGGCCACGGGACAACACATGTCGTGACGCATGCCGCCTGGTGCGTCACGCTCTCTAACGCACCTACTCAAGTGCGTTATGGAGAGGGGTGGGTGCGTTGACTCTAACGCTCCTACCCAGGGGCGTCACGCTTTCCTGACGCGCCACTCTAAGTGCGTCAGGCGTCTATGACCCCCCACGGACTTAAACCACAGTCGAAACACTGTAACGGTCTAGCATGAGGGCGTCATAGCCCTATGGTGGTCTATCGTGGGGCCGTCAGGCCCACGAACGCCAACACCCAAAACAAAGGGAGCGTAACGCACCTTCCCAGGTGCGTTACACACTGTGGCGGTCATTGGAACGACCGCCACAGCGTCCCAGCGACGAAACGGCAAACTAACACCAAAAATTCCGTTCCACGCCCCGATCATCCACGGATGATGGGGAAAACAACGGGGAAGCTCCCTTATGGGCCCTAGCATGCATCTAGACCCTCGAATCGGTCCGAAACGCGGTAGAACGGTAGATCGGGCGCACACCCCAAAAACTTGGATTTTCCCCAAAAAGCTCAAATAGGCCCTCTCGGCTCACCACGGCCTACAAAACTCATGGGAAAGGAAGAGCATGAGCTGGAGGTCCGTCTCCCTACCTCCACCGAAGAAACGACGCGCCGTGGATGCCGATCCATGAAGAAATCACCGCGAAACCCTCGCCGGCTCACGGACGCGCCCCCGAGCTTTCATGCGCCTCCACCGCCTCGATCCTCACCCATCCTCGCCCGCATCCTCGCTCATGCTACCTCCACCTCTCCCCCGCCTCGCTCCGTCGGCCGCCGGAGAAGAGAGGGGAGAAAGAGAGCATGAGAGAAGAGAGAGGGAGAGAAGAGAGGAATGAGAGATGGGGAGAGAGAAAAAGGGAGGGGGGTTTATATAGAAAATCTGAAAATTCTGGAAAATACCAAAAAATAGAAAAATACACCCCCGCGATCCTCGAAACACGCTGATCACCGTGGTAATGTCCCGACGTCGGAGAACACAACGGTTCATCCTGTACGGGGTTCCGAAGGTCCGACAGATAGAAAACACGCGTAAAGCCCAAAACGTAACCCGGGACCCACAAAGGTGCTCCGAAAATTACAAAAAATTACCGGCATGCTTCTCACAACACCACGGACCCAAGGAAACTCACGGGCACACCACCAGTGGATCCGACAATCCGGTAAAAATAGTCTGAAGCTCGATCGGACAAAATCTGAAATCTGCAGAAAGACGATCTGAAACCCACGGATTCAGATCCGAAAAACCCCGGGCATTACAACCTACATCTTGGTTTGAAGAGATCGAACGAGAGGAGAAACGATGAAGAAAGGATGAAGCAGAGCCTCTTCGCGTCCTCCACGTACAGCAGTAGCAGCCACAGCCGCAGGAGGAAGAAGACGCAGTGGTACGTAGTGTTCCTCGTACTAACAGCGGCAGCACGCAATGGTCTCCCTGCATGTAGCAGCCGCAGGAGGAAGGAAAAGAAGACCCACGAACAGCCCTCTCCTTCACTCAAACGGCAGCAACAGCCCAGCAATGACGGCAGCAACATCATGCTTCTACTGTCGTAGGGCTCCTATTTATAAGGTTTGGGATCCTATAGGAATTAATGAGTCCTATAGTTGGTTTAATGTTTCTTTGGTTTGAATCCTAGCGGGGCTTGAGTCTCTCACGTAGGAAGCCTAACGTGCTTAAGGTTTCCTATGTTAAGGCCGCTATCCTTGATCGATCGCAGAAGCCCTAATCCCCTCCTGCATGCTTCGAGCGTGGATATGGGTGTTAGCATTATGTGTTTATGTGTGTGAAGCATAAGGCCCACTATTCTTTCAAAGCTTGTCTGTATATATGGTTAAAAAGCCTCCAACATAACTGGGTTGTAAAAGGCCCATAAGCAATTATCCTCCCAACCCTTTTGTATATATATATATTCAAGGCCCGGTAGCCTTTAAATTCCTCAAGCCTGATCACGTGAGGCCCATCTTGTTTGGTTAAGGTCCCCTCTAATATGTGTGGGTTAGGCTTTAATATATATATATATATATATATATATATATATATGTGTGTGTGTGTGTGTGTGTGTGTGTATGTGTGTGTGTGTGATTTGGGTCTTTATTATTTAAGAATTAATTATGGTGAATTTTCATTCGGTATTTTATATAGGGATTTTATTCCATATAATTTTATCGGGGTGTTACAGCCAATCACCAAAGTAATGATCGACGCCACTACCGACCATGAGTCCTTGTCGTTCATGGACGGATCGTCGGGCTACAATCACATCTGGATAGCTGAGCATGATAGAATACACACAGCTTTCCAGTTGCCTAAAGGGATTTTCCATTACAAACGGATGCCCTTCGGCCTCAAGAATGATGGCGCCACCTACCAAAGGGCGATGACAAAAATATTCGACGAGTTTCTCTACAACAAAGTCGAATGCTATATCGACGACTTGGTCGTCAAGCAAAGAAGAGGAAGGACCACCTGGATGACCTCAGAATTATATTTGAAAGGCTACGGCTGCATGAACTGAAGATGAATCTAATGAAGTGCGCTTTTGGCGTCTCCAGCGGAAAATTCCTGGGCTTCGTTGTCAGATACTGGGGGATTAAGATAGACCCCGCAAAAATTAAAGCTATCCAGGAGCTGCCTCCTCCTTGGAGCCTGACAGAATTACAGTCTTTGCAAGGCCGGCTAGCCTACATTCGTAGGTTCATCTCCAACTTATCTAGGCGGTGTCAGCCGTTCCATAAATTGATGACAAAGGATACTCCGTTCCACTGGAGTGAAGAATGTCAAAAGGCCTTCAATCAATTGAAAGAATACCTGAAGACCCTGCCAGTTATGGGGGCACCTGTCAAAGGGCGGCCGCTGATCCTGTACATAGCTGCCACTGAATACTCTCTGGGGGCAATGCTCGCCCAAAGTAATGAAGAAGGAAAAGAACAAGCCCTCTACTACCTCAGCCGAAGACTAGTCGGGGTCGAAATAAAATATACACCAATTGAAAGAGTCTGCCTCGCTCTTATCTTTACAGTCAATAAGATGAGGCATTACTTGCTATCGCATGAAGTCAAGCTGATATTCAGGGCCGACCCGGTCAAACATATACTCTCTCAGCTAGTCTTGAAAGGGCGACTGGGCAAATGGGCTGCCATTCTCATGGAGTTTGACATTACTTATGTGCCGCAAAAGGCCATTAAAGGCCAGGCCATTGCATATTTCTTTGCAGTGCACCCGGTGCCTGAAAATTCTCCGTTGATCACGGAGCTCCCCGAAGATGAAACTTTAGAAGTGGGCCAAGTCCAGCAAGCCACCTGGCAGCTGTGCTTTGACGGTGCTTCAAGAACAAAAATATCCCCTCAAGGGCGAACAAGAATAAGAGCATGGGCGAGCGTCTTCCTCAAATCCCCCGAAGGGGAGGTGTTCACACCTCTTGCTCAATCAACAAAGCCTACACAAACAATGAAGCAGAATATGAAGCCCTAATTATCGATCTCCAGGTGGCTCTCCAGTTGGATATCCGCATGCTGCAAGTGTTTGGGGATTCAATGCTGATCGTCAAATAAATCCAAGGACACTTTGAAGTCCGAAAGGCTGAATTACTCCCCTACCATGCTAAGGTGAAGCAACTCATGGGGAAGTTTCACTTTATTGAAATAAACCACGTCGGCCGAGGTCAAAATACACAGGCCGATGCATTAGCAAAGCTAGCAAGCTCATTGGTAATCCCGCCTGATGAATCACTCAACATACGGGTGGTCAACCGACGACAGGTCTCCAGCATGATAGAAGAAGAGCCAGGTGGAGAAGAGCTTGAAGTAGCAACTGCAGAGATGGTCGGATCACCCGACTGGCGTGAGCCCCTCATGCATTGGTTTAAACACCAGCAGCTGCCCAAGCAAATGGAATAAAAGATCAGGCTTATCCGAATAAAAGACTCCTACCAAGTCAGAAATGGAATTCTGTTCTGAATTATGGCGGACGCCAAGAAGAAAATACTCATTCGATCCCTCTCTATGGAAGAAGCCTGGAGAGTCATGAAAGAAATTCATGTCGGGTCGGCTGGAGCACACCAGGCTGGGCCAAAAAAAAATTGAAATTAAAAAGCTGGGCTACTATTGGCCGACAATGTTTGACGATTGCTGCAAGTACGCCAAGTCGTGTCAAAAGTGCCAATAGCATGCGATGGTCCCTAGGCGAATGCCAACACAGCTACATCCAACAGCACCCAGTTGGCCTTTCTCCCAATGGGGAACAGACGTTGTGGGCCCATTACCCCCATCCTCTTCGGGATGCAAATACATCCTGGTAATATCAGACTACTTCTCCCGTTGGGCGGAGGTTGTAGCCCTGAAAGAAGTCACAGGAGAAATCGTGGCCCAATTTATCCGATGAAATGTAATATTCCAGTTCGGTATCCCCAGCCGGATCGTCTCAGACAATGGAAACCATTTCCGGAATCAAAAGGTCTACAGACTGGCCAAAAAGTACAAGATTGACTGGAGGACATCCACTCCATACAACCCACAGGCAAACGGGTTGGCTGTAGCATTCAATAAAACACTCTGCACCCTCCTGGCGAAGACTGTCAGTTCTAACAAAAGGGACTGGGAGGATAAGATGTACGAAGTGCTGTGGGCGTACCGTACCGTCTATAAATCTCCAATGGGCTGTTCGCCCTTCTCTTTAGTGTACGGCTCGGAAGCAGTCGTCCCCATTGAATTGGAAGTGCCCTCACTCAGGTCGCCATCCAACATGAATTGGTCAAAGATGACCGAACAAACGTAGAGCGAAGGCTGGAAGAGCTCTCCGACCTAGAAGGGAAGCGACTCTAGGTCCAGCAGAACATACAGGTCTACCAGGCCCGCATAGCCGCACCTTCGACAAGCTTGTCAAGGGGCGTGAATTCAAGAAAGGCGACCTCGTAATGGTCAAAACAAGAGAGGTCATGGCTGCCAACCATAAAGGCAAGCGGAATGAAAACTGGCTCGGTCCATATGTTGTCCAAAAAGTCTACGAAGGAGGTGCGTATGTGGTTGTCAACCACATGGGGGAGACTCGATTCCCACCCCTTAATGGAAGACATTTGAAACTATATTACACATCACTTCCCCATTCAATGAACAATTAAACGCCGCGCCTCATGCGGAACCAGAATGTCTATTAGATCTTCCGTGAGACTATGGAATATTCATTCAAAAAATGAGAAGAAAAAAAAGAAAAAAAGGACAAGAAGAAAAATTAAGAGAAGAAAAAAGAAGAGAAGAAAAAAAAAGAAAAAGAGAAGAAAAAAAAAGGGAGAATGGAGAAACATAAAATGGTTTCCTATCCCACTGACGCATAAAACTTATGTCTCGGACCTTCCGTCCAGGCCGGTAAACAAAGACTATTGCTTTGACTCGGACCCTCCGTCCTGGTCAATGAACAAAAAACCCTCCTTCCTTCGACCCAGATCCTCCATCTGGGTTAGGTGAACAAAAAGACCCCCTTTATTGCTTTGGCACTAACCCCGTGTCAACGAATAAACCACCTCAATATTACAATTTCCAGTCCCACCGACGATTAAACCTACGGCTCGGACCTTACGTCCAAGTCTGTGAACAAAAAGACCCTTCCACTCTAGATCGGATCTTTCGTCTGGCTAGAGAACAAAAAGACCCCTCATACAGTCGGCAACCCCGGCATAGTAAAGAATGAAAAGACCCTCCTTGCATTGGCTCGGACCTTCCGTCCAAGTCGATGAACAAAAAGAACCCTCCTTGCTTTGGCTCGGACCTTCCATCTAAGCCAGTGAACAAAAAGACCCTCTTTGATCGGTTCGGACCTTCCGTCCAAGTCGATGAACAAAAAGAACCCTCTTTGCTTTGGCTCGGACCTTTTGTCCAAGCTGACGAACAAAAAGAACTCTCTTTGCTTGGCTCGGCCCTACCGTCCAAGTCCATGAATAAAAAGACCCTCTTTGCTTGGCTCGGACCTTCCGTCCAAGTCCATGAATAAAAAAGACACTCTTTGCTTGGCGTGGATATTTCGTCCAAGTCGATGAATAAAAAGACCCTCCTTGTTCAGCTCGGACCTTCCGTCCAAGTCGATGAATAAAAGGCCCCCTCTGCTTTGGCGCTCACCCCGTGCCAATGAATGAACCACGCCAGTTCCCGGCACCCTGTCGACACTGGCGAATAAACCCTTTGCTTTGAACGTTCCACCCGAATACATCAATTAGCGCACAAATCCCCCCCGTTTCATCGGGTCCCTCTCAAAAGCCTTCGGCTTGGACGTCCACGTCTGAGTCGATGAATAAACAACTCCCCTTAATCCAGCACGAGTCACCGACTCCCACTCGGGATTGGCCTCGTCCAATCAGCTCAGGCCTTTTGCCCAGGTCGACGCATAAATCCTATCTTCTTGCTTCAGTATTAACCCCATACCAATGACTAAACCCCCACTCAGGCTAAACACCCCGGTCCGCGTGACCACGCGGTGAAGCGGTCCCCTCATCCCTTTGCTGAAGGAGTGAGTGCTTTCCTGCAAACTCACACCGGACCACCGGTCTACTGACTCGGAGGAGAAGATATCCTGTCAAAGAATTCTACACCCGCGGGCCCCGCGCACTCGTCCCTTGCTTGCACCACCCGCGGGCGGGGGACATTTGTGGACATCAAAAAATGATGATCACACGGCATGTATGTCCCGTCACCCGAGAGCTGTTAGTCTGTGAGGACTAAGTGCAATGGTGCACACACGGATTCAGAGGGGGGGGGGGTGAATGAATCCCCATTAAAAACTCTGCCCAATTTGAACTCTAATTAGTAAATTATGCGGAATTAAAACTAAATGGCTTAGTTAACAGAAAGACTCACTCAATATCAGATTGATGGCCTAAAGATCAGCTAGGTGACTAATGTGCAGTTAGTACACATACAGCTGGATACCAAACTGATAGAGAGGCTTCAATATATATGCAATTGAACGCAGTCCTATCCAAGCATCTAGCGGTGAAACACAAGAACAAGCAAACCATAGTGCAAGGAAGATTTTTAGGTGGTTCGATACTCAGACCTACATCCACCCCACACTCAGACCTGAGTGTGGATTCCGCTGATACACATCTTAAATTGCTGGGCCTCACAGATTACCTACAACCGCTGAGCGTCACAGCTTGCTCTGCTGGGCATTACAGATTTAGCCACCGCTGATTCACAGCTTCAAACCACTGGGCCTTACAGCTTAGCCACCGCTGATTCACAGCTTCTGAAATGGAAAGTAAAAATAGAAAACTGGAAAGATAAAAATCAGCAACTGAAAGCTGGACTTAAAGCACAGTAATATAGCTCGCTAGGAGCAGTGTGGCTTGGATCTGATCCAGAGGCCACAAATCTTCTTCAATCTTGCTACTGCAACTGTCTTCTACTTCTCTCACCATCTCTCTGCTCTTTTCTCTCTTCAACCCCTTTCTTTTTCCTTCTGATCTATCTCTCCTCTTTCTGCTGCTCTATCTCTCTCTTTTCTTCTCTCGATCTCACAATCTTTTACTTCCACTTCTTCTGCTTCTTTTTCTCTCACGCTATGCTCTTCTTCTATCTCTCCTCTGTCTGCTCCTCTATCTCTCTCTTTTCTTCTCTCGATCTCACAATCTTTTACTTCTACTTCTTCTGCTTCTTTTTCTCTCACGCTATGCTCTTCTTCTATCTCTCCTCTTTCTGCTTCGATCTCTTTTTCTTCGTTATCGGGTGCCCATCTGATCACAGAAAAAGAATTTTGTATATCTTCAGGCTGGGACCCGTGAGCTCACACACTGGGCGCGTGGAGGGAGCGCTCCCACCAAGAGAATTCTGGAATGCCTTAGCCACGTGTCAGCATCTCGATGTTGTGACTAACCACGTGGCAGATTCTTCCATCCGGTTCCTTGCCTCGGATCACGAATCCCTTTAACTTGGCACTTTAACTTCCACGTGGAGTTTGCTCATAGGTTGTAGGTTCGTCTAGCACATGCTCGACCAAGTCACTGGCCTGGGAAACAACTGGAAGTGTTAGCTGTTCGTGCTAGCACAGACTTCATAAAGTAACGTACGAATATGCACAGACCTTAGGTAATATAACAAAACATGCATAGTCATATAGCAAGACATGCATAGACCATGAGTGTGCAACAAAAAGAAGTGTGCACTGACCTTGTATCACACAAGTAAAGAATGTGCAAGAATTTTGATAACATAAAGGAAACATGCATGGACTCTAAATGACACGCACTGACTTTAGACAAGGTAACACATGGTGTGCACCGACATGAGTAGCACAAGTAAAGACTTGCACTGTAGCACCCCGATATATTAATGAATAAATTTTTTTTGAGAAAATTAATAAGAAATTCTTTAAGAAAAAAGGATAAGTAAAATTTTGACCATTTTATAAAAATCTAGAAAAATTAGAACCTTGTAGAGGATAAAACGTTTAGTAAAATTGTCTTCTATGACCAGCCCAAATAAAATTCTTAAATAAGTTGAATTAGCAGATTAAGGTCCAAATCAACACTTAGCCTAATTGGACCTTAAAACGTGAAATTAGAGTCCAATACTAAACCATTTAAGCTCAAACCAGATGTAAATGAAAGGTTAGGATTAAGAGATCTTTTCCCCTCTCGTTATCGCCCGAAACCCTAACCCTAGGTGGTGTATTTGGTGGCGCATCGACGATGTCGACCTTATATCGCGACTTTCACGCATGACTAATTTGCGTGGACTCTATCTCCGCGATTAGAACTCTCCAGACGCTATGAACCTATAAAAATGATCCTCTGCCACCCTAAAATCATTTAGAAGCTGTGGCGGCCGGAGAGGAGCTCGATCGAGGGAGAATCGCGGCGATCACCGGCGGTGTGTACCTAGCGCGATCGGCATCCCTTTTCCTCCTTCATCCTTCGATTAAGGTAGGTGATAGCAAGTCAAACCCTAACTGTTATGTATGGATAGAAGCGTCATCCAGTCCTTTTTCTTTTGGTCTAAAAAGCCCTAAATGTTATCTAGTATCCTGCGAGAATTTTTAGTTTTAGTGGAAGCATGTTAGAGTTAGGGTTAGCAGTGTTCTACTTCGTTTTTAGTAGGGATAGCAGGCACTAAACCTTTAATTGATCGGGCTATCTTATACAACTTTTTGTGCTCATTCTGTTGATTGTAAAATCCCTAAATTTCATGCTCTATGTTGTGAGTATTTAACTGTTTTAGCCAACCCTAGCCGGACTCGCCAGAGGCGGGCAAGGCGAAGGTAGCAGAGACCCCCCCTGACTTGTGCGGCCTCTCGATAGACCGCCCATCCTAGATAGGCAGCCGGTTATTGATCGTTCATGTGCTTTTATCTCCGATATGTTTCGTGGAACGAGACCCCTAACCGCCCTTCCATCAAGCGGCCAGTCCCAGACCGTTCGTCATCCCCAGCAGCACTCTACAGACTGCTCATCTCTAGCAGACCTTTGGACCTGAGAGGGCATGAACAGCCTGTCGTGCGACCGCCGAGGCATATGAACGGCTCTGCACAGACCGCCCAGCAATATAGAACTGCTTAATAATCATTTCAGCATGATTTATTTTAGTAGATTAGTGGCTAATGGTAAGTTAGCAACACACATGATAAACTGTAATTTATGAAAGTAAACATTATGAATTCTTGCTAGTTTGTCTCACTTGATCTTGATTCATCTTTTCCAATGAAGTTAATCTTAATTATGATCAATTGATAATTGAAATTGTTATTACGATTATTTGACAGTCGTTCTACTCCGGTAGGATTGACTGACCGCTACACTGGTTTTCGATGTTTTATTAGCCTCATTTCTTTGTAATGGTTGGGACTCTCCGTCGGATACTCCTTCCATCGGATTAGGACCTTCATTACAGGACCTCCGTAAGTCCCCGCAAGCCTGGGATTCTCACTAGGACGTCGGGCAGGTTGTACCACCAAGACCTGAACCTGTTCACGTGATCGAACCGCTTGGATTGTTGTGTTGTGAGTCACGGCTCAATTGGGACCAATTGAGCCTTGAACGGCCGAAATCAGACCGTTTAACTCAGTGGGCGGCCCATTAGAGACCGTGCATTCTTAGCTAAATGCCATTTCTTGTTGGTCGATTAACCTTGTTTCATCTTCGACCAAATCATGGTTTGATCGACCCAATAAGCCCTAGGTTGACCAGTGGATAGTGGGCTGGACCCTGGTTCAGTTCTGCCCCACTTATGGCAGCCCGGAGCCCATTTTGGGTGGATTTCTAGTTTGCTAGTCAGGTCCAGTAATTGAACGGATCGTATCGGCCCGCTCATTTATTAGGGCGGATCGTCATGAACCGTTCGGTTACTGAGCGGACCAATCCAAACCGCTTGCTGTCATCATGGGCTTCAGATCTTTCTTGTCATGAACGGCCCAGAGTGGACCGTTCATACCTATTAAAAAGCCCACTTGTGACCGTCCTATAATTTGAGCGGCTCATAGTAGACCATTTATCCTTGGCTTCTATTAGGCTGTTCTTTCAGCCCAATCCCTTTAGCGTGGTGCAGCTAACGACCGTCCATTTCTCTGAGTGGCCCAATATCGACCGTGTATCTTCCAGAAGATGATTTCTGTGGTTATTCGTGTTTGAATACAAGGACCTGTTGGTTCTTGATAACTTGAACTTTCTGGTCAAAATATCTGCTTCACTTACCCTTGGAATTCTCCGAGGTAAGTTCTATACCTTGAAATTATTGGCCATTGAACTTGATTAATGTCTAGACATAACTTGGGATCTCGGATCCATTAAATCAATGCCAACACATCATAAGGGCCCGGTCTGGTCTTGGGAGGAGCGCCCGAAAAGTACTTGTGTCCCGGGGAGTTTGAATGACATGGTGAGACATTGCACCGAGTGCATGACTAGCGTGATGTCTACGACATAATATCTTACTTGAATCTTTTTTGACTTGGTTAATTCTTACTTGTTGGCCAATTTCCAGTTACATTATGTTCATGATCTCATACTTATGTTACTTTGCCATATCGCCATTTCTTTCCTTTTCGTTCATATTAATTCAATTGGTTAATTACTTAAACTTACCTGTTATTACCTACTGAGCGTTCGCTCACCCAGTTGTTTTTCCCCCTTTCAGGTAGCTCGGGTGAGGATTCGCAGACCGATGGGGATGGGCAAGAGTGACAACCCTGGAGCGAGCCAGTTGGAGATTTCGAAGAGTCGTTATAGATGTTTTGTGTCTAGTTATGATCTAGAAAGTGTGTCTTGTAAGAGTTGTAGTTATGAAGTCAGCAATTGTAATAGTGTCAAGTGAATATTGTTATGTAAGTTTTTTAAGTTGGTTGTTGGATGATGTAATTGGATTATGGAGCATTTGATGTTTATTTAGTTAATGGAGTTATTTTCTATTCATGGTGTTGTGTTGGCCCTTTAGCTTTTGTAGATTCTAAGAAATCCACTTAATGGAATTATTAAGAATTAAACAAAAGATGGAAAAGCATGCACGAGGTGCGAATAGGAAATGTGATCGCCAGAGACGCGAGGGCCTCAAAGAATATAATCAAATAATCACATGGAGGGATCGCGAAAAATACCTTGAAACGCGGGGATGTGAGTGCTCCTTTCTCTTCCAATCGGCCAGCCGATGAAGAGAGTTCTTCTCGATTTGATTACCCTTGTAAAACAATCAAAGACAAACACCAATAAAAGAATATGGAATTAGAAACATGGTGAGTGTAGCATCAAATTCTCAATAAAGGGATGAGCATGGAAAATTGTGTAAGAACACACCTTATGGGTGGTTGCCCTTAAACCCCTATGCAAAAAGGTAGGAATATATATGATGAATGTATGCAAAATATGTAAAAACAAGTGCAAGTGTTGCACTAAAGGGATTCTCAACGTGGTTGAGTAAAAGAATTAAACAGTGAATAAACGTATATGCATGCGTATGTGAACTAAGCAACAAAATAAAAGAGAATAGAAGGGAGATAGAGAAAATCTGCTTGTTGGCTTCTTGGCTTTGATACTCGATGGGGAGAAGACTCCAGAGAAGATGGCAGCAGTGAATGCACAGGAACTTCTCCTTCCAGCCAGGAAGCAGCAACAGCAGCACCTGCGTAAAAATTCAGAAGAAAAAGAAGAAGAAGAAGAAGAAGATCCGGAAGACTCGGAAGAAAAGAAGGGGGGGGGGAACCTCTATAACAGAGCCGTAGGGCTCTATTAATAGGATTGAATCAAGATAAGAACGGCAAGAGTCCAACATGGGAAAGATAAGAATGGGCAAGGATCAAACAAAGTAGGGACTCTCTGGGAAAGGGCTGCGTTCGTTTAGAACCCGAACGGTGAAACACGACCTGAACAAGGGCGTCAATTCAAGAATTGACGACCTGCAAGAGGGCGTCTCTTCAAAACACGCCTAAGACTAAAGCGTCAATTCCTGAAATCATATTACTTCACTTGTAAAAGACGTCTGAATGTGGGGCGTGATAAATAGCCAAAAAAAAAGGACGACCGTTGACTCGGGCGTCAATTTAATTGACGTCCGATTCAAGGTCGTTAAATCAAAATATTCAAAATAGGGCCAGTTTTTATTTCTCAGTATTATTTTCCATTTTTTAGGTGGAGGTGCATCACATTGTGCTGATTCCAATGACTATTTTTACGAATTTTTCTGACACCCGGAAGGCCACCAAATCACCTCTGAAAGAGGGTTAAAAATAATATTAAAATATTCAATTTGAAAGTGACGCCCTCACATATGTCGTGATTTCCAATTTTTTAATTTTTATTTTATTAAAAATTAAAATAACGTCTCTTGTTAAGTCGTTAATTCTAAAAAAATTCTGAAAAATTCTCAGAAAAATCCAGAAAAATAGGAATTTGAGAGAATCATCAATTTTCCTTTTTATTATCTTCGATTTTCTTAAAAAGAAATGACGCCCCTCTTCAAGTCGTTAATTAGGAAAAAATCATAAAAATAGAGAAAAATACCCAGAAAATCAGAAAAATCCAGAAAAATAGGAAAAAATAAGAAAAGAGAGAAAAAAGGGAGAAATCTAAGAAAAGTGAGAAAAACCACTTAAACAAAGGTAATTTGAGGGTCAAATTGGGGCATTACAAGGTAATATGAGATATGCTCACAGTAACGTCAATTTTGACGTGTCTACAGCTGCCCCGCCTTGGCGTCTGCTTTGCAAGGGAGCAGAGCAAACTGAAAAGTAGATGCCAAGGTGTGATGAGACACGCAATCAACATCACTTGATGAGAATGAAATCAAAAGCTCGAGATGAAGCAATCCCGGGAAATTCAATGAAATCAACGATGTTTGGATAAAAGAGGGAGTGTGCACGCGGGCACGAAGGAGAATGATCAACTTCCAGCGCGGTGGAAGTACCCCAGGTCACAAACCTGTAGGTTTCACCATTGGGGAGCGGTTACCAGCCAATGTGGACGTGCTGCAGCCAAGGTGGATCAAGGGAAAATGATTGAAATAAGATGATAGAAATCCAAACAAAGAGCTTTCAAGAAAATGACCCAAAATAGCGACAAAACGGACTGAGGATTCCATCAGCAATGAATATCTCATATCTGAGAAGATTAAGATCAATTTGACTCTCCAAATCAGCTCATCAGAATGATTTTCCAACGTTAATTCAAAGTCCTATATGAATGCATGCTGGGTTTAAAAGAAAAAATTAAAACAAATAAAAATATAAGATAATCAAGATAATATTGTTAAGCTGCCCAGACTGGGTCAAGAAACCAATTTCGCGAGTCGATACTAAGCCGAAGCCTGTTTATCTACGCATCAACTCGCAAAAGGGGACCATCGTCCCCAGTCTTGGACGGCTCAACGGCCTATCCGTGTGACTAAGACTCCTTTGGAATCATCATTGTTTTTGATGAAGGGGAACTCAAATTCCAGATTTACCAAAGCCACAAGGTCCTTGATATAATCTAATAGCATAATAACATATAGTAAAATGCATACAGGGGGTATGGTGATAGCAATGAGCATGGGGGAACAGAGAAATGAGGTGCAAGCACCGTGGGACTTGGATGATGATGCCCAGTCGGTGGGACCAAGAGCTTCTTCCTGCGCTCAAAGATTCATCAGCCAAGATATAAAAGATAACAAGCAATGGATAAGGCATTTAAGCATAGCAAGCATAGCATGAATCAAAGCATCAAAGCAATCACAATATAGACATCAAAGCAATCAAAGCTTAGTGTGGATAGCATTCAAGTGTGCACAGCGTGAAAGGCATGAATAACATAGATAGCATCATTAAAGCATAGATATCATAGCATCATTGTTTATCGTTTGTCATGAGGATGACAACTTGGCTAATCAAGATTTGGAGTTGAATGATCAAGATCTGATAATGCCCATCGGCGGAGTGATCAGCAAGATTTGATAAAAAAGATTTGGAGATGAATAATCGGAGTAATGCGTAGCAAATTATGAAGATGTGATCAATTGTGAACATGGGAAGAATCAAAAGGTAGATGGCAATGAATGGAGAGGACTCATCCCGTGCTCTTGGTCCTTGCAAAGTTGTCGTTCCTGCAAAAACACTATCAGAAAAATACAATGCAATTTTTTTTATTTTTTTTGGATTTTGAAATATGCAAATTTTTATGAGTTTTGAAAATATTTGAATTTTTATGTGGATTTTAAAAAATATTTGAATTTTTATTATGAATTTTGAAAATATTCAATTTTTGTTGGATTTTGATCAGGAAATATTCAATTTTTTTTTTGGATTTTGACTTAGAAAATATTCAATTTTGTTTGGATTTTGACTTAGGAAATATTCAAGTTTTTTTTGGATTTGGGCTTAGAAAATATTCAATTTTTTTTTGGTTTTTTTTCTTTTGATTTTTTTATTTTTTATTTTTGTTTAGACATTGCTAATGCAGCATCAAAGGGTGTTTTTGAACCACTGACTAGGAGTCCTTGTTCCTTCCCCCTTTTGCTAAAATTACCCAAAGCCGAGTGTGCATTGAAGGGTAGCGCCCTATACCTGACTGCCCTTGATTAACGGTGCCCCTACCAAGGCCATACCCGAGAAACATTCGGTCTTAGAGGGAGAAGAGAAGAATAATTGAGGATAAGCTTTATGCAAGATGGGAGATGTCGGGACTTGAATTCCTTCCAAGGTGTTTCCCCTCAAAGAGGTAGTCTGTTGTGCCGGGGCTTTGTGCCTTTGATTTTTAGACCCTTGACATGCATACGACCAGGGTTTTTCCTGCGGGGACTTTACCTCTCTTGACATGCCATAATTCATATTTTGCTTTTATCAAAATTTTTGACTTGATTTTCATAATAGCCCTTTTGGCGAGATGTATATCATGAAATTCATATGAAAACTCATATTGATTTTGGGTCAAGACTGCCCCTATTTCAGACTCCTCTCGTATTGGGGAGTACCGAGGTTGGGTCATCTCATCCGTCAACCTCTTGCCCCTGCATTCGGCCGAGTAAAGAAGAGAAAAAGACTTTCAGGAATTCTCATGGCATGGCCAAAGTAGCAACGGTGTTTTATCCAAAGGAGTCGGCTAAGGACGCCGTGAAGTGTGTGGATGCCCAGCTAAGGGTTGCTCTTAACAAGCGGGGAGAGAATGTTGAATTCCCAGCGCGGGGTTCTTATAACCAAAGTGCTGCATAGCAAGCCTAAAGACTCTTTTTGACAATGATTTTTAATTAAACAAAAACCTAAGATAAAGGTCTAAAACACCACTTTTAATCTTGTTAAGAAGCACTTCATTTTGAAAATCATGCGTGAATTAATGAGATAATGATATCATGAAATGAGTACTTACGCCAATATGTTACCTTGCAACCTTTGTAGAAGCAGCTGTCAGAGGCGAGGTTGATCATCGTGGGATAGTCCTCTTTGGCAGATAAAAGGATTGGAAGCAAAGGATTGAAAGTGACTTAACAAGAAGGAGTGGTGCTCAGACCAGACACAGACGAATAAGGAAAAAAAGGAAGAGAGGCGAGGGCTAGAACTCCCTCACTAAGGTGTGGAGACCCTGATCACATGAAAGGTCTACAGAAGAAGCGGAGAATTAGAAGGAGGAGTGAGGACTAAAGCCTCGAAAGCAGTGGGAGAAAGGGCAGATGCCCAAGGCAGTGGATGTGGAAGAAGTTGGGTCAGACCCAGGATTAGGGGGAATCAGAAGAAGAAATTGATAGATGGAAAGAGGCGGATCTGGAGGGTCTGGCGACAGAGGAGGAGAATCGTGATAGGAGGAATCCGGAGGCTCTGGAGGGATAAGATATCGAGGGACGCGGTGCCCTGGGAAGAAATATGGAAAAAGATGATGGAAGAGGAGGAAGAAAATGAAGGATGTGATGCCCTCGAAGAGCAGAAAGATGAATCGGAAGAAAGATGGAGGGTCCGGAGGTTCCGGAGGAAGCAAATGGAAAGGGGCGTCATGCCCTGGAAAAAGATAGAAAGAATAAGATGGAGAATCCGGAGGTTCCGGAGGGATGAAATCAGGAAGGGCGTCATGCCCTAAAAGGAGGGGTAAAACACCTGGAGGTGCCAGGGAAATAGCAGAAAGGGGAACGCGATGCCCTAGGGGAAGAGAAAGATCCGGAGGTTCCGGAGGAATGAGATGGAAAGGGGCGCGATGCCCAAGAAGGAAGTCTGGAAATTTCGGGAGAATGAGATGAAAAAGGGCGTGATGCCCTAGCAGGATAAAGGAGAAATCCGGAGGGTCCGGGTGCAGGAGTTGGAAAGGGGCGCGATGCCCTGAGAAGAGATTGGAAAGGGGATAATGCCCGAGCAATGAAGATGGGAAATGCGGGATATCCGGAGGTGCCGGAAGGCGGGGAAGATACGGGTCCGGAAACCCAGGAAAGAAGAAGTGCAATTGCATGCAATAGGATGGATGCGATGAATGCAGTGAATGCGTGAATGCAATGAGATGCAAAGAACATGAAGAATGTGAAGGGCGAGAGGATGAGATCCTCCTCCTTACCCTTGGAGTGGCCCATGAAGAATCGGTGACAGAGGAGAATATGGGTGGAGTTGAATGGAAGGTGGATAAAAGAGTGGAAGGCCCCTTAGCACCAAGATAACTGCCCCTCCATGGCAGTGAAAGTGTATAGCCAATCGGCCCAAAGAAAGAAGCTTCAATAATAAATGACAACCCTCTTGAAGAGTGGAGAGTAATAATGTGAGGGAGTTGGGAAGTTGGGACAGGAAGCATTGCCATGCCCATTGATTGCGGCATATAAAGAATGTTGACAAAAATGGGCATTCGCCCCTTGTATGGAAGAATGAATTCAAGATTTGAAAGTTGGAACAAGGGGTGCCCTGCCCTGCCCTTGGGTGGCATCAACGCTTGGTATTCTTTTCTAGCGAGCAGTGGCGGCTTGACCTCTTCAGCCGTGCTTGGCACAATAACCCGGATTGGCATCCGACAAATGAACTCTTGCATCTTGAACTGCACGGCAGTGGCCAAATTCTTCTTTCGCGGCTCTTGATCATCCTCGGCACAAGTATTTGCAGAAGCGCTCCCCTTCCGAGTAGTAAAGGGAGGTGAAGCAGAGGTGGGAGGCTCCGTGGATGGTGGGGGTGTAGTGGAAGGCGTTGGAGAAAGGATAAGTGGAGGCGGAGGTTCAAACACGTCGAGCTTCTCCCTTTGCTCGGAAGCAGTTTGGGTTGGCTCGAGTGCAAAAAAGGGTTGATCCTGCTCAGGATTAGCCACGGGTAATAGGTTAAGTGGTGGAGTAGGGGTAGTTGGGTTTGGTGTTAAAGGTGTAATAGAGGGTTGAATTGGGGAAAGTTTGACGTTAGGCTCAGTGGAGGCCGATGGTGTGGAGGCTGGCATAACTGGTGGAGGTGTAATTGGTGGAGGTGTAATTGGTGGAGGTTTGGTGCGGAGAAAACGCCGAACGGGGCGAGCGGTGTTAGGAGGAGGAGACTCAAGATGCGCCGGCGTGGGTGATTGAAGTACCGACCCATCATCGTAACACCAAGAGGTCTCGGAAGTAGGGGTTGGATTAGGGACGGTGGCTTCGTCCTGAGCAGGGGGTTCATCAAATGATAGTGGGGGAAGTGGGAAGCGAAGGAAACTCGGAAGGGGTGCCTGCAAAGCTTCATCGTATGTTGCCTCGAATTCTCCAATTACCGGTTCTTCATCATCAAATTCAAGTGGACACCGTAGTGGAGGCGTGTATGTGGATGGAGGAATGTAATGATGTTGCGTATGTGGAGGTGGAAGGCCATATGAATGAAGTGTGCGGACGGGTGGAGGGCGGACGATGTCCACTTGAGCGTTGAAATCTGCCGGCTCTTGCTTGCTTGAACTGCCGATACCATAGTCATCCATCCTATCTTTCCAATCTTTCTCCATTTTTGTAATATCATTCAGGGCGGCATGAAGGGGATTGATTGGAGTAGGAGGAGCGGGCCATGGGCTCGTAACCCTCTTTAATTGTTCCTCCATTAAAGTGACCTTGTCAAGAAGAGTTTGTTGGAGGGGTATGGCTTGAGCAACCAAGGGTTGGCAGGGCCTTGAAGGAGGGGCCGCATAAGAAGGCCGTGGAGGGGGATTAATGGGCTGACCCATAGAGGAACATGGATGGGCCGAGTTATAAGAAATAAATAGGCCTTGGGGCCGTGATGGAGGAGGAATAGGAGGAGGCGGGTGTCGGACCACCCGAGGAGGAGTATGTGTGGATGAAGGAGATGGGTTATGGACTACCTGAGTAGGAGTATGAATAGAGGAGGGAAGTGGGCGATGGGCCACCCGCATAGGATTGGAGGGAGGATGAGATGAATGAGATGCACCCTCAACAGCGGCCTTAAGGGCTTGGATTTGCTGAGGGGTAAGATGATCTAATGCATGAATGATTTGGGAAACCTTCTCATCATTGGGATGAGACGGTCCCGTAGGAGTAGTGGCTCGCGATTGGATTGAAGGACCATGGGATTGGATATTGCCCATGGGGCGGGCAACACCGTAAGAATGAGGACGTGATCCTTTGAAAGAATTATGGTGAGAATGATGAACATGTTGAAATTGAGGGGAATAAGATGTGCTAGGTTGATCATCCTCATGAACATTAATTGAGTTGAACATGTTGACTTTCTTATCAAGGTACAATGTGCAATCAAAACAGTTCACAGAAATAGCAAACGAGTTGGGATGGTTACCTTTGACTTTCTTTATGTATGATCCTTGGTGAATTAATGTTTTTCAACAAAGTTTTGGAATGATTCACACAAGGGAGGATCCTAGTTTCAATATGATTTCACTTCGATGCCAACTAGGAACACTCTCTCACCAAGCATAGGCCAACTAAACCTGGGGAACTTCAAGATACAACCTGCCCGGCGTCCGTGAGGGAATCCACGGGTGCGGGGACTTACAGAGGATTGGTTTAGGAATTTCCAATCCAAAGAGACGGAATGCTCAATGGAGGGTCGTTCCTTCACCAAGAGGGTGTGTGGCTCCTAAAGATGTGGGGAGAGGAGGTCTCCCAAACCAATGCCAATGAATGAAATGCAGAAGATATGAACGAATCACAGCAGTAAGCCAAACAAGATAATCAAGAACAGCACGTAGTAAGGCTCCGTGAAAACACAGGAAAAAGACGACCTGAGGAAGGTCGCTAAAAACAAAAGAGACGCCTCAGGGTGAGGGCGTCAACTCCAAAATCGTGCCTTGATCGGAGGCGCTATGCAATCAAAAGGCGCCCTGAGGCAGGGCGTGAATTCTCAGAGAAGCAAGGGCTATGATAAAAGACGCCTAGTTAGAAGGCGCTACACATGAAAAAGACGCCCCTGGAAAAGGTGTTTAAATGAAAAAGCGCCTCTGTCTGAGGCGTTAATTCTCTGTCCCCCAGAAAATAGCCCTCCACCGGCCAGAAATATATCTGGAGTAACAGACCAATATGAAAAAGAGGCAAGACACTCACAATCACAATGAAATAAGGCAATCAATCACCACAAGAATATAGCATGCTCATCAAATTTTTGGATAAGTGGAATTTATTTTTTAAAAAGAAATCTATCAAACTGACAGATCACAAGTGGGGAAAGTGCTGCGTGGAGCACAAAGGGGAGGTGCACCGTGGGTGCAAAATAGGGGAGATGGCACACGCGGGTGCCCAAGGGAAAAGGGTAATAAAAAGAAGAACACCAAGATGTCCCACCGTGATCGCCAATTTGTAGATTCTAAGAAATCCACTTAATGGAATTATTAAGAATTAAATAAAAGATGGAAAAGCATGCACGAGGTGCGAATAGGAAATGTGATCGCCAGAGACGCGAGGGCCTCAAAGAATATAATCAAATAATCACATGGAGGGATCGCGAAAAATACCTTGAAACGCGGGGATGTGAGTGTTCCTTTCTCTTCCAATCGGCCGGCCGATGAAGAGAGTTCTTCTCGATTTGATTACCCTTGCAAAACAATCAAAGACAAACACCAATAAAAGAATATGGAATTAGAAACATGGTGAGTGTAGCATCAAATTCTCAATAAAATGATGAGCATGGAAAATTGTGTAAGAACACACCTTATGGGTGGTTGCTCTTAAACCCCTATGCAAAAGGGTAGGAATATATATGATGAATGTATGCAAAATATGTAAAAACAAGTGCAAGTGTTGCACTAAAGGGATTCTCAACGTGGTTGAGTAAAAGAATTAAACAGTGAATAAACGTATATGCATGCGTATGTGAACTAAGCAACAAAATAAAAGAGAATAGAAGGGAGATAGAGAAAATCTGCTTGTTGGCTTCTTGGCTTTGATACTCAATGGGGAGAAGACTCCAGAGAAGATGGCAGCAGTGAACGCACAGGAACTTCTCCTTCCAGCCAGGAAGCAGCAACAGCAGCACCTGCGTAAAAATTCAGAAGAAAAAGAAGAAGAAGAAGAAGAAGATTCGGAAGACTCGGAAGAAAAGAAGGGGGGGAACCTCTATAATAGAGCCGTAGGGCTCTATTAATAGGATTGAATCAAGATAAGAACGGCAAGAGTCTAACATGGGAAAGATAAGAATGGGTAAGGACCAAACAAAGCAGGGACTCTCTAGGAAAGGGCTGCGCTCGTTTAGAACCCGAACGGTGAAACACGACCTGAACAAGGGCGTCAATTCAAGAATTGACGACCTGCAAGAGGGCGTCTCTTCAAAACACGCCTAAGACCAAAGCGTCAATTCCTGAAATCATATTACTTCACTTGTAAAAGACGTCTGAATGTGGGGCGTGATAAATAGCCAAAAAAAAGGACGACCGTTGACTCGGGCGTCAATTTAATTGACGTCCGATTCAAGGTCGTTAAATCAAAATATTCAAAATAGGGCCAGTTTTCATTTCTCAGTATTATTTTCCCATTTTTTAGGTGGAGGTGCATCACATTGTGCTGATTCCAATGACTATTTTTGCGAATTTTTCTGACACCCGGAAGGCCACCAAATCACCTCTGGAAGAGGGTTAAAAATAATATTAAAATATTCAATTTGAAAGTGACGCCCTCACATATGTCGTGATTTCCAATTTTTTAATTTTTAATTTATTAAAAATCAAAATAACGTCTCTTGTTAAGTCGTTAATTCCAAAAAAATTCTGAAAAATTCTCAGAAAAATCTAGAAAAATAGGAATTTGAGAGAATGGACGCCCTTCACTATAGTCGTCAATTTTTCTTTTTATTCTCTTCGATTTTCTTAAAAAGAAATGACGCCCCTCTTCAAGTCGTTAATTAGGAAAAAATCATAAAAATAGAGAAAAATGCCCAGAAAATCTAGAAAAATCCAGAAAAATAGGAAAAAATAAGAAAAGAGAAAAAAAAAAGGAGAAATCCATGAAAAGTGAGAAAAACCACTTAAACAAAGGTAATTTGAGGGTCAAATTGGGGCATTACAAGGTAATATGAGATATATTCACAGTAACGTCAATTTTGACGTGTCTACAGCTTTAACACAGCATGCCTGTAAATCAACATATTATTATTAATTGTTTCTACTGGCAGTCCTGATTTTTTTTCGCGTCGGGGCGTGACAGTTTGGTGGTATCAGAGCCTAGGTTTCTAATATTCGTAGGTTTTCTAAGTTCTAGGATCCTAAGTGATGTCGTAGAACCTATAACCTTGTTATAAGTCTAAGAACCCAACCTTGTGAGATTTGGGTAGAGACTTGGGTTGAGTTAATAATCTAATTCTATGATTCCCTTCTTAATGGCCCTAAAATAATTTATTCCACGTGTAGGACGTTCCAATGGCGGCGGAGCGTGCGCAATGGAGAGATTTGTAGCGAACGGTTCAAGGACTTACTCGGGCCTTGTAGCAAGTGGCCCAAGGAGGAGCAGCGAACCACAGAGCTGGCGATCTTCACCGAAACTTCCGTGGGATAAATCCCCCATGATTTGGAGGCTCGACCGATCCCGATGAAGCTGAGCAGTGGCTAAAAGAGATGGAAAGGATCTTTGAAGTGATGCAGTGTAGCGATCCGGAGCGTGTTCTTTTAACGACCTTCCAGCTGGAGCGTGATGCAAGAACATGGTGGGATGCAGTGAAGGCTACCCTTGGAGATAGACAAGTTTCATGGAAGGAGTTCAAGGAACTCTTTAATAGCAAATATTTTTCTGATAGAGTGCAAGAGAAGAAAGCGGCTGAGTTTGCTGCTTTGAAGCAACAGAATCTATCTATAGCAGAGTATGAAGCTTAGTTCTCCCGGTTATCTCGTTATGCCACTCACTTGATATCTACAGAGAAGATGAAGGCTAAGCGTTTTCTCAACGGGCTGAAGTTGCAGTATATCAACCAGTTAGCGCCAATGGAAATTGAAACTTATGCAGAGATGGTAAGGAAAGCTCAAGTCTTGGAAGACACCTTAGAGATGACGGAGAGAATCTATGGAAAGGGTGTTAAGAAAGAACAACCTACTGGATCTGGGAACCTCAAACCCGGCAATAGCAAGAAAAGGCCCAATGGTGGGTCTGGTTCATGGAAGGGCAAGATGCCGAAGAATGAAGACAAGAAGCTTGGCTCGATTGTGCCAGTTAAGGGCGTGTGCAAGTATTGTGACAGTCCAGGTCACAAGATGGAAGAGTGCTGGCGCAAGCTGGGCGCCTGCCTGCGTTGTGGTAGTAGGGACCATCGTATTCCTGAGTGTCCCCTTTTGTCAGATCAAGATACTCTGACTAAGCCGCAAGGGAATAAGAAGCAGTAGGGTAAACTCCAAGCCCTACAAGAAGATGATGTAGGAACCACCGAGGAGGGTGGACTCGTTGAAGGTACTCTTATTATACATGATAAGCCAACATTCGTTCTTTTTGATACCGGTGCCACTCATTCTTTTGTTTCTCAGAAATTTGCTAAGTCTTTATCTGTGAAGCCAGTCTTGATGAATTCTCCATTAGAGATTTCAACTCCTATTGGTTCCAGTTCAGTAATTAAGTATTTCTATCCTTCTAGTAAGGTTATGATTAATGAATAGAACTTGCCAGCTGATCTGGTTTGTATGGATATGAAGGATTATGATGTAATTTTAGGAGCGGATTGGTTGGCTAAGTATGAGGCCATTGTTTATTGCAGTTCTAGTTCTATGTCTTTTCCTAGACACCCTGGACTTTCTTTTATAGGGGTTAGGCACCATAAGTCTGTGCCACTTATTTCGGCCCTTCGAGCTGATAAGTTGATGAGGAAAGGATGTCAGGCTTTTCTAGCCTTTGTTTATGTGACCCCTGAGAAGAAGATCGAGATTAAGGACATTCCTGTCGTCCGAGACTTTCCAGATGTCTTTCCTGAGGAATTGCCAGGACTTCCGCCTGAGAGAGAGGTTATCTTTTCTATTGATTTAATTCCTGGCGCGACCCCTATTTCTAAAGCTCCTTATCGTATGTCCCCTGCGGAGCTGAGGGAATTGAAGCAACAGTTAATGGAATTACTTGAGAAGGGGTTCATTCATCCAAGTACATCCCTGTGGGGAGCTCCAGTGTTGTTCGTCCGGAAGAAGGATGGTTCGATGAGGTTGTGCATCGATTATCGGCAATTGAACCAGTTGACTATCAAGAATAAATACCCATTGCCAAGGATTGATGAATTATTCGATCAGATAGTAGGAGCTCAGTATTTTTCTAAGATTGATCTTCGATCAGGATACCACCAGTTGCGGATTAAGGAAGAAGATATCTATAAGACGGCCTTCCGTAGCAGGTATGGGCATTTTGAATTTGTAGTAATGCCTTTTGGACTAACGATTGCACCCGCAGCTTTCATGCAGTTGATGAACAATGTGTTTCGACCCTATCTTGATCAGTGGGTCGTGGTGTTTATTGATGATATCTTGATTTATTCTAAGAGTAAGGAGGAGCATGCTGAACATTTGAGGATGGCGTTGCAAATACCGAGAGACCATCAGCTATACGTCAAATTTAGCAAGTGTGAATTCTGGCAGCAAGAGGTGTCATTTCTAGGGCATATTATTACAAAGGAAGGTATCTCTGTTGACCCTTCGAAGGTAGAGGCAGTGAAGAATTAGGATAGGCCTACTAATGTAACAGAAGTTAGAAGTTTCCTAGGCCTAGCAGGTTATTACCAAAGGTTTATTAAAGATTTCTCCAAGATTGTGGTGCCTTTAACGAGATTAACTTGCAAGGAGAACAAATTTGATTGGTCCGAGGATTATGAGAGAAGCTTTCAGACCTTGAAGGAGTGTTTAACTACTACCCCTATTATGGCTTTACCATCTGGAGAAGGTGGTTTTGTGGTGTACACTGATGCTTCAGGTATTGGTCTAGGTTGTGTGCTCATGCAGCACGGGAAAGTGATAGCCTATTCTTCTAGGCAGTTGAGGAAGCATGAAGAAAATTATCATGTTCATGATTTGGAACTAGCAGCTGCAGTGTTCGCCTTGAAGATATGGAGGCACTACTTGTATGAGAGACATTCATAGTGTTCTCAGACCATAACAGTCTAAAGTATTTATTTTCTCAGAAGGAACTCAATATGAGACAGAGAAGATGGCTTGAGTATTTAAAAGACTTTGACTTCTCCATAGAGTATCATCCTGGAAAGGGGAATGTAGTGGTGGATGCCTTGAGCCGTAAGCCAATAGCTAAGTTGTCGCATCTCATGTTCCAAGAATGGAGACTGTTGGAGCAGTTAGCTAGTTTGGATCTCAATGTTGACAAGGACCGGGTTACGATTGCTCAGATTCAACTTAAACCAGAATTCTTGATAGAAATCAAGTCCTTGCAAGATAATGACCTAGAGTTAGTAGAGATCAAGGAGAGTTTGAGTAATAGACCTGATTTCATGGTAGCTGACGATGGCAGATTGTTGTTTCAGGGAAGGACCTGTGTACCTGATGTAGTAGAAATAAAGAATAAGATTCTTGAAGAAGCTCATAGATCCAGATACACTATTCATCCTGGAGGTACTAAGATGTTTAAGGATTTGAAAAGATCCTTTTGGTGGCTGAATATGAAAAAGGAAATTACAGAATTTGTGAGTAGATGTTTGGTATGTCAGCAAGTCAAGGCTGATCATTTCAGACCTGTGGGGAAATTGAAACCACTTGATATACCTCAATGGAAGTGGGAGAGCATTGGTATGGACTTTATTATGGGTCTACCTAGGACTCGTAGTGGATTTGATGCAATATGGGTGATCATCGACAGATTGACAAAGTCTGCTCATTTCTTGTCCATTAAGTCTAAGTGGACAGTTGATGTCTTAACTGCTTTGTATATGAAGAAAGTTGTGAGACTCCATGGTATTCTAGTCAGCATTGTGTCTGATAGAGACCTCAGATTCACCTCACATTTTTGGAAAATATTGCAAGAATCTTTGGGAACTCGTCTGAATTTCAATACTGCTTTCCATCCACAAACAGATGGACAGACTGAAAGGACCAACCAGATAGTGGAAGATATGCTTAGAGCCTGCATGATTGACTTTGGAGGTAGTTGGAGTGATCACTTGGCATTGGATGATTTCGCCTACAACAATAGTTGCCAGGCCAGCATTCAGATGGCTCCGTTTGAAGCTTTGTATGGTAGAAGCTGTCGATCTCCGTTATGTTGGGACGAGGTAGGTGAGAAGCAATGGCTTGGACCAGATCTCATTTCTGAATCGTCCAAGAATATCCGTATTATCAGAGATTGGTTGCAAGTAGCACAATCAAGATAGAAGAGCTATGCCAACAACAGAAGGAGAGCCTTAGAATTTCAGGTCGGTGAGCACGTGTTTTTGAAGGTTTCTCCCATGAGAGGGATTCACAGGTTTGGTATTCAAGGCAAGCTGAGTCCAAGATATGTTGGTCCATTCGAGATTCCGGAAAGAGTGGGGGAGGTTGCTTACCGTTTAGCACTACCACCTCAGTTATCAGGAGTACACAATGTCTTCCATGTGTCTATGCAACGAAAATATGTGTATGACCCCACTCATGTCATTCAGCATATGGATCTTGAGTTGAAGGAAGATTTGACTTATGAAGAAAGACCTATCAAGATTCTGGATCATAAGCAACACCAACTCAGGAATCGTTCCATACCCATGGTTAAAGTACAGTGGAGTCGGCGTGGAACCGAAGAGGCTACTTGGGAGTCAGAAGATACAATGCGAAAGTAATATCCCGACTTGTTCTAGGTGAGCTATTTCACTCCCCATTTTTATTAAGTGCAGTGAATTTGGAGGACCAAATTCTTTAAAGTGGGGGAGGGTGTAGCACCCTGGTATATTAATGAATAAAATTTTTTTTCGAGAAAATTAATAAGAAATTCTTTAAGAAAAAGGATAAGTAAAATTTCGACTATTTTATAAAAATCTGGAAAAATCAGAACCTTGTAGAGAATAAAACGTTTAGTAAAATTGTCCTCTATGACCAACCCAAATAAAATTCTTAAATAAGTCGAATTAGTAGATTAAGGCCCAAATCAACACTTAGCCTAATTGGACCTTAAAACGTGAAATTAGAGCCCAATACTAAACCATTTAAGCTCAAACCAGATGCAAATGAAAGGTTAGGATTAAGAGATCTTTCCCCTCTCGTTATCGCCTGAAACCCTAACCCTAGGTGGTGTATTTGGCGACGCATCGGCGATGTCGACCTTATCTCGCGAGTTTCATGCATGACTAATTTGCGTGGACTCTGTCTCCGCGATTAGAACTCTCCAGACCCTATAGAACCTATAAAAATGATCCTCTGCCACCCTAAAATCGTTTAGAAGCTGTGGCAGTCGGAGAGGAGCTCGATCGAGGGAGAATCGCGACGATCACCGGCGGTGTGTACCTAGCGCGATCGGCATCCCTCTTCCTACTTCATCCTTTGATTAAGGTAGGTGATAGCAAGCCAAACCCTAAGTGTTATGTATGGATAGAAGCATCATCCTATCCTCTTTCTTTTGGTCTAAAAAGCCCTAAATGTTATCTAGTATCCTGCGAGAATTTTTAGTTTTAGTGGAAGCATGTTAGAGTTAGGGTTAGCAGTGTTCTACTTCGTTTTTAGTAGGGATAGCAGGCACTAAACCTTTAATTGATTGATCTATCTTATACAACATTTTGTGCTCGTTCTGTTGATTGTAAAAGCCCTAAATTTCATGCTCTATGTTGTGAGTATTTAACTGTTTTAGCCAACCCTAGCTGGACTCGCCAGAGGCGGGCAAGGTGAAGGTAGCAGAGACCCCCCCTGACTTGCGCGGCCTCTCGATAGACCGCCCATCCTAGATAGGCAGCCGGTTATTGATCGTTCATGTGCTTTTATCTCCGATATGTTTCGTGGAATGAGCGGTAGACCCCTAACCGCCCTTTTATTAGGCGGCCAGTCCCAGACCATTCATCTTCCCCAGCGGCACTCTATAGACCGCTCATCTCCAGCAAGCCTTTGGACATGAGAGGGCATGAACGGCCTGTCGTGCGACCGCCGAGGCATATGAACGGCTCTACACGGACCGCCCAGCAATACAGAACTACTTCATAATCATTTCAACATGATTTATTTTAGTAGATTTGTGGCTAATGGTAAGTTAGCAACACACATGATAAACTGGAATTTATAGAAGTAAACATTATGAATTCTTGCTAGTTTGTTCTCACTTGATCTTGATTCATGTTTTCCAATGAAGTTAATTATGATCCATTGATAATTGAAATTGTTATTGGGATTATTTGACAGTCATTCTACTCCGGTAGGATTGACTGACCGCTACACTGGTTTCTGATGTTTTATTAGCCTCATTTCCTTGTAATGGTTGGGACTCTCCGCCGGATACTCATTCCGTCGGACTAGGACCTTCATTACAGGACCTCCGTAAGTCCCCGCGAGCGTGGGATTCCCACTAGGACGCCGGGCAGGTTGTACCACTAAGACCTGAACCTGTTCACGTGATCGAACCGCTTGGATTGTTGTGTTGTGAGTCACGGCTCAATTGGGACCAACTGAGCCTTGAACGGCCGGAATCAGACCGTTTAACTTAGTGGGCGGCCCATTAGAGATCGTGCATTCTTGGCTAAATGCCATTTCTTGTTGGTCGATTAACCTTGTTTCATCTTCGACCAAATCATGGTTTGATCGACCCAATAAGTCCTAGGTTGACCAGTGGATAGTGGGTTGGACCCTGGTTCAGTTCTGCCCCACTTATGGTAGCCCGGAGCCCATTTTGGGTGGATTTCTAGTTTGCCAGTCAGGCCTAATAATTGAACGGATCGTATCGGCCCGCTCATTCGTTAGGGCGGATCGTCATGGACCGTTTGGTTACTGAGCGGACCAATCCAAACCGCTTACTGTCGTCGTGGGCTTCAGATCTTTCCTGTCGTGAACGGCCAAAAGTGGACCGTTCATACCTATTAAAAAGCCCACTTGTGACCATCCTATAATTTGAGCGGCTCATAGTAGACCGTTTATCCTTGGCTTCTATTAGGCTGTTCTTTCAGCCCAATCCCTTTAGCACGGTCTAGCTAACGACCGTCCATTTCTCTGAGCGGCCCAATATGGACCGTGTATCTTCCAGAAGATGATTTCCGTGGTTATCCGTGTTTGAATACAAGGACCTGTTGGTTCTTGATAACTTGAACTTTCTGGTCAAAATATCTGCTTCACTTACCCTTGGAATTCTCCGAGGTAAGTTCTATACCTTGAAATTATTGGCCATTTAACTTGATTAATGTCTAGACATAACTTGGGATCTCGGATCCATTAAATCAATGCCAACGCATCATAAGGGCCCAGTCTGGTCCTGGGAGGAGCGCCCAAAAAGTACTTGTGCCCCGGGGAGTTTGAATGACATGGTGAGGCATTGCACCGAGTGCATGACTAGCGTGATGTCTACGACATAATCTCTTACTTAAATCTTTCTTGACTTGGTTAATTCTTGCTTGTTGGCCAATTTCCAGTTACATTATGTTCATGATCTCATACTTATGTTACTTTGCCATATCACCATTTCTTTCCTTTCCGTTCATATTAATTCAATTGGTTAATTACTTAAACTTGCCTGTTATTACCTACTGGGCGTTCGCTCACCCAGTTATTTTTCCCCCTTTCAGGTAGCTCAGGTGAGGATTCGTAGACCGATGGGGATGGGCAAGAGTGACAACCCTGGAGCGAGCCAGTTGGAGATTTCGAAGAGTCGTTATAGATGTTTTGTGTCTAGTTATGATCTAGAAATTGTGCCTTGTAAGAGTTGTAGTTATGAAGTCAGCAATTGTAATAGTGTCAAGTGAATATTGTTATGTAAGTTTTTTAAGTTGGTTGTTGGATGATGTAATTGGATTATGGAGCATTTGATGTTTCTTTAGTTAATGGAGTTATTTTCTGTTCATGTTGTTGTGTTAGCCCTTTAGCTTTTGCATAGCATGTTTGTAAATCAACATATTATTATTAATTGTTTCAACTACCAGTCCCAATTTTTTTCCGCGTCGGGGCGTGACATGCACCGACCGTGAATTATACACAAGTTGTAACTGCACAGACTTGGAAGCTCAAGCGCCCAAGATCTGCACCGACCTTGTCATGCCATAAGCACAACATGCACCGACTTGCTGCAGTGATGTGCTCAGATGTTATATGCATTGAAAACGAACATGCACAGACTTCTAGTGCTCAAGCCAAAACATGCACCGACCTTGATGCGCTTGAAGGCAAGACATGCACCGACCTTGACAATGCATTCTTTTAGAATGTGCACCGATGTTACTTGCTGAACAACCAGATGTGCACCGACTTGTGTATATGCATGAATAGTAAAGTGCACAGACTATATGAAGGCTTGACGCACTAGCACGGACCTTGTGTGTGCGCAGGAAAAGTATGCACTGACCTTATGCAGACTTGAACAATGTATACACAGACCTGAATATGCATGTGCACAGACTTGAACAGTGTATGCACAGACTTGGGCTAGCATGCAAAACTACTAACGTCGACCTTAGTTTCTTGAGAGCATAACTAGCGTCGACACTAGTTGTTCGGCTTCACAACTAGCACTAACCTTATGAACCAAGTATAAGGACATGCACAGACCTTGTATGGCTTCTACAGTGACTTGCACAGACGTTGTATGCGATAAAGGCAAAACATGCACTGACCTTGTATCATAGAAGGTAAATGTGCACTGACCTATATATATGCAAACTGGTATAGACCTTGTTGTGCAAACAACACTGACTAACGTAGACTTACAGAGTGAAACAAATGCACTGACTCAAGCTTGACATAGCATGAATGCTGACATAGTACTTATGTGAAAAATGATTATTTGGCCAAATCATAATCTGATGCAAGAGTTGACTGTGCATTGACCAACAGTTAACAACATATCATATTCAAGCACATATAAGCACATATGAACTATATCAGCACATCATATGAACCCTTAGCAAATTCAAGCACAAATGAACCATGAATCATGATTTACACTACACACACGATTCATAGTATGTCATTATCAAAACTAGGGTTCCAACATTCTCCCCCTTTTTGATTATGACAATATTCTGAGTCATGTGTGCTTATTCACACAACTCAATTACTCCAAGTATTCAGTCAAGAGTTGAGACCAATTTTTAACAACCATTTTATAGCAAACAAGCATTTCATTCAAATAAGTTCTAGTCAGCATCTTCTAAACAGCTTCCCAGACATCCCTGACAGAACATATGACTCATATCAATTTCTCCTCCTTTGTCATTATCAAAAAGAATCATGAAAAAGGTATGATCTCAACCAATCTCTCCCCAGGTTCTCTAGTAGCATTTCAGACACAGACATATGCAACATATGACTCACATATCCCCCCCTTTGACTTCATTCTCTCCCTTTGACATATAGTAATTGACCTTACAAATAAATCTCCCCTTGTGAAAGACACTGAATATAGTTTAGACAAGAAATTGTTCTTCCCATTAAATCAATGCATCGCAACCTTGTGATAAAAGGAACAAGACTTTCAACAGGAAAATCAGATAAGGGATCTGTCGAGAGAGAGTATAGGAGGGTAGGAGGGTAATCGAAACACAGATTCAGAGAGACAGTTCAGTAATTGAACAAAAGATGGCAGTGACAGAGATCAATAAATTGAGCAGATTTAGCAGTAATTTTTTCAAGGATGCTGAGATGAAGAATTTTTCAGTGAGATACCAATTTCATAAATCAATATTTATAATTCAGAGTCTTCCATTATAGGGGCTTATGAATTGGTTTTGATTGATAATCATGGATTAAGAATGATGTAGACCAAGTCTTCAAAAAGATTCAATACTCATATCTGAGATAATTCTTTAATAAAAATGAACCACTTGTTCATATAACCTACTTCCATCTTACTCAGTTTAATTTCACGACTTCTTTAAAAAGTGATACAAGGTAATATTAAGATTAAACATTCATGAAAACATCTGAAATTTGACTTTTCTTGCATAAATTTTATGATGCACACACACACACACACACACATACACACACATATATATTGAATTTTCTTTTTGAGCATCATTTTATTTTTCATTGAGCAATTTTGGTTTGAGCAACACCTTTTTACATGAGACACAGCACGTCTTAGGTAAAATGACCCAGTTACTCAGTGTGATAACCGTATTGCTTCTCTATCTAGAGAACAAAGGTAGCATTAAGGGTATCTTTGGCATGAGGAGATACCTTGGTTAGAGGCCAGAATCCTCAGTTATCTAATACCATTATGCCATTGCTCTGCCATATTTTTATTGTATTTTCAATGATTTTTAGGCAGAGTTATCTATGATCCTTCATGACACAGTCCTTTGGATAGGTTTCTCAGTGACCACAGTCATTACTCTGACCACAATATCTCTTTTAAGACAGTTTCAGACAAAGCAAATGTTTAAGAACAATACTTACACTATGCATCTCAACCAAAGTAAATCGAGATTTCAACTTTTCAGATTTCAGGAAGTCTTATACGAAATTTACATGAAACAGACAGTTAAGGTTTATTAAAAATTGAATCAGATACTTTTAAATTCCTTAAGTTCAAACTCAAGAGTACACTAGACTTAAGCCAATTCAAATGAACAAATATTCTTAAACCTGTATTATAGAAGATTCTTCATTAAGAGTGATTTCAGATTTATGAAACATTACACATGCTGAAGTTTTCTTCAATACACAGTTCAGTTGCTTTCAGATCAGCAGCAAACAGTAAAAGAATGAACAAGCATGCATAGAGAGTGATGACTTTAAAATTCATGCTTGTTACAAGGTTTATCAAGATAAACCAATCAGAATTTCAAAACACACAGTTTTCCAAGTGAGTTGACTGATATTTCATGAGAAGTAGGAACTCTGAAGATGAAAATGAACAGAAGTTCCAGATTCAGAGCTCAGATGACAGTCAGTTTGAGATCAATAAACTAGGATCAATAATGAAGGTGAGTCACTGTCATACAGATATGACAAGGTGAATCAAATGAATGGACATGAAGAATTCAGATAATGATACAACTGAAGTATTTCAATACTCCCCCTGTCTATATGCAGAGAATCACCTCTTTTTGAATTTTCTAAGATAAATGCAATGCAACTATATGCATGCATATGCAATGTCTTCATTAAAAGCAATGCATGGACACGAATGGCATAAACATGATGCAGGGACAGACAAACTCCCCCTGACTATATGCAATCTATGCAATGAAGACTAACCATATGATTTTCTAATTCATGCTCATGAACATTCTGATTGCTTATATGCAATATGACCCATGGTACCAGGCGGAGGACTTAGTCAAACAGACCACCTCACACATGGTGAGAACTTCCAGACAGATTGCATCTGCTCTTTAGTAATTTACCATTTTATATACCATAATGGTCATGCATGTTAATGTAATGTCAAGACAGTCCTATCAGATTTTCAAGGAATACACTGCAAATTCGGACAATCATCAAAACACAAATCATGTGAAATTCACATATTTTTAGAGAATTCTAATTAGAGGATGTCTATCCACAGAGTTGAATGCAAAGCATAAATTTCAGATGAGCAGAATTCAGAGAATTCAAATTTGACAATGTAAATGATGAATGAATATGCAAAAACAAGTTTAACATACTATGCAGTGATCAAAGACAGAAAGGCTTGAATGACAGAAATTGAGCAGAGTTGACATGACAGACCTGGTAAATACAGAGTTGGGGTTTTCATTCTTTGAGTGCCTTGGTTTATTACCCCCAAAATATTCTTCAACCCAAGGCACACCTGCAAAAACATAATTTATTTTGCACAAACATGTACCCAAGTTATCTTGGGTCCTGAAATAACGTGACACCTTTAGCAGGTGTTCTCAATAGTTTTTCAGCTTGTTCATCATCAAACGACAGGAGATGACAGTTATACATAGAATGCCGTAACTGTCCACAGTAATAGCATGATCCAACAGTTTTAAAATTCTTTTTATGCTCATTACTGTAATCATGAAATCCATTAACAGAGTGAAAATCCGGTTTACTAAAACCAGCCAGCCAACAATCAGCAGCTCTGTGGCCTGACTTTCCACATTCAAAGCATGAAGAATTTTTCTTTTTATCAATCAAGTTATTTCTAGCAGCAGCATAGAGAGCAGGGAATTTTACAGATTTAGAATTTAATATATTTCCCTGAGCATGCAAGCAGTTCTTGACTGTATGGCCATGCTTTCCACATTCAAAGCACCTAATATGCTTTCCCTTAGAACCAAAATTATTTCTTTTAAAAATATTTTTATTAACAGAAAAATTAAGAAATCCAGAATGAAATTTCTTTCCCTGATTATGTCAACATTGAGCAGCAATGTGGCCCAATTTGCCGTAGTGAAAGCATTGAATGCTCTTTTTATGATTTGCATGATTTTTAGCATGAACATTACTATCATGCAATTTTCTAGCATTGAGGTCATCATGTTCTATTAATTTGCATTCATGCATGAGATGACCTACTCTATGACAATAAAAGTATTTAATTCTCTTATTTTGAACATGAGACAGTTTCTTCATATTAGAATTCCTAGCATGAATTCTATCAAATTTCAATTCATCCTTCTTCATGATAAAAAAATCATCCATCTCATGACGAACTTTACCACAGTAAAAACACTTAACATTCTTTCTTTTATCAGAAAATATCTTGGTCTGAGATTTTTCAACATGTAGTTTATTTTTCTTCTTTTTCAAATTTTTATTCTATCTTAGAGTTTTAATTGTAGTAAATTTCTTTGGAGATTTCCTAGAGGTTCCATCTACATCAGTGCTTCGGACAAATATGGTGTAAAGCTGGTTCCTCATGACCCTTTTTGTTTCAGAAAAGTTATCGGTTTCCTCACTTTGATTACTCACTTCATCTTTCAAGGAAGCTTTTGACTTCTCTTTACCTTTGAGAGTTTTTGACAGAGAGTTTTTCAAATCACAAATTTCATTTTCTAGAGAAGCAATCTGAATCTCATAACTAGCAATCTCTTGTTCACTGCAATTAACGCATTCACTTAGCACTTTGTTAACAGTTTTATATTTCTCAATTTCTTGTTCCAGATTGCTCAGTTGTTTAGATTCTGCATTACAGACAGTTTTCCCTTTTTCTAAGGTTAAGAGTTTTTTAGAAATAGCAATGTTGAGATGTTTGAGTCTCTCATTTTCTAATTTTAGTTGTTCAACCTGTTCACTATTGTTATCAGATTTGGAATTCAACTCTTCACTCAACCTTTCCTCTCTTTGTTCAGTTTCCAATTTTTCATCCAACAAATTTTTGTTCTCTTCCCTCAAGGATGCAATTAAGTTTTGATGCCATTCTAAGTCAAAATGAAGTGACTCATTTAATTCATTCACAAAAGAACATTTATCACATGTAGATGTGTTTGAGCACTTATTTTTATTCTTAGATTCTTTCAATTGTTCTCTAAGGCTGTCAATCTCAGTCCTCAGACTTTCATTAACTTCTTTCACGGATGAGCTTTCATTGCATGAAGACTTAGCAGAGCATATTATTTTATGAAGTTCTGCAATTTTTACCTTAGCGGCTTCAAGCTTTCCAGAAATTAAGTCATTTTCATGCTCAAAATTGGCGAGATTTTTTTCAACCTTTTCAATTTGTTTTTTAAGGATTTCATTTTCAGATTTCATGTGATTTAGTTCTGAGTTGTTATATTCATGATCTTCCAATAGTTTCTTATGCACACTAAATTCAAACAAGCATTCTTCATAAGAACTTTTCAGTTTCACACAGTTTTCACAGGAAGATTTCGATTTATTGAGTTCTGAGTTAATGCTTTCAAGATTTTCTAGTTGTTTCTTCAGACAATTATTTTCAGATAGCAGATCTTCAAAGTCACCATTTTCCAAGCAGACACTCATGCTAGCATCCGGTTTCTTCTTCAATTTTTTATTTTTAGACTTTAATTTTCTATACCTATCAGTAAGCTCTTCATGCATGCTCACTAATTCATCAAACGAATCTCTTTAGATCCGGAGCTTACCTGAGACGCTGTCTCACTCATTTGATCACTATTGTGATCACTATGGTTGACCATCAAGCATTGATCCTCTTGCTTCTCATGAGCAGATATGACTATGTCCATGATCTCTTTTCCAGATGTGCATCCTGCAATACAGGAAAACATATCAGTATCTATTGAAGCCTTCAAAATATTGAGAACTGTGATATTATCATGGTTCTTCAGTCTGTCCTCACTAGACCAATTGGTCTTGTCGTGAGATAATTCATGTGGCCCTTTCGATGCAGAATTCCATAGATTTGGATCAATGGAATTCATGTAAATGCATAGGCCGCCAAGCCATGTGCTGAAGTTGGAACCATCAAGAACAACAGAAATGCCATTGAAAAATAACTGAGTAAATTCAGATCAAAAAGCCTAAAAGCAAGATGACAAATGCACCGAACTTAAAATAGCAAAGCACAGAAGTGGACTAACCAGGACCTTCTACAGATCGTTGGATCTGGAAATCAGAGACCGGTTCTAGTACAGTTCAAGCACAGACCAGACAGAAAACTCAATAAAATCAAAGATGCACCCAAAACTAGTATAGCACCAAAAACAGCAGGATCCTCTGCAGATCATTGGATCTGGACATTCAGAGACCGCTCTGATACCAATTGTTAGTCTGTGAGGACAAAGTGCAATGGTGCACACATGAATTCAGAGGGGGGGTGAATGAATCCCCATTAAAAATTCTACCCAATTTGAACTCTAATTAGTAAATTATGCAGAATTAAAACTGAATGGCTTAGTTAATAGAAAGACTAACTCAATATCAGATCGATGACCTAAAGATCAACTAGGTGACTAATGTGCAGTTAGTACACATACAGCTGGATACCAAACTAATAGAGAGGCTTCAATATATATGCAATTGAACGCAGTCCTATCCAAGCATCTAGCGGTGAAACACAAGAACAAGCAAACCACAGTGCAAGGAAGATTTTTAGGTGGTTCGGTACTCAGACCTACATCCACCCCACACTCAGACCTGAGTGTGGATTTCGCTGATACACAGCTTAAACCGTAGGGCCTCACAGCTTGCCTACAACCGCTGAGAGTCACAGCTTGCTCCGCTGGGCATTACAGCTTTAGCCACCGCTGATTCACAGCTTCAAACCGCTGGGCCTTACAGCTTAGCCACAACTGATTCACAGCTTCTGAAATGGAAAGTAAAAATAGAAAACTGGAAAGATAAAAATCAACAACTGAAAGCTGGACTTAAAGCATAGTAATATAACTCGCTAGGAGCAGTGTGGCTTGGATCTGATGTCACGCCCCGAGCGCGGAAGATACCCGGAGATGCGCGACGTGTCTATATCAATCATGTCAATCAGAGTGGTCGTGTATTCGACTCAAAGACAGAGATGCGCAAAATAGCAAGATAACCCAATCCTTTATTTCATAATGGATAGACTATTACAAATCTAATACTCTGTTTAATAAAAAGGAAAAGAATACATAGTTGACTCAAGAAACTATAGAAAAGACTAGACGACACTTGTAGAAGCTCTATCACTTTCACTCTTGACCATTCCCATCCGATTGACTTCCATCGTCGTCGGACTTACCTGAAAAGTAGAAAGGGACAAACGGAATGAGCGAACGCTCAGTAGGAAATTATATCTTTCATGAATGCAATAAAGCTATGCATGCTCGCATAAAACGACAAGATAGAGAGAAGGTAATATCAAAGAAATAAGATGAACTTAATCATGAACTTCCAACAAGATAACAAGTGTATTCAAGGTATTCAAGCAAGTACGTTTAACAAGTCATGTCAAGAACTTTGGCTATCATGTATCAAGCAAGTAAATTACCCTTTTTCGGGCCACGCATTTCATGTAAAGTCAAGTACGATTCAAGTACAAGATGTGTGTGGAATGTCCAATCAAGCAAGTCAAGTACTCGGTATAATGCCAGATACCTTATCATTTTAACTCCCATGGGCACAAGTACTTTCGGGTGCTCCTCCCAGGACCAGATCGGGCCCTATATGCGCAGGCATTTATCATGTGTTTTGACATCCACTCTTGTTTATATAGCCAATATAGAATTTCAATAATCAAGCTTGTAGACACGTATGACAACTTTGATAGAATAGAGTCCAAAATATGACAAAGGACATAGAATGGCGATAATAACGGTATAATCACGATGTCGATAAAACTAGGTAGAATATGGTTCCCTTAACTTAGGTACCATGACAAATCAATATGGACATTCTTTATATAGAATTGAGGTCCACATGAACATTAGATCAAGCAAGATACCCTCATTCTTATCGTAGAATTGGGGTTTACAAGAATGACACGATATGGCATGATATCATCATCCCATCAAGAATTTCTTATGATATACTCTTTGTATAATCATAAGGGCCGGTATACCATGTTTCTTTAGATTGACATGGCAAGGATCGTGTAATGGGTTTTTAGGGTACAACCAGCTCAGTCGGCCTTGAGGGAATCCAAGGCTACGAGGAGTCTTACGGAGGTCTCTATGACTAACTCGCCAGTCCAAAGGAACGGAATGTCCAAAGGAGAGCTTGTATGTCAATGAGAATTGAGTGTGATCGATAAAACACCGTGAAAAGTGGGACTATACTCACGGAGTGGAGAATAGTGCCGATATATATATATATATATATGTATAATATATAAACCATCGGTTAGCAAATCAGAGGAAAAATCAGTTTACAGTAAAATAACGACTTAGGTCAAGTCGTTTCTCAAGTAATTAACGCCTAACAGAAGGGCGTTTACACATGGTCCGTTTTGCAGAATTTTCAATAATTCAATAATTTATTTAAAAAGCGCCTTCGGCAGGGGCGTTTCTTCAAGAGTTGACGACTACAGCAGCAGGCGTCTTTTTATTTACAATATTTTTCAGAACATATTTATTTTCAGAAATTATCAAAAACGCGCCCTTGTCAGCGGCGTTAATCATTAAATTCTTATTTTCACAGAATATATATTCCAGGGTTTTAACATATACGCGCCCTAGTAAGGGGCGTTTATTTTTAATTCACGCCCTATGATGGGGCGTTTACATATGGAAAACGACCTAGTCTAGGTCGTGAATTCAAGAGATACCATGAGTTTTCATGGGCAGTAATAATTTCAGGATAATAGAATTCATAGAACGAATGTATGGTCATGACAATAAAATTAGCAAGTTTGAAGACATGTGATCATGCATCATTGTAAGATCATTATTTCATAGATACTCAATTCTTAACATGGGTGATTAATGATTAAATGAAATTAACGCCTATGTGCAGGGCGTCAAATCCAAAATTGACGACCTTGGCAGGGTCGTGACTTGTAAAGTAGCGCCCTAGTCTGGGGCGTGTATTTCATAGTCACGCCCTTGCTAAGGACGTTTCTTTCAAGAAATTAACAGAAAGTCGTTCAGAAACTATAGTAAACCAAACCATGTATATGCATGATAATTATTATACTGTATCAATTTAGTTTGGGCTACAGTGACTTGAGAAAATCCTACCTTAACAATGGATTTGAAGGTGACAGACACGTGAAGACGTTGATAAGGATAAACTGAATCAGCAGTAGGCAGAGAACCTTTGTTCTTTGGTCGATCCCTAGAGTTTTCCTACAGAGGAATATGAAGAGATATTAGAAATTTCTTCATAAGCTTGGCTGAAGATGGAAGTTTAGAAGAACTTACCCTTGTTCTTCACGATGTCTAGGCTTCCTCAACCTGTAAGAAGAAAAGAGAGTGAAGAATCATTAGTTCTTCGTGTGGCAAAGCAGAGATCAAAGGAATAGTTTGTTCTTCACGTACCTAGCAGCAGACGTTCGATCAAATGGGTTTTAGGGTTCGATCGAACATGTTATTTATAGGATTTTGAAGTCCTAACAAGAGTAGTGTTTGATTGAGGGTAATATATCCTTAATAGAGTCCTTACTCTAGTAGACACTTACTAGATTAGGTTAATCTTTCCCTGGATAAGTTCTGGGTTCGATCGGTTCTCGAACTGAATTAACGACTTTGGTCAGGGCGTCTATTCTTTAATTGACGCCTTACTTTAGGGCGTTTCTTAAAAAGCGCCTTGACAAAGGGCGTTTCGTGTTTTAAAACACGCCCAAGATAGGGGCGTTTCTTTTACTTACCCATTTGGTCGTATGAGAACTGACGACCGCATATGTGGGCGTCCTTTCTTTAGTCACGCCATGGATAGAGGCGTTTCTTTATAAATTAACGCCTTAATAAGAGGCGTTATTTTTAATTTTGTTTTACTTCGTCCAATTAACCCTATTCCTTTTATATATTACTTCTGTAATATATATGTTTTAATTCATTTCAATTATTCATTTATTAGGGTTGCTACACCCTCCCCCACTTAAAAAGAATTTGGTCCCCAAATTCAATATATATATAATTATACATGTGGAGAGCGTAGAACATATACCTCTTAGAATAACTCGGGAAATCGTTTCTTCATAGATTCCTCGGTCTCCCATGTCGCTTCGCGTTCAGGATTCTTATTCCATTGCACCTTGAGCATGGGAATAACCTTATTCCTTAGAGCTCGTATTTCTCGATCTAATATCTTTAAAGGCCTCTGTTCATATGTGAGATCTTTCTGGATCACCAGATCTCCATGCTCAATAATATGTGACGGATCGTGCACATACTTCTTCAACATAGATATGTGAAATACATTGTGTACCTCGGACAACTGAGGAGGCAACGCGATGCGATAAGCAACCTCGCCAACTCTTTCGAGTACCTCAAATGGTCCGATGAATCTTGGCGTAAGCTTGCCCTTAACACCAAATCTTCGTATGCCACGTCCAGGGGATATTTTAAGAAATACATGATCTCCAACCTGGAATTCAAGATCTCTTTTCCTGGTATCAGCATAAGCCTTTTGCCTTGTCTGAGCAACTTGTAATCTTTCTCTGATTACCTGTATCTTCTCAGTTGTATCCCTTACCATGTCTGGACCTAATAGTTGTTTCTCTCCAACTTCGTTCCAACATATGGGAGATCGGCAACTCCTTCCGTATAAGGCTTCGAAAGGTGCCATTTGGATACTAGCTTGGTAGCTATTATTATATGCAAATTCAACTAAAGGTAAGTGGTCATGCCAGCTTCCTCCAAAGTCAATAATGCATGCTCTCAGCATATCTTCAACAACTTGATTAGTTCGCTCGGTCTGACCATCCGTTTGTGGGTGAAAAGCAGTACTAAAGTTGAGCCTTGTCCCCAACGAATGTTGTAATCCCTTCCAAAAATGAGAAGTAAAACGGGGATCTCTATCAGACACGATTGAGACAGGAATTCCATGTATCCTGACTATTTCTTTAATGTATAGTGCAGCTAGCACATCAATTGACCATCGGCTTTTGATTGGCAAGAAATGTGCCGATTTAGTCAATCGGTCAATGATAACCCAGATTCCATCATGTCCTCCTTTAGATTTAGACAAACCCATGATGAAGTCCATACCAATATCCTCCCATTTCCACTTAGGAATATCTAGAGGATGTAGTTTTCCCGCAGGCTTTTGGTGTTCCGCCTTGACCTGTTGGCATATGAGACAGCGTGATACATAGTCCGCTATTTCTCATTTCATATTGGGCCACCAAAAGTTCCTCTTTACATCTTGGTACATTTTAGTTGATCCAGGATGAATAGTGTATCTTGATCTGTGAGCTTCATCTAAGATCTTCTTCTTTAATTCCGGACAATCGGGTATACAAGTTCTATCTTTGAACGATAATCTTCCATCAGAAGTTAGTTGAAAATCAGATTGTCCTTTTAATCTGCCTTTGATTTCTACTAACATAGGATCATCATCCTGAAGTGTTTGTATCTCAGATAACAAATCTGACTGTATGCTTACATGAGATAATGTGATAAATTTGGATTCCGTGTCCAAGCTTATATTGAGCTCGGAGAATTGTTCAAGTAACCTCCATTCTTGTATCATACAATTGGCTATCCTTGCTCTCGGCTTTCGACTAAGGGCATCAGCCACATAATTACCCTTTCCGGGATGGTATTGTATACTGAAGTCGAAGTCCTTGAGATATTCTAGCCAGCGTCTTTGTCTCATGTTCAGCTCCTTTTGTGAAAATAGATATTTGAGACTTTTGTGATCGGAGTATACAGTGAACTGTACCCCATAGAGATAGTGTCTCCATATCTTTAGGGCAAATACTACCGCGGCCAGTTCCAAGTCATGGACGGGGTAATTCTCCTCGTGCTTCTTCAGTTGACGTGAAGAGTATGCTATGACCTTTCCTTGTTGCATTAGGACACATCCGAGGCCAATGCCAGAAGCATCAGTGTAGACCTCGAATTTCTCTCCTTCTGTTGGTAGAGCTAACACTGGAGCTGTAGTGAGATGATCTTTGAGAGTTTGGAAACTTCTTTCACATTCCTCACTCCATTCATATCGGATCTCCTTACGAGTTAACCTTGTAAGTGGCACGGTGATTTTTGAGAAGTCTTTGATGAATCGCTGATAATAGCCTGCAAGACCTAAGAAACTTCTGATCTCGCTTGCATTAGTGGGTCTTTCCCAGTTTCTCACAGCTTCAACCTTTGACGGATCTACAGATAAACCGTCCTTGGATATGACATGTCCCAGAAAGGCCACTTCTTCAAGCCAGAACTCGCATTTGCTGAGTTTAGCATATAATTGATTTGTCCTCAAGACTTGCAATGCAATCCTCAAATGCTCTTCATGTTCTTCCTTAGTCTTAGAATATATCAATATATCATCAATGAAGACTACTATGAATTGATCCAAGTAAGGCCTGAATATGCTATTCATTAACTGCATAAAGGCAGCAGGGGCATTTGTTAGTCCAAAAGGCATAACAACAAATTCGTAATGGCCATACCTGCTTCTGAATGCAGTCTTGTGAATGTCATCGTCCTTGATTCTTAATTGATGATATCCCGACCTGAGATCAATCTTGGAGAAATATTTGGATCCTGAAATCTGATCAAATAACTCATCGATTCTCGGCAGTGGATACTTGTTCTTGATAGTAAGATGATTCAACTGTCGATAGTCGATACACAATCTCATGGATCCATCCTTCTTCTTTACAAATAAGACTGGTGCTCCCCACGGGGAAGTACTTGGTCTAATAAACCCTTTTCGGATTAGTTCCATCAACTGCTCCTTCAACTCCTTGAGTTCAGCAGGGGACATTCTATATGGTGCCTTTGAAACAGGACCAGCACCAGGGACTAAGTCAATGGTGAAGGCCACTTCTCTTTGAGGGGGTAATCCCGACAATTCTTCCGGAAATACGTCTGGAAATTCTCGCACTACCTGAATGTCCTCTATCTTGGTTTCTTTAGCTTCTTTAATAGTGACAAAAGCAAGGAAGGATACACATCCTTTCTTGACGAGCTTGCTTGCTCGAAGAGCCGAGATAAGAGGGGATTTGCTTCGACTCTTAGGACTAGTATAAGTCAGTTCCGGAAATTCCTTGAAAATAATCTTGCTATCACGGCAATCAACCGTTGCCTGGTATTTGGATAACCAATCTGCTCCTAGTATAACATCATACTCTTTTAGATCTAAGCAGATAAGATCAATAGGTAAATTCTTTCCTCGAACCAATACCTCACAGTTTTGGTAATGATGTGTGATATCCGTCTCGTTTCCGAGAGGAGTAGACAATATTAACTTCATCCATTCTGGTTCTAGAGGTAATGGGTCAGCAAACTTCTTGGAAATAATGGAATGCGATGCACCCGTATCAAATAAGACATGTGCATATTTGGAACAAATTTTTAATGTACCTTCCACCAATCCGCCTTCTTCTTCTGGTTCGGTCTCTTGGATTGCATGAAGACGCGCGTTCCTTGTCACTGGGCGTTTACCCTCACCGTCTTGGTCATTCATTAATGGACAATCGGGAATCCGATGTTCACGACTCCCACAACGGAGACATGCTCCTAATTTCCTCCAGCATTCTTCTGTTTTGTGACCAGCCTTGTCACAATGCTTGCATACTACGTTTGAAGGGGTAGTGGTGATAGAGAAAGGCTTGGATTTCTTGTACTTCTGATCTTGAGAGGAAGAACCTCCATTATTGGGCCTCTTCTTAAAGTTGGGTTTAAAAGAACCCGAACTTGTGACTTGCTCCTTTTTGTCTTTCCCACGGATCCTATCAGATAATTCCGTGGCATCTTCAAGCAACTGAGCTCGGCGCACCATTTCAGTATAAACTTGAATATCCATAGGCGCCAATTGAGTAATGTAGTGAGGCCTAAGCCCATTAAGAAATCTACGGGCTTTCATCTTTTCTGTGCTAATTAAATGCTTAGCATATCTAGACAGTCTAGAGAACTGTGCTTCATAATCAGCCACCGATAAAGATCTTTGCTTTAATGCGGCAAATTCGGCGGCCTTCTTTTCCTGGACCCTATCAGAGAAATATTTGGCGTTGAAATATTCAACGAATTCTCCCCATGTAACTTGAGTTGGGTCAATTGTAGCTTCAATCGACTCCCACCAGCATCTAGCATCCTTTTCTAACTGGAAAGTAGCTAATAAGACTTTGTCCTGATCCGTGCATTGCATAACACGGAATATACGTTCAATCTCCCGAACCCAATGCTCGACATCGTCTGGATCGGTCGATCCCATGAACTTCGGGGGATTCATATTCTTGAATGCTTGGTGTAAGCTTCCAGCTCGTGGAGCACCACCTTGTGCTACCTGTTGTAGCACTTGGGTCATCCCTTGAAGGGTACGCTGCATGTTGCGCCATTGAGCACGTTCGGCAGCCATTATCCTACAATTACAACAGCTATGTTAGTATTATATCACTATGATCTTATAAAGGACTCATTGATCATTTAACCCTCGGTTCTACCCACTCTCACTTGGTTAAAGGTTTTGAAACCTATCCTTGGACTTGGGTTTCCTAGGAATTGAATACCTTAGGCTCTGATACCACAAAGACTGTCACGCCCCGAGCGCGGAAGATACCCGGAGATGCGCGACGTGTCTATATCAATCATGTCAATCAGAGTGGTCGTGTATTCGACTCAAAGACAGAGATGCGCAAAATAGCAAGATAACCCAATCCTTTATTTCATAATGGATAGACTATTACAAATCCAATACTCTGTTTAATAAAAAGGAAAAGAATACATAGTTGACTCAAGAAACTATAGAAAAGACTAGACGACACTTGTAGAAGCTCTATCACTTTCACTCTTGACCATTCCCATCCGATTGACTTCCATCGTCGTCGGACTTACCTGAAAAGTAGAAAGGGACAAACGGAATGAGCGAACGCTCAGTAGTAAATTATATCTTTCATGAATGCAATAAAGCTATGCATGCTCGCATAAAACGACAAGATAGAGAGAAGGTAATATCAAAGAAATAAGATGAACTTAATCATGAACTTCCAACAAGATAACAAGTGTATTCAAGGTATTCAAGCAAGTACGTTTAACAAGTCATGTCAAGAACTTTGGCTATCATGTATCAAGCAAGTAAATTACCCTTTTTCGGGCCACGCATTTCATGTAAAGTCAAGTACGATTCAAGTACAAGATGTGTGTGGAATGTCCAATCAAGCAAGTCAAGTACTCGGTATAATGCCAGATACCTTATCATTTTAACTCCCATGGGCACAAGTACTTTCGGGTGCTCCTCCCAGGACCAGATCGGGCCCTATATGCGCAGGCATTTATCATGTGTTTTGACATCCACTCTTGTTTATATAGCCAATATAGAATTTCAATAATCAAGCTTGTAGACACGTATGACAACTTTGATAGAATAGAGTCCAAAATATGACAAAGGACATATAATGGCGATAATAACGGTATAATCACGATGTCGATAAAACTAGGTAGAATATGGTTCCCTTAACTTAGGTACCATGACAAATCAATATGGACATTCTTTATATAGAATTGAGGTCCACATGAACATTAGATCAAGCAAGATACCCTCATTCTTATCGTAGAATTGGGGTTTACAAGAATGACACGATATGGCATGATATCATCATCCCATCAAGAATTTCTTATGATATACTCTTTGTATAATCATAAGGGCCGGTATACCATGTTTCTTTAGATTGACATGGCAAGGATCGTGTAATGGGTTTTTAGGGTACAACCAGCTCAGTCGGCCTTGAGGGAATCCAAGGCTACGAGGAGTCTTACGGAGGTCTCTATGACTAACTCGCCAGTCCAAAGGAACGGAATGTCCAAAGGAGAGCTTGTATGTCAATGAGAATTGAGTGTGATCGATAAAACACCGTGAAAAGTGGGACTATACTCACGGAGTGGAGAATAGTGCCGATATATATATATATGTATAATATATAAACCATCGGTTAGCAAATCAGAGGAAAAATCAGTTTACAGTAAAATAACGACTTAGGTCAAGTCGTTTCTCAAGTAATTAACGCCTAACAGAAGGGCGTTTACACATGGTCCGTTTTGCAGAATTTTCAATAATTCAATAATTTATTTAAAAAGCGCCTTCGGCAGGGGCGTTTCTTCAAGAGTTGACGACTACAGCAGCAGGCGTCTTTTTATTTACAATATTTTTCAGAACATATTTATTTTCAGAAATTATCAAAAACGCGCCCTTGTCAGCGGCGTTAATCATTAAATTCTTATTTTCACAGAATATATATTCCAGGGTTTTAACATATACGCGCCCTAGTAAGGGGCGTTTATTTTTAATTCACGCCCTATGATGGGGCGTTTACATATGGAAAACGACCTAGTCTAGGTCGTGAATTCAAGAGATACCATGAGTTTTCATGGGCAGTAATAATTTCAGGATAATAGAATTCATAGAACGAATGTATGGTCATGACAATAAAATTAGCAAGTTTGAAGACATGTGATCATGCATCATTGTAGGATCATTATTTCATAGATACTCAATTCTTAACATGGGTGATTAATGATTAAATGAAATTAACGCCTGTGTGCAGGGCGTCAAATCCAAAATTGACGACCTTGGCAGGGTCGTGACTTGTAAAGTAGCGCCCTAGTCTGGGGCGTGTATTTCATAGTCACGCCCTTGCTAAGGACGTTTCTTTCAAGAAATTAACAGAAAGTCGTTCAGAAACTATAGTAAACCAAACCATGTATATGCATGATAATTATTGTACTGTATCAATTTAGTTTGGGCTACAGTGACTTGAGAAAATCCTACCTTAACAATGGATTTGAAGGTGACAGACACGTGAAGACGTTGATAAGGATAAACTGAATCAGCAGTAGGCAGAGAACCTTTGTTCTTTGGTCGATCCCTAGAGTTTTCCTACAGAGGAATATGAAGAGATATTAGAAATTTCTTCATAAGCTTGGCTGAAGATGGAAGTTTAGAAGAACTTACCCTTGTTCTTCACGATGTCTAGGCTTCCTCAACCTGTAAGAAGAAAAGAGAGTGAAGAATCATTAGTTCTTCGTGTGGCAAAGCAGAGATCAAAGGAATAGTTTGTTCTTCACGTACCTAGCAGCAAACGTTCGATCAAATGGGTTTTAGGGTTCGATCGAACATGTTATTTATAGGATTTTGAAGTCCTAACAAGAGTAGTGTTTGATTGAGGGTAATATATCCTTAATAGAGTCCTTACTCTAGTAGACACTTACTAGATTAGGTTAATCTTTCCCTGGATAAGTTCTGGGTTCGATCGGTTCTCGAACTGAATTAACGACTTTGGTCAGGGCGTCTATTCTTTAATGCGTTTCTTAAAAAGCGCCTTGACAAAGGGCGTTTCGTGTTTTAAAACACGCCCAAGATAGGGGCGTTTCTTTTACTTACCCATTTGGTCGTATGAGAACTGACGACCGCATATGTGGGCGTCCTTTCTTTAGTCACGCCATGGATAGAGGCGTTTCTTTATAAATTAACGCCTTAATAAGAGGCGTTATTTTTAATTTTGTTTTACTTCGTCCAATTAACCCTATTCCTTTTATATATTACTTCTGTAATATATATGTTTTAATTCATTTCAATTATTCATTTATTAGGGTTGCTACATCTGATCCAGAGGCCACAGATCTTCTTCAATCTTGCTGCTGCAACTGTCTTCTACTTCTCTCACGATCTCTCTACTCTTTTCTCTCTTCAACCCCTTTCTTTTTCTTTCTGATCTATCTCTCCTCTTTCTGCTACTCTATCTCTCTCTTTTCTTCTCTCGATCTCACAATCTTTTACTTCCACTTCTTCTGCTTCTTTTTCTCTCACGCTCTGCTCTTCTTCTATCTCTCCTCTTTCTGCTACTCCATCTCTCTCTTTTTTTCTCTCGATCTCACAATCTTTTACTTCCACTTCTTCTACTTCTTTTTCTCTCACGCTCTGCTCTTCTTCTATCTCTCCTCTTTCTGCTTCGATCTCTTTTTCTTCGTTATCAGGTGCCTGTCTGATCGTAGAAAAAGGGTTTTATATATCTTCAGGCAGGGACCCATGAGCTCACACACTGGGTGTGTAGAGGGAGCACTCCCGCCAAGAGAATTCTGGAATGCCTTAGCCACGTGTCAGCATCTCGGTGTTGTGACTAACCACGTGACAGATTCTTCCATCCGGTTCCTTGCCTCGGATCACGAATCCCTTTAACCTGGTACTTTAACTTCCACATAGAGTATGCTCATAGGTTGTAGGTTCGTCCAGCACATGCTCGACCAAGTCACTGGCCTGGGAAACAACTGGAAGTGTTAGCTGTTAGTGCTAGCACAAACTTCATAAAGTAACATACGAGTATGGACAGACCTTATGCAATATAAGAAAACATGCATAGTCATATAGCAAGACATGCACAGACATCAGGTACCGTGTGACAAAGTATGCATAGACCATGAGTGTGCAACAGAAAGAAGTGTGCACTGACCTTGTATCACACAAGTAAAGAATGTGTAAGAATTTTGATAACATAAAGGAAACATGCATGCACTCTAAATGACACGCACTGACTTTAGACAAGGTAACACAGGGTGTGCACCGACATGAGTAGCACAAGTAAAGACTTGCACCGACCGTGAATTATACACAAGCTGTAACTGCACCGACTTGGAAGCTCAAGAGCACAAGATCTGCACCGACCTTGTCATGCCATAAGCACAACATGCACCGACTTGCTGCAGTGATGTGCTTAGATGTTATATGCATTGAAAATGAACATGCACAGACTTCTAGTGCTCAAGCCAAAACATGCACCGACCTTGCTGAGCTTGAAGGCAAGACATGCACCGACCTTGACAATGCATTCTTTCAGAATGTGCACCGATGTTACTTGCTGAACAACCAGATGTGCACCGACTTGTCTATATGCATGAACAATAAAGTGCACAGACTATATTAAGGCTTGACGCACTAGCACAGACCTTGTGTGTGCGCAGGCAAAGTATGCACTGACCTTATGCAGACTTGAACAATGTATACACAGACCTGAATATGCATGTGCACAGACTTGAACAGTGTATGCACAGACCTGGGCTAGCATGCAAAACTACTAACGTCGACCTCAGTTTCTTGAGAGCATAACTAGCGTCGACACTAGTTGTTTGGCTTCAACTAGCACTGACCTTATGAACCAAGTGTAAGGACATGAATAGACCTTGTATGCCTTCTATAGTGACTTGCACAGACGTTGTATGCGATAAAGGCAAAACATGCACTGACCTTGTATCATACAAGGCAAATGTGCACTGACCTATACATATGCAAACCGGTATAGACCTTGTTGTGCAAACAACACTGACTAACATAGACTTACATAGTGAAACAAATGCACTGACTCAAGTTTGACAAAACATGAATAATGACATAGTACTTATGTGAAAAATGATTATTTGGCCAAATCATAATCTGATGCAAGAGTTGACTGTGCGTTGACAAACAGTTAACAACATATCATATTCAAGCACATATAAGCACACATGAACTGTATCAGCACATTATATGAACCCTTAGCAAATTCAAGCACAAATGAACCATGAATCATGATTTACACTACACACATGATTCATAGTATGTCATTATCAAAACCAGGGTTCCAACAAGAGCAAGTCAAGGACAGAAAGGCCGAATGAACCTCGTATCTCGTCCGATCAGGGCGAAAACACACCGGGTGGTCCGTTACCTGATAAGGAAGCTTCTCGACCCGAAGAAATGGCCCTGGCCCCTCAAAACAAGGTGCCGAAGGCCGAATCAGCAAAAAACCCGAGTAACCTGATCGGGGCACACATCATGTCGAAAAGGTCCATAAAAGGCCGAGGAACTGCCCAATGGGGGCGAAACTACTTTTGGTGGCTGCTCACTCGATGAAGACACCCCCCCACAGACAGATAGCAGGGTTAAGGGCATGATTCACAGTGCCGAAGGCCGAATCAGGGAGAAACCTGAGCAATCTGATACGGGTTCGGCAAGTGCCGAAAATCACTCGGAATCGCAAACTGAGGCCCAGAGGCCCCGAAGTGCACACCCTGGAGGCGATGCATCAAAGCTAAGGTAGTACTGGAGGCCAAGTGTTTGTCTGGGCTGCTTCGGAGCCGGGGAAGAACCCCCTTTCGCTTCTAAATCGGCGCAACCTCTCCTTAGGCTAAACCAGCGCGGCCTACCCCTTTCCTGCTAAACCGGCGCGCCCCTGGCCTAAACCGGCGCGCCCCCCTGGCTGCTAAACCAGCGCGCCCCCCTGGCTGCTAAACCGGCGCGGTCACATTGCTTGAACCGCCGCGCCCTCTAGTGCACCTAAACCGACGCGCCCTCGACCGCGCCGTTTTAACCGAAGGGCCGTCCCATTGTCACGCCCCGAGCCTTTATGACAGCGGAAGACTCGCTCGAGAAATGTGAACAGCCGACATGGTAAGCCTCTTGCAAGCAAGAATGATCAGAGCGCAAGATAATCACACACATAAATGCAATTGCACAATATTTTCATCAAACTCTAACTTATTTCATAATAATCAAATTTTCAAATACAATAACTTTCAACTTCTTCCAATCTATTAGACTCAAGAAATAGGAAAATTACATGGACTCAATCTAAACAATATAGACTTTCCTAAGTCTTCACTCTCATCTTTGACAACACTTTCATTCGCTCTCGGACCCGCTACTTGTATTACCCGAATCCGAATTCGAATCACTTTCATTTCCTAAAAAGAATGGAAATAGGCAATGAGCACACTTGCCCAGTAGGTATCTTCGCATCAACATGAAGGCATCATTAAAGTAATTAACATGTTAGCTCTTAAGAAATAATGTAAAATCATGCGAATGCGATCAATCATGCGAATACCCAAAGTAATAAAGATGATCGTTTAAGATATAATGAGAGCAAGTATGGACTAGCAAGAATGCAACAAGAACATGTTATGGCCTTTCAAGAACAAGAATGTAACGAGAATGTACTAGCAAGCCACATAATCATCACTCCAGTATCTTTTGCTTATGAGCAAGTACTTCGTGAATTTCTGTAGAATATCAAGTCATGTACAAGAAAGTCATGTCGTGCCGTGGATCTTCACTTATTTATAGAGAAAGTACTCCTAGCGCAATGCGACGCCAGTAGCATCATACCCCATGGTTTATAATAGTATGTTTCCGGTAATCAGCCGAGGGGACTAGCATAGAGCCCTTGAACAGAATCAGTGCTCGATCGCATCTTTAAGTATAAATCAAGCTACTTCCACGCATGTAAGAATAAAGTATGGCCAAGAGTGTATAACTCTATAAGTTCATGATAACACTATTCAATGAATGAACGCTTCAATTTAATAATGCGAGAGTCAAGAATGACTTAAACAAGGTTATGCTTATGGAAATAAATCGGCAGCATAACGGTACATATCTTTAACTTTTATTTCATTATATTAAGCCTCTTTAGATAATATGGCAAGTTTTAGATCATCAATAATCCATCTATAAATTTTAGAACATCAACCCTTGGGTCAAACCTCGGGTTAAGCACTCAAAAAATGTGACGGTTAAGGACTGGGCCGTTACATGATGTGACGCTCCAGTATTCAGCCGTTACATTAGTCTGAATCCAGAAATAGTAAAATAGACTTAATGAAATATGATGGTCTTATATTGGGCCGTTAGATGCTCCTGACGATCCAGTATAGATCCGTTACATTGCTAGAACCAGAAACATCGATAGTGTAATCTACTAAATGGGCTTTAATGGTACAACCAACTCGGCGTCCTAGTGGGAATCCCAGGCTCGCGGAGAATTACGGAGGCCTTGAAACAAAATTTCCTAATCCATTGGAAGGAATATCTAATAGAGAGGTCCTCATGTCCAAGAATAATGTTCCTATAGTGCAAAGTGTGAACTAATGGATAACATACCGGAATATGTGCCATGTACTTAAAGAAAATGACTCTATTGATAGAGAGAATGTGTAACAATATGAAATCATGATAAAACTTCGTCAATACATCATTTAAAATCATGAAGTTAATACAAACTATAGTGCTTTGGCATGAAATTAACATATCCTTAAAATAATTCAAGATGCTTTTAACATGCGATACTTATCATGAACCAATTAATAAATTTAAAGTCATATCAACAAGTCAACACTTAGATAACTAGGCATATTTATAGGTTAATGTGACTGTTCTTCAATTCTGTCTACATTTACTCTGACGGTCGAGAATGGGGGCGTCACAGTGATTGTGACGGTTTATCGTGGGACCGTTACAGTGTTGTAACACACTGAGTCTGGGCCGTCAGAGATAACAGAGAAATTTAAAAACAATAGAAGGTGTGACGGCTTGTCGTAAGGCCGTTAGATCATTGTGACGGTCTTACCTTGATGCGTCAGATCGTCTGCTGGTAGAAAAGATATTAAAAAATCTAAGGTTTCAACTTACATCATGTCTGGAAATCATATATAAACTTCCACATGATAGAATGAAGGCTAACCTACTAGTATGCATGGGTTTTCTGTGAATTTGACAAGAGAGTTCCTTTTTAACTTAGTTAGGGTTAAGAGTATATATGTATGCATGTCCTACTAAAACATGAAATTTATGATCTATGATGCATGAAATCAATCAAAATCAGAGGGCTTTTATCCCTAACAAGATGTTTTTGCCAATCATGAGATGACCTACCTCTTAACTAGGCTTTAAGCTTCTAATTTGAGTTTGAAAATCGTGCCATAGTTCTCCTTTTCCAGTGATTTTTCAGCAATTTCCTGCTGCTCTAACTCCACAACCTCTTGACCTAAAGATGTGAAATTTTGAGGGTAAAAAGATGAAACTAAGGTGAACAAAAAGTTCTAAAGGATTGAGCTCTAACTACCTCGTTTAGACGTCCTAATCTCTTGATCTTCAGGGGTCTTGCGTTCTATTTCCTGAGTTATTATGGTCGAACTAGCAACTTTGGAAGCTTCAATCTCCTTGGTTACTTGATATCCTAACTTGAAATTTGGAGAACTATTAGTCTAAAGTATACTAAATAAAATCTTGTAAAGAACTTATCCGAAATTATGACTCCTTACCTTGATTCTTCATGAGCCAAAAGTAAGGGTCGCTCAGTTCAGAACTTGGTCCTGTTTATAGGGTTTTGGCTAGGGTTTGAAGATTAGATCGATTCTAGAGTCCTTAATTTGCCAGAACCTAATCTCTAAGAGTCCTTAGTAATGTTATAAGCTCTCCCAAGTTGATCTCTTGCAGATAGGATCCCAAAGTTCCAATCTTTATACTCGTCCTTCCATTCACGGCACTATCAGGGTGTAACGCATCAAGACTGGTGCGTTACGTGGCTGTGGCGGTCTCACGATCGACCGTTACATCCAACGTGCACAAAATTCAACATAAATTAAACTCTTTTGTTAATTATCCATATTATTATCTATAAAAATAGTATTTATCCTTAAAATACGTAAGTAAGCTAAATAACCTTCTAGAATATGGGCCAAACTTAATGGGCTTGGTCCTTAAACCTTTTGAATTTTATTTAAATAGGCTATGTTAATTATTTAACACAATTGGGCCTTATAATGACTTATTATTTCAATAATCCATTTATTAATCTATTTAGCCTTTATAAATTCCTAATAAATTCCAGAAAATTCTATAAATAATCCAGAAATTATTATATAAATTTTGGGGCGCTACACCCATCCTCAGTCCGATGCTCTGTTTTTCCCTGCGAACAAAGGCACCCTTTCCTGAAATGGAGGAATGTCTTGCATCAGACCGACGGGTAACCGCCGGCACGCCTCGAGCCCCCAAGAACGGAAGTCTTCGAGCTCCGCACCGAACGTCGCATCTCCACCGGTCGCCGTCGACCAATCTTGGGTGAGCACCTCCCCTACTCTACCGCTCCCCCTATCCATAGGCCACTCAGCGTCTTCGAGCGGGAAAAGGAGAAGAAGGAAAATAAAGAGGGTTTGGCTTCGAAGGCCTCCCCCATCTCAACTCCTATAAAAGGGAGGCATGCTCCACTGGAGAAGAGGTTGGTTGGTTGGTTGGGGGTTGGTGGCCAACAAGAAGAGAGGCCATCCGAAGAGAAAAGATGATCCACCCACCCGCGTCTGCAGAGTGAAGAAAATAGAAGAGAGTGGTGAGAGTGAAATGGGGGGGAGGAGCTTGTGCTCTGTCTCCCCTTCTGTTGGTGTTTCTATTTCTCCCTTCCACTGTTATTTACATCTTGTTATGGGGTAGATTCCCCCCTTTGGGTTTGTTCTTCTGTCACCCTCTTGACCCTTCATGGATGAATAAAAAAAAGAAAAAATGTTCTATGTTTATTTTTTTTGCTTGCCTATCTCACAGAGTTTCTTTCCCTCTCTCTATCTTCTAATCACCCACAGCCCCCTGGGAGCCTGCCTCTCCGTGGCATGGTCTTCGAGGGAACCCGTCCGAAGGGTGATCAGTCATAAGCCGTCCATGGCGAATATCTGCCCCTTCGGAGCTCTCACAAAGCTACGACCCATGTGTTGCTAGAACCCTTTGAAGGCTGGTCCTCGGGCTTCTGCACTCGCCTATGGGTCACCGGACCGCCGTCAGGCTACTCCAAGTTTTGGGGGTCATCCCGAAATACTCCGTTTGACGATCCCCTATTTTCCCTGGCAAACCTCAGTTCGGGGGAGGTGCTGCCCAATTCTCGCCAGGCATATGAGCAATAAGAACAAAGAACATATGCACATAACATGGAATGAATGAACTGAACTTTTTGAGGACAAGAACCGTGTATGTTTGAATCCTTCTGAACCAGACATAAGCTGAACCTCTGAGTTCCAAAACTTTCACATAATAAACCTCTAAACGGAACAATCAAAACCTCTTGTTGATATAGCTTGGTAGGTGAAGAAGACATTTAAAACCTTCTTACTAAATTAACAAACAAGAGAACAAAACATTTAAGTCCTCTCATTAGCCTATCTTGCTAAATAAATAAACATTTTAACCATCTGCTAATCTGTATGCGAATAAAAAAGAAAAATAGACCAAAACGAGGCCCAATTCATTAAACCTTAGCCCGACGTGGCCTAATCCAGCACCGCGGGGTACCGCGCCGGTTTATCCCCTCTCTCAAAACTCACTTCCATGGGATTCACCCTAAATCGGCGCGCCTATATTTGCCCATTAAATCGGCGCGCCCCTACTTGCCCTTTAAACTGGTGCGCCCCTGCTTGCCCTCTTAACCAGCGCGCCCTGCTTGTTCACTGAACCGACGCGCCCTCTTTCATTCTTAAACCGGCGTGCCCTCTCATAAAAACAAACAATTAACCAACTGAAGGAAAAGGGGTGAAACTAAAAAAAATGAATGAAACACCCGTGTGTGTGAATAAACAATAAAAATCTAACCATTAGAGCATTCGGGACCCTCGCTCCCCCGGACTGAGTGCAAAGAGAAAAGCAATGATGCCCCATTGAATTGGACGTGGACCTCGGGAGCCCCTCCCGACATGGCCACGATCTGAAGTCATTCCGGGCTAATAATTCGTTAACTCGACCCATCTCCATCGGGATCCAATCCCGCACCCGCATTGAACTTGCCGCGTATGCGGCAGACATTTGCACGGTTCTATCGCCGTCTTCTACGCTACAAATGCGGACTCCTGTCCGAATAGGAAATGGTCCGCAAGTGATCGACATATACGAATTTACAAATGTTTATGCCCCGATGCGGGGTTTGCTTAAACGCAATCCGAGACTTCGCTTTCGCTTCGTTACTATGAATTTCAGGCCGTAGGGCCCCATTTTCCGATGATCAATCAAGGGTTTTTCCCTCTTCGAGGGGATGTAATTAAAGTCGTGACCTTTATGGCATGGCGAGTTCTCAGTCCCGACACGACACACACAATCATCTGACTAGTCAGATCGAGCGCACCCAGGGCTTCCTTGAAGCCTGAATAAATCGTCACCTAGGTGACTGGCATGCCCTCGCACGAATAAATCGAGGAAATGTATGAACAAATGAATAAACAAACGAACAAAAGAAGTGCTCCCAAAAGTGCGTGCACAGGCATCTGTCCCCCTACCTCCACTGTAGATCTCACGCGTCGAAAAGGCCAAACCACGCCGAAAATGATCACACGAACAACCCACGTCGGCTTTGAATCCACAAACGGGATCGCGCCAATGCCACACTCCGATACTCACGCCATCACGCTCCACATCAGCTCCACGCCGTCGCCACCTCGTCCCCGGGCCTCCTCCCTCTGCAGCCAGAGTAGAGGGGGAAAGAGGAGAGAGAACGGAGAGGGAGAGAGTGAGAGATCGTAATGAGGAGAGAGGTGAGAGAAAGGGTTAAGAAAAAAAAGAAAATAGAAAAATTAGCAATTTTCCTAAAATCTGATTTTTTGCATGAAATTCCATAAATTTATAAAAATACGAAAAAATAATCTTCGCGATCCTCGGAACGAGCACAATGCACCTGTAGCGTCTCTGAGTAGCAAAACTCAACGGTCAACTCTCCACAGGGTTCTGCAAGTTATACAAGGGAAAAACTCGAGTGGATCGTAAAACACGTTTTAGGACCCACGAAAGCGATCCGAAAGCTCTCCGATTCTGTCACTCCCCGAGTGCGAAAGATTACCCGTGGCATGACAAGCCTTTATATAGAACCAACGCGATCAAGACATTTTGTGGAATTCCTTCCTTTGACAATTAACAGAGTGTGTAAATAACTGAGATTTAAACTTGAAATTACTACAAATAGTACGAACTGACAAGTTCACAACTAATTACCAACTGACAAACACATACATTCCCAGAGTCCAACTACTAGGCTTCAAGCCTTAAACAGTTCTAATCAAGTGGATTAATACATCTGACATAACTGGAAATACATTTAACACAAATGGCATAACAATTGGATAGCTCATAAGTCAGAGATTCTAGCACTCATCACTCAGTCTCATTCCCTTCCGAGTGTTGGTCTCTATCAAATTCACCTGAAATGTTAGAAAGCAACTGGATGAGCGAATCACTCAGTAGGATTTACATCTCAAGTTCTAACATGCTTTAAGTGGTTTACAAGTTCATTTAGTGTAGGTAAAGCTATGCATGTAGACGAATAGATATCAAGGACTGTATAAAACGACAAGAGCAGTATAGAGAGGAAATAACAAGAGAGAGAGAGAGAGTATATAAATTTCAAATTTCAATAAAGCACTAGCAAGTGATAACAATATCTTCCAAGAAAGTAAGAACTCATGTCAAGCAAGCAATATTAAGCAAATGTAATTTCAAGCATGTATAACTGGAATTGGCTATTTATCAATTTCATTCAAGCCAGTACTTTTGCCCTTCTGCGGGCCTCAAGTCAAGTCAATCAACTAATATCACCTGAATGAGTGGAATGTCTAAAGTCTAGCAAGCAAGTACTCTGGTGCAATGCCAAACACCGTGGTCAATAAACTCCCATGGGCACAAGTACCTTCGGGTGCTCCTCTCAGGACCAGACCGGGCCCTATACGCACAGCATTGATCATGTTTGTCGACATCCACTCTCATTTATAGCCAATATCAAATTTTCAAGGTTTGACCACGTAGGATATATAAGGTGGATTTTGTGGAATGGAATTCAAGGACGTATTGTTGTGTAGGGACTAACTAAAGTAAAACCAGCAACGTTTGATACATGAGAAAACTAGGTGAGATCGGTGCCTTGATGGCTGCTAGACATGTTCAGAAATGGCACCCTCACAGAGAGGTGCCCTTTCTGTGGACTTTATAAGGGTTGGGGAGGCCAGTCAGGGTGTGAATGGCGCCTCCATGGCTGTCATGTTTCAGTGAATGACGCCTGGATACAGGGCGCACCATTCAGGGGTTTTAAAGTTTCGAGAAAATCAGAAATCATCACTTTTGTGAATAGCGACCAAGTAGTAGTCGCTATTTCTTTGAATAGCGACCAAAATAGTGGTCGCTATTTCCCTTTTTCACGTATAGCGACCATTTGATTGGTCGCTATTTCTTGTGAATGGCGACCAAAGAGTGGTCGCTGTTTCTTGGAATAGCGACCAAACAGTGGTCGCTATTTCTTTTTCATGTATAGCGACCATTTAATTGGTCGCTATTTCTTTGAACAACGACCAACCAGTGGTCGCTATTTCTTTCTTTTTTTTTGTATGTAGCTATTTGTTGAGGGAAATTGCGCCCGTTTCTGTGGTCACGTTTCAAGTGAATGGCGCCCTGGTCAGGGGCGCCCTTCACTCAGGGTTATATATGCACCGGGCAGGTGCATTCATAGACTCAAGTTACTGTTCATAATTTCAAGATTTCTCAGAATCTAGAAGGAATAACATGGACAGGTAGAGAAAATTGTCAAGATAATGGAAATGTGCTCATGCGTTAGTTTTATGTTTTAGTTTCTCAGATATTAAATTTTATAACTGGTGGTTATATTTTACAGAGAATAAAATAACGACTGCGTATGCAGTCTTCATTTAAATGGCGGCCCTGCCTGGGGTGCCCCATCATGAAATGGCACCCAGGTGGGGGTCGCCCTATTCCTAAAGGCTGAATTGTTTAATTTCTGTAAAATACGCTATATCTATTTGCTAAACATGCTGTATATTTTATGAGAAACATGTTGTATATACGTTATATCTATTTGCTAAACATCCTATATATTTTATGAGAAACATGCCGTATATACGTTATATCTATTTGTTAAACATGCTATATATCTTGTGAGAAATATGCTGTATATACATTATATCTATTTGCTAAACATGCTATATATCTTGTGAGAAACATGCTGTATATACATTATATCTATTTGCTAAACATGAGAAACATGATGTATAGACGTTATATCTATTTGCTAAACATGCCATATATTTTATGAGAAACATGCTGTATATTCGTTATATCTATTTTCTAAATATGAGAAACATGCTGTATATACGTTATATCTATTTGCTAAACATGCTATATGTTTTATGAGAAACATGCTATATATACATTATATCTATTTGCTAAACATGAGAAACATGCTGTATATACATTATATCTATTTGTTAAACATGCAATTGAGAGGGGTTTTGGGTTTGTATGTTTATGTTGTTATTAATATAAGTTCTTGAGATTTTAGTCTTTCTTATCCCTTTACATACCTTTTAGATCTTCATTTCAATTTCATGTCTTCTGAAAACTTGTTCATCCTTAAGTGCTCTACATTTCCTTCTTCTACCTCTTCCTCTAACTCCTCTCCGTTTTCAAGTTATTGTATATTTTTTCACTTGCTGTCCTAGCACATTACTGTTCATCCGAGTTGATACCTTCTTTTGTTCCCCCATTTTTGTACCCTTCCAATACTCTTTTCTCTAAGAGTTCTTCATACACGTTCTTCCTCTCTTGTAGATCTAGATTTTCTTCTTCTACCACTTCCTCCAATTCTTCTTCATTTTAAAGGTATAATTAATTTTACACAGTTCTATTTTTTACCCAGTCACTGTTCATCTGCACCTATAGATCCTAGTATTTCATATTTTTAACCTTTTTCCTCTCATTTTCTGTCTCTGCACTCTTCATGAAACGTCTCCCTAACCCTCCGATCTTCAACTTTCTCTTCTGTCACTTCTTCTAATTCTCTCTAGTTTTAAAGTTATTTATCTCTTTAACTTGGCCTATTTTCAGTATAATCGATCCTCTCACGGTGGCGTATATATTTTATGAGAAACATGATGTATATAAACAGAGTTTAATAATGTAACAAGGTAAATTAGCTTAACAGGTTATGTAGTTCAACTCGTTTGCTAAAACATGCTGTATATATTACCTGAGAATCATGATGTATATAAACATGGTTTAATAATGTAACAAGGTAAATTAGCTTAACAGGTTATGTAGTTCAATCCGTTTGCTAAAACATGCTGTATATATTACCTGAGAATCATGATGTATATAAACAGGGTAGGCTTTAGTGAAATATGTGATGACTAATTATGTGTAGCAGGATGTATTTAAATCATGTAAGCTAACAGGTTGCGTTCAGAGACTCATGTTACTGTTCAAAATTTATAGGGTTCTCAGAATCTAGAAGTATTAGCATGGATAGTTAAAGGAAATTGTCAGGATCACAGATTCATGGCCATGCATTAGTTTCAAGTTTTAGTTTCTCTGATATAAAACTTTTAACATGGTGGTTGAAATATTACAGAAAAGGAAGTAACCTGTCGTTGTTTAAATGGCACACTACATGATTTTGAAACATGATATGTATTAGATCTGGTGCATTTATTCAGCATAAAAGAGGTCGGTAAAACAAGTAACAAGGAGATTTAGCTTAACATGTAATTAGATTTTGGTAGGCTAACAGATTAACTAACAGATTACGTTGATTTATGTAAAAACATGATAAAACTTGTTGTAAACATGGTATATCACATGGAGATTTAGCTTAACACGTAATTAGATTAGGTAGGCTAACTAGGTAGGCTAACAGATTAACTAACAGATTTCGTTGATCTATGAAGAAAGAAATAAAAACATGTTGTAAACATGGTATATCACATGGAGATGAGGCTAATACTAATTGTGCATGCTAATTTATCCTAGATTAGCTACTAATTTGGTTAAAGCTTGAGAAGACCTACCTCCTGAGATGACAGACTCGGTACAGGCAGCTCCCTTCTCTCCTCTGCAAGCTTCAGAGAATGTTCCCACGTTCTCTGCAGCAAGCTTCAGCATAATCGAGATCTGCCTCAATAGAAGGGTATAATATAGGGAATTTAGGATCTTAGGTCGACAGGAGGGGAACCGGATCCTAAATAATAGCATCCCATAATGCGATGCCAACTCAAACAGGCTGTTCGTGTCTTAAAACCACAAAAATTATCGGATGAGAAATGGCGCCCAAGAGAGGGTCGTGATTTTACTGAGTTTTATATAGTTAAACTCTGCTTTTAACATCAAAGATTTTTATCTTTACAAATTGATGAAATTAGTTTATGAAATTTCATGGCTAAGATCCGTATATTTTTCTCTTATTTTACATATAATTTGTTTCACAAAATTCATTTTAAAAAAAAGTGGCACTATTCACATTTTAGGAAATAACGACATGATACAAGTCGTTATTTGGTGAATAACGTGCATGGTCGTTACTTCTTTTGGCCCCTTTTCCTATCACCTTCTAAGGATTTAAATTGTAGATATATCCTTTCAAACCTTATATATCTACTTTAATTGAATAACGACACCTTGCATGTCGTTATTTCATGAACAACGACCCAACAAATGGTCGTGATTTTAAATGGAGGCTTTCCCATTCACCCTATACTAACCAAAATCGTCTATATATCTTATCTCACTTCCTCAATTATGTTTATCCTTTAATACCTCATCTATATATCCTTATTTTTTCAAAACAAAGATGTAATGTAAAAATTAGAATATTAAATTTCCTAAATTATTAAAAATATAATTTGGCATTTCTAAAAGTGATGTTTATTTGTTTTAAATCATTAATTAAATATAATTAGAATGTGAGTTAAATAGTTAAATGCCTCCTTTTCAAATCCTAAATTTATTCATTTCTATTTTAAAATTCCCGGGTGTTACAGATTCTGATCCGAAGAATTCAGGATGTTACAGTCCTCCCCCCTTTAAGGAATTTCATCCTCAAAATTCAAGGAGTCAACAAGTGAATAGGGAAGAACAAACCCAAACACTGGCCACGCTCTCAAAGCATCAACCAAACCTCAAACATAAAGCACAATAACACAATTCTTGAAAAACACAATTCAGAGGGACACTGCCATACCACAATCACAGGCACACGCTCCGGATCTCAAGGTACATTGATCCATAGAACGAGCATGGCATACAAGAGAACACAAGTTCGACACCTCCGAAATAAGGCATCATCGCTATCGTCTCACAAGGAAAGGAGACACGACCCATGCCACGAAAATAGCTATCGATACAACATACACGCAGACACAACAAGCACCAGCTTAAACAAGGAAACACAGTCCTCTTAGCTGACTGCTCCATCCATCGGCTTTCGCGCCAAGAACAACAACGAAACTGGCACGTAGAATGCCAATAACAGTACTGGACCACGAGCACAATCAAGTCAGTCCTCACTCAGACATTACATCTGATTCAAGTCGCATGCCAACTCTATCGCAAGAGAAGAGTACAGCAAAACCAAGCGACAAGACCTCGGTCCACACAATCCCAAATCAGACTCATAGGGAACTCCTCCCAAGCTGAACACGACCACAACCCAACAAACAACCTCAAACAGCTCTCGTAGAATTCCCGACTCCATTCTCAACACAGAACCACGGGACACAACTGCAAGCTAGGTCACATCAAGGCAAAATCACAGCTGAATGCACGACTAAAATGTACTAGCCACGTTGCGAGCAGCTTACTAACAAGGACCCACAATGACAACAATAACAACAATAACAATAATCTCGGAGAACATGTCTCGAGGACCATGATCTGTCCCGAGAGCACAACTCCCAAGAAAATATAAAGAAAGAAAAGGGTACTCGACCAGCATATACATAGACAGATTTCCCCAATTCTCAAACCTGCCAGTGCCTACAACCATAATACCTCAAGCAACGGCATGGCAACCAACATCATCAAGGCACACATAGCCAAGACGAAGTCACACCGAGGAAACAAACCTCTCGGCCGGTCAGAATCTTCCAACCAAACGATCCTCGACCTGTGGGTTATAAGCCCACACGCTTCCGCTGTGCACTCACACAACACACACATGCATCACAAATAACTCAGCATCCGCATCTCAGTACACACTCGACGCCATCGCAATTCATGAAACTGCAATGTACCACGTCTCGAGTACCGATCCTGCTAACATCCGATCACAAATCGCCAAAGTGCAAATAATCGTGCCAAGAGCCACATCACAAGCCACAAAGAATGCTAATCTTAACTTATCATCACGTCCTGAAACAATTATTGAACCTTCACAGCACAACACCCGCCAAACACGGCACGCCGAACACGGTGCACAACGGCCCCGAACACACAAACTGGGTCCAAAGCCAAGCAACCGTCGAACAAAAGCAGATCAGGCTTAGAACGAACACGGTCCACACTTAAGCAGACAGAGGACAAAGGCTTCACTGAGACAGCATTTCCAAACCTTACTTCGAAAAGATGCCATAAAACAAGATGAGAAGAATCAAGCTCGACTAACAGTAGCTCACCAGGAAGGAAAATCCTAGGTTCGCCCGAGCATTCTCTCAAACAAGGCATCCAATCGACCACCACAACACAACCTCAAGCTGGGACGACCAAAACAATAGAAGAATGTGCACGGCCATCACACCAACTATAATGTCACCGGCCACCTGAACAAATCACGAAAAAATCTTGAACACTGTACCACAGATTCATGCCTACCGACGAACTCTGCCAAGTACACCATAACCGAGACAAACACCATGACAAAAGAAAGGCGCTCCATCAGAATCTGACAGGAGCAAAACCATCTCATACAGTGCCAACACAGCACGCACAAGTCCACACGCGAAAGAAAAACGATAAACAATCGCAAAACCTATGGCAGCTACCGACTGTACTGGCCTTATGGACTCTGAACACTGCAATATCTCAAATTCCCATGTACTTCACAAACACAAGCTCAGCTAGCTCAGAAAAACTCTGAACAACTCTGAACTCTGCTCTGATACCACCTGTGGCGACCCAGACTTCGGATACGAGGTAAACCCAATACCACTTGGTACATGAGAGGCCTCCCAAGAGCGGAAAAGCTTCGACGGGATAGAAAGGTATGTGAGAGTACATTGAACTTCTAGATAAAGTAGTAAGCAATTAAATTTCAATGATCAGGATTGCTAAAATAGCAAAAATAAAATTATATTTTTAATTAACAAATTAACTAACAGAGTCCAGTCCAAAGAAAGACAACTACAGTCAAACAGAAAAGAGAACGTACTCTCAAGTCGGGGGAAGCCATACACTGGCAACGTTGGCACTAAGAACCACGCAGCAGAACCTCCCAGAACGAGAAAGAATAGCTACACCTAAAAAGTCAGGGGTGAGCCTCGTCTCACTGGCTCAGTAGGGATCATGCAGAACCCTACCACAAAACAACGCAGTAACAACCGTGCTAAACTAAAGTAAAGCAGTAACAGTAGGAGCAGGACCAACAAAAGTAATAAGGAAAACAGCCGTGCCACGGAACACGGCAGCTGAAGGAACCTCGGCCCTTTAAACTACTCCAAACATCAACAGAAAGGTGAACCCCGATCTCACTAAGTCAGGCATTACCGATCCATTGACAAAACACGAAACCTTATCGTGAAAAGCCTACCAAAGACCTACATAGTCAAAGGCACGAGACATACACGAGCTCACCATCGTGTACGCTACATAGACCTCGAGTGAAGCCAAAACACCGGCTACTCGAACAAGTCACGAAAACAAAAGTCATCGTGTCAAGTGACAGAAACACCTCCTTACTAGAAGAACAACCAGATGCGTCCACTGACGTCTTACACTGCGCCTCAAGCGTCTCCCACTCACCTTGAACGTGATAACTGAGACACTGAACAAGTACCAAGTACAAGGAACAACAGTAACGAGTGACTAGTCAGGGTCACGCCCATCGGCGCTCGTCCAACCGCCCCTGATCACGTGTGCACACACAAGCCCAATGCCTTGAGCTAGGCCTCTAGCTAGTTTTCCCCCTCAATAGGACGCTACCGCAAAGCAAGGGGGCCCACGAAAACAAGCCTAAAAATCGTCAACCAGGAACTACCACGACACCACTTCCAGGTGGGCTGACACATAGAAGTGTCGTCAGGGTACGACTAGTGGAGGCTCACAAGACACAGAGACTCAAAACATCGAACACCGAAGTATAGACAGTGTAATCACACACTTATCGCACGTACTACGGAGCACAATGCAGTATACAACTGCTACCAGACTCAGGATAGTCAACTAGACCTGCTCACAACAATCCTTGAGTCACAAGACTCGGGTCAAGATCGTCGCACATCACAGCAACATGCCGTTAATCAGCCTAGTCCCTAAGCCAAAAATCACGGGAAAACACATTATGGAAGACGGCACAGAACAGCCGGATCCATAGCAGCAATAATGATAACAATGCGTCCTCGGCCTCCAAGCCACACAATAGACTCACAATTCCGTATAACATAAAACACAGAACATGAGGGATCGCCAAAAGCCCTCAAACCACATGGCATGCAAACCGAGGTGAGACAACACCTCCACGCGTCTAAAACTATGTCTCGATCTCACAGGATAGACGAGACACTCATGAGGTCACATGTCAACCACTGGGTCACAACCGGGTTGACCAGAAACCATAATGACCCTCGAAATAATACAAAACACTACTCGGCATAGTGGCACTCTCAGACACCCTATAACACGGTCACAGCCCTCATAGAACATCCAAGACATCCACGGAACAATGGGCTAACCAAGGGGTCAAAGCCACATTAACCGGAAACCAAACCAACACTAAAACAACACTCTGGGTAGGTGCGGTCTCACCCTTGGCCGCTAAACCAACCTAGAGGTCATGCAAAGGGCCGCTACCCTCAAGAAACCCTAGATACAAGATGTACAGAAGCAGGAGCCTTGCGGTCTGCTTGAGGCCGCTACTAGCACCAGGCGGTCTCCTCAGGGTCGCAAGCTGGACCTAGCGATCATGACCTGGCCGCTATACCCAGTCAACCCCCAAATTGGTCAAACCGACATGGACATATAATGGTCTCCATGGAACTGTTTAAAGGGAATGGCGGTCACCCCAGGGCCGCCAAAGACCCCATGCGGTCGGAGCTAGATCGCTAGCCCGAACCGACTTAAAACCGTTGACCAATTCAAACATCAAATAGCGGTCGCCCAAGGGCCGCTAAAGAAGCCTTGTGGTCGGTCACATGACCGCTAAACCAAACTGACATGCTCCACCTTATGGTCTCCAGAGGACTGCTAAACCCAAATAACGGTCTTTGGTAGGACCGCCAAACCGTTCCTGCGGGAAAACCACGGGACTACCCAAAACCTGATCTTTTCACGCCCCAATCGCGTGTAAATGATGGGGAAACAACCCTAACGTCTATATCCTCCTTCCACAAGCCGGAAGGGATCAAACCATGCTCAAAACGCAAGAAACGGGTGATTCCCATGAATCGACCCAACACGACTCACATGGACAATCAGGCTCATACCGGCTCCGATTCTCAACCAAATGCAGTAAAACTGGCGAGAAAAGATTCCCAACATGCCAGAGATTCAAATGAAATCATTTAAACTACAAACTGTCGCCCGGAACGGTGAACACGGCTCACACCTCCCGAACATGCATTTTGCCCAAACAAGGCAAAATCCGCTTAAATGCACACCGTTCGGCTCTAAATCGGGAGAGGATGTAGGAAAAGAGTAGGGCATCTGTCCCCCTACCTCCACTGAAGATCTCGCGCGCCGAAAAGGCCAAACCACGCCAAAAATGATCACATGAACAACCCACGCCGACTTTGAATCCACGAATGGGATCGCGCCAACGCCACGATCCGATACTCGCGCCATTACGCTCCACGTCAGCTCCATGTTGTCGCCACCTCATCCCCGGGCCTCCTCCGTCTGCAGTCGGAGTAGAGGGGGAAAGAGGAGAGAGAATGGAGAGGGAGAGAGTGAGAGATCGTGAGGAGGAGAGAGGAGAGAGAAAGGATTAAGAAGAAAAAGAAAAAAATGAAAATTAGCAATTTTCCTAAAATCCAATTTTCTACACGAAATTCTATAAATTTAAAAAAATACGGAAAAATAATCTTCACGATCCTCGGAACGAGCACAATGCACTTGTAGCATCCCTGAGTAGCAAAACTCAATGCTCAACTCTCCACAGGGTTCCGCAAGTTATACAAGGGAAAAATATGAGTGGATCGTAAAACACGTTTCAGGACCCACGAAAGTGACCCGAAATATCTCCGATTCCGATCCAAAAAATCCAGGTTGTTACACTAGCCCCCTTGGCGGATGGCCGGAAACATACTGTAAACCATGGGGTATGATGAACACTGGCGTCGCATTGCGTTGGGAGTACTTTTTTTATAAACGGGTGAAAACCACGAGGCTCATCAAGAAATTATACTTTCTTGTTACATGACTTTATAGTGCATAGCCCTCTATGGTTATGAAACGTACATTCTCGATATATGTTGGTACCTTCTCGTTCATTAAAGGCCACGTTGTTCTTGCTTAATCATGCTCACAATCTTCATGTCTCTATAGTCCATATCTTGTTGCTACTTTGGATTTATTCGTATGTTTTATCACAGTTTCCTTATCTTACCTTCTAGAGCTAAGATGTTAAGTACTTAAATTATGCCTTCATGTTGATACGAAGATACCTACTGGGCAAGTGTGCTCATTCCCTACTTTCTAATCCTTTTCAAGAAATTCTAGTGGATCGGATTCAGATTTCTCGAATGACGGATCCGAGGGCGAGAGCGATTGAAGAACGAGAGAAGTCCTAGAATGCTAGAGTGTCATGAGTCAATTATATAATTTTCTTTTTATTGAATCTAGTGAATTGAAATGTCCAAGAGTTGAATATAAGTGTACCTTGATTATTGTTAAATAAAAGGTGGATTTTGAGTATATGACCATGGGCATTCCTCTTTTATGTGTGAATGTTAGCGCTCTGATTATATTGCTAGCTTGAGACGTATTGCCGACTGTTCACGTTCCCGACTTAATTCTGCTGCATGTCTCGGGGCGTGACAGTTAAGTTGGTATCAGAGCCTAGGCATAAGTAAGTCCTAGGAAAATGTTAGGTCATAGATTAAGTCTAAGGTTTAAAGACCCACACCTATGAACTAGGAAAGAAATTTATGAACCCATGTAAGAATTGGGTAGAGCCCGGGATGAGATAGTTATTTAGAAATTATCTTTAGGCTAACTCCCATCAATTTCATAGAAAAAAATTAATTGATTATTTTCTCATGTACCTCATTCTTACGATTGTCGCAAATCGTGCAAACTGGGAATCTATGCAACAAAGTGTTGCGGGTCTTACCCATGCCCTCCAAACCGTGGCTCAAGCTGGCGCGAGGGTAGGAGCCGGTGACTTACATTGCAACTATCGGAGTATGAATCCTCCGCGGTTCTCAGGTTCCTCTAATCCCGATGAAGCTGAAAATTGGATTGATGAGATGGACCAGATCTTCAATGTTATGCAATGTTCAGACCAGGAGAAGGTCCTTCTTGCCACATTTCAATTGAACAAGGATGCCCATACCTGGTGGAAGGCCACCTCGGCTCATCTACAAAATGCTCAACTTACTTGGGAGGAGTTTCTTGAACTTTTTCGAGAGAAATATTTTTCCGAGCATGTGCGCGAGAGGAAAGCTGCAGAATTCGCCTCTCTACGATAAGGAATGATGACCGTAGCGGAATATGAATTACAATTTTCTCACCTACCACCTTAGGCTCCACATCTTGTGGCTACAGAGCTTTTAAAGACCAACTGGTTTATGGATGGGTTACGTCCCGTCTTTGTTCAACAACTTGGGCCTCAAAATAAACGCACATATACTGAGATGGTCCATAGGGCCCATTTATGTGAGAGGACTTTGGAGAAGGTCGAGAAGTTCAGGGGTAAGGGGAAGGAGTCAAGCCAAAAATTTGATAAAAGAAAATGAAAAGAAGACAAGTTTAGTATCACGGGAAGCTATAAATCCCGTGATAACAAGAAGCGGTTATGTAATGGCAACGGGAACGACAAGAACAAGAAAGTCAAAGAGGAAGAGAATTGTTGGCCCAGAGAGATGGCGGACAAGAAGGGGGGGTTGAATTGTCCCCTTTGTCGAGATGGCGGATTTTAAAAAAAATGTTCTCACCCAATTACAACAGATGTAGAATTAACAACGCTGATTAATAAAAACTTCAAGTGAGATTAAGATATTCTCTCAATCTTTCCGATCTCACTCGGACAACCAATCCAACAAGTGATGAACGATTACTAATAAACAGATAGTAGAGCTAACGAAGTGTAGTGGTGTAGTGAAATAAAAATCAATAAGATAACATGTGAAGGGAGATAGGAGAAATGAATAGACACACAGGCAATCACAATGAACACAGGGATTTTTAGGTGGTTCGGGACCACGACGAGCTCCCTACGTCCACCCTTCACCAAACCCGGTGAGGCTTCACTACACGCTGCTTTCGTAGCAACACGGGGATGAACCCCAACCACACACGCTGCTTCCGCAGCAATATCCACACGGGGACGAGCCCCAACACGCTGCCCCAGCAGCACACACACACACAACGTCCGGGAACTCACCCGACACACAAATCCCACATGGAGACGCAAGTCCGTACACACACACAAATATTCTGAGTTTGACATAACAAGAAGATGTACAATAGACGCCCACAACAATATGTAAATGATAGTGAACTATGAAGCACACAAGGAAATAAACAAGAATAAGATGTAGAAATATCCCCTTGATTCTCCAATAACCGTAAGAAGATCTTTCTTGAAGCCTAGGTTGGAGAAGCTCTTATCCGCAGCTGGTTGGAGTAGTAGGTCGTCCTCCTTGAGGATCCAAGTTTGTTCGTTCAAGTCCTAGCTCCAATCAAGCCTGCACACATCAAGAAAAGATGAGACATTATGCTCGACATCTTGTATTTGCTAACAGGGACATGACAAACAAATGAAAGAAGATTTATATGCATTCCCCTTTGAATGTCCCACAACTCCCTTCAATCAGTAGGTAGGGTGCGCTGGAAGTCGATCCTTGGAGTGGAAGCAGCCGGACATGAAGTCCCAAACGCCCAAAACCTTGAACGGGGGAGAGCAGCAACTGCAGCTCCCAAAACTGGACACAGGCTCGCAGACGGTGACTTCTGCAGCTTCTTCTTCCTTCTCCTTGATGAAGCAATGCCCTCCTTCACGTTCTTCTCCTTCTTCCCTTCAGGTCGATGTGAGCCGTTGCTTTCGATGAAGACGTCTTCAGATTCGTCGCTTCATTCCGCTTGCAACTCTCTTCATCACCGAGCTTCAAATCTTGACAAAAGTAGATCGGATTTTGCGTTGAAGTCGTCTCCTCTTCTCTCGTTCTTCCTCTCCTGTAGCAAATGGAAAATATTAGCCCCTTTGATACTCCTCCCGATCGGACAAAGACAACTATGTATAGTGAAGATAAAGCAACCCAACAAGCCAAGAATGCCCTTGCTAAAACTATTTAATACAACCCTTAGACATGTAGAGAAACCCTAAGGGCAATAGGGTCAAATAGCAAGCCATTCGGATCTTTAAACCCGGAGTTCGAAATTAATCCAGCAAACCGGATCCGGACGAACCAGAGAAAGTGTCGACTTCTAGGGTCGACACTCGTATCAACGAGTTCTGCCAAAAATACGAAATCCAGAATTTAGACAAAAGTGTCGACCCATGGGGTCGACCTTTTTTTCATGAGGTTTTGTCTTGAGACAAAACCAGAACCCTGGGTAAAAAGTGTCGACCTCTGGGGTCGACCTTTTTTACCGGAGGTTTTGTTTTAGTTAAAATAGTATAACCCAGCATAAAGTGTCGACCTCTAGGGTCAACACTTTTTGTTAGCATATCAGAAATCAATGCAAACAGCATACCGTGAAATAAGTGTCGACTCCATGAGTCGACACTTTTACTGACATAAGTGAAAACTCAATTAGACTCAATTGAAACCTTAAAAAACCTCTCCCAAACATTAAAAACAAATTACCATGCATTGAAAACAAGGTAATGGAAGAATTAATTCACATTCCACCACAAGCCAATGAAAGTGTTAAACATCTTGAATTTCAAACCACTTCTAGAATTAATAACACTCTCAAACCCCCTCTATGAAAACATGATACAAACCAATTATCCCACAATGAAATGCATTCAAAATTGAATTCTTACCATTATCTCAAAGATAGAAGGCGATATATAACTCAATCCTTTACTTTCTAGTTTCCACAACCAATTCACTCAAATCATACTTACCTTTGGCATTAATGCGAACACTTGGACTTTTATCCTTCCTGTCCTGAACCATAGATAGCAATAACAAGTTAAGGAGTGGGATGAATGCTAAAAGAGCAGCTAACACCAAACTTCAGCCTGCATTATGAATCCCAAACCACAGTTGTCACGCCCCGACGCGGAATATCGGGTCGTACAGTCAGAAACTAGCTAAAAATCACATTAATATGCTAAACTAAATAATTACACAGGTGCTATGGAAAGAAGTAAATATATTGGTCAAGAAGATACCAAACTTTATTACAATAACTATCAACCACTTAAACACGATCAAACATAACTTCCAAACTGATTCTAATACAATAACTGACTCCAAAAAGTAATAAAGTACTAACACAACTCTAGGGAATACTAGAGGTAAATAGTCTATGCCAACTCCATCTAATAACTGGTACACTCAAAGATATCACTCCTGTCCCTCCCCATCTGTATGCACATCGTCACCTGAACTGCCTAGAAAGGGGGAAAACAACAACTATGAGCTGACGCTCTGTAGATAATAACAGGAAAGTTTACGTAATTAACCAATTATTCCATTTTTATATGCAATGATAAGAAAAGAAATGACGATACAGAAGAAAAACAACATAATATAAAGATCTTGCAAGGTCAAGAAAATATAAGATACCTGGATTTCAACAAGAATATCATGTAACAAACGTAACAGGAAATTGTAACGAGGAAATGGCCACCATCAAGTATTTTAAACAAGTCAAGCACGATCAAGTAACAAGAGATAACCAGAGATTTCTGTCGTAGACATCACGCTAGTCATGCACTCGGTGCAATGCCTCACCTTGTCATTACAAACTCCCATAGGCACAAATACTTTTCGGGCGCTCTCCCCAGGACCAGACTGGGCCCTTATGATGCGTTGGCATTGATTTATCGGATCCAAGATCCCAAGTTCCGTCTAGACATTTAGTCAAGTTTATGGCCAAATAATCAGATGATTTACTGTCCAGAAGTTCAAGATTTAAAGGACTAATCCGTCCTTGGATTCAAGAGCACAAAACACGACAAAACTCATCTCTGAGAGATGTACGGTCATACATAAATCACTCAAGAGATATATGCGGCTAACAAGGGGCCGCACTTACAGGAGCTGGACTGATACTCAGCCCACGGGGTCAAGAATGAACGGCTGACAGTGTGCCGCTCTAAAGGACGAACGGTAAGTTCTGAGCCGCGCAAGTAAAGAAGACCTTAAGGCCCATGAACAAGATATACGGTCCATACAGGGCCGTATTAAAGATATGCGATCCAAGAGAATCTGCATAAGGTTTGAATGGTAATATTCCAGCCGCACCACCTGGGTTTGGCTAGAAAGTTAAGAAATCACCCTATTGGACTCCGTGCTGCCAAAGACAGAGTAAAACTAAACCAGGGCCTAGTCTACTGTCTATTGGTCAGTCCAGGGCTTAATGTTTTGGTCGAAGATTGATCAAGGTTAATCGACCAACACTTAATGGCATAAGCCAAGTATATACGGTCGTTATTAGGCCGCCTACGAGGATATGCGTTCCACTACTGGCCGCGCATGCCTCTCTTAGCCCAATTCGATCCAAGACTTATATTCCAGCGGTTCAATCACATAAATCAGAGTTATGGTGGTTCATTAGATTCTTAGCAGGGATATACATAGATCCCAAGATGATGTTAAGTCCGCCGGATGGAGTGTCCGGAGGTAAGTTCAAGGCTAGCACAACTAATTGGGCTAATGACTTATTAAAAGTCGATAAATTGGGCAAACCGTTCTACTGGAGTAGAATGGCTGTCAAGCAACCTAGTATTCATTTTAGTCCTAATTTCCATGTCAATTTATCAAGGATCATGATTTACATTAATTTGATTGCAAAAAAGATTAATCAAGATGCTAATGACAATGAACAAGATCATGTAGGAATGAAATAACATGTATTTTACAGAAATTTACTTGCATGATTTATCACTTATCATATGGGTTTCTAGTTTACTAATTATCCCTTAAGATGCTAATATGAATCAAGTAGAACTCACACTAAGTCATTTTCTGCATAGATGTACGGTCCTTAGCTGACCTTATATCTACTGGGCTGAAGGGACTAGGGCTTATATCCCCTGGGCTGATGGGGACTTGGACGGCCAGGGCAGGGCCGCCCAAGGGTTAGGCGGTCTGAGTAGAGCCGCCCATGGGGTTGGGCAGTCATGGGCATGGCCGCCCATCCCTGGGTTGTGCGGTCACAGGGATGGCCGCCCATCCAGTTATGTGGTTGTCTGGGAGCCGCCCATCCCTGCCAGGGTTGAGTGGTCAGATGGGAGCCACCGATCCTGGTTGTGTGGTCAGCTGGGAGCCGCCCATCCTCTGTTGTGTGGTCTACTGGGAGCCGCCCAAGGGGTTGGATGGTCTAGTGATGGCCTCCCATCCCAGGTTATGTGGTCTATCGTAAGACCGTCCAAGTCTAGTAAGAAGCCGATTGAACCAACCCTTGCCCGCCTTCGACGAGGTTTAAAGGGTCTCAATAAAACATGAAATTCGAAGAGTATACAACATGAAATTTGGGGCTTTTACTACCAATAGAAAAAGCATGAAAAACTCTACGAGATGCATGAATCAATTTGAGATTTACAGCCTGAAATCGCTACTGAAATCAAAGGGGAACAAATTATGCCATAATTCTGACATGCCTCTACTAAACCGTTAAATTAACGTAGGATACCTAATGGAATTTAGGGCTTTCAGACTCAAAAGAAAGAGGACTAGACGCTGATTCCATCCATATATAATACTTTATATTGGGCTCATTATTACCTACCTCAATCGAGTGAAGAAGGAAGAAGAAAGGAAGAAGAACGGACGCCGACACGTCTCCACTAATCACCAGAGATCTCCCTTGATCGATCTCCACTGCGACCGCCACAGCTACCAAAAGATTCTAGGGTTGCAGAGCTTCATTTTTATAGCTCATACACTTTCTGGAGCCTTCGGTGCTGGGAGAATTTGTCGAAGCAAGTTGAGTGATTGAAACGGCGCCGCAATAGTTGACCTCACCAAAGCTCGGTCGACTACAAGTTTTAGGGTTAGGGTTTCGATGAATTGGCAGAGGGGGAATGATCCTTAGATCGTGGCCTTTCATTTGCCACTGATTTGGGTTCATTTGATGGAGTATTAAGCCCTAATTTCATGGTTTAAGTTAAGGTTAGGTAAGTGTGCACTTTGGGCTCAAACCAATGATTAGACCTAGTTACAGATTTTTGCTGGGTCGACCACATAAGACAAAGTTATTAAATAAATTGTCCTTTACCAAATTACCATTTTTCTAGATTTTTATAAAGTAGTCAAATTTTCACTTGTCCTATTCACTAAGGAATTAAATATTAAATTCTGAAATTCATTCATTTCAATTTCATTTCAATTTTCAAGACCGGGGTATTACACCCTCCCCTACTTCAAGGTATTTGGTCCTCCAAATTCACTGCACTGAATACAAAAAATAGGGAATGAGATAGCTCACCTAGAATAAGTTGGGATACCGCTTCCGCATAGTATCTTCAGACTCCCAAGTAGCTTCTTCGGTCCCACGCCGACTCCACTGAATTTTGACCATCGGTATGGAACGATTCCGGAGTTGCTGTTGTTTTCGGTCCAGAATCTTGATAGGTCTTTCTTCATAGGTCAAATCTTCCTTCAATTTGAAATCCACATGCTGAATGATGTGAGTGGGGTCATACACATATTTCCGTAACATAGACACATGGAAAACATTGTGTACGCCAGACAACTGAGGCGGTAAAGCCAGCCTATAAGCAACCTCTCCCACTCTATCCAGGATCTCGAATGGACCAATATATCTCAGACTTAGCTTACCCTGAATGCCAAATCTTCGAATCCCTCTCGTAGGAGAGACCTTTAAAAATACATGCTCGCCAACCTGAAACTCCAATTCTCTCCTTCTGTTGTCGGCATAACTCTTCTGTCTTGATTGGGCTACTTGTAACCGGTCTCGGATAATACGGATGTTTTGTGATGATTCTGAAATAAGATCCGGTCCAAGCCATTGTTTCTCACCTACCTCATCCCAATATAACGGGGAACGACAGCTTCTTCCATACAATGCTTCAAAAGGAGCCATCTGTATGCTGGATTGATAACTGTTGTTGTAGGCGAATTCAATTAATGCCAAGTGATCACTCCTATTGCCTCCGAAATCAATCATGCATGCTCTAAGCATATCTTCCACTATCTGGTTGGTTCTTTGAGTCTATCCATCTGTCTGTGGATGAAAAGGAGTACTAAAATTTAGATGAGTACCCAGAGACTCTTGCAGTCCCTTCCAAAAATGCGAAGTAAATCTGGGGTCTCTATCAGACACAATGCTGACTGGTATGCCATGGAGCCTTACCACTTCCTTCAAATACAAAGCATCCAATATATCAACTGTCCATTTGGACTTAATGAGTAAGAAATGAGCTGACTATGTCAATCGATCGACAATCACCCATATTGCATCAAGTCCACCACGAGTCCTAGGTAGACCCATAATGAAGTCCATGCCAATGCTTTCCCACTTCCATTGGGGTATGTCGAGTGGTTTCAATTTTCCTGCCTATCTGAAATGTTCAGCATTGACTTGCTCACAAACCAAGCATCTACTCACGAAGTCTGCAACTTCCCTTTTCATATTCGTCCACCAAAAGGATCTTTTCAAATCTCTAAACATTTTAGTGCTTCTAGGATGAATGGTGTATCTGGATCTATGTGCTTCCTCAAGAATCTTGTTCTTTATTTCAGCTTCATCAGGTACACAAGTTCTACCCTGGAATAACAATCTTCCATCGTCAGCCATCATGAAGTCAGGTCTGCTGCTCAAGCTTCCCTTGATATCTACTAGCTCGGGATCATTATCTTGTAAAGACTTGATTTCCATTAACAATTCGGGCTTAAGTCAAATCTGTGCAATCCTAACCCGATCATTGTCAACATTAAGGTCCAGGCTAGCTAATTGTTCCAGTAGCCTCCACTGTTGTAACATGAGACTTGACAATTTAGCTACAGGCTTCCGGCTTAATGCATCTGCCACAACATTGCCTTTTCCAAGATGATACTCAATCGAGAAGTCGAAGTCCTTCAAGTACTCCAACCATCTTCTTTGCCTCATATTGAGTTCCTTCTGAGAAAATAAATATTTCAGACTCTTATGATATGAAAACACTGTGAATGTTTCTCCATACAAGTAATGCCTCCATATCTTCAAGGTGAATACCACCGCTGCTAGTTCCAAATCATGAACAGGATAATTCTCTTCATGCTTCCTCAACTACCTAGAAGAATAGGCAATCACTTTCCCATGTTGCATGAGTACACAGCCTAAACCAATACCTGAAGCATCAGTGTATACGACAAAACCTCCTTCACCAGAAGGTAAAGCCAATACATGTGCAGTAGTTAAACATTCTTTCAAAGTCTGAAAGCTTCGCTGGTAATCTTCTGACCAATCAAATTTATTCTCCTTACGGGTTAATCGTGTCATATGTATCGCAATCTTAGAGAAATCCTGGATAAATCTTCGGCAGTAGCCTGCTAGGCCTAGGAAACTTCTAACTTCAGTCACACTGGTAGGTTGATCTCAATTCTTCACTGCCTCTACCTTTAAAGGATCAACAGAAATTCCTTCCTTTGTGATGATATGTCCGAGAAAGGACACGTCTTGCAGCCAGAATTCACACTTACTGAACTTGGCATACAACTCATGATCTCTCAATAGTTGCAATGCCATCCTCAGATGTTCAGCATGCTCCTCTTCATTCTTGGAATAAATCAGGATATCATCAATGAATACCACGACCCATTGATCAAGGTAGGGCCGAAATACATTGTTCATCAACTGCATGAAAGCTGCTGGTGCATTCGTTAGACCAAAAGACATAACGACAAATTTGAAATGACCATACCTGCTGCGGAAATCTGTTCTATAGATATCATCTTCCTTAATCCGTAACTGGTGATATCCAGATCGAAGATCGATCTTAGAAAAATACTGAGCTCCCGCTATCTGATCAAATAATTCGTCAATCCTCGGTAAAGGATATTTGTTCTTGACAGTCTGCTGGTTCAATTGTCGATAATCGATGCATAATCTCATAGAACCATCTTTCTTCCGGACGAATAATATAGGGGCTCCCCAAGGGGAAGTACTAGGACGAATGAAACCCTTCTCGAGCAATTCCATCAACTGTTGCTTTAATTCCCTCAGCTCCGCAGGAGACATACGATAAGGAGCTTTGGAAATAGGAGATGTGCCAGGAATGAGATCAATAGAAAATATAACTACCCGCTCAGGCGGAAGTCCTGGTAATTCATCTGGAAAGACATCAGGAAAATCTCGGACAACAGAAATGTCCTTAATCTCGATCTGCTGCTCAGGGGTCGCACAGACAAAGGCTAGAAAAGCTTTACATCCATGCTTCATCAGCTTATCAGCTCGAAGAGCCGAGATAAGTGATACGGAGTTATGGTGTTTAACTCCCACAAGAGAAAGTCTCGGGTGCCTAGTAAAAGACACAGAGCTAGAACTGCAGTGAACATTTGCCTCATATTTAGCCAACCAATCTGCTCCTAGGATTACATCATAATCCTTTATGTCCATGCAAACTAAATCAGCTGGAAAATTCTGTTTATCAATCATAACCTTACTAGAAGGATAGAAATACTGAATTGCTGATCTAGTACCAATAGGGGTTGAAATTTCTAACGGAGAATCCATCAAAATAGGCTTCACAGTTAAAGACTTAGCAAAACTCCGAGAAATAAATGAATGTGTGACACCAGTATCAAAAAGAACAAATGCTGGCTTGTCGAGTATAATAAGAGTACCTTCGACGAGTCCACCACCCTTAGTGGTTCCTGCCTCATCTGCTTGTAGAGCTTGGAGCTTGCCTTGTTGTTTCTTGATGCCTTGTGATTTCATCGGCATAGCTTGCTCAGATAAAAGAGGACAGTCAGGGATACGGTGCTCCCTACTTCCACATCGTAAACAGGCGCCCAGCTTGCGCCAGCACTCCTCCATCTTGTGACCTGGACGATCACAATACTTGCATACTCCTTTGAATGGAACATTAGGGCCAGGCTTCTTATCTTCATGTTTCAACATCTTGCCCTTCCACGATCCGGAACCACTCCACGAACCAGACCCACTAATAGGCCTCTTCTTGACATACCCGGGTTTGATATTCCCGGAACCCGTAGGTTGTTCCTTCCTTGCACTTTTTCCACGGATTCTCTCCGTCATTTCTAGAGTATCTTCTAGGACTTGAGCTTTTCTCACCATCTCAGAATAAGTTGGGATTTCCATTGGTGCCAATTGGTTGATATATAGTAGCTTCAGTCCATTAAGAAAGCGCTTAGCCTTCATCTTCTCGGTGGATATCAAGTGAGTAGCATATTGGGATAACCGAGAAAATTGAGCTTCATATTCTGCCACAGATAGATTCCGCTGCTTCAAAGCCACGAACTCCGCTGCCTTCTTCTCTTGCACTCTATCAGAAAAGTATTTGCTATTAAAGAATTCTTCAAACTCCTCCCATGTGACTTGCTGATCACCAAGGGTAGCCTTCACTGAATCCCACCATGTTCTAGCATCACGTTCAAGTTGAAAGGTTGATATAAGGACACGTTCTTGATTGCTGCACTGCATTACTTCGAATATCCTTCCCATTTCATCTAGCTAGTGCTCGACTTCGTCAGGGTCAGTCGAGCCACCAAATCTCGGCGGATTCATCCCTCGGAAGTTCCGATATAAATCACCAGTGCCATGGTTTGCAGTTCCTGCTTGGGCCACTTGTTGCAAAACTTGAGTAAGGCCTTGAACCGTGCGCTACAAGTTCCTCCATTCCGCGTGATCAGCTGCCATTGCAAAGGCCCACACGAGGAATAGATTACTTAGGTTCATTAAAAATAGATAATGTCGTAATTAAGGTATGAACTTAACCCAAGTTTCTACCCAAATCTCACCAGGTTGGGTTCTTAGACTTATAACAATGTTATGGGTCCTAAATCATCACTTAGACCCCTAGAACTTAGAAAACCTAGGAATGTGAAACCTAGGCTCTGATACCACCTAAACTGTCACGCCCCAACGCGGAATATCGGGTCGTACAATCAGAAACTAGCTAGAAATCACATTAATATGCTAAACTAAACAATTACACAGATGTTATGGAAAGAAGTAAATCTATTGGTCAAGAAGATACCAAACTTTATTACAATAACCATCAACCACTTAAACACGATCAAACATAACTTCCAAACTGATTCTAATACAATAACTGACTTCAAAAAGTAATAAAGTACTAACACAACTCTAGGGAATACTAGAGGTAAATAGTCTATGCCAACTCCATCTAATAACTGGTACACTCAAAGATATCACTCCTGTCCCTCCCCATTTGTATGCGCATCGTCACCTGAACTACCTGGAAAGGGGGAAAACAACAACTATGAGCTGACGCTTAGTAGATAATAACATGCAAGTTTACGTAATTAACCAATTATTCCATTTTTATATGCAATGATAAGAAAAGAAATGACGATACAGAAGAAAAATAACATAATATAAAGATCTTGCAAGGTCAAGAAAATATAAGATACCTGGATTTCAACAGGAATATCATGTAACAAGCGTAACATGAAATTGTAAGGAGGAAATGGCCATCATCAAGTATTTTAAACAAGTCAAGCACGATCAAGTAACAAGAGATAACCAGAGATTTTTGTCATAGACATCACGCTAGTCATGCACTCGGTGCAATGCCTCACCTTGTCATTACAAACTCCCATGGGCACAAGTACTTTTCAGGCACTCTCCCCAGGACCAGACTGGGCCCTTATGATGCGTTGGCATTGATTTATCAGATCCATGATCCCAAGTTCCATCTAGACATTTAGTCAAGTTTATGGCCAAATAATCAGATGATTTACTGTCCAGAAGTTCAAGATTTAAAGGACTAATCCGTCCTTAGATTCAAGAGCACAAAACACGACAAAACTCATCTCTGAGAGATGTACAGTCATACATAAACCGCTCAAGAGATATATGCGGCTAACAAGGGGCCGCACTTACAGGAGCTGGACTGATACTCAGCCCACGGGGTCAAGAATGAACGGCTGACAGTGTGCCGCTCTAAAGGACGAACGGTAAGTTCTGGGCCGCGCAGGTAAAGAAGACCTTAAGACCCATGAACAAGATATATGGTCCATACAGGGCCGTATTAAAGATATGCAGTCCAAGAGAATCCGCATAAGGTTTGAACGGTAATATTCCAGCCGCACCACCCGGGTTTGGCTAGAAAGTTAAGAAATCACCCTATTGGACTCCGTGCTGCCAAAGACAGGGTAAAACTAAACCAGGGTCAAGTCTACTGTCTATTGGTCAGTCCAGGGCTTAATGTTTTGGTCGAAGATTGATCAAGGTTAATCGACCAACACTTAATGGCATAAGCCAGGTATATACGGTTGTTATTAGGCCGCCTACGAGGATATGCGTTCCACTACTGGCCGCACATGCCTCTCTTAGCCCAATTCGATCCAAGACTTATATTCCAGCGGTTCAGTCACGTAAATCGGAGTTCTGGTGGTTCATTATATTCTTAGCAGGGATATACAGAGATCCCAAGATGATGTTAAGTCCGCCAGATGGAGTGTCCGGAGGTAAGTTCAAGGCTAGCACAACTAATAGGGCTAATGACTTATTAAAACTCGGTAAATTGGGCAAACCGTTCTACTGGAGTAGAATGGCTGTCAAGCAACCTAGTATTCATTTTAATCCTAATTCCCATGTCAATTTATCAAGGATCATGATTTACATTAATTTGATTGCCAAAAAGATTAATCAAGATGCTAATGACAATGAACAAGATCATGTAGGAATGAAATAGCATGTATTTTACAGAAATTTACTTGCATGATTTACCACTTATCATATGGGTTTCTAGTTTACTAATTATCCCTTAATATGCTAATATGAATCAAGTTGAACTCACACTAAGTCATTTTCTGCATAGATGTACGGTCCTTAGCTGACCTTATATCTACTGGGCTGAAGGGACTAGGGCTTATATCCCCTGGGCTGATGGGGACTTGGACGGCCAGGGCAGGGCCGCCCAAGGGTTGGGCGGTCTGAGTAGAGCCGCCCATGGGGTTGGGTGGTCATGGGCATGGCCGCCCATCCCTGGGTTGTGCGGTCACAGGGATGGCAGCCCATCCAGGTATGTGGTTGTCTGGGAGCCGCCCATCCCTGCCAGGGTTGAGTGGTCAGATGGGAGCCGCCCATCCTGGTTGTGTGGTCAGCTGGGAGCCGCCCATCCTGGTTGTGTGGTCAGCTGGGAGTCGCCCATCCTCTGTTGTGTGGTCTACTGGGAGTCGCCCAAGGGGTTGGACGGTCCAGTGATGGCCTCCCATCCCAGGTTATGTGGTCTATCGTAAGACCGTGCAAGTCTGGTAAGAAGCCGATTGAACCAACCCTTGCCCGCCTTCGACGAGGTTTAAAGGGTCTCAATAAAACATGAAATTCGAAGAGTATACAACATGAAATTTGGGACTTTTACTACCAATAGAAAAAGCATGAAAAACTCTACGAGATGCATGAATCAATTTGAGATTTACAGCCTGAAATCGCTACTGAAATCAAAGGGGAACAAGTTCTGCCCTAATTCTGACATGCCTCTACTAAACCGTTAAATTAACGCAGGATACCTAATGGAATTTAGGGCTTTTAAACTCAAAAGAAAGAGGACTAGACGCTGATTCTATCCATATATAACACTTTATATTGGGCTCGTTATTACCTACCTCAATCAAGTGAAGAAGGAAGAAGAAAGGACGCCGACACGTCTCCACTAATCACCAGAGATCTCCCTTGATCGATCTCCACTGCGGCCACCACAGCTACCAAAGGATTCTAGGGTTGCAGAGCTTCATTTTTATAGCTCATACACTTTCTGGAGCCTTCGGTGCTGGGAGAATTCGTCGAAGCAAGTTGAGTGATTGAAACGGCGCCGCAATAGTTGACCTCACCAAAGCTCGGCCGACTACAAGTTTTAGGGTTAGAGTTTCGATGAATTGGCAGAGGGGGAATGATCCTTAGATCATGGCCTTTCATTTGCCACCGATTTGGGCTCATTTGATGGAGTATTAAGCCCTAATTTTGTGGTTTAAGTTAAGGTTAGGTAAGTGTGCACTTTGGGCTCAAACCAATGATTAGACTTAGTTACGGATTTTTCCTAGGTCGACCACAGAAGACAAAGTTGTTAAATAAATTGTCCTTTACCAAATTACCATTTTTCTAGATTTTTATAAGGTAGTCAAATTTCCACTTGTCCTATTCACTAAGGAATTAAATATTAAATTCCGAAATTCATTCATTTCAATTTCATTTCAATTTTCAAGACCGGGGTATTACAATAGTTGATGTATACATGCTAAACAAGTATGATCTTTGTAAACTCCATGTAGAGAACCATTTGAAGAGTTGGTTAAATTAGACATTCACAATGCAATTCAAGTATGCCATTGTCCTGAGTTTCACCATGATCAACATGAGCTTATAGAAAGGTTCAATCCTCTAAAAGGATAGAAGTTTAAACAAACAAAATGCTTGAACAACTTTCATGAAATCTTCAGTACCAAAATGCGTGAGGACACTTGAAAACCCAGTTTTTCAAGGACAAGCAAAAAGCAACTTTGCCAAGTAGTATGAGTATGCCACATGACAATTGTTCATGATGATCAAACTTGAGCAAATATCATGCATGAAACAACACAAGCAGAAGTGTCGACACTTAGTGTTGACACTCTTCACTGCCTGGACTATCTGTTGTGCAGACAGCCCATGGCCTAGGGAGGGTCGACCCAAGGGGTCGACACCTTACCTGTCAGATCTGAAGAGTGGATGATTACCACCTTAAGTATCAAGGGTCCAAGGAATATGATAGACTACTCAACAAGAACTTGAAAACAGAAATGGCTATGCATATACACAAAGCCAGGCAATCATGAACTATATACATGAAATTCCATCCAGCAAACCATTGAAGACCAGCAGGAATTCCTCAAGAGCTAAACAAGTATACTAGACATCCATTTCAAACTAGTGAGAACAATTCATGAAGCATGAGTAGCAGAGTTGATCATTTTAGTAACATGCTTTATCAAGCCAATGTAAAACTAATAGACATCAATTCAAGACCATTTAAAATCTCATGCAGAGTCAAAGTAAAGAGCATCCTATTGTGATCTATACAATGAGAGTAAGGAGGCCCAAGCCAAGACATAATCACAGACCAGAACTTGACATTCAATTCAGCAAAACTGAGATTGTAATAGCAAGATTCACCAAGAGTCATGGGTATCACAAGAAAATTCCAAACCCTCAAGGAGCCAGAGGTTGACCCATGGGGTCGACCCTTGCAAAGCTAAGTAGAAAAACTGATTCCACGAAGCATGTCAAACATGCACAGGAAGATATCATCATATTAGCTTGTTTATCGTGCGGACGCCATTTAAGCATAAAACACACAAGATTTTCACTTAGAGTAAACACAAAACACACGATATATTAGAATCATCAAAACCATTGTCAAAGACAATGAGGGGGCGCACTGAACCCAACAATCTCCCCCTTTTTGATGATGACAATATATTGTGACTATTCAAAGTTCTCTCCCCGTTTGGCATTATCAAAAAATAATGGGGGTCAAGAGGCCACAGTGAAGATTCCAAACATGAATGAGACATGCGCACACGAACCCATCAATTAACCTCCCATGAAGGGAGGGTGTATAAACTAAGAAGCAAGCAACAGTTTGGAATTTGATGTACAATCAGTAGATGTGTGAGATAAGTGCAAATGCTTAATTTTTGTAATTTTTGGTATATGTATAACTAAATATGCACAAGTAGTATAAGGAAACTATATGCAAAATCTGAAAACTAAGTATGCACAAAGTGCATAGTGCTCAAGAGCACGTTGTTCTCCCCAATTGTCAAGAACAAAAACCAACTGACAATGGCTTATTTAACCTGTTATCTACAAGTATAGCCTATAGATTCAAACTATGGAATGAAGTATGATATGAACAGACGGATCAAGCATTCAGGCACTCAAACATGCATAATTAAGTATAGACTCATGCAAGTCCATTCGGGATGGGTGTAAGGATTATGCAATCGATTATAGAGCATGATGTGCATGTGCAATACTAAGAAGGTCGTGCTTACATAAATAAAGTACTACATTAACCATGAAAGATGACTGATTCATAAGCGACATTCAAACAATCAAACCCAAGATGCATAAGTGAAGATTGAGCAATGAAGTTCAAATCAATATGGAAAATTAGATTTTCTAAAGAACACTAAAAAGAACTTCTCATCCATACTGTAGCAACCCTGATAAATGAATATTGAAATAAAAGTAAAAACATACATAGTACAGAAGTAATACAGACAAAATAAAGCAAATTAAAAATAACGCCTCTGAGTAAGGCGTTAATTTAAATATAAACGCCTCTACATACGGCGTGACTAAAGAAAGGACGCCCACGCATGAGGTCGTCAACTCTCACGCGACCAAATAGGCAAGTAAAATAAACGCCCATGTCTTAGGCGTGTTTCAAAAACAAGGAACGCCCTTATGGAAGACGTTTCTTAAGAAATGACCTGAACAAGGTCGTTAATTTAAGAATAAACGCCCTGACCAAAGGCGTTAATTCAGTTCGTGACCCGTTCGAACCCAGAGCTTATCCAGGGAAAGATTAACCTAATCTAGTAAGTGTCTATTAGAGTAAGGACTCTATCAGGGATATGTTACCCTCAATCAAACACTACTTTTGTTAGGACTCCAAAATCCTATAAATAGTCTTGATCGAACAACCCTAAACCTATTTGGACGATCGAACTGCACAGGTACGTGAAGAACATATGTTCTTCTATTTTCTTCTTCTGTTCCTTTCTTATGAACGTAGCATGAGAAGAATTAATATTCTTCGTTTCCTCTCCAGGTTGACGGAAGAACGATTGTTCTTCTTCTATTAAGTTGCAGTTGAAGCTTCAAAGCCCTTTCATCTCCTTCATCTAGATCATAAGGTAGGATTTTCTCAAGTCTCGTAGCCCAAACTAAAAATAAATATAAGAAGCACCATGCATGATATATTTATACAGTTTGCATACGTTTTCTGTAAATTTTTCAAGAAACGCCCTTGAATAGGGCGCTACTTTAAAAGAAACGACCATCCCAGTGGTCGTTAATTAAAAGTATACGCCTTGTATACAGGCGTTAATTTCATGAACAATCGCATGTAATCAATAATTGATCCTGTTTAAAATTCAATAAATATGAAATATCGATTCTAAAATCTTGCATGACTCTACCTGTAAATTCCTGCTAATTTTCTTGTCATGATCATGTCTCCTGTCTTGGAAATTTATTTGTTGAAATATTGTAAATTCCTTGAATTCACGACCTTGACAACGTCGTTTTACACCTGTTAACGCCCCATCACAGGGCGTAAATTGAAAGGAAACGCCCCTTTCTAGGGCGCGTTTTCTGTAAATTCCTGAACTATGTATATCCTGTAAAATAAAATTAAACAGTAACGCCCCTTTCCAGGGCGTGTTTTAAATAAATCCTGAAAATTATTTATATTATGTCAAATATTTAAATAATGAGACGCCTGCTTATATAGTCGTCAACTCTGAAGAAACGCCCCTGTCCAGGGCGCGTTTTATATAAATTATTGAAATAATGAAATTCTGCAAAACGGAACATATTTAAACGCCCTTATGTTAGGCGTTACTTACCTGACTAACGCCCCTGACTAAGGCGTGTTTTTCATGAATTAATAAAATTATTAAAAATTCTGTAAAATAGAAATATGTAAACGCCCTTCTGTTAGGCGTTAATTACTTGAGAAACGACTTGACCTAAGTCGTTATTTTACTGTAAAACTGATTTTTCCCTGTTTTTGTTAACCGATGATTTCATATGTTATATAATATATATATCGACACTATTCTCCACTCCGTGAGTATAGTCCCATGTTTCACGTTGTTTCATCGATCACACTCAACTCTCATTGACATACAAGCTCTCCATTGGACATTCCGTTCCTTTGGACTAGCGAGTTAATCATAGAGACCTCCGTAAGACTCCTCGTAGCCTTGGATTCCCTCAAGGCCGACTGAGCTGGTTGTACCTTAAAAACCCATTACACGATCCTTGCCATGTCAATCTAAAGAAACATGGTATACCGGCCCTTATGATTATACAAAGAGTATATCATAAGAAATTCTTAATAGGATGATGATATCATGCCATATCATGTCGTTCTTGTAAACCTCAATTCTATGATAAGAATGAGGGTATCTTGCTTGATCTAATGTTTATGTGGACCTCAATTCTATATAAAGAATATCCATATTGATTTGTCATGGGACCTAAGTTAAGGGAACCATATTCTACCTAGTTTTATTGATATCGTGATTTTACTGTTATTATCGCCAATCTATGTCCTTTGTCATATTTTTGGACTCTATTCTGTCAAAGTTGTCATACATGTCTACAAGCTTGAATATTAAAACTCTATATTGGCTATATAAACAAGAGTGGATGTCAAAAATACATGATAAATGCCTGTGCATATAGGGCCCGATCTGGTCCTGGGAGGAGCACCCGAAAGTACTTGTGCCCATGGGAGTTAAAATGATAAGGTATCTGGCATTATACCGAGTACTTGACTTGCTTGATTGGACATTCCACACACATCTTGTACTTGAATCGTACTTGACTTTACATGAAATGCGTGGCCCGAAAAAGGGTAATTTACTTGCTTGATACATGATAGCCAAAGTTCTTGACATGACTTGTTAAACGTGCTTGCTTGAATACCTTGAATATACTTGTCATCTTGTTGGAAGTTCATGATTAAGTTCATCTTATTTCTTGATATTACATTCTCTCTATCTTGTCGTTTTATGCGAGCATGCATAGCTTTATTACATTCATGAAAGATGTAATTACTTAAACCCCTTGCTAGTACTTGAGATATAATTTCCTACTGAGCGTTCGCTCATTCCGTTTGTCCCTTTGTACTTTTCAGGTAAGTCCGACGACGATGGAAGTCAATCGGATGGGAATGTTCAAGAGTGAAAGTGATAGAGCTGCTCAAGTGTCGTCTAGTCTTTCCTATAGTTTCTTGAGTCAAATATGTATTCTTTTTCTTTTTATTAAACAGAGTATTGGATTTGTAATAGTCTATCCATTATGAAATAAAGGATTGGGTTATCTTGCTATTTTGCGCATCTCTGTCTTTGCGTCGAATACACGACCACTCTGATTGATATGATTGATATAGACACGTCGCGCATCTCCGGGTATCTTCCGCGCTCGGGGCGTGACACATACACTTTCATGCACAATGCTCGAATATTGGTAGCTACGTATGACCCCAATTTTTAATTACTAAAAATGGTGTGACTAACCTTTTGACACGAGTCATGCCCTTTGTTTCAGGGGCAATTCCCGGTTACTCAGTTTCGTCACTTTTTATGATGTGGATGAAACACTTTTCGACACGAATTGTACCCTTTGTCTCAGGGGCACTTCTCGGCTACTCGGTGGCAAATCACACTTATTTTCATATGGATTAGTTTCTCCTTTCGACGTGAGTTTCCTCCTTTATTTCAGGGGGAATTCCCGGCTACTCGGATCCACGTTCCACTTATACAAATTTTGAAGGGGTAAACCACTTTTTCCTCACGAGACATGTGATTTCTATGTAGAGAATCAATAGCCCTCTAAAGTGTAGAATAGAAAATAGTAATCCTTATTACATTGAATCATTATCTCAAAAATGTGTATTTTGTGTGGGTGGTTGTATTGAATGTAAAAGATGACTTAGTCTTATATAGTAATGTCTCCCCCTAAATGTATGCACGGTTATAAAAATTCTCCCCCTTAATATATGCCATAAAACAAACATGTCTAAATCAATGCAATTTCATTTAGCAAGGGAGGAGTCATAGAAGGAGTCAAAAAGGGGTTGTATAAAGTATATACATGCATTCAACTAGAGATTTTTCAATGACTTCCAGCAGATTGATTATCGGCACTTGGCAGAGAACGTAGGTCCGAAGACCACCTCACGCGTAGTGAAAGCTTTCGGCAGAACATAATCCAACCTTCCACTAACACCATTTTATATACCGGATAACCATGACATTCAAGCACATAAGTATGCAATGATATGTAAATATATGCATGTGACTAGAAAGGATGATTGAAAATCATTCTTATTCACAAGTATGCAGATGTGTGTATGATATGTGCGAATTGTGTCATGCAACTAAGTGTGTTGTTATTTGCAAAAACAAAAGTGAAGTGTGTATGAAGAGCCATATATGTGCAAGATTAAGCATTCAAGAGTTATGATTATTTACAAGATGTTCAAAAAGAAACTTTCACGTCAACTACTCATCAAAAAATGGAAGATCTTAACATTTCAACAGTTGACAAGAGTCAGTGAGGCAGAATTGTAAACATTTTTCTCCCAGATCAAGTTTTACCTTTTTAGCTTCTTCAACATAAACCAAACCAAAGAAGTTCTCAAAATCAAACATTTTCTTTCTCACCTTGAGTGTCCTTTATTAATTCGACATTTTCTTTGTTCTCAAGGCGCCCCTGCAAAACAAGTTCTCATTTTGGTGATTTGGGTACCCAAGCCATCTTGGGTCCCGAGGGGTTAGTTCTAGCATGAACAAATGATTTTCTATATTGTCTAGCATGCCAATCATCATCCCATCTCATAGTAGAACATTCATCCATAGAATGACCATTCTCACCACAATAAAAATAATTAGAGAATTTTCTTTTCATGGACAACATTTCATCATTTACCATTAAAGAACAGTTGTTCATCTTATGTCCAAAACCACCACAGTAATGACATGAAAATTTTTTGTTGACAGACCATTCATCATCATTTTTCTTCGTAAAATAGTTTTCCAAAACATGACCATGCAACCCACAATAAAAGCAATGAATGTTCTGGGTTTTCTTTGTGGGTTTCTCATGGTTTTTAGAGTTATCACCCATTTTCATTCTTGATTTTAATGCATGTTCATCATCAGATTTCATCATGAAGCAATCATACATTTCGTGGCCAAATTTGCCACAATAGTCACAAAAGACATTTCTTCTTTTTCTTGGTGCATGAATATGTTTAACCTTTGGGGTTTTTTTATGCACACATGAGCAATCAACAATGTCTTCTTGTTTTTCATTTTCTTTATCACTCAAAGATAATGATTCATTCAAACTTTCGATTTCCTTTTCTAATGTTGTGATGTGTATTTCAAGATCAGCAATTTCTTTTTCACATGAAGTTACTGTGGACGCATTTTTTATTTAATAAATCGTTGTTTATTTGTTCATTGGGTTTATTAAGTGCGTGGGCATGCCAGTCACAAAGTGACGATCTATTGTGCGCTCGATCTGACTAATCAGACGATTGTGTGGTTCGTGTCGGGACTGGAACCCGCCGCGCCATAAAGGTCATGGCGTTATTTACATCCCCTCGGAGAGAGGAACACCCTTGATTAATCGCCGGGAATCAGGGCCTCATGGCCAGGAAACTATATCGAGAGAAACAAGCGGATAGCGGTCTCGAATCAGTTGGAAAGCCCGATGTCTAGGGAAGCAAGCATTCGAAATATGTCGGTCACTCAAGGGACCATTTTGATATTCGGACGAGCGTCCGGATTCAAAAAATCATGATCGTCACGGGGAAAATCGGAGCATATGTATGCCGGGGTACGGCAAATTTATTGTTCAAAGGGACGGGAAACGTCCAGTTAAATCCCGGTTAGAGCGGTCGAAAACTGATAAGTTTGTCGGCCCAGTGCAAGATCAAGCTACGACCATACTACGGTGGGCCCTCCCGCGGTCGAAGTCGGGCTCGCGTGGGCATCGTCAATATTTCCGGTGCCAAGGGGGCAACGGCAGGATCTCCTGGGACCAGATCTGAGAACCGATATGCATTCGAAGAGAGCGGGCTATAGGCCGAGGATATGGGTCAAGCAATGACCATGATCGGGGCAGACCCGAGGTCTAAGCAAGGCCCACGGAGGCCTTATTAATATTCCCATGCAAAGGGTCCGGAGATGACGAGAGCCTTCTCGTCCCATTCAGATTTTGTCGATCACTCATGGACCACTTTATGTTCGGACAAAGGTCCGTGTTTGTAGCGTAAGAGACGGCGACAAACCGTACAAATACCTACCGTGAGTACGGCAAGTTTATTGCAAGCGTGGGATTAGATCTCGGTATATATGTTGGTCACTAACGGACCGTTCATCGTTCGGACGAGAGTCCGCATTTGAAGCGTCGAAGACGACGATAAAGCCGTACGAATGTCTGCCGTAGGTACGGGAAGTTTCATGTGGGTGAGGGATTGGATCCCGGCATATATATGTCGGTCACTAACGGACCATTCATTATTCGGACGAGAGCCTGCATTTGAAGCATCGAAGACGACGATAAAGCCATACGAATATCTACCGTAGGTACGGCAAGTTTCACGTGGGTGAGGGATTGGATCCCGGCATAAATGTCGGTCACTAACGGACCATTCATTATTCAGACAAGAGCCCGCATTTGAAGCATCGAAGACGACGATAAAGCCATACGAATATCTACCGTAGGTACGGAAAGTTTCATGTGGGTGAGGGATTGGATCCCGGCATATATGTCGGTCACTAACGGACCATTCATTATTCAGACAGAAGTCCGTATTAGTAGCGTCGAGGATGACGATAAAACCGTACGGATGTCTTGTTGGGTTCGGTGCAAGTATTCAGAGGGGGGGTGAATGAATATAGCCTATAAAAATTTCGCCCAATTAAAATCTAAAGCAATCAGAGATGCGGAATTAAAAATTATTGCAGATATATAGAGCGAACCTAAGCAAGTCTAAACATTAGACTGAATCAAATCAAAGGAGCTTGTGCCTTAAAGCATTCAGACAGAAAACCCAATTGAAGCGCTCCTAACATTCATCTAGTGAAATCAGATAAAAGAGATCAAACCACAGTCAAACATATAGTGTGTGCATCAAATAGATGAACACTTATAGAACATCAAACCAAAGCGCCCCTAAGCATTCATTTAGCGCCAACCACACAAGAATTCAAACCACTACACAATGGGTTTTTAGGTGGTTCGGTCCAGCAGGCCTACATCCACCCCACACTCAAACCGAGTGTGGATTCCGCTGACTCACAGCTTGAACTGCTGGGCATCACAGCTTGCCATACATCCGTTGGGCAACACAGCTTGCCATCCGAGGAATCCTCCTCGCCCCGTTGAGCAACACAGCTTGCTGTCCAGTGGAATCCTCCGCTGCAAACCGCTGGGCAATACAGCTTAGCCGTCCAGAGGCAGCACCTCTGCAATCCGCTGACTAACAGCTTGAACAACGATGTAAAAGATAAAACAAAAGACAGGAAATGACAGCAACAGAAAGCTGAAACAATGAAGCACAAATATAGCTCTCGAAGGAGCAGCTCTAGCTTGGATTTGATCCAAAAGCCAGACAACCTCAAACTCTCTCTCTTTCTCAGCTCGGGCTCTCAATCTCTCTCTTGCTCTTCTTCTTTCGCTAATCTCTCACTCTCTGCTCTTCTCTTCTCTCTCTTTTCTTTCCTCTCTTGTGCTGGATCGACAGCTTCTCTTCACTCTGCCTTTTCTTCACGGCTTCTCTCTTCTATATCGATCAGTCTTCTATAGAAGATGAAGACTCATATATATAGCAGCACCAGCAGCAGCTAGGGCGCGTGTGGCTTCCACAGCTCCCGCCCAAACATTTGGCCACGTGTCAGCATCTTGGTATCTCGTCCATCCTTGGATCACGAGCCAGGCACCTCGGATCACGTGCCCTTCATTAGCCTCTTCAGTCCCTGTCAGACAGACAAAAGTATCGGATTAAGCTATCAGTTTAAGTCTAAACCCTGTACAGTCTCTGAAGAATGCAGAGCATTGTATAGACTTAGTGAACGTAAAGGCTAAAGCAATGTATAGACTTTATGATACTTAGATGAAAAACAGGCGATGTATAGACTTCATAATACTCAGATGAAGGCAGGCGCTGTATAGACTTCATGATGATCAGATGAAGGCAAGCGATGTATAGACTTCATGAAACACAGCTTAACACACGCGGTGTATAGACTTCATGAAAATCAGATGAACACATGCGGTGTATAGACTTGATGTGTTCACTGGTGGATGTACACACTTGCCCACTGTACAGACTTTGATGCTTATATGCAATGAAGAGACTTCGCTGAATTAGAATGCAGTGTACAGACTTTGAACTATAGGGACTTGTGAACAACCAATGTGTAAACTCTTCACTCGACAGGCTGACAATGCATGTACTTGCTCAGTGTATGGACTTGATTAAAAGATCATGCAATGTATATACTTCATGTTATGAAGCAAAGAATACACTTAGCTGAAGACTGCCAGTCGATGTATAGACTTGGCATCAAACCCAGTGTATAGACTTTATGCGTGAAGCAGCACAAGGAATAAGTGTGAGAACCAATGTATAGACATTATGAATCAGATCTGAAGCAGTGTATGGAGTTGCTATAGTGTAAAGCAATGTTCAGACTTCAGATGAGAAGGGACTCGCTATACATACTTGTTGAGGCTCAAGCAGTGTACAAACTTTGAAGTTCCACTGTGGATGTACAGACTTGAATGAGTGAAGCCGATGTACATACTTTAGGCTTTGAACGTGTGAGCTGTAAGCAATGTACATACTTGAAGAACGTGAGACGATGGCAAGACACTGCACAATCGGATGTATAGACTTTACATAACACAGTCCGATGTATAGACTTGGAAAGCTGAGGCCAGTGTACAGACTTGCCACCGACCAGTGTATGGACTAACTCAGCCTGAGGCACAGTATGGACATCAACTCTGCACATCGAATGTATAGACTTCAAGTGTGAAGACTATTGTATAGACTTTGGATGTGAAGACCAATGTGCAGACTTTGGATTTCACTGTGGATGTACAGACTCTGAGGAAATGAAACGAGTCAGTGTACAGACTTCAAATTCCACTGTGGATGTACATACTTTAGGGACATGAAGCGAGTCGGTGTACAGACTTCAAATGTGAAGACAGCCGCTGTATAGACTTTGAAGACAGAAGCCAGTGTATAGACTTTCCACCGACTAGTGTATAGACTTCAACAGTGAACGGCTGTACAGACTTGATGAACAATGCAGGACAAACGGATGTACAGACTTCATGTGAAAGCCCAATGTACATACTTTGAAGAACAGCGGCCAATGTATAGACTTGATGCTCAAGGAGTGGCTGTACAGACTTAGAGTGTAGCTGAAGCCTTGAACGTAGGAATAGGCTGGACTGTATAGACTTCAGGCTTCAGAAACGAATGTACAGACTTCACTTAAGAAACGTAGGGAAAGACCCCAATGTATAGACTTTGCCTTGAACGAAGGTCAGTGATGAATGTATAGACTTTCACGATGTGTAGACTTGGATACGTGAAAGCTACAGTGAAGGAATGTACACACCTGACCGAATCAAAGGCAAATCGAGTGTACAGACTTCATGCCATGAGACGCTGAAAGAGACAGTCCAATGTACAGACTTATGAAGACTGATGCATGAACAGTAATGCATAGACTTGCATGAGACACTCGAATGTATAGACTTAGGAGCATATGACATGGCTGTACAGACTTAGAATATGAAGACTGATGTACAGACTTCATCAACAATGCATGAATGAGACGTTGTATACACTTAGCCTAATACAATGTATGCGACTGACGCTGTACACACTTAGCCTAAGACATGCATGAGACTGACTCTGAACACACTTAGCCTAAGACAATGTGTGGACTTTATCTATCATGGACGATGTATAGACTCAATCAATTGGAAGAGATTCCAGTGTATAGACTTGAGTTCTTAAGCATGACTGCTGAAGGAGTCGACCCATCAAAGGATGTGTCGACCCATGACATATGAGAAATGTAAACAGCAGTGAATGGAATGCAAAGAACACACAGAGGCTATATAGACTTGGAATCCAATGCACACGGCTGACAGACTTGAAGTGAACTGAATGAACATGATGTACAGACTTCAAGGCTTGAATGCAAATGATGCACACTTCCAATGTAGAGACTAGCACTTACTGCTACTCAGACTATGCAGATACATGCAGAGACATTCAGACTATGCAGATACATGCAGAGACATGATATCTGACAAAATGCAATTCAGATATATAAAGAACAAATGCCATAAATGCTAAACATCATCATTCATGTTGCTATCATATGCAGAATGCTCAAGGATAAGAATGCACAGAAATGCACTTTGTTTATTGCAATCATCAAAACACAAATAGCATTGCTATCATCAAAATACAATATCAAATGCACTCACTGTCTTGCTATCATCAAAACCAAATAGCATTGCTATCGTCAAAGCAACATAGCACATGCTTGTGCCTAAGGGGCACAGCATGTCTGCCGTGAGTACGTCAAGTTTAATGCAAGTGCGGGATCAAATCCCGGTATATATATGTCGGTCACTAACGGACCATTTCTTATTCGGACAGAAGTCCGTGTTTGTAGCATGAAAGACGGCGACCAAACCGTACGAATGTCCGCCGTAAATACGGCAAGGTTAAGGTGGATGCGGGATTGGATCCCGATGGAGGTGAGTCAAGCTGATGATCTATTGGCCCGAGGTGGTTGTGGACTATGGCCATATCGGGGTTTCCGAGGACCACGTCCGATGCCACGGGGCGTCATTGCTTTTCTCTTCGCGCACAGTCCGGGGAAGTGAATCGTTAGGTGTGAAGCCCAAACTCGCCAACGTGCGCCCTCGCACGCGGATCGACCTACCCGGTCAGGTCGCGGGGGTCTTCAGGGGCAGCGCCCACGGAAGAAAATTTTGATTATGACAGGGGTGATGTTTTGATTATTGGCTTCATATTCCTTTCATTAGTTTTATCCATTAGCTTAAAGATTTTTATTTTTATTAATTATTCTTTCTTTTTAAGCACACCGGCAAAGGGAGGTGCCAAGAGAGAAGAGGGGCGCGCCGGTGTGGGTATTACAAGGGGGGGGGGGCGCCGGATAAGGACACGACAAGGGGGGGAGCGCCGGTTAAATGGAAGGTGGGTGCGCGCCGGTTTAAGGAAACCAAGGGGCGCGCCGGATAAGGGGATGCCAAAGGGGCGTGCCGGAATAGGAGGGGCCAGGGCACTATTCATTCAAAGATTTGGAAGGTCATTTTGAGTGTGAAGCTAATCCGGCGCGGGGGGGTAGCGCGCCGGATTAACGCACGCCAGATTAGGGGGCGCCAGATTAAGCATCGTAAGGCTTTCTTTCAACCCTTTTGTGCTCTGTTTCTTCTTTCTTTCAACTGCAAGTTAATTTGTTGATTGGTTTGTTCACCGAATTGGTAGATTAAGTTGATAGAGAGGAAGATTAAGTGTTTTAATTGTTTATTAAGGTGGATGAACATAAGATCCGACGATTTATTAGAAGGGTTCGCTGTGCAGGGTAGTTCAGTTTGAGTTTGATTTCAACAGAGGGGGGGGGGACTTTCTGAGTTAGGCAGTTCTTGGCAGGAAGAAGCCTAGTCTGTTCACTTCTATGTGCGTTCGTTCTTAGTTCTTATTGTTCATGCTCCTGGCGAAAATTGGGCAACATCTCCCCCAGACTGAGGTATTGCCAGAGAAAATAGAGGGACACCAAACGGATTGCTCCAGGGTGAACCTCGAAATCCAGACCTCACGGCAGTCCGATAACCCAGATGTGAGTGTGTAGAAGCTCGAGGACTGACCTTCAAGAGCTCTCACGACTCACGGGTAATGATCCCTTAAAGGGGGGAACAAATGTATGCCATAGGAGGGCTATAAATGTTCATCCACATGCGGGTTTCTTAGAAGGTCATGCCAGAGAGAGGCAGACTTCTAAAGGCCCTTGGATGAGAAGAAAACCGAGAGAAAGAGGGAGAGAGAAGCTAGACAAAGAATCATGTTTGCCAGAAGGGACTTCTGTTTATTCATCCACCGAAGGGGGAAAACGGCTCAAACCCAAGAGATTTCATCCCAAAAGAAGAGAAATACATTGCAGAGGGGAAAAGGAAAGAGATGCATGGACGGGGAGGGGGAACAGAGCACAAGCTCCCCCCCTCTGTGCTCACCTCTCTTCTCTCACGCTCACTCTCTTCTTCTTCACCTCACGGGCGCCGGGGAATGGAGCTTCTCTTCTCTCTTTTTCTTCTTCTTATCAATGGCCAGCTAGGGGGTTCCAGCTTCTCTTCTCTTTTTAATAGCCCATTCTCTTCTCTCTGTCGAACATGCATAGTATATATAGCCGGCTGCCCTTTCTTCGCTCGGACGGAAGGAACTCCCGCCATCTTCCTCCTCGTTCATTGAGGCATCCGGAGTTGACATGCCGTGGTGTCGTCTATTGATTTGCGCAGTACGCTGGCATTTATCCGAGGACGGGATGTTTGCGGGTTTGCCGGAAGATCTGCTGTTGCTACTCCCCCCATCGATGCTTGCCTTCACCGTCGATGCAACTGCGTTGTCGAACGGAGGTGGAGATAGGGATCCAGAGCATTGAATGCCCATGGAGACAGGGCTTTAGAGCATTGAATGCCCTCTAGGCACTAGGCTGATGCGAAAACAGGGTATCGGCGGGCGGATGGGATGGCATTTGAGTTAAACCGGCGTGGTGTTGAGCGCGCTAGATTAACAACATACAAAGGGGCGTGCCGGTTTGCAGCCAAGAAGGGGGGCACGCCGGACTAAGGACCCTTGGGGGGGCACGCCGGTTTAAGTGCAGGCCACGCCGATTTAGACTCCGTCTCGACTTCATGGCTATTCGGCCGGACGCTTGTCCTCCCGTGTTGCTTTAGTTGTAATGCACCATCGTCGGGGTGTTTAGTTCTGGGCCTCTGAATCCCGATTCGGAACTTTGAGTGATTTTCGGTGCATGCAAACATGTGCTTGAATTTCTGAGTTTCTTTTGATTCGGCCTTCGGCACCGCCGACTGGGGAGCCGGAGCTATATATTTTGCCCGAGGGGCTTCTTTGTTGGGTGATGGAGCATCGGGGATATATTCGTCCTGCTTGGAGGAGGTATGGAGTTTATTCGGCCTTCCCGTCTTCGACTTGCTCTTGAGATGTCAAGACGTCTTTGCCGCAGGAATGTTCCTTTTCTTCTGTTTTTTTTTGACGTCCACAAATGCCCCCCACTCGTGGGCGGCGCAAGCAAGGCACGAGTGTGCGGGGCCCGCGAGTGTAGAGTTCTTCAATAGGGTATATGTCCTTCCGAGCCAGTGGGATGCTAGTCCGGTGCGAATTCACGGGAAAGTGCTCACTCCTTCAGCGAAGGGATGAGGGGATCGCTTCACCGCATATGCATGCGGACCGACATGTCAGAGTGGGGGTTTAGTCATCGGCATGGGGGAATGCCGAAGCGAGAAGGAAGGGCTTATGCGTCGTCCCAGGCAAGAGGCCTAAAATGACTTAGATGAGGCCAATCCCAAGGGGGAGTTGGTGACTCGTGCTGGGTTTAGGAGAGTTGTTCATTCATCGACTTTGATGGGAGGTCCAAGTCGGATGCTTTTGAGAGGGCTCCGACGGAGTGAGATGGATTTTATGCATTCGGGTGGAACGTTCGAAGCGAAGGGTTTATTTGCTGGTGCCGATAGGGTGTCGGGAGCTGACGTGGTCTATTCATTGGCACGGGATGAGTGCCAAGACAAAGGGGTCTTTCATTCATTGACTTGGACGGAAGGTCCGAGCCAAGCAAGGAGGTTCTTTTTGTTCATCGACTTGGACGGAAGATCCGAGCCAAGCAAGGAAGTTCCCTTCTTTTTTTTTCTCTTATCTTTTTTTTTATTGACTTGGACGGAAGGTCCGGGCCAAGCAAGAAGGCTCTCTCCCTTTTTATTCATTGACTTGGACATAATGTCCGAGCCAAGCGAAGAGGTTTTTTTTTTGTTCATCGACTTGGACGGAAGGTCTGAGCCAAGCAAAGGAGGTTCTTTTTGTTAATTGACTTGGACGGAAGGTCCGACCCAAGCAAGGAAGTTCTCTTTTTTTTATTCATTGACTTGGACGGAAGGTCCGGGCCAAGCAAGAAGGCTCTCTCCCTTTTTATTCATTGACTTGGACAGAAGGACCGAGCCAAGCGAAGAGATTTTTTTTTTGTTCATCGACTTGGACGGAAGGTCCGAGCCAAGCAAAGGAGGTTCTTTTTGTTCATTGACTTGGACGGAAGGTTCGAGCCAAGCAAGGAAGTTCTCTTTTTTTTTATTCATTGACTTGGACGGAAGGTCCGAGCCAAGCAAGGAAGTTCCCTTCTTTTTTATTGACTTGGACGGAAGGTCCGGGCCGAGCAAGAAGGCTCTCTCCCTTTTTTATTCATTGGCTTGGATGGAAGGTCCGAGCCAAGCAAAGAGGTTCTTTTTGTTCATTGACTTTGACGGAAGGTCCGAGCCAAGCAAAGGAGGTTCCCCTTTTTTTTTATTCATTGGCTTGGACGGAAGGTCCGAGCCGAGCAACGGGGTTCTTTTTGTTCATCGACTTGGACGGAAGGTCCGAGCCAAGCAAGGAAGTTCTCTTTTTTTTTATTCATTGACTTGGACGGAAGGTCCGAGCCAAGCAAAGGAGGTTCTTTTTGTTCATTGACTTGGACGGAAGGTCCGAGCCAAGCAAGGAAGTTCGCAAAGGAGGTTCTTTTTGTTCATTGACTTGGACGGAAGGTCCGAGCCAAGCAAGGAAGTTCTCTTTTTTTTTATTCATTGACTTGGACGGAAGGTCCGAGCCAAGCAAAGGAGGTTCTTTTTGTTCATTGACTTAGACGGAAGGTCCGAGCCAAGCAAGAAAGTTCTCTTTTTTTTTTATTCATTGACTTGGACGGAAGGTCCGAGCCAAGCAAGGAAGTTCTCTTTTTTTTTATTCATTGACTTGGACGGAAGGTCCGAGCCAAGCAAAGGAGATTCTTTTTGTTTATTGACTTGGACGGAAGGTCCGAGCCAAGCAAGGAAGTTCCTCTTTTTTTTGTATTCATTGACTTGGACGGAAGGTCCGAGCCAAGCAAAGAGGTTCTTTTACGGTGTCGGGGTTGCCGACAATACGAGGGATCTTTTACTCTCTAGCCAGACGAAGGGTCCGTTCCAGAGTGGAAGGGTCTTTTTCTTCATAACCTCGAACGAATGGTTCGGGCCGTGGGTTTATTCGTCGGTGGGACTGAGAATTGTGATATTGAGGTGGTTTATTCATTGACACGGGGTTAGTGCCAAAGCAAGGGTCTTTTGCTCATGGGACCAGATGAAAGGTCTGGGCCACTGGTTTATTCTTCGGTGAGACTGAAAATACTTTGATCTCTGGTGGGACTTGATGAGTCGACATCCCTCGGAGGCTTCGATGATGAATTTTTTTTCTCCTTTTTTTTCTCTTCTCTTCTCTTTTTTTCTTCTTCTTTCTTTTTTCCTTCTCTTCTTCTTTTTTTTTCTCTTCTCTTCTTTTTCTTTCTTTCTTTTTTTTGAACAACTTTGGATAGCTGTCGGCACGGACGCCGATAATGAGATAGCTGTCGGCATAGAAGCCGATAATGGGATAGCTGTCGGCTAAACGTCGATGTTTAGATAGCTGTCGGCACGGAAGCTGATATTGAGATAGCTGTCGACATAGAAGCTGATAATTAGATAGCTGTCGGCACGGAAGCCGATAATTAGATAGCTGTCGGCTCGGAGACAGATATTGAGATAGCTGTCGGCATAGAAGCTGATATTGAGATAGCTGTCGGCATAGAAGCCGATAATAAGATAGCTGTCAGCACAGAAGCCGATATTGAGATAGCTATCGGCATAGAAGTCGATAATGAGATAGCTATCGGCATAGAAGCCGATAATGAGATAGCTGTCGGCATAGAAGCTGATAATTAGATAGCTGTCGGCACATAAGCCAATATTGAGATAGCTGTCGGCATAGAAGCCGATAATTAGATAGCTGTCGGCGTAGAAGCCGATAAAGAGATAGCTGTCGGCTTGGCACCGATAATGGGATAGCTCTCAGCATTCAGGCTGATATTGAGATAGCTGTTGGCATGGAAGCTGATAATTGGATAGCTATCGGCATAGAAGTCGATATTGAGATGGCTATCGGCATAGAAGCCGAAATGAGATAGCTGTCGGCATAGAAGCCGATAATTGGAAAGCTATTGGCTCGACGCCAATAATTTTGTTTGTTTGTTTATTTCCCTTTTTTTTGAACATCTTTGAATAGCTGTCGGCCTGGACACCGATGGTTGAGGAGCTGTCGACCCGAAAGCTGATAATTAAGAAGCTGTCGGCATGAAAGTCGATGATTAAAGAGCTTGAATATTCTTTGAAAAGCTGTCGACTAGGATGTCGGTGGTTGAAGAGCTTTCGACCAGGATGTCGATGGCTGAGAGGTTTATTCTTTCTTCAGCTTTCGTCGTACTGCAAGGGGCTTGAGACGTCCCTCGTGATTTGCTCTTTCTTCAGCTTTCGCCGTACTGCAAGGGGCTTGAAACGTCCCTCGTGGTTTTCTCTTTCTTCATCTTTCACCGTACTGAAAGGGGCTTGAGACGTCCCTCGTGGTTTGTTCTTCTTTGCCCCCGGCACGGGGTGTAGCTTCTTGCCTCTTGTGCCCCCAGAGCGGGGTATATTTCTTTGTTTCTGCCCCCGACACGGGGTGTATTTTCTACTTCTTATGCCTCCAGAGCGGGGTATATTTTCTTGCTTTGTATGCCCCCAGAGTGGGGTATATTTCTTTGTTTCTGCCCCCGACACGGGGTGTATTTTCTACTTCTTATGCCCCCAGAGTGGGGTATATTTTCTTGCTTTGTATGCCCCCAGAGTGGGGTATATTTTTTGCTCCTTATGCCCCCAGAGTGGGGTATATTTTCTGCTTCTTATGCCCCCAGCACGGGGTGTGGCTTCTGCTTCTTATGCCCCCAGAGCAGGGTATATATTTTGCTTCTATCCCCGGCACGGGGTGTGGCTTCCGCTTCTTATGCCCCCAGAGCGGGGTATATTTTGCTTCCTATGCCCCAGAGCGGGGTATAGCTTCTGCTTCTTATGCCCCTAGAGCGGGGTATATATTTTGCTTCTGCCCCTGGCACGGGGTGTAGTTTCTGCTTCTTATGCCCCCAGAGCGGGGTATATTTTTGCTTCTTATGCCCCCAGAGCGGGGTATACTTCTCTTCATTTGCCCCCGGCACGGGGTGTATTTTCTGCTTCTTATGCCCCTAGAGCGGGGTAGTGTCTTTACGGCCTCTATGCCCCCAGGCGGGGTGTATGTTTCTTCTTCAGATCCCCATAAGTCGGGGTATATTCTATACGGTTTCCATGCCCCCGTGGTGTGGTATGTTTCTTCTTCAAATGCCCCTAAGGCAGGGTATACCTCTCTTCATATGTTCCCATGGCGGGGTATATTTCTCCTTCAAATGCCCCTAAGCTGGGGTGCCTCTTCTGCTTTCTATGCCTCCAAAGGGAGGTATCTTCTTCTTCACATGCCCCCGGCACGGGGTGTATCTTTTGCTTCTTATGCCCCTGAAGGGGGAGGGCAACTTTATTTCACGTGCTCCCACGAGGGGCGTGTTTTGCTTCTTGTGCACCTAAGGCAGGGTGTGTCTTTTCTTCACGTGCCCCCAAGCTGGGGTAGATTCTTCTGCTTCTTCCACCCCAGAGTGGGGTATATTTCTCTTCGTATTCCCCTTAAGCCGGGGTGTAACCTTTGCTTTATGTGCCCCCCGAGTCGGGGTGGATTCTCTTCATGTGCCCCCAGGCCGGGGTGTATCTTTTATGGCTTCTATGCCCCCAGACGGGGTGTAACTTATGCTTCTTATGCTCCCAAGGTGGCGTACATTCCTTGCTTCTCATGCCCCCATGGCTGGGTGTAGTTCTTCTTCGAATGCCTCTAAACTAGGGTAGATTCTTCTGCTTCTTCTGCCGCCAGGGCGGGATGTAGCTTCTGCTTCTTATGCCCCTAGAGCAGGGGTGTGTTTCTTCCTTTGTGTGCCCCAGGCAGGGTATAGTTTTTGCTTCTCATGCCCCCATGGTGGGGTATAGTTTCCACCCCAAATGCCCCTAAGCTGGGGTAGATTTTTTGAATACCCCTAAGCTGGGGTGAATTCTTCATGGCTTCTGTGCCCCCGTGGTGGGGTATGTTGGTTCTTCAAATGCCCCTAAACCGGGGTATACCTCTCTTCATATGCTCCTGGGTCGGGATGTATGTCTATTTGTATCTATGCCCCTAGGCGAGGGTGCATTCTTGCTCTCTTTTTTTTTATGCCCCTATGGCGTGGTATATTTCTCTTCACGTGCCCCTAAGCCGGGGCGTATCTTCTACTCCTTATGTCCCTAGGCCGGGGCATGTCTTTTCTTCAAATGCCCCTAAGCCGGGGTGTATTCTTTATGGCTTCTGTGCCCCTCATGGCGGGGTGTAATTTCTGCTTCGAATGCCCCCAAGCCGGGGTGAAACTCCATTGCTTCTTATGCCCCCCGGGCCGGGGTATGTTTTGCTTCTTCTACCCCCCGTGTCGGGGTATACTTCTTCTTCAAATGCCCCTAAACCGGGGAATGTTGTTTGTCCTGTTTCAGATGCCCCCAGGGTGGAGTGTATGTTTCTTCTTATGCCCTATGGCGGGGGTGGATTCTGTCGCTTCTTATGCCCCAGAGCGGGGTATGGTCTTTGCTTCTTATGCCCCCATGGCAGGGTGGATGCATGCTTCATGTGCCCCCATATCGGGGTATATTTCTTCCTCGAATACCCCTGAGCCGGGGTGCAACTCTGTTTCTTCTTATGCCCTCAGGTCGGGGTAGATTCTTTTCACGTGCCCCCGAAGCCGGGGTGTAACTTTGTTTCTTATTATGCCCCCAAGTCGGGGTAGATTCTTATCACATGCCCCCCGAGTCGGGGTGTATTCTCTTCACGTGCCCCCTAAGCGGGGTGTATATTTCGCTTCTTATGCCCCAGAGTGGGGTGGATTCTTCTTTTTCTACCCTGACACACTGGGGGATGCTTGCTTCTTGTGCACCCAAGGTGGGGTGTAATTCTTCTTCAGATCCCCGTAAGCTGAGGTGCATTCTTTACGGCTTCTATGCCCTCGTGGTGGGGTATGTTGCTTCTTCAAATGCCCCTGAGTCGGGGTGTATTCTTTTGTTTCTTACACCCCTATGGCGGGGTGGATGAATGCTCTCTTCTAGATTCGTGGCCGTGCTCGGCCTCATTGCTATAAGGCATTCCCCACGGCGGGTAGGAATTCATCAAGCTATAGTTGCGACTTGCCGGATCTTCTAACAGCCACTCGAGGGGTCGTCTTATGCCGGATAGGGGCAGCAGGGAGGAGGAACAGGCCGGGGCATTGCACCGCGGGCTTGGACCCTCCTAGAGCCGGGCGGGATGCCGTCCTTCTTCTCGTTCTCTTGGTCGGCCATGCTTGCCATTTTTTTTCCTTTCTTTTCTTCTCTTCTTCTTCTCTTTTTTATGTAATAGACCAAGGTGGGTGTGCAAGAGAGCGCTCACCCCCTCAGGGAGGGGATGAGTGGTTCGCTCCACCCATCAATCCCATAGTGGTAATCTTTGTTCAGCGCAGGTCCCGACGGATATGGACGTACAACCCTATCTCGCCAATTCTTTCTCTTCTTTTTTTTCCTACTTCTTTTCTTTCTTCTTTTAGCGGCCTTCATGATTCCTGGAAGCTGCATATGCCTCGGAGTAGTGTCCCCGAGGTCACAAAGACAATTGCGCCTAGTCCGTCTTTTCTCCTCATATGGCTAACAAAGACAGCACCTGCAATTCATCAAAGCAGACAAACATCGTTTATTAGGAGGCCATGAGGCCCCGAATCCCGGCGAAGAGATGAAGGGTGGTTCCAGTCCCACCGGGCGTGCCATACTTGTAGACGCACTTTTTATTTAATAAATCATTGTTTATTTGTTCATTGGGTTTATTAAGTGCGTGGGCGTGCCAGTCACAAAGTGACGATCTATTGTGCGCTTGATCTGACTAATCAGACGATTGTGTGGTTCGTGTCGGGACCGGAACCCGCCGTGCCATAAAGGTCACGGCGTTATTTACATCCCCTCGGAGAGAGGAACACCCTTGATTAATCGCCGGGAATCAGGGCCTCATGGCTAGGAAACTATATCGAGAGAAACAAGCCGATAGCGGTCTCGAATCAGTCGGAAAGCCCGATGTCTAGGGAAGCAAGCATTCGAAATATGTCGGTCACTCAAGGGACCATTTTGATATTCGGACGAGCGTCCGGCTTTAGAAAATCATGATCGTCACGAGGAAAACCGGAGCATATGTATGTCGGGGTACGTCAAATTTATTGTTCAAAGGGACGGGAAACGTCCAGTTAAATCCCAGTTAGAGCGGTCGAAAACCTATAAGTTTGTCGGCCCAGTGCAAGATCAAGCTACGACCATACTGCGGTGGGCCCCCCCGCGGTCGAAGTCGGGCTCGCGTGGGCATCGTCAATATTTCCGGTGCCAAGGGGGCAACGGGAGGATGTCCTGGGACCAGATCTGAGAACCGATATGCGTTCGAAGAGAGCGGGCTATAGGCCGAGGATATGGGTCAGGTAATGACCATGATCGGGGCGGACCCGAGGTCTAAGCATGGCCCACGGAGGCCTTATTGATATTCCCATGCAAAGGGTCCGGGGATGACGAGAGCCTTCTCGTCCCATTTAGATTTTGTCGGTCACTCATGAACCACTTTATGTTCGGACAAAGGTCCGTGTTTGTAGCGTAAGAGATGGTGACAAACCGTACAAATACCTACCGTGAGTACGGCAAGTTTATTGCAAGCGTGGGATTAGATCCCGGTATATATGTCGGTCACTAACGGACCGTTCGTCATTCGGACGAGAGTCCGCATTTGAAGCGTCGAAGACAACGATAAAGCCGTACAAATGTCTGCCGTAGGTACGGCAAGTTTCATGTGGCTGAGGGAGTGGATCCCGGCATATATATGTCAGTCACTAACGGACCATTCATTATTCGGACGAGAGCCCGCATTTGAAGCATCGAAGATGACGATAAAGCCATACGAATATCTGCCGTAGGTACGGCAAGTTTCACGTGGGTGAGGGATTGGATCCCGGCATATATGTCGGTCACTAACGGACCATTCATTATTCGGACGAGAGCCCGCATTTGAAGCATCGAAGACAACAATAAAGCCATACGAATATCTGCCATAGGTACGGCAAGTTTCATGTGGGTGAGGGATTGGATCCCGGCATATATGTCGGTCACTAACGGACCATTTATTATTCGGACGGAAGTCCGTATTAGTAGTGTCGAGGATGACGATAAAACCGTATGGATGTCTACCGTGAGTACGTCAAGTTTAATGCAAGTGCGGGATCAAATCCCGGTATATATATGACGGTCACTAACGGACCATTTCTTATTTGGACAGAAGTCCGTGTTTGTAGCATGAAAGACGGCGACCAAACCGTACGAATGTCCGCCGTAAATACTGCAAGGTTAAGGTGGATGCGGGATTGGATCCCGATGGAGGTGAGTCAAGCTGATGATCTATTGGCCCGAGGTGGTTGCGGACTATGGCCATATCGGGGTTTCCGAGGACCACGTCCGATGCCACGGGGCGTCATTGCTTTTCTCTTCGCGCACAGTTCGGGGAAGTGAATCGTTAGGTGTGAAGCCCAAACTCGCCAACGTGCGCCCTCGCACGCTGATCGACCTACCCGGTCAGGTCGCGGGGGTCAAGGGGGCAGCACCCCTTGCGGGGGTCTTCAGGGGCAGCGCCCCCGGAAGAAAATTTTGATTATGACAGGGGTGATGTTTTGATTATTGGCTTCATATTCCTTTCATTGGTTTTATCCATTAGCTTAAAGATTTTTATTTTTATTAATTATTCTTTCTTTTTAAGCACACCGGCAAAGGGAGGTGCCAAGAGAGAAGAGGGGCGCGCCGGTGTGGGTATTACAAGGGGGGGGGGGCGCGCCGGATAAGGACACGACAAGGGGGGGCACGCCGGTTAAATGGAAGGTGGGTGCGCGCCGGTTTAAGGAAACCAAGGGGCGCGCCGGATAAGGGGATGCCAAAGGGGCGCGCCGGAATAGGAGGGGCCAGGGCACTATTCATTCAAAGATTTGGAAGGTCATTTTGAGTGTGAAGCTAATCCGGCGCGGGGGGGGGGGTAGCATGCCGGATTAACGCACGCCGGATTAGGGGGCGCCGGATTAAGCATCGTAAGGCTTTCTTTCAACCCTTTTGTGCTCTGTTTCTTCTTTCTTTCAACTGCAAGTTAATTTGTTGATTGGTTTGTTCACCGAATTGGTAGATTAAGTTGATAGAGAAGAAGATTAAGTGTTTTAATTGTTTATTAAGGTGGATGAACATGAAGATCCGACGTTTTATTAGAAGGGTTCGCTGTGCAGGGTAGTTCAGTTTGAGTTCGATTTCAACCGAGGGGGGGGGACTTTCTGAGTTAGGCAGTTCTTGGCAGGAAGAAGCCTAGTCTGTTCACTTCTATGTGCGTTCGTTCTTAGTTCTTATTGTTCATGCTCCTGGCGAAAATTGGGCAACATCTCCCCCGGACTGAGGTATCGCCAGAGAAAATAGAGGGACACCAAACGGATTGCTCCGGGGTGAACCTCGAAATGCAGACCTCACGGCGGTCCGATAACCCAGATGTGAGTGTGGAGAAGCTCGAGGACTGGCCTTCAAGAGCTCTCACGACTCACGGGTAATGATCCCTTAAAGGGGGGAACAAATGTATGCCACAGGAGGGCTGTAAATGTTCATCCATCTACAGGTTCCTTAGAAGGTCATGCCACAGAGAGGTAGACTTCTAAAGGCCCTTGGATGAGAAGAAAACCGAGAGAAAGAGGGAGAGAAGAAGCTAGATAAAGAATCATGTTTGCCAGAAGGGACTTTTGTTTATTCATCCACCGAAGGGGGAAAACGGCTCAAACCCAAGAGATTTCATCCAAAAAGAAGAGAAATACATTGCAGAGGGGAAAAGGAAAGTGATACATGGACGGGGAGGGGGAACAGAGCACAAGCTCCCCCCCTCCGTGCTCACCTCTCTTCTCTCACGCTCACTCTCTTCTTCTTCACCTCACGGGCACCGAGGAATGGAGCTCCTCTTCTCTCTTTTTCTTCTTCTCTTCAATGGCCAGCCAGGGGGTTCCAGCTTCTCTTCTCTTTTCAATAGCCCATTCTCTTCTCTCTGTTGAACATGCAGAGTATATATAGCCGGCTGCCCTTTCTTCGCTCGGAGGGAAGGAACTCCCGCCATCTTCCTCTTCGTTTGTTGAGGCATCCGGAGTTGACATGCTGTGGTGTCGTCTGTTGATTTGCACAATACGCTGGCATTTATCCGAGGACAAAATGTTTGCAGGTTTGTCGGAAGATCTGTTGCTACTACTCCCCCCATTGATGCTTGCCTTCACCGTCGATGTAGCTGCGTTATCGAACAGAGGTGGAGACAGGGCTCCAGAGCATTGAATGCCCATGGAGACAGGGCTTCAGAGCAATGAATGCCCTCTAGGCACCAGGCTGATGTGAAAATAGGGTATCGGCTGGCGGATGGGATGGCATTTGAGTTAAATCGGCGTGGTGTTGAGCGCGTCGGATTAACAACATACAAAGGAGCGCGCCGGTTTGTAGCCAAGAAGGGGGGTGCGTCGGACTAAGGACCCTTGGGGGGGCATGCCGATTTAAGTGCAGGCCGCGCCGATTTAGACTCCGTCTCAACTTCGTGGCTATTCGGCCGGACGCTTGTCCTCCCGTGTTTCTTTAGTTGTAATGCATCGCCGTCGGGGTGTTTAGTTCTGGGCCTCTGACTCCTGATTCAGAACTTTGAGTGATTTTCGGTGCATGCCAAACATGTGCTTGAATTCCTGAGTTTCTTTTGATTCGGCCTTCGGCACCGCCTACTGGGGGGCCGGAGCTGTATATTTTGCCCGAGGGGCTTCTTTGTTGGGTGACGGAGCATCGAGGATATATTCGTCCTGCTTGGAGGAGGTATGGAGTTTATTCAGCCTTCCCGTCTTCGACTTGCTCTTGAGATGTCGAGATGTCCGTGCCGCAGGAACGTTCCTTTTCTTCTCTTTTTTTTTGACGTCCACCGTTACCTTTTCATTCAAGAGAGAATTTACAATTTTATAGCTAGCAATCTCTTGTTCCATAGCATGAAGATTTTCATAATCATCAACAACAACATGTTTTCCCTTTTCAAGTGTATTGAGTTTGTCGACCAATAAATTATTTTGATTTTTCAAATTATCAATTTCTTCAGCAAGCTTTTCATTCTGTAGAAGTTCATTGAGCAAGACTTGATCACTTTCCGAACAGCTCAATTTACTTCTAGAATCCTTTTCGATGCTTTCAAGTTCTGAAAGTTTTGCAATGAGGGTTTTATTCTCAGTTTCCAGAATTGACATTTTTTTTATGCATATTAACTTCAAGCAATCGGCTTTCATTCAGCTTCTAAGCTCAGAACATTTAATACACGGTGAATCAACATGACAAGCATTTTCAATTTCAAAGCACTTTGCACATGAAGAATTAACAAGTGAAACATCATCAAGTTTCTTTTTCATTTTTCTATTTTCAGATTCTAGTGATTTGTATCTATCAACTAGCTCATCGTAAGCATCCATCAATTCATCATAGGTCAAATCATTTTCCTCATCAGAGTCGGAGTTAGAGTTCACCTTTGAACTCTCCTCGCTTTGACGCTCAATTTCATTGTTTGCAACTAAGCTGTCACCGTCGTTGCAACTTTCTTTTTGGGCTTCGATCAGCCCGTCCCAAATTTCTTTGGCTATCCAACAAGACAAAACAAATGGAAATTGATTAGTATCCAAGGCAGCCTTAAGAGCATTCAAAACAAACAAATTATCCGAATTCATTTTCTTATGTCCATCAGTCCACCTTAATTCATTTTTGGGTAATACATGTGGACCATGAGAGATTAAGCTCATGAGTTTCGGATCAAAACCACAAATCCAAACACAAAACATTCCTATCTAAGAAGCATAATCAAAACCATTGTAAACAGGAATAGAATTCAAGCTAGCCATCATGAAAACGATCTTTACTCCTAAACCGTGAGGTGCAATAAAAAATCAGAGACTGGGCTCTGATACCAATTGTTGGCCCAGAGAGATGGCAGACAAGAAGGGGGGTTGAATTATCCCCTTTGTCGAGATGGCGGATTAAAAAAAAACTTTCTCACCCAATTACAACAGATGTAGAATTAACAGCACTGATTAACAAAAACTTCAAGTGAGATTAAGATATTCTCTCAATCTTTCCGATCTCACTCGGACAACCAATCCAACAAGCGATGAACGATTACTAATAAACAGATAGCAGAGCTAGCGAAGTGTAGTGGTGTAGTTAAATAAAAATCAATAAGATAACTTGTGAAGGGAGATAGGAGAAATGAACAGACACACAGGCAATCACAATGAACACAGGGATTTTTAGGTGGTTCGGGACCACGACGGGCTCCCTACGTCCACCTCACCAAACCCGGTGAGGCTTCACTACACGCTACTTTCCTAGCAACACGGGGACGAACCCCAACCACACACGCTGCTTCCGCAGCAATATCCACACGGGGACGAGCCCCAACACGCTGCCCCAGCACACACACACACACAACATCCGGGAACTCACCCGGCACACAAATCCCACACGGAGACGCAGCTTCGTACACACACACAAATATTCTGAGTTTGACACAACAAGAAGATGTACAATAGACGCCCACAACAATATGTAAATGATAGTGAACTCTGAAGCACACAAGGAAATAAATAAGAATAAGATGTAGAAATATCCCCTTGATTCTCCAATAACCGTAAGAAGATCTTTCTTTAAGCCTAGGTTGGAGAAGCTCTTATCTGCAACTGGTTGGAGTAGTAGGTCGTCCTCCTTGAGGATCCAAGTTTGTTCGTTCAAGTCCTAGCTCCAATCAAGCCTGCACACATCAAGAAAAGATGAGACATTATGCTCGACATCTTGTATTTGTTAATAGAGACATGACAAACAAATGAAAGAAGATTTATATGCATTCCCCTTTGAATGTCCCACAACTCCCTTCAATCAGTAGGTAGGGTGCGCTGGAAGTCGATCCTTGGAGTGGAAGCAGCCGGACATGAAGTCCCAAACGCCCAAAACCTTGAACGGGGGAGAGCAGCAGCTGCAGCTCCCAGAACTGGACACAGGCTCGCGGACGGCGACTTCTGCAGCTTCTTCTTCCTTCTTCTTGATGAAGCAACACCCTCCTTCACGTTCTTCTCCTTCTTCCCTTCAGGTCGATGTGAGCCGTTGCTTGCGATGAAGACGTCTTCAGATTCGTCGCTTCATTCCACTTGCAACTCTCTTCATCACCGAGCTTCAAATCTTGACGGAAGTAGATCGGATTTTGCGTTGAAGTCATCTCCTCTTCTCTCGTTCTTCCTCTCCTGCAGCAAATGGAAAATATTAGCCCCTTTGATACTCCTCCCGATCGGACAAAGACAACTATGTATAGTGAAGATAAAGCAACCCAACAAGCCAAGAATGCCCTTGCTAAAACTATTTAATACAACCCTTAGACATGTAGAGAAACCCTAAAGGCAATAGGGTCAAATAGCAAGCCATTCGGATCTTTAAACCCGAAGTTCGAAATCAATCCGGCAAACCCGATCCGGACGAACCAGAGAAAGTGTCGACCTCTAGGGTCGACACTCGTATCAACGAGTTCTGCCAAAAATACGAAATCCAGAATTTAGACAAAAGTGTCGACCCATGGGGTTGACCTTTTTTTCATGAGGTTCTGTCCTGAGACAAAATCAGGACCCTGGGTAAAAAATGTCGACCTCTGGGGTGGACCTTTTTTACCGGAGGTTCTGTTTTAGTTAAAACAGTATAACCCAACATAGGGTCGACACTTTTTGTCAGCATATCAGAAATCAATGCAAACAGCATACCGTGAAATAAGTGTCGACTCCATGAGTCGACACTTTTACTGACAAAAGTGAAAAGTCAATTAGACTCAATTGAAACCTTACAAAACCTCTCCCAAACATTAAAAACAAATTACCATGCATTGAAAACAAGGTAATGGAAGAATTAATTCACATTCCACCACAAGCCAATGAAAGTGTTAAACATCTTGAATTTCAAACCACTTCTAGAATTAATAACACTCTCAAACCCCCTCTTATGAAAACGTGATATAAACCAATTATCCCACAATGAAATGCATTCAAAATTGAATTCTTACCATTATCTCAAAGATAGAAGGCGATATATAACTCAATCCTTTACTTTCTAGTTTCCACAACCAATTCACTCAAATCATACTTACCTTTGGCATTAATGCGAACACTTGGACTTTTATCCTTCCTATCCTGAACCATAGATAGCAATAACAAGTTAAGGAGTTGGATGAATGCTAAAAGAGCAGCTAACACCAAACTTCAGCCTGCATTATGAATCCCAAACCACAGTTGATGTATACATGCTAAACAAGCATGATCTTTGTAAACTCCATGTAAGGAACCATTTGAAGAGTTGGTTAAATTAGACATTCACAATGCAATTCAAGTATGCCATTGTCCTGAGTTTCATCATGATCAACATGAGCTTATAGAAAGGTTCAATCCTCTGAAAGTATAGAAGTTTAAACAAACAAAATGCTTGAACAACTTTCATGAAATCTTCAGTACCAAAATGCGTGAGGACACTTGAAAACCCAATTTTTCAAGGACAAGCAAAATCCAGCTTTGCCAAGCAGTATGAGTATGCCACATGACAATTTTTCATCATGATCAAACTTGAGCAAATATCATGCATGAAACAACACCAGCAGAAGTGTCGACACTTAGTGTCGACACTCTTCACTGCCTAGACTGTCTGTTGTGCAGACAGCCCATGGCCTAGGGATGGTTGACCCAAGGGGTCGACACCTTACCTGTCAGATCTGAAGAGTGGATGATTACCACCTTAAGTATCAAGGGTCCAAGGAATATGATAGACTACTCAACAAGAACTTGAAAAAAGAAATGGCTATGCATATACACAAAGCCAGGCAATCATGAACTATATACATGAAATTCCATCCAGCAAACCATTGAAGACCAGCAGGAATTCCTCAAGAGCTAAACAAGTATACTGGACCTCCATTTCAAACTAGTGAGAACAATTCATGAAGCATGAGTAGCAGAGTTGATCATTTTAGTAACATGCTTTATCAAGCCAATGTAAAACCGATAGACATCAATTCAAGACCATTTAAAATCTTATGCAGAGTCAAGTAAAGAGCATCCTATTGGGATATGTACAATGAGAGCAAGGAGGCCCAAGCCAAGACAGAATCACAGATCAGAACTTGACATTCAATTCAGCAAAACTGAGATTGTAATAGCAAGATTCACCAAGAGTCATGGGTATCACAAGAAAACTCCAAACCCTCAAGGAGCCAGAGGTTGACCCATGGGGTCGACCCTTGCAAAGCTAAGTAGAAAAACTGATTCCACGAAGCATGTCAAACCTGCAAAGGAAGATATCATCATTTTAGCTTGTTTATCGTGCAGACGCCATTTAAGCATAAAACACACAAGATTTTCACTTAGAGTAAACACAAAACACATGATATATTGGAATCATCAAAACCATTGTCAAAGATAACGAGTGGGCGCACTGAACCCAACAAGAATCAAGTCATGACGGCTTGCTCGTTCTGTGAAAAGTTCAGTCATTCGGCCGAAGAATGCTGGAAGTGTCTCGACGCTTGTTTACATTGTGGAAGTTGGGAGCACCGCATGCCGAATTGCCCCCTCATGAAAGAACCTTCTTAAAATGGCGGGCGTAGATGACAAGCTCGTCTTAATGCCATACTGGATGAGGAAGCACCCAAGGACGATGGGTTAATGAAAAGTACCGTTCAAATTTATTGCCATCCTGGTTTTGTACTATTTGATACTGGTACTTCTCATTCCTTTATATCTACTGCTTTTGCTAAGACCTTGCCAGTTTCACCTGTTCCTCTACCCTCAGACCTAGCTATCACGACACCTCTAGGTCCTAGAACCAAACTTACAACCCACTACCCGGATAGTGAGGTTACTATAGAAGGCCATAATCTCCCCTCAAATCTCGTATACCTTGATATGGAAGGCTACGATGCTATCTTACGCATAGATTTGTTATGTGACTATTATGCCGATATCAATTGTCGCAATAGGAGGATTTCTTTCCATAAACCGGATCTTCCACGATTTTCTTTCCTTGGCATCAAATATAGGAAGCATCATATTCTTATTTCTTCTCTTTATGCCTGCAAGCTTATCTTGCAAGGTTGTCAAACTTTTTTTGCTTCCGTAATTATTACCGAGTCCAAGGGAATCATCCTTGAAGAAATCCCTATAGTAAAAGAGTTTACCGATGTCTTTCCATCCAAATTACCTGACTTACCATCCGAAAGGGAGGTAAACTTCTCTATTGAACTCATTCCTGGAGCAGCACCTATTTCGATAGCTCCCTACAGGATGTCCCCCACGGAACTCAAAGAATTGAAGAAAATAACTTTAGGAGTTATTAGAGAAGGGTTTCATTCGACCTAGCACATCCCTTTGGGATGCGCCGATTCTATTCGTCAGAAAGATGGATGGATCTCTTAGGCCATGCATCAACTACCGGCAACTAAATCAACTCACAATTAAGAACAAATATCCACCGCCGCATATCGATGAACTCTTTGATCAAATTTTCGGACCAAAATATTTCTCGAAGATAGACCTCGGGTCTGGTTATCATCAACTCAGAATTAAAGATGAAGATGTTTACAAGATCGCATTCCGTAGCAGATATGGGCACTATGAGTTTGTGGTGATGCCGTTCGGGTTAACCAATGCCCCTACAACTTTCATGCAACTAATGAACAATGTTTTCAGACCTTATCTCAACCGATTTGTGGTCGCTTTCATCGATGATATTCTCATATACTCCAAGACTAAGGAGGATCATGAAGAACATCTAAGGATAGCTTTGCAAACACTAAGAGAACACCAACTCTACACGAAGCTCAGCAAATGCGAGTTCTGGCTAAAGGAGGTCTCTTTCCTTGGCCACATCATTTCAAAGGAAGGTATCGCTGCGGATCCTTCTAAGGTAAAAGCCATCAAGAATTGGACCCGACCAACGATTGTCTCTGAAGTTAGAAGTTTCCTTGGTCTGGCTGGCTACTATCGGCGGTTCATCAAAGATTTTTTAAAAATCGCTGTTCCTTTGACTAGGCTTATAAGAAAGGAGAACCCCTTTATATGGTCGAAGGATTGCGAAGAGAGTTTTTTGACTCTCAAGGAACATCTCAATACGGCACCCGTCTTGGCACTACTTGTCGAAGGTGGTGGCTTTGAAGTCTATATAGATGCATCTGGTATTGACCTTGGTTGTGTCCTTATGCAACATAGCAAGGTAATTTGCTATGCTTCTAGATAGTTGAAGCGACATGAGGAAAATTATCCAGTGCATGACCTGGAGTTAGCTGCTGTCATTTTCACCTTAAAAATATGGCGACATTATCTCTATGGGGAGAAATTCACTATATTTTCGGACCACAAAAGTCTGAAGTATATCTTCACCCAGAAGAATTTGAATATGAGGCAAAGAAGATGGCAAGAGTATTTGAAGGACTTCGACTTCTCTATTCAATACCATCCTGGTAAAGCAAATGATGTAGCTGATGCACTCAGCCGGAAACCACTGGCAACCCTAGCAAGTCTTAGGAAAGGTATGACCTATCTTATAGAAGATTGTTCACATTTGAATCTAGATGTTGATACAGAAGAAGAAGGGTGTATTATTGCCAATATCCGGTCGCAACCCACGTTCATAGAAGATCTAGTTACGTTGTAGGATAATGACCCCACGTTGATGGAGATCAAAACCAATATAACGATTGGAATTTTCTGTTTCGACCGATGGAAGGCTGTTATTTAAGGGTCGGATTTGTGTGTCGGATCATGCCGACACTAAGAAGTTGATTATGGAAGAAGCTCATAAATCGAGATATGCCATTCACCCTGGAGCTACCAAGATGTATCAAGATTTGAAAAGAAATTTTTGGTGACCCAACATGAAGAGAGAAATAGCGAATTTTGTATCTTGATGCCTCACTTGTCAGCAAGTCAAAGCAGAACATCTAAAGCCCGCTGGAAAGTTACATCCCTTGGAAATTCCCGAATGGAAGTTAGAAAGCATATGGATGGATTTCATCATGGGATTGCCTAAGACAAGAGGTGGACATGATGGTATATGGGTGATCATAGACCGATTGACTAAATCTGCACATTTTCTACCTATTAAAAGTCGATGGTCTATGGATATATTAGCAGCTTTGTATATGAAGGAAATTGTCAAGCTACACGGAGTCCCTGTCACTATTATTTCTGATCGAGACCCTCACTTTACATCACAATTCTGGAGGGGTCTACAACATTCTTTGGGGACCCGACTCAATTTTAGCACTGCTATTCATCCACAAACTGATGGTCAAACTGAAAGAACTAATCAGGTAATAGAAGATATGCTCAGGGCATGTGTAATTGATTTCAGTGGAAGTTGGCACGATCACTTGCCTCTAGTTGAATTTGCCTATAACAATAGCTATCAAGCTAGTATACAAATGGCACCATTTGAGACATTATATGAGAGAAGTTGCCGCTCACCTATCTGCTGGAGTGAAGTTGGGAAAATAATTTCTAGGCCCTGAACTCTTCCGGGATACCACCAAGAAAGTGAAACTTATTCGAGAACGACTCCAGATGGCTCAAGGTAGACAAAAGTCATATGCTGACAATAGAAGGCGAGCCCTGGAATTCCAAGTGGGAGATCATGTATTTCTCAAGGTTTCCCTAGGTCGAGGAATTCAAAGATTTGGCATCAAAGGCAAGTTCACTCTAAGATATATCGACCCTTTTGAAGTTCTTGAGAGGGTTGGCGAGGTCGCATATCGGATTGCTTTGCCTCCTCAATTAGCTGGAGTCCATGATGTGTTTCATGTCTCGATGCTCAAAAGGTACGTCTATGACCCATTCTATGTTATTAGTCATGACGACCTGGTGATTCAGAAGGACTTGACGTACGAGGAAAAGCCACTCAAAATAGTTGATCGAGAAGTACGTCAACTTCCAAATAAAACCATTCCCATGGTAAAGATCCAGTGGAGTAAAAGACTAGACAATGAGGAGACATGGGAAACGGAAGAAGCTATGCGCAAGAGATTCCGGGAGCTATTTGATTGTAAGTATACTTGCCATAAAACCCATGTAATGAATTTGGGGACCAAATTCTTTTTAAGTGGGGGAGGGTGTAACAACCCTGGTAATTACTAAATTTTTTTAGAATTTTATAATAATTAAATAATTCTTATTAAGCATTTAAAAAAGGCTTAATGGGCTATTAAGTGAATTATGGGCTGCTTAAATTAATTTGAAGGCCCTATATTAACCAAAGTGTTAAGCCCGCTAAAACCAGACCCATTAACCCAATCCTAAGGCATTTTGGCCCAAGCCCACCTCTAGAGACGTAATTAGGGCTAATTTCAGATTTAAGTTGGATAAATAGGGCAAATAAGGGATAAATAAAAAAATCTAAAAATTTCAGGAAAATTACCAGAACGCAGTCTATCGCGCGACCGCGTCCTGATGAAGGCGATCCCAGACAGACCGCGTTCATCTTCCGTAAACGGGGTTGATAAACCCAAGAAAATTTGGATTTTTATCTCGTTCAATTGCTAGAGTTTGATGCTATCTGGCATGGCAACTAGTCTAGGACTCTTGGAGATCAATTTTACTTCAAATTAGGACTCCAATTGGATCTAATAAAGCCGCCCTAGGTCAAATCCTATAAATATACCTGAAATTCAACCTGCGTGAACCCTAGTTATGGAGCGCGTATTTCAAAGGTAAGGAATCATCTTCCCATGTTTGTCCTTTGGAAAATTTTGTTCCTTTTGGTTTTGTCTAATTCCCCTCTAAACCCCATGCCAAGAGATCAAGATCTTGAGAAGTTAGAAGCCCCGGAAGTCGCTGGTTCTCTGCAGACCACACAGGAATGAGTGAGTTTCTCCGAGAAAGATCAGAGATTTAAGAACCCTAACCGAGGTAATTTCAAGTCTGATCTTTAGAATTAATTGTTCCTCTTTATGTCTTCTCACTACCCTCCAAATCTCGTGCTAGGAAACCAAGAGGTCAAGAAGATAAAACCGCTGGAAGTTGTGGGTTCCAAGTAGGATGCGCAGGAGTGAGGACCTTCATCCAGCAACAAATCAAAAGTAGGTAATCTCATAATGGCTTGAACTACGTGTTAGGAACAAAAGCCCTCAATTTCCTCATGATTTCATGCATTGAACATAGCGTATTGGATGTTTTTCTATGCTTGCACAGTTAGGTTTTCATAACATGCATATCCCTGCATCTAATGGAAAAAGATGATAACTTTGGCCAAATCCATGCATCTTCATGTATTAGTTATATTCTATCATGTCTTATCATCCTATTCCTCATAGTTTTCATGTGATAATTGATCTTAGTTAGGCCTTGCACGTTAATATATTACTTTCTGTCAGGCAGACAGAAGGCGGTTCTACAGAAATCGCATCTCCAAGAGGCGGTCCCGGATAGACTGCGGTTTCCAATAGGCGGTTCTCCCTAGACCGCGTTATGTTTTCTATTAACCTTAAACAGAATGTAGATCATCCCTTATAAATATATGCTAAGCCTGAGTAATTACGCCCTATTCCTGGCTATATTATTATATTCACGATTTTGGTTATATCATGCATCAATCCTGTGGATTTCATGCCCTATATATTTTTTGGAACTTATTTTAATCTTATGTTAATTTCATGTCAAAATCATATAGTCTTCTATTAAAGTTATTTTCATATGATTTGTGAAACGTGTTACATTGGTGTTTTAATCGCTATGTTTATACGTGTCCACTCTCATCTTTAGTCTTTCTTAAAGTACATAGCGCGTATTCTGGTACGTGGCTATTAGTTACACTTTGCACTTATAGGCATACCTTCTTGGACTTGTGATCCTCTCCGTCGGACATTCCTTCTGCTGGACTAGGAGATCATGTTTCAAGGCCTCCGTAAGTCTCCGCGAGCCTGGGATTCTCACTAGGACGCCGACCTGGTTGTACCCAAAAATCCAATGGATTAGAAAGTACTAGAGTTTCTCGCATTTTCCTACACTCTGGACTAGTCGCGGCCCTCAGGCAACCACCTAATTCTAGTAGCGGTCGGCCCGTGACCACGTTCTCCTGTAGTGCTGCTGTGTCGACCCATTTTGCTTTCTGGAGTTGACTCTATCTAATGGCGGTCTTGACTCGACCGCGGTTTCAATAAGACGGTCCTCACTTGACCACGTTTTTTCAAATTGTGTCTAACCCATGGTTTGACCCAAGGGTTGGTTATACTCCTCTCCTAGATGGTCCTTCGATTATGTGGAACCCAACATCTTGTTCAATAAGCTATTAATAAACTATAGAAATTAATGAATGTACCGTTATGCTCCCGGATTTCTCCCGTAGCATGAACTTGTCCTTAATTCGTTCTTGAACTCCCATGTTCATATTTGGTGCATTCTTACCTTGATATTTGTTATCATGAACCTATTGTTGAACTTGGTATTATCGGCCATATTTATTTTACTCGTAGAAGTAGTTTGATTTATAACTTGAAGATGCAAGAGCGGGCACGACCAGTGTCCAAGGGCTCGACGCTAGCCCCCTCAGTGGATGGCCGGAAACATACTGTAAACTATGGGGTATGATGAACACTGGCATCACATTACGTTGGGAGTACTTTTTTTATAAACGGGTGAAAACCACAAGGCTCATCAAGAAATTTTACTTGTTGTTACATGACTTTATAGTGCATAGCCCTCTATGGTTATGAAACGTACATTCTCGATATATGTTGGTACCTTCTCGTTCATTAAAGGCCACGTTATTCTTGCTTAATCATGCTCACAATCTTCATGTCTTTATAGTACATATCTTGTTGCTACTTTTGGTTTATTTGTATGTTTTATCGCATTTTCCTTATCTTACATTCTACGGCTAAGATGTTAAGTACTTAAATTATTGATGTAAAACAGCCCTAGGATGACTAAATATGTAATGGACAACCTAGGACCAAGATCCACAAGCATACAAGCTCTCCAATGATTCTCACAATAGCGTCTTACTCACACGGCACACGCGATCACCCGGCGGGGCCGGGGGATGATGGCAAGGGTCCGAGGCGGGACCCAATGACTCTAAAGGACTTAGTTTGCTTAGGCTGACCCCAAAGGGCCTAGGATTCCCCAAATTCGTGGGTGGCTGGCCCGCTGGGCGGGGTGTGGGTGGCACTCTCTCACAGTCTGCGGTGGACACTAACAAACTAGCATATAAGTACGGGCTCTCTTCTCACCGCCGACGGGCAATCAAAGCAATACTAAACTTGCAGAATGAAGGCAACTAAGGAGATATCAGACGCTCACCTGATCGGTGTGAAGACACCGATCCCGCTCGGAGACTAGGGCGCGCCGGGAGGCGAGGGTATACAACCGATCGCCGCGGCGATGTAGCTTGACCTGAAAATGCAATGATGTACAACACTACGCCTCGCACAGGAGGGGTGATCTTGGGGTAGGGATTAGACTTAGTACATCCAAAACTACCTCCACGCAGGGAGGAGCCTTCAGCCGGCCAAGCGGGGTGGGGATTACGCAATGAAAACGTTATCTTCCGAGCTCCACCGGTTCTGCCTTGCTTCAGGTTCGCTGGACAGACAGTCGGAGACGGTGCTGCCACGGGCTCCACGGAGCTCGGATCTTGACGAGACCAGCGCCAAAAGTTTACCAACTGACAGGGGATGAAGCTTGAATTTTTGGGGAAGCTTTGATTCTCGGGGCTGACCGCACCGGCGACTGGAACAGGGCACCAGCGTCTGGTCTCTGGCTGGTACCGGACTGAAGCAGTAGGTTACAGAAGTCACTGTGGGCTCTCCCGGACTCCGATTGGAATGAAACTGGTGGTGACGCGATCGTGATCGGGGCAGCTTCGAGCCGGAGTTGACGGGGATGCAATCTGATGTCGGTGGAGAGAGGGGTGACCGGAGGAGTGTGGACTGGTCTAACCTGGGATCACAGGGGGCAGTCTGCCCTCTCCGACGAAGAAAATTGGAACAGGGGGTTCCGGTGGCCGATTGAGTCCCTTCTTCTTCGAGGTGGCAGCTAACTAGATGTAGTTTCTCTCCTCCAAAAATGGCGCTCAGAGCCTTCACCAGCTGGCCGTGGCAGAGTCTGCAACCGGACTGGTTGATTCTGCCTCTGTCTGGTGCAGAACAATGGGGCTGGTTGCAGAGGGTGCCATGATCTCCACAAAGCTCTGATGGGTACAAGACCTGAACCGTTGGAACCGTAGTCGAGTCTTCTTTCTGTCGGTGCCAACGGCGGGGTCGGAAGATGTCGGAGAAGACCGGGACGATCAGATGAGTGGAGGGATGTCAGTTCTGGCTCCTGTAAACTGACCTGACACACTTGGAGTAGAAAATTCGTAACTTTCGATGTCGATGTCCAAATGCAACTCTGCTTCTTGAAGATGAAAGAGAACTTGAGAGGGAAGGAATTTTCTGAAGAAAGCTTGATCTGAATCCCAAAGGGTTCATCGTGGCCGAGCTTCCACTCTCGCTCTGGTTCTCTGCCTGGGTTCTTCTGCGCAGTCGAGGGAGATCGGCCGCTGTGGACTGCTCGGAGCTCAGATGCCGACGAAACCACATCGCCTTGGAAGCTCTCTGGACAACCTTTCCAGAGATGTAGGCCTTGCAACCAGGAGGAGCAGGGACCAGCTGGGGATGACGCGACTTCAGGGCCTCACTCTGCTGCCTGCGACCTGCTACTTGAAGCTGCAACTTGCAAGAACAAGGTGAGGGGCAAAGGGAGTTAGCACAGATTTGGGGGATGGCTGATGGTTTGTGGATATGGGAAGGACGTGGCTAGGGCTTCTAGAGGGTCTGGAGTGGCAGGGGTAGATGGAGAGGGGGGCTGGAGCAGCTAGGGGTGGAGATGGGGGGGTGGAGGTGCACTAGAGAGAGGGTGAGTGTGAGAGGAGGATGGGGGACGAACTTGGCTGTTGGGGGGAGATGGATTTCGACCTAGGGTGGTTTAGGAGGTGGGGAGATGGAAGGGCACAGCCCTAGGGAGAGGGAAATTCGAATTTGGGCTTTGGGAGGGGTTAATTCAGCCTTGGGAAGAGGGAGGGTTGCTTGGGAGAGTGGAAAGGTGTCTAGGAGAAGGGGTTTCCACCTAGGGGTTGGAGGGGGAATTGAATGAATGCATGGGGAAGGGGAAGGGGCCTTAATGAGGGGTGAATGGGGAGGATAGAGAATGAATTTTGAATTTGGGGTGGGGAGGAGAGAGAAAGGGGGCACAACCCACTTAGAGAGAGTGATAGTGAGAGAGAGAGAGAGAGAGAGAGAGAGAGAGAGAGAGGGAGAGAGAGAGAGAGAGGGAGATATTGAGATGGAGATGGCAAATGTCTTTCAATATTCATCAAAGTTGTTTCAATGAGAGGGAGGGGAGGCCTATTTATAGGCATCCACTCTTTACATGACCATAGTACCCTTGACAATTAGACAAAAGACCGGGCATATCCTAGACTCAACCTAATGGGCCCATAACTAAGGTAATAAGGCCCAATTAAGCATACCAAGGGAAATGGACTAGAACCACATGACTTAATAAAGAGAAATACAATGATAGGACTCAATAAAAGGAAAATACATAAAATGAAACTAAGGAAATGAAGATAACAAGTGTGGATCACAGTCAGTCCACATCAAGAGTGTGCAGGCGACCCGAGCTAGAGGGAGTGTCGTGAGATGCCCTCATCAAATCCCCCGGGGTGGGGGAAACTCGACCCCGTCGAGTATGGGTCCGCCTGACTGTCGTAATGCTCCAGTATGTCGGGGTCCAAGCGCGGCAGATCCTCCCGACTCACCCACGTGTCCTCTATCGGGGGACGGTTCTTCCACCTAACCAGGTAGCACTGATACACCTTGTGCCTAGTAATGATACTCTGCTCATCCAGTATTACCTCTATCTGCTCTCGTCGGTCTCTCAAGCTAGAAGGTGGAGTCCCTCCGGAAGTGTCCCTCTCAAGGCGGGGTAAAAGCTCAAGATCCTCACTGGGTTCCACCGCGGGGCCCTTATAGGGTACCAGATCCGCCACATTGAAAGTAGGGTGTACCCCAAAACCCTCAGGTAGGTCTAGCTCATAAGCATTACTGCCAAGTCGTCTTAGAATTTGAAAGGGTCCCGAACCCCGTGCCCTTAACTTGGAGGCAGGTCCCGGAAGGAGCCGCTCCGTCCTCACCATCACCGAGTCTCCCACTTGGAACTCGCAGTGGCGCCGATGAGCATCTGCCCACCTTTTGTAAGCCTCATTGATCTTTCCTATATGTTTGCGAGAATGCGTATGCCATGCACGATGATGCGATGTTGGTGTGAAACGCATGGTATGCCAAGGTGGACCTGGGCAGCCAAATGTAGACCGATCACACTTTGATGCTATGAAGACTGTGACAGTTTTAGGAGGGCCGGGACATCCATAGATGAACCTTTTATGCATGGGTGTGACAAATGTCGGGGGACCCGAACATCCATGTATGCTCCTCTCATGCTTAAGAGTCATGATGAATGAAGGTGGGCCAATACATCCGAATATGGTCCTCTTATGCTGCCTACTTGACATGTGGGTGATGTGAATGAATGTACCCGACTTATGAATCATGTCAAATGATGTGGTAGGCCTAGACACATGCATGTTTATCCCAAATGTGACCTCCATGTGCATAGATGTGGGATGACTTTTGAGCGTCCACGTGAATGGGTCGAAGGGATCTACGAAGGTGGTTATGGGGTGGGGTACTTCATCAATCCCAAGGTGTTTGTTGCCTAAAGTCAAGGCTCTCATGGTGTAACCCGATTCTAGGAAGGGAGGAGTTTGGGTTGACATGGGCGATTCGGGTAGGGTGAGGTGGGTGGTGAATAGGGGGAGTGGGTTACATGGAGATCTAGGCTCCCTTAGGAAGGGATTAAAGGGATCATGGTAAGGGTTACCTAGGTAGGGGTATTCCATGTCCTCAAGGTCCTCAAATGGTGAGTCATCCTCCTCCAAAATGTTTGGGCCAATGTTGCTAAGGGGTTGGCCAATCAAAGCACTTGGGATCTCAATTGTTGGAGAGTAGACTAGGATAGGTTCCTCCTCCATGGGAAGAAGGAGTATGATCTCACTTGTAAATTGGCCATTGGTGTAGATCGAAGTGATGGAGCCAACGGTGGGGTAAGCTAGGCTAATGGTGCTCGACTCCGATGGCCTCATGGCTAGCATATCGGTCAAGTGGACTTGCCAATGTAGGTAGGCCACTAAGTCTCCCAAATCTTCTACACAATAGGAGGATTGATAAGTGACATGAGGCTGAGTGGGAATGATTTGGGATTGATGTCCCATGGGTATGTGGCTTGGTTGTGAACTAGGAATGGTGAGGCCTCGCTTGAGCCATTGGAGTACGGACTTATCTATGGTGATGGTGTCATGGGGAAGGGTGTATAGCTCTTGAGGAACTAGGCTAGGAGTGGTGGGTGAGTTGTGTGGCCCTTGGATTTCCTTGATTTTGGGAGGTGGATCCGAATTGATATCCTTCTCCTCTTGGGTAGGTGTGTGGGTTGCAACTCCTAAGGACAATGGGGTAGGAAGGTCTATGGTGGGTGGGTTGGTGTTAGTCGAAGCATGGTGCACCCGAGGAGGTGAGCAAGGTCGGATGTGGGTTGGAATTGGGAGTGGAAGTAGTGGAGGCCTAAATTGGGGTAGGATTGGGGTGGGAAGTGGAAGGTGGGTTGGGTGAGGAGATTTGGGATGATTGGTTTTGAGAGATGTGTCCCTTTTTGGGGACGATGGTGAGGTTGCGGTGGTGGCCAAGGGGGCTTGTGGGGTGCGGTTTTGGTGAGGGGATTTTGGTTTGGGGTTGGTGGCCATTATGGGCCTAGGTGGAGGGGTGGACATGGAGTCCAATTGAGTATGGAGACATATGGTTGTGGTGAGGACTTGGAGGTAGGGTGTAGATGTGGTGGTTGGGGTAGGAGAGGTGGAAAATGGTGGGGAATGTGTGATTAGGGTCTTGGGTTGGCCAAGGGGAAATGAAGGAGTTGAAATGCTCTTTGGACTTTGGTGTTCGGAATGGGAAGGGGACACATAACTAGCCCTAAGTTGCTCCTTCATGTTTACCCAAGTGGTGATGGGATCTTCCCTTCTAATTATCCTTAGCCCGACAATTTGTAGCCAATAGATTTGAGCCCATTTGGTAAGTTGTGATTTGGCAAATTGGACTTTCTCGTTATCGGTCATGGGATGCCAAGTGAAGTAATGGTCCATGGAAGCCTCCCATTCTAAATACTCATTAGGATGAGTCCCATCAAAGGTGAGAGGTGAGGGAGGAGGCCTACTATCATTCTTCCTTGGGGCGGGCCAATTTTCTTCTAGTTTGTCAAGTCGTCTAGATAGGCTATCAAGCTTGCCATTGGCATGGGTCAAGGTTTTTTATGAGGTAACTGACATGGCCAGGGAAGTTATGGGTGTTAGTGGTAGGCATCTCTTGGTGGCTTGGACTTATGGAGTGGGCCGATTGGTAAGGTCGATATGAGGTGGCCATACTAGGGAGCAAGAGTGATGCACTTGATGACTCTAAATGCATAGACATGCCCTAGGACTTGACTTAATAGAGACAAGTCAATGACTTGCTCTGATACCACTTGATGTAAAACAGCCCTAGGATGACTAAATATGTAATGGACAACCTAGGACCAAGATCCACAAGCATACAAGCTCTCCAATGATTCTCACAATAGCGTCTTACTCACACGGCACACGTGATCACCCGGCGGGGCCGGGGGATGATGGCAAGGGTCCAAGGCGGGACCCAATGACTCTAAAGGACTTAGTTTGCTTAGGCTGACCCCAAAGGGCCTAGGATTCCCCAAATTCGTGGGTGGCTGGCCCGCTGGGCGGGGTGTGGGTGGCACTCTCTCACGGTCTGCGGTGGACACTAACAAACTAGCATATAAGTACGGGCCCTCTTCTCACCGCCGACGGGCAATCAAAGCAATACTAAACTTGCAGAATGAAGGCAACTAAGGAGATATCAGATGCTCACCTGATCGGTGTGAAGACACCGATCCCGCTCGGAGACGAGGGCGCGCCGGGAGGCGAGGGTATACAATCGATCGCCGCGGCGATGTAGCTTGACCTGAAAATGCAATGATGTACAACACTACGCCTCGCACAGGAGGGGTGATCTTGGGGTAGGGATTAGACTTAGTACATCCAAAACTACCTCCACGCAGGGAGGAGCCTTCAGCCGGCCAAGCGGGGTGGGGATTACGCAATGAAAACGTTATCTTCCGAGCTCCACCGGTTCTGCCTTGCTTCAGGTTCGCTGGACAGACAGTCGGAGATGGTGCTGCCACGGGCTCCACGGAGCTCGGATCTTGACGAGACCAGCGCCAAAAGTTTACCAACTGACAGGGGATGAAGCTTGAATTTTTGGGGAAGCTTTGATTCTCGGGGCTGACCGCACCGGCGACTGGAACAGGGCACCAGCGTCTGGTCTCTGGCTGGTACCGGACTGAAGCAGTAGGTTGCAGAAGTCACTGTGGGCTTTCCCGGACTCTGATTGGAATGAAACTGGTGGTGACGCGATCGTGATCGGGGTAGCTTCGAGCCGGAGTTGACGGGGATGCAATCTGATGTTGGTGGAGAGAGGGGTGACCGGAGGAGTGTGGACTGGTCTAACCTGGGATCACAGGGGGCAGTCTGCCCTCTCCGACGAAGAAAATTGGAACAGGGGGTTCCGGTGGCCGATTGAGTCCCTTCTTATTCGAGGTGGCAGCTAACTAGATGTAGTTTCTCTCCTCCAAAAATGGCGCTCAGAGCCTTCACCAGCTGGCCGTGGCAGAGTCTGCAACCGGACTGGTTGATTCTGCCTCTGTCTGGTGCAGAACAATGGGGCTGGTTGCAGAGGGTGCCATGATCTCCACAAAGCTCTGATGGGTACAAGACCTGAACCGTTGGAACCGTGGTCGAGTCTTATTTCTGTCGGTGCCAACGGCGGGGTCGGCAGATGTCGGAGAAGACCGGGACGATCAGATGAGTGGAGGAATGTCAGTTCTGGCTCCTGTAAACTGACCTGACACACTTGGAGTAGAAAATTCGTAACTTTCGATGTCGATGTCCAAATGCAACTCTGCTTCTTGAAGATGAAAGAGGACTTGATAGGGAAGGAATTTGCTGAAGAAAACTTGATCTGAATCCCAAAGGGTTCGTCGTGGCCGAGCTTCCACTCTCGCTCTAGTTCTCTGCCTGAGTTCTTCTGCGCAGTCGAGGGAGATCGGCCGCTGTGGACTGCTCGGAGCTCGGATGCCGACGAAACTACCTCGCCTTGGAAGCTCTCTGGACAATCTTTCCAGAGATGTAGGCCTTGCCACCAGGAGGAGCAGGGACCAGCCGGGGATGATGCGACTTCAGGGCCTCACTCTGCTGCCTGCGACCTGCTACTTGAAGCTGCAACTTGCAAGAACAAGGGGAGGGGCAAAGGGAGTTAGCACAGATTGGGGGGATGGCTGATGGTTTGTGGATATGGGAAGGACGTGGCTAGGGCTTCTGGAGGGTCTGGAGTGGCAGGGGTAGATGGAGAGGGGGGCTGGAGCAGCTAGGGGTGGAGATGGGGGGGTGGAGGTGCACTAGAGAGAGGGTGAGTGTGAGAGGAGGATGGGGGACGAACTTGGCTGTTGGGGGGAGATGGATTTCGACCTTGGGTGGTTTAGGAGGTGGGGAGATGGAAGGGCACAGCCCTAGGGAGAGGGAAATTCAAATTTGGGCTTTGGGAGGGGTTAATTCAGCCTTGGGAAGAGGGAGGGTTGCTTGGGAGAGTGGAAAGGTGCCTAGGAGAAGGGGTTTCCACCTAGGGGTTGGAGGGGGAATTGAATGAATGCATGCATGGGGAAGGGGAAGGGGCCTTAATGAGGGGTGAATGGGGAGGAGAGAGAATGAATTTCAAATTTGGGGTGGGGAGGAGAGAGAAAGGGGGCACAACCCACTTAGAGAGAGTGATAGTGAGAGAGAGAGAGAGAGAGAGAGAGAGAGAGAGAGAGAGAGAGAGAGAGAGAGAGATATTGAGATGGAGATGGCAAATGTCTTTCAATATTCATCAAAGTTGTTTCAATGAGAGGGAGGGGAGGCCTATTTATAGGCATCCACTCTTTACATGACCATAGTACCCTTGACAATTAGACAAAAGACCGGGCATATCCTAGACTCAACCTAATGGGCCCATAACTAAGGTAATAAGGCCCAATTAAGCATACCAAGGGAAATGGACTAGAACCACATGACTTAATAAAGAGAAATACAATGATAGGACTCAATAAAAGGAAAATACATAAAATGAAACTAAGGAAATGAAGATAACAAGTGTGGATCACAGTCAGTCCACATCAAGAGTGTGCAGGCGACCTGAGCTAGAGGGAGTGTCGTGAGATGCCCTCATCAATTATGCCTTCATGTTGATACGAAGATACCTACTGGGCAAATGTGCTCATTCCCTACTTTCTAATCTTTTTTAAGAAATTCTAGTGGATCGGATTCGGATTTCTCGAATGACAGATCTGAGGGCGAGAGCGATTGAAGAACGAGAGAAGCCCTAGAATGCTAGAGTGTCATGAGTCAATTATGTAATTATCTTTTTATTGAATCTAGTGAATTGAAATGTCCAAGAGTCGAATATAAGTGTACATTGAATATTGTTCAATAAAAGTTAGATTTTGAGTATATGACCTTGTGCATTCCTCTTATATGTGTGAATGTTAGCGCACTGATTATATTGCTAGCTTGAGGCGTATTGTCGACTGTTCACGTTCCCGACTTAATTCTGATGCATGTCTCGGGGTGTTACAACCCCTGAGTGGATCGCGGCCGTTAGTCTGACCGCGTTCTTCTCTGAAGGCGGTACCCACTGTAAGTTCATCAGGAGGTGGCACTCTGACAGACAGCGTTTAACCCAATGTTTCTAAGGACCGAGTTTTCGCAATGATTGAATGTTTTGCATGTTTCTAAGTCCAAGGTTCATTATGATTGGTACACCTCATTGTTTCCCTTGACCCATTGAGGGTAATATTAAGAGTTTCATACCTTACTGCTTGACCTTATTGAAATTATCTATGAGTTGATCTAAGTTCTAACTTAGTTCATGTTCCAATTAGATCGTAATGACCTATAGTTATTGATACCTTTCAAGTTACTGTAACATAACTTCTTTGGATTCATTGGCCACTAATGAATGAATGGAATTGTCTGGAAACTAATCGATTGTGACTAATGGTCCAATCAACAATAATGCCAGTGCGATAGGGCCCGGTCAGGTCCTGGGAGGAGCACCTGAACTACTCATTAATCACGAGAGTATTGATCAAATGGGATGTTGACATTGCACCTACCCAATGAAAGATTAATGATAGACATTTCCAAATGAATAGATGATTGAATGAATGATCGACTTGAATAAACTATTGTCATTGACCCGGAAGGGTAATTTGTTTTTAAAATTCCAATGTTAATTGGCCAATTCTAATATTATGTTCATCCTAATGTCTAGTCCATTGATGTATTGTGCTAGTTTATCATTGAATTCCTTAATGATCTATTTTTCTCATCATAGCTATTTCCTTGATATTGTCTCTAACTTCTTTCCTTATCGATCATGTCATATTATATCTGTCATTGTCCCTTTAATGGCATAGACATATTGCATAAATCGATTAATTACTTATATTTGCCTGGTTAAAGAGGAGTAATCCCTACTAAGCTTTCTCTCACCTAGTGTTTTCAATGTTTTTCGGGTAGTTTTGAAGATGAAGAACCTCAATCGGACGGGCTGGGTTTGGAGTGATCACTGAGCGACCTCCTAGAAGATTGTCATTAGAGTCGGTTAAAAGAGTCCCAAAGTTTGGAGTCTGCTATGTTAAGGAGGAAGTTGAAGTTTTGTTTTTGTTGCAATTGGAGTTAGAATGCAAACTTGAAAATTTTCTTGATTATTAATAAAGTTTATTTCTTTGGTGGTTATGGTGTCTTGCCCTTTTGAATTTTTGTTGCTGCTCTGATTGAATGAATGATTATGACTGCCGCGCTCTGAGTTCCCGCATCGGGGCGTGACAGTCTTTGTGGTATCAGAGCCTGGGTTTATTTAAGACCCTAGGTTAGAAAGTCTCAATCTATAGGATCTATAACTTAAGTCGATATGTATACCTCACCAGTGAGAATGGGTAGAACCAAGAGCTAAGTGTTAAACAAGTTTAATATGTTAAATAGACTTGTTCTTAAAATAAGATAACTTACTTTATTCTTGTTTTGAAGGTTGATTGATACCATGGTGGCTGAAAGTGCTCGGTGGCCCTAGATGCAGCGCACTATGCAAGGGATGACTCAGGCTCTCCAGCAGATGGCGTAAGGAGTAGCGCAACATGGTGCAAGAGATCTATATCAGAGTTTTCGCAGCTTAAATCCCCCTAGATTCCATGGGTCGACGGATCCGGACGAGGCCGAGCACTGGATCGAGGAATTAGAGCGTATTTTTTGTGTGATGCAATGCACGGATCTGGAGAAGGTCCTTTTGGTGACATTCCAACTCATGAAGGATGCTAGATCTTGGTGGCAGTCTATTGAGGCCACTCGCCCACAAGATCGAGCCCGCATCATGGGACGAATTCTTGGACTTCTTCAATGATAAGTATTTCTCTGAGAGAGTCCGAAAGAAGAAGGCTGCCGAGTTTACAACTTTAACACAATGAAATCTCAGCGTAGCGGAGTACGAAGCTTAGTTTGTCAGGTTGGCAATGTATGCTCCTCATCTTGTTTGCACGGAGAAGATGAAGGAAAAAGGTTCATGAATGGCTTAAGGCCTAGTTTTATTCCCCATTTATCTATGCAGGACATTCAAACATATTCGAAGATGGTCAAGAAGGCCCAGTTATTAGAGAACGGGATGTCCTTTGTTGATGGAGTTAGAGGAAGAACTGTGAAAAAGGAGCAAGCTAGTGGCTCCGGTGGTTTTAAACCTGCGGCTGGAAAGAAGAGGCCTGGCGTAGGCCGTGATTTCTCCAAGGATAGGAAGAGATAGAAGGAAGGTAACAAGCAGATGGCACCCGTGCCCACTCAAGAATGATGCAAGCATTGTGACAAGGGCAATCACCGATCCGACGAGTGCTGGAGGCTCCTGGGGAATTGTCTTCATTGTGGGAGCCAGGAACACAAGATTTTTGAATGTCCATTGATGAAGGAGCGAGCTCAACAAGAGAGGGAGCAAGGAGGTTCAAGGCGTCAAGGGCATTTGCATGCTTTAGTGGAAGCGGAGCCCTCCGAGGAAGGCGGAGTGGTGGAAGGTATTCTTGTTGTTAATTCTAGACCTGCCGTTGTTCTAATCGACACTGGTGCAACTCATTCTTTCGTATCGAAAAAGGTTGTTGCTACTTTATCTTTAGAGCCTACTTTGTTAAAATCTGATTTGGTTATCACTACACCATTAGGAGCAGGTACTGAGCTTAATTTATTTTATTCTGCAAGTGAGGTTTTAATTGATAATTGTAATCTACTTGTTGATATGAAACGTGTGGATATGGAGGGATATGATGTGATTTTAGGAGCGGATTGACTATCTAAGCATGGAGTTTGTGTGAAGTGTAAGGAAGGGTTAGTGACTTTTGAGAGGCACCCTCAACTTGTTTTCTAAGGTGCTAGGCGTTCAAAGTCTCCATATCTTATATATGCTCTTCGAGCTTTTAGATTGTTAAAGAAGGGTTGTGCGGCTTTCCTAGACTCTGTTGTTATTGAGAAGAAGGAGTCTGTTATTGAAGATATTTCGGTGATTAGAGATTATCCTGATGTTTTTCCTGAGGAATTGCCTGGTCTTCCACCCGAGAGAGAGGTTCAGTTCTCTATTGATTTGATCCCGGGGGCCACCCCGGTGTCCAAGGCACCCTATAGAATGTCACCAGCAGAGTTGAAGGAATTGAAGGAGCAGTTGATGGAACTTTTAGCAAAAGGATTCATTAGGCCAATCACGTCTCCTTGGGGGGCGCCCGTTCTATTCGTAAGGAAGAATGATGGAACATTGAGGTTATATATTGATTATCGACAATTGAATCAGATAACTATTAAGAACAAGTATCCCCTGCGTCGAATTGATGAGTTGTTTGATCAAGTATCTGGCGCAAAATATTTATCCAAGATTGACCTCAGGTCTGGTTATCATCAACTGAGAATTAAGGAGGAGGAAATCCAGAAAATGGCTTGGTATGACCATTACGAATTTTTCGTTATGCCTTTCGGATTGACTAATGCGCCTGTAACTTTTATGCAACTGATGAATGACGTGTTTAGAGAGCATCTTGATAAATTTGTGGTGGTGTTCATCGATGATATTTTGATATACTCGAGGACTAAGGAAGAGCACGAGATCATCTAAGGACAACATTGCAAATATTGAGGGTTAATAAACTTTATACAAAGTTGAGCAAATGTGAATTCTGGCTTGAGGAGGTATCATTCCTTGGTTATGTGATTTCAAAAGAGGGAGTTACTGTTGACCCTTCGAAGGTGGAAGCTACGAAGAACTGGGAGAGACCCAGCAATGTTATCGAGGTTCGAAGTTTTCTAGGTTTGGCTAGTTATTATCGAATGTTTATTAAAGATTTTTCTAAGATTGGTATACCCTTGACAAGGTTAACTCAGAAGGAGAACCCGTATATGTGGTCAGAGGATTGTGAGAAGAGTTTTCAAATTTTAAAAGAATGTCTAACGACCAACCCTGTTATTGCCCTACCCGTGGGTAGTGGAGGATTCGAAGTCTATGCAGATGCTTCAGGTGTTGGTTTGGGCTGTGTATTAATGCAGCATGGGAAGGTTATTGCTTATGCTTCAAGGCAACTTAAGAGTCATGAAGAGAATTATCTTGTGCATGATCTGGAGTTAGTAGTTGTTATTTTCGCCCTCAAGATCTGGAGACATTACTTATATGGTGAGCAGTTCATTGTTTATACTGATCACAAGAGTTTGAAATATCTATTTTCTTAGAAGGAGTTGAATATGAGGCAGTGAAGGTAGCTTGAGTACCTAAAGGGTTTTGAATTTTCTATTCAGTATCAACCTGTGAAAGGTAATGTGGTGGAGGATGCTCTTAGTCGTAAGCCTATGATTTCTCTATCTTGTTTAATGATTAACGAATGGAATCTACTAAAGCAATTTGTTGATCTAAAGTTGGATGTGAAAGCTAAGGAAGGTCATCTTTTGATTTCCAACATTAGTGTGCAGCTCGGCATATTGATCGAGATTAAGGAACTTCAGGATGTTGATCCATTTCTGGTAGAAGTTAAGGGAAGCTTAGACAAGAGACACGAATTTGATGTTTCAAGTGATGGAAGGCTTTTGTTTCAAGGGAGAACCTGTGTACCTGATCACATTGGCATCAAGGAGAAGCTTATGGAAGAGGCGCATCGTTCTAAGTATACTATCCATCCGGGAGCTACCAAGATGTACCAAGATATAAAGAAGACTCATTGGTGGCTGAATATGAAGAGGGAGATTGCCGATTACGTAAGTCGTTGCTTAACATGTTAGCAAGTCAAGGTATAGCATTTGAGGTTGGCTAGTAAACTTAGACCATTGGAAATACCTATGTGGAAGGGGGAAATTATTGGCATGGATTTCATAGTGAGCTTACCAAGAACTCGTAGTGAATTTGATGCAATCTGGGTCATTGTGGACCGATTAACGATGTCGGCTCATATGTTGCCTATTATTAATAAGTGGATGGTGGAGGTGTTAGGCAGCTTTATATATTAAGGAAGTGGTAAGGTTGCATGGCATTCTGGTATCTATTGTTTCAGATTGGTATCCTCGATTCACGTCGCATTTTTGGAAAGGGTTGCAAGCTTCTTTGGGAACTAAGTTGAATTTTAACACAACTTTTCATCCACAGACGGACGGTCAGACGGATAGAACTACCTAGATTATTGAAGACATGCTTAGGGCTTGTATCATAGACTTTGGTGGCTGTTGGCATGAGCACTTGCCATTGATAGAATTTGCTTATAATAATAGTTATGAGTCCAGTATTCAGATGGCTCCGTTTGAAGCCTTATATGGTCGGAATTGTAGATCACCTATTTGTTGGGAAGAGATTGGTGAGAGGCAGTTGATTGGTCTTGATACTATTCAAGAGACCACCAAGAACATGCAGATTATTCAAGATCGACTAAAGATTGCACAATCTAGACAAAAGAGCTACGTAGATAATAGAAGGAGAGACTTGAAGTTTAAAGTAGGAGATCAGGTTTTCTTAAAAGTCTAGCCAACACGGGGTATTCAAAGGTTTGGAGTAAAGGGTAAATTGAGTCCGAGATTTATTGGACAATTTAAAATTCTAGAGAGTTGGAGAAGTGGCTTATCGACTAGCTTTGCCCCCACAGTTGGCTGGAGTGCACGATGTGTTTCATGTATCTATGCTCATGAAATATGTGTATTGTTGGAGTTAGATGGAAGGCTCTTTCACCACAGAATGTGGATCTAGAGGGGGTGTGAATAGATCAACATGCTAATTAAAAAATTATGCCTAGATTCAAATGTGGAATTAAAAGAACACTGGACAACCACAGTCAAAGCACCGAATGATGGAAACAAGATCTGCTAAACAGACAAGCAAACACACGAGAGGCACAAAGACTTTTAGGTGGTTCGGTCAATCCGACCTACGTCCACCCCACATTCAACTTGAATGTGGATTACTGCTGATACACAGCTTCAATCTGCTGGGCACTACAGCTTGCCAACAACGGCTGGGGCTTACAGCTTATCCCGACCATAGGAACACCCTCTGCAACAGTTGAGCTTCACAGCTTACTCTGTTGGGCACTACAGCTTAGCCGACCAGAGGTAACACCTCTGCACACCGCTGCCTCACAGCTTGACACCGCTGACTAACAGCTTGATCGAACAAGAGTTTTCAAAGGAAAAATAACAAGACTGAAAAGCAAGAATAACACAATCGAATGGAAGAAAATCAAAACGACTGTAGCTCAAAGTGAGCAATATCAGCTCTGGTATCTGGACCAAGACGCTGATTCACAGCTCTCATATCACTCTCTCAACTCATTTCTTCTCACTTTCTTCTTCTCTCCTTTTCTTCACTTTGGATCTCGATGGCTCTCTGCTGTCTCAGGTTTGTCTCACTGTATAGACTTGCCACACTTCGATCAGCCTTCAATAGAAGATGAAGACTTCTATATATACAACAACAGATTGGATAAGGGCGCGTGGCTTCCACGTTTTCCCGCCAAAGGAATTCGCCAGATCCGAGGTGCTTTCATCCACGTGGCAGCATCTGGTCACCTCGTCCTCCTGGGATCACGAGCCATGTCAGCAATCTCAGTAGCAAATCCCTGTCAGACAGAGTATCGGATTATCAGGTTAAGTGAAGAACTCTGTACAGACTTATAAGATGACCTGCATTATATAGACTTCACTGTATGGACTTGTGAACTCGAATGCAGTGTACAGACTCTGCCCAATGTATAGACTTCATCTATATGAAGCTATGCGATGTACATACTTCATATGTGAAGCAGCCGCTGTACAGACTTAAGCAATATGAAGACTTGACAGACAACTGCCGATGTATGGACTTCAAGTGTGAAGACGTTGTGAATGCAAATGCAATGTACAGACTTTACATATGCATGAGACTCTAAGAGAAATGGGCGTTGTATAGACTTCACCAGACTTCACTCGATGTACAGACTTCACGAACGATGCATGCAATGCATTGAAGGATGTACAAACTTTCTGAAGTGTGAAGGAGTTGAGTGTATAGACTTCATCATGTGAAGACTTGAACAAGGCATGTATAAACTTCACATGGTGAAGCAATGTATATACTTAGCTGAAGAAACTCTGTACAGGCTTGACCAAGGCAAGGCAATCGAGTGTATAGACATCCACAATGTACTGACTTGCCAAGCGAAGGGGCTGTACAGACTTAATGAATGATGCAAGGCAAATGAATGTATAGACATTCAATGTATGGACTTGCCAAAAGAAACTATGTACAGACTTGATCAGATCAAGACAACTGAATGTATGGACTTTGGCAAGAGAACGGATGTACAGACTTTGCTAGCACAGTTCAGTGTACAGACTTTGCGACGCACAGTCCATTGTACAGACTTGAAAATGTGAACGAGCCAATGTATAAACTTTGGCAAGCAACGATGTACAGACTTGGCCAGCTAAGGCCAATGTACAAACTTCACCTCGTGCAAGCTATAGAGAATGAATGTATAGACGTCATGAAATGCTAGACACTGAATGCTGTATAGACTAGAGAAATGTATAGACTTAGCTTCGTGCATGCTACAGTCCAATGTATGGACTTTGAACTTGATGCAACATGAACAGAGAATGAATGTGTAGACTATGAACACTTTGAACTCTCTGAACTCTGTACAGACATTGCAATCGACAGGCAATATATAGACTTGCAAGCCTGAAGGCCAATGTATGGACTTGCACAGTAGCCCAATGTATGGACTTGACAGGGCTGAATGAGTGAATGAGCAAGCCACAATGTGCATACTTCACGATGTGTGGACTTGAGTAAGCGTGCCAGCCAACAGCCAATGTACAGACTTCCTCGTGTAGGCAATGCAGCAATGTATATACTATGAACTTGAACGTGCAGTGTATAGACTATGCTATGCAGTGTATAGGCTATGCTAATCTGAGGAGTCGACCCATGTGAACAAGGGGGTCGACCCACAACTGTCTAGACTACACAATGAAATGTATGGACTCTATGTTCATGCTGCAATGCAATGTAGACCTGTGGGTGTGTGCACGACAGTATAGACTCTGACTGCATTATGTACACAGACAACCCGATAAAAATAATTTCATCAAAATAAGAACAGTTGCCAATCAATCAAAACAAACTGTTGCCAATGAAGTAAAACTTATTGTCAACATCATCAACACAGAGGGGCCACAACATGTATGACCCCTCTCATGTGATTCGTCATGATGACTTGGTACTGCGGAAGGATCTATCTTATGAAGAGAAGCCTATAAAGGTGCTGGATCGGAAGTTTCAGCAATTGAGGAATAGATCGATACCTATGATCAAGATCCAGTGGAGCAGACATGGTCAAGAAGAAGCGACATGGGAATTAGAGGAAGCTATCAAGAAGAATTACCTGGAATTATTTGCAAGTAAGTTTTGTTACTTCATGTCATATGAATTTTAGGACAAAATTCTTTTTAAGAGGGAGAGGGTGTAGTAACCCGATAAAATATAAGTATAAATTATATATATAAGGATTTATTCTTCAATTATTTTCACAATAAAATAGAGATAATCACATAAGTGTGTAAATCAATTAACCAAATTAAATTTAAAATTTGGATAAATCAAGGACAAGCTAATTGGGCTTAATTGAGAATTTTTACATCTAAATTGGATAACTAGTATTAGTAATAATGGGCCAAAAACCCTAAAATCAGACTAATTGGGGAAAACACTAAATTGATAGGTGAAACCTAACTAACTGGACCTAAAATCTTAGAGAAACCCTAGTCCACTTAGAGTTGAACCTCATCCTTTGAAATCCTGACCTAATTAGGGTTTTGGGAGAGAGTTGGCGGCGCTAGATAAGGGAAAAGATCAAATTTTTTGGAGTGTTTTAGAGAAGGATTCTATCCCTTGATTCAATCGAGTTTGGGAGACTAAACCCCTATAATTAGGACCCAATCGAACCCTAGACGACCCCTTAGTTCGTGTCAACGCGATTTAGGGCATGTTGTTTTGTCCCGTGCCTGAACGAAGTTCTTTTCCTAAACGCGGCACAACCAGACACTGCGTCCTTAACGCGGCCCCACGATAGACCGTGATCACAAGTTTTTCAAATTTAACATGGCTTCCTGTTTATATTAATTTTAGCATAAAAATTAACTATTTTTAATGAACGTGGTTTCATCATCGACTGTGACCCTGAATATTATATTATTAACATGATTTCTTTCTCGGTGGGAATTTCTATAAAATTAGTTATTTTTACTGGAACACGGCTTAAAGGTAGACCGCGATCCTTATCGCGTGCCCTGTACCAACCGCGACCTGTCAACAAGTTTACTTTGAAACCCTAGTTTTCCCAGTTGATTGCATGTCAAATATAGGTTACTATCATGTTAGTTTCACGGTTCATGGCATATGAACGCACTAAATATCTAGGTTATCATGCAAGGAAGTAAATTCTTAAAAATAAAGGTCATGTTCTATGTCCCTCATGTTCTCACTAAATTCCTTATCTCCATGTCATCTTAAGAGAGTAGATGGAATCTGAAACCTGAAATTGATGCATCTATAGCTTGATTTTTAGTATTTGCATATGTTATTGATCGGCGGTTATGATGGATTGCATATGGTTTTGTTTCAAGGTTTTATCACCCCGGTGATATTAACCTGCCGCTTGCTATTGATTTCTGTAGTGTGATAAGAATACAATTCTTGGTGGAGTTGGGACCCTCCGCCAGATACTCCTTCCGTCAGACTGGAACCTTTTTCTATCCAGGCCTCCATAAGTCTCTGCGAGCCTGGGATTCCCACTAGGACGCCGAACAGGTTGTACCCTAAAACCCTAAAAAATCATTGGAATCCACATCATACTGTGTAGGATAGGGTTCAACTGGCCTTTGGAAGGATAGAACGATATTCCATCAACGATGTAGTGAGTTTGTACTGAACGCGGCCTCTATCCAAAGCGCGTTCATGTTCTGTTTGAGAACGCATCTGATCAGAGACCGTGTTCTTTCAACCCTTGAGTGGATCGCAACCGTTAGTCTGACCGCGTTCTTCTCCAAAGATGGTACCCACTCTAACTACGTTCATCAGGAGGCGGCCCTCTGACAGACCGCGTTTAACCCAATGTTTCTAAGGATCGAGTTTTTGCAATGATTGTTTGTTTTGCATGTTTCTAAGTCCAAGGTTCATTATGATTGGTATACCTCATTGTTTCCCTTGACCCATTGAGGGTAATATTGAGAGTTTCATACCTTATTGCATGACTTTATTGGAATTCTCCATGAGTTGATCTAAGTTCTAACTTAGTTCATGTTCCAATGAGATAGTAATGACCTATAGTTATTGATTCCTTTCATGTTACTGGAACATAACTTCTTTGGATTCATTGGGCACTAATGAATGAATGGAATTGTATGGAAACTAATCGATTGTGACTAATGGTCCAATCAACCATAATGCCAGTGTGATAGGGCCCGGTCAGGTCCTTGGAGGAGCACCCGAATTACTCATTAACCACGACAGTATTGATCAAATGGGGTGTTGGCATTGCACCTACCCAATGCTAGATTAATACTAAACATTTTCACATGAATAGATGATTGAATGAATGATCGACTTGAATAAACTATTGTCCTTGACCCGAAAGGGTAATTTGTTATTAAAATTTCAATGTTAATGGGCCAATTCTAATGTTATGTTCGTCCTAATGTCTAGTCCATTGATGTATTGTGCTAGTTTATCATTGAATTCCTTAATGATATATCTTTCTTATCATAGCTATTTCCTTGATATTGTCTCTAAGTTCTTTCCATATTGATCATGTCATATTGTATCTGTCATTGTCCCTTTAATGGCATAGGCATATTGCATAAATTGATTAATTACTTATATTTGCCTGGTTAAAGAGGAGTAATCCCTACTGAACTTTCGCTCACCTAGTGTTTTCAATATTTTTCAGGTAGTTCTGAAGATCAAGAACCTCAATCGGATGGGCTGGGTTTGGAGTGATCACTGAGCAACCTCCTAGAAGATTATGTCATTAGAGTCGGTTAAAAGAGTCCCATATGTAATGAGTCGTAGGCATATGAAAGTTTGGAGTCTGCTATGTTAAGGAGGAAGTTGAAGTTTTGTTTTTGTTGCAATTGGAGTTAGAATGTAAACTTGAAAATTTTCTTGATTATTAATAAAGTTTATTTCTTTGGTGGTTATGGTGTCTTGCCCTTTTGAATTTTCATTTTTACTCTGATTGAATGAATGATCATGACTGCCGCACTCTAAGTTCCCGCATTGGGACGTGACAAAAAACGTCCTAATCTAACTCCTTGATCGGTCAATGGACGAACTAGAAGCAGCCCCCTTGGTGTGGCAGAGTCTCCCCTCCTCCTCATGGTCGCATCCCCGAGTTGCATCCCCTGAGCCATCGGTCAAGGGTTTAAATTTGTAGAGGAGAGGGAACCCGGAAACCCTAGGTCAGATCCCAAAAGAAATCCGTTATTTGATAGCTTAAATCAGAGAAATCTTGCCAAAACTTGAAGGAGGAAGGTTTCTAGGAGGATTAGGAAGCTTCCTAACATGATTCGATTGAAAGAAACCTTTCTGGAATGGACTTAGGAGGATTAAAAGTTGGAAAAATGTGTTTTGATCGAACAAGATTTTAGATTGAGAACGCGGTCACCACCGTGACCGCGACCAGATGAACGCATCCACTCGATACGCCACGATCAAGGTTGACTAGTAAAAATATAGAAATTCAAATTTTGTTGAACGCGGTCTAGGTTTCGATCATGATTTTATGGACGCAGTCGTTACCCAGGCAGTGTTCAAACCGGGCTAGCCCAAAATGTCGATTTGACATCTATGGCAAGGAAATTGAGCTCAAGGGCTGGAAATAGATTGAAGAGGCTCACAATGGGCTAGAGGATCAATCAATTAATGACCAATTGGGGCATTAACAAGGAGAATAAGGGAATGGCTCAACTTGTGAGTCGAAAACGAGTGTCTACAGATGCCCCTCCTTGATGTTCGCTTTGCAGGGGAGCGAGCGGAGGCCAAGCGGAGGCAACAGAAAGTGTGGACAAGACGGAGATGCAATGGAGATGCAATGAAGCAGACTGATAAGTGGACATCAAGGTAAGAAGACACTCGTCACTTCTGATAAGTGATAGGCATAATCCAAAAAACTCTGGGCTAATCACAAGGTCAAGTTAGCACGGATGACCCCTGCCTAGAACAATAGACAAGGAAAATAAAAGAAAAATGATCAACCTCTTGCCAAAAGAGGCAACCCAGCGTGTAGCAACTGTGGGTTTCACTCAGTTAGAGGAATGGACGCGAGCCCGACAGATCTGTCGATGCCATCGTGCGGTTCACAACTAGTCAGTGGATGAAAAGGAGGGATAACTAAAATAAATTCGATTGAAGTGGGGTAGAAAAATTTCAGATAGTGGTCACACTGACCAACAAGATCAGAGTAAACTTTCAAATTTGGAGTGGAATGAAATCTCTTATTCAAGAATTAAAGCACGATTGATCATCAACTAGAAAGAAGCTGAGGCAAATTGCAAGTCATGAATGCTCAAAAATGTCATAATGCATGTCGGGCTAAAATAAAAGAAATCATCAAAACGAATGCAAAGAATGATTAAAATAGAAAATACTCAAGGATAAAATTGTTAAAGTAGACAAATGAGAGTCAAGAATCTTCCCACAAGCACGGCGTGCGAGAGAGAGTCCATCATCCCCAAATTCGTTCAACCTAATGGCCTATCAGGTAATTAACTGTATGCCCCTAGATCATCACTATTTTTGATAGAGGGAAACTCAAATCCCAGAACACATAGAGAACTAGCCGGTCCTTGAGATGATATAATAGTGTAGAGTAACATATAGTAATGCAATAGAGAGTAGGGATAGAGATACTTACCTGACGGTGTGGCGTGCAATTTTTATTTTTATTTGGATTTCATAGATAAAGGCAAAAGGTAAGTAATAAACGCATGGAACAACACATAATGTGGCAACTGAACAACATCAGAACAAACAACAGGGGCATGATGGGACAAACAAACAGAACCAACAGAATGCATAACGGGTCAGGGGAACAAACAAGTAGAAGGCAAGGTGGGACGAATGCACAGTGAGACGACAAATAAAGTAAACAAGCGAAAACACAGTGGGATAGATAAGCTAGATAAGTGAAAACACGGTGGGACAGATAGGATAGATAAGAGAAAAACACAGAGGGACGTGAAAACATGGTCGGATAGATAAACAAAATCATAGTAGGACTCGATGGGGCAGTAAACAAAATGGACAAGTCAAAAACATAGTGAAAAATAGAGTGAACAAGGTGGGACAGTAACAAAATAGACAAACGGTGGGTCATGACACCAAAACAACGCAAACATCTCAACCAACCAAGGATCGAACTAAGTGAAGAATCATCGGGTTCATAAACATGAGAGAGCCTTCTCATTGAGTTACATAATGAGAGAGATTAATAAAGGATGAAGAAAGACTAGTTTAAGCAAGGAGCTCAGATCGAGTCATGGTTAGGGCTGAAGGGTTGAGACAAATTAGAAGATGTGAGCAGAACTTCAGTGAAAGCAATGAAGGTGAATATGAAGAATTTGAACAAGGGCATTAACACCTGTATCATGTGCACTCAGCAAGCAAATTGAATATATTCTCAAAGTAAACAAATGATAATATTTTTTGATTTTAATTTTTTATTTTTTAAAATATTTTTTAATTTTTTAATTTTTTTTTGATTTTTTTGATTTTTTGAATTTTGGAATGTTTGATTTTTTTTATTTTTTGGAATTATAAAATATTTTATTTTTTTAGATTTTTTGACACACTAAGTTTAAGTTAGCTAACACAGTATCAAGGCTAGTCAAACTGCTGGCCGGGGGTCTTTGTTCCTTCCTCTTTCACTAAAAACTTCCCCTTAGCATGGGATGCATTAAAGAATGGTCATGTAGCTCACTGCCCTTGGTTCACGGTGCCCCTACTAAGGCCATCCCTGAAAAATGATCCGACCTTGGAGGGAGAAATAGAAGAAGATATGAAGATAAGCCAGGTGTAGGTTTAGAGGTTTCAAAGGTTTAACTTTTACCCGTAGCACTTCCCCTAGTGATTAGGTCTGTTGCGCTGGGATTTTTTGTCAATATCATCGAACGTTAGTTCTCCTTTAAGCATCCATACGACCAGACTCATGACATCCCGCGTGAAACTTTATTGCCCTCTTGTCATGCCTTTTTTATTTCTCTTCTTTCTTTTTTTCTTTTTCCTTTTTTTTTCTATCATCACTTTTTGCTTTTGTCCTTTAGACTTTGAAAAATATTTACTTTGAAATTTGATAACGGAGAACAAGGTCTTAATAGACTGTCCCTATTTGAGACTTTTTCCTTTCAGGGAGTGCTTAAGTTGGTCATCTTAACTATTCTGCCCCTTGCCTCTACACCTGGGATGTGTGGGGAAGAGGAAAGACATTCATACCCCTTGGACATGGCCAAGGTAGGAATGGTGCTTTCTAAGGGAGTCGGCTAGAGACGCCGTGTAGAGTGTGAACCTTGCTAAGGGGTAGCCCTTAATGACCCGAGAAAGAATTCCAAACTCCTGGCGCAGAGTTAAATATGCCCTAAGCGCTATAGTAGCGAACTTTAACATAAGAGTGACTAATTAAATCCTTTAAACAACCACTCATTATCATGTTGAAAATACCTCTCTTTGGAGCATATGCGAAGAAACAGATAGTATGAGAAAAGGGAGGTGCATTCTTGCGCAAAAATACCTTGCATTCTTGATTATGAAAGCAACTTACGAATTTAAGATAGCTTCAAACTGCCCCTTGCATTTTGTTCTTCTTATTTTCATTTGAAACTTTGCAGGATGTGATGGCAAGGATTGGGGTGGCTTAACAAGAAAAGAGTGGTGACTAGATCAGACGAAGAAGAATGAAAAGGAAAAGAGGCAGGGCTTGAACTCCCTCGCTAGGGCATGAAGCCCTGAAAACATGAAAGGTCTATAGAATAATTGGAGATTAAAGAGGATTAGGAGGGACTAAAGTCCCGAAAACAACATGAAAAAGGGTGCAGGCCCTGATTGGAGAGGACATGAAGGAATACTTGATAGAAGTCTAGAAAATCCCAAAGATTAGGAAGAGGAGGAGGAGGGTCTGAGGCCCCTGAAGATGTAGATGAGTTGGGTGATGATGAAGAAAATCTGGAATAATTTGGAGGGTAAAAGTGTGAAGTGCCCGGAGATTCCGGAAGGGAAGGAGTGTAAGCCGGATAAGAATATGAAAACTCCGGAGGTTTCGGATGAAAAGGAGGGTAAAATGATGAATAGCGTGAATGGTCTGGGTGATTCGGAGAGGAGGTAAAGTGGGAATGTGAAGATTCTAGAGATTTCGAAAGAAAAGAGTGATGAGACATCGATGTAGAGGATAAAGACACAGGGGGGAAATACGAGGAAGATTGGAAGGAGGAAGATGAATCAGATTGAAAGGGAGAATAGGTGGGAGAAGGAGGAACAGGGTCTAAAAAAAGCAAGATAATAGATGAGACTTGGAAGAGGGAAAATAGATGATCCATGGAGGGGAACTTAGTAAGATGAACGAAGATTGAAAAGTGGAGGAATTGGAAAGATCTGAGAGGGTAGACCCATAATGCACTTCTCTCGGCCTTGTCTTGTGCAGCTTCCTCTTTGCTTTGATAGTTGGGCTACTTGTCTTCAAATACCTCCTCACATAATGAGCCCAACAAGCAGATGGTCGGGCTCTTCTTTGACAAATTAGCTTGAGTGATATGCTTGTTGTCCCTAGACCCTTGATGATAATATCATCCCTTAGAACTTCATCTATAGGTGACAATTCCCTTGGCAGATAGGAAGGAATATTATCGAGGAATTTCACTTGTGGAGTAGGATTCTTGACATAACAAAGCTTCTTGATATATTTCCTTGATGAATGAAACATGTCGACCTGTGGGGGTTCATCTCTTGGCATAGGAAGCTTGAAAGTGTTTGATGACATGGCCACTTGCCCCTTGTGTGGAAATTTCAATGTAGATGAAATAATTACGATGCCAAGAACTTCCATCAACAATAGTCTAGACTTTTCTTTGAATGTAGCATTAATCATAGACTTGGCGGCATCATGTGTAAGTACCAAACTTGTAAAGCACCCCTTCTTGGAATCAGTCATTTGCATTATGATTGAGCGAGGAGAAAAGACAACCTTGATGGTGGTTTCTTTGATGGGCAATATGATGGCCACTAGCCTCGCTTCGGTCTTAACTGGCATCAAATCTAGAGGCATTTCTTAACCACTATCCTTGGCGATGGAAGTTTCTTTCTTCAAATATTCCCTTGATCTTGGATCGGCATGCGACTAATGTAATCATGAGGATCAAAATATCTAACCGATACCAAGTTCTTATTGCTTTGCTCTTGGGAATCGGCTTTCGAACATACATTGGGAGACACACACTTGCTCTGAAGGGTGGTAGGGCAAGGTGAGATGGAGGTGGTACGCTTAACAAATAATAGAATGGAGATAGGTTCAATCGGAATGGGGATTGGTTTGGACACGTCAAGCTTTGCTCCTTGCTCGGAAGCAGGCGGGGTTGGCTCGGGCATAGAAATGGATGGACTTTGCTCAGGCTCAGGGGTAGGTTTGAGTGAAGGGTTAATTGGTGGTGACGGGATTGGTAAGGTTGGCATGGTGGAGGTGATTGGTTTAGGTGGCTCGTTGGAGGGAGGGTTGGTGGAGGTAGAGGGTGTAATGGGTGTACGTCAAGTGAAGGTTGGAGGTACGACAGTTGAATGGTGGATGATGATAGGTTTGTGAATAAACTATCTAAGTTTAGTTGGTGGAGGAGAAAGTTTTGGTAGTGGAAGATCAGAGGGAGAAGGTTGCGTGGAGGGCTGCGGGTGCGCCGAGATGAGCATCAACTCATCATCTCAAAGCACCAAGGTGGTTTGGGAGGCGGGGGTGATGGTGATGGACCCGACCTGAGCAAGGGGTTGTGGTTGTGGAGGTGAAGGAGGTGGTTGTTGGGGTAACGGTCGAAGGAGCCTCAAAGTAGATGCAACTTGTGCCACAAGAGCATTAAATGGCCTAGATTCATTATAATAAAGTCCATGTGGATGCCGAGGTGGCTGCGCATTGGTATGTGGAGCATAGTGAAATTGATAGTTTTGTAGATATGGAGGTGGTGGGCTATGTGAATGAACGGGATGAATAGGTGGTGGATGGACGACGTTTGCTTGTTCATTTTCTTCAAAGCTTACTGGACCAGCTCGTTCAAAAGCATCCATGAAAGGAGAGTCTTGAAATTGGGCTTGAATGTAACGGGCTCTCTCATAAAGGTCTTTAATGACATCAATTTTGTTCATGGCTGAAATATGCCAGAACTTGTGCGTAGAATTGGAAATCATCATTTTAACCTGCCCAGATTCCAACAATGTGTCCCTTAATCACTCGGCCATGGCTCTCCATCTATCAGCGAACTATATAAAATCTTCATCGGGCCTCATCTTTTCAGCTAATAAATCAGTGATGGAAACAAATGGGCCAACACTGTCCCGATACCTTTGGAGGAATTTTCTTTTAACAATTTCAAAATCTATTGCTTCATTTGGCTCTAATGAATAGAACCACTCCAAGGTAGGGCCGCCCAAGGATTTACTAAACAAATACCCAAGGGCTCTCTTATCATTTTGCCAATAAGCTGAGTCATACATGAAATCCTTAATGTGTAAGAAGGGCTTGCCCGTTCCATTATAAATCCTACACTTGGGCACTTGTGAAGGAGGTATATAAGTAGCCGGAGCAGGTGGCATAGAAACTACCTGAACATCTTGTATATTTGCCATTTTCTTCAATTGACCCTCAATGTGATTGATTTTGCTAAGGAGGATGTTGATCTCTCAATGTATTTTTGATGATGTGTTTGTTTTGATGATGACAAATAGCATCATGGGTGATGTATTCTTTTTGAATTCATAATCCTCTAATTTTGTGACTGCTATGGTATTCATAAGACTAATCTCATTGTTTAATAGCATTGTAGAGAAATGAAGTCCTAGGCCCAAGAAATCAATCCATGATGTCCAAGGTAAAAATTCATCTAACATCTTAAGATAATGAACTAAATGTTATGTCCCTACGGTTTTGATGTTGTTCAATACCATGAGTCAATGACAGTCTATGGTTTTGATGCTTTCCAACACTCTGAGACATTAATATTCTCATGATAGATAAGCCAAATACGTCATAAGGGATGGCAAAAGAACGCGCCCAAGTCACCTCAAAGAATTTGTCCGAAGAAGCTCACAAGGATGTGTCGACCTGTCTCTATCAGGAGGTCGACCTCAGGCCCTTCCAGAGAGCGTTATAAACGTTCCTCTACAAAGAAGTGTCGACACCTTGTTCTAGCGTGTCGACACTATGGTCTTCTAGAGAGCGTTATATTGACAATTTTCCTAAGACGTGTCGACACCTTGTTTCAGCAGGTCGACACTATGGTCTTCTAGAGAGCATTGAAGACAGGATTCCTTAAAGGAAGTGTCGACACCTTGTACAAGGAGGTCGACACTATGGTCTTCCAGAGAGCGTTATATTGGAAGTTTTACTAAGAAGTGTCGACACTTCCTTCATAGGAGGTCGACACTATGGTTCGTCCAGAAGCCTTTTAAGCTATTTTTTAAAGCACGTCAGATCATCCAGGGAATATAAATATGAACCGCAAATCCCCAAAAACATGGATTTCAAGGTATGGAGCAACTCCCAAGGTCAGTCATGTGTCTCCACCATCATCACCATATCTGAAATGACTTTTTGGTGGCAGCTGTGACAGAGTTCAATTATGGCAAATGTCACACCACCTATTGTTGGCAGCCAATGGGAGATGATCCTAGGAAGGTACACCAAGCATAGAAGTGACCTGAGCCAATGAGGAAGCAGTCTGCTGGATGCTGTCCACAAGGATCATTTAATGCTCAAATTTGGAACAAAAGTGGACATGAGTTTTTGGAGGGAAAGCTCCCTCTGCTAGTCCAGCTGTGTGACGCAATCCCATGCACACAGGGAATCGCACAGGCTCCAAAAAGAGGTGAGGTGAGCTGCTGCTACGGATGTAGTGGATGGATAGAAAAAGAGAGCAAGAAGAAGTTGCTGCTGCTACCGCTGCTGGCACACCTTGGAGAATAAGAAGAAATCTAAGCCAGCTGCGTCCAGAACAAGAAGAGAAGAAGAAAGAAGAAGGAGACCAGCCCAAGGCCATTGCCTGAGGATTTGAAGCTGATCGCAAGCTCCTCTTCCACCTGCTCCTCGTCTTGCAAGGAAAAGTCATTATGAAGGAAGCAAGGGTTCTGCAAGCAGCCGTCCAAGCTCTCCATCTTTTAGACAAAAACTTTTCTCATGACCTGAGTTTTACTTACTCTGTCTGATTTTTTTCATTGTTCTTTTTCGTTTGCTCTTATCAAAAATTGTGAACCGTCCCTACCGGTGTTGTAGGAAGACAGACGGAGGTGTTCTCCGGTCTGTGGTGTTTCAGTCCCTACCTGGTACTGTAGGAAGACAGACAGAGGGCTTCTCTTATCTATGGTTGGCCGGTTGTGCCATTTGCTGTGTTTACAGCGACTTAGTGCGGTGGCACTAGTGAAGTCTCACTTGGTTTAAGTGAGGAGTGGACGTAGAACTTGGGTTTGAGTTCGAACCACCAAAAAATCCTTGTTCTTGTGGTTTGCATGTGCTTGATCACCCTACGCTAGATGCTTGCTTAGGCTCGTTGTCCATTTACACTTCATCATCTTGCGTATAGGTTCTTGTTTCATGTGTTAGTTGTTTTATTCCGCTGCAATCTTTGTTTATCTAGAAAAAGAGGGGCAGATCTATTCACCCCTCTCCTCTAGATCAACCATTCCCACACAACACATGGTATCAGAGCCAAACACTCATGATGGGGTCCAACGACCTTGAGAGAAATGGTGGAATGGCGTCCAAGGGTCTTATGCCCAAGGGACATTCTATTAATAGACCGCCCTACTTCACTGGATCTAACTCCTCTTATTGGAAAAATCGTATGCAGGTGTTCATCCGCGCCCAAGACTATGAGCTCTGGCGAGTTATTAGCAAGGGCCCCTACGAGCTTCCAGAAGATGAAGACGTCTGGACTAAGGAGCAGATAAGAAGATCAACAGTCAACTGGAGTGCCAACCACATCATGCAGTGCTCCCTTCATCCAGCAGAGTTTTCAAGAGTATCAACCTGTGCGACAGCCATGGAGATGTGGAATCGCCTAGAGGTAATATATGAAGGAACGTCTCAGGTGCGTGAAACCAAAGCTAACATCTTGATTTCTGAGTATGAAATGTTCAGAATGAAGCCTGATGAGTCCATTCAAGATATGTATGCTCGTTTAACTATGCTCACAAACAGTCTAACTGATATGGGAAAGAAACATACAGAGCATGACATAGTGAGAAAAATTCTCTAATCATTACCCCGGCATGGCATACCAAGGCTACTGTGGTTGAAGAGTCTAGACATCTATCAACCACCAAAGTAGAAGAACTCATATCACTCATGATCTATGAGATTAACTTGAAGAACAAGGAGATAGAAGTGACCAAGAAGAAGCCTTTGGCTCTAAAGGCCGGACCTAGTCGCCAAACTACCTCCGAGGAAGGTGAGACTTCTACCAGTGAGCAAGATGAGGATCAAGTGGCCATGCTCACACGTAAGTTCAAAAGCTTTCTGAGAAAAGAGGGTAAGGGCTTCATGAAAAGGAAGCCACAGGTAAAGAAAGGTTATAGATCGAGTTCTGAAAATTTTAAGAAAGCTGACAAGATTATTTGTTACTCTTGCAACAAATCTGGACATGTCAAGACTGAGTGTCCTGAAAGAATGAAGAAAGCTGGCCAATGGAAAGGGAAAAAGAAAAACAAAACCATGGTATGCACGTGGAGCGATGAGGAGGAAGAGGACGATGAAACAAGCTCCACGGAGAAGGAAGACTTCTGCCTAATGGCCAAAGGAGACGAAGAATCTGAGATAAATTCTCCTTTTGAGCACTTCACTGCTAGTGATTGGAAAGAAGCCTACATAGAACTCATGGATAAGTATGACATGTATAAGAAGGAAAACAAAGCCTTGAAAAAAAAATTAACTCAACTATGCATGATCAATGCATAAGTGATAAAACAGTCTCCTTGGAATCTGAAATTGAAGACCTTAAAAAATTGATTGAAGATTTGGAAGGTGGTAGAAAAGAAATGGCTGACTTAGAAGTTGAAAATGAAGACTTAAGAAATGAAATTGATGAAATAAAAATTAAGATGCAAAGTTATGAAAATGACAGCAAATTGTGCAATGAAAAATATGAAGCCATCAAACAAGTCAATTCTCAACTTCTTGAAAACATTGAAAAACTACAGAAAGAACTTAATGACAAACAACAATCTTTGGAAAAGTTTGTAGATGGCAGGGAAAGCCTAGATATATTGCTAGGCACAAAAATGAACTTCAACAAGGAAGGGTTGGGTTTTAATCCCACCAACAAAAAGGAACTTGGTTTGAAAACTGTCACCTTTGTATCCTCCACAAGTGCTTCCACCTCAAACACAAAACCCATCCAAAACCAAGAAAAATCCACCAACAAGGGAAAAGAGAAGATTGAATCAGATGAAGTGATAACTCCTGGAACTTCCAAGAAAATCTTTCAGAACAACCAGGCAGGTCAATCTCATTCACAGCACATGTCTACACATCCTCAAAATAGGAATGACACAGGCCGACACTTCACCCAGCACAGGTCGACATGCCCTTGGTCATCACCCAGTCAGGCCGCCAGACACTACCCATCAGGTCGACACTCCACTTACAGCAGGTCGACTCTTCAACCAGATAAAAACCGTTATAACTGGGGAAAATAGAGCACAGGTCGACACTCCGTTTACAGGAGGTCGACACTTAAGTCAAATAGAGGTAGTTATGAGTGGGTAGCACAAAGAACAGGTCGACACTTCAACACACACAGGTCGACACCTTCGTATGGTTGGCCCCATTATGCCTCACACACATATCGGCCTAGTCAGGATCATTTTCCCATGAACCATACCACCTTCCATCAATTGAAAACAATGTATTGGAATAAAAAAAACCCTTTTAACACATCCATCATGAATCAAAAGGTAAGAAACAAAGTAAGACTGTGAAAATGAACAAAAAGAACAATAACATGGCCGCAAGCAAGAAAATCAAAAATGAAAAGAAAATGTGGATTCCAAAGAGTATGGTATCATGTTTTGAAGAATTGAAGAGTTTGATGGGACCCAAACTCTATTGGGGTCCAAACGTTGTCACTTAATTCTTTGTGTAGGAGTGTCTTGTAGCCATACATAATCGATGGTACCTGGATAGTGGCTGCTCAAGACACATGATTGGGGACAGAACCAAATTCTATCTTCTGATGGAAAAAGAAGGTGGATACGTCACATTTGGAGGGAACAATAAGAGAAAAATCATCGGTACAGGTAATGTAGGTAAGAGTCTCTCCAACTCCATTGAAAATATTTTGTTAGTTGAAAGTTTGGAATATAACTTATTAAGTATAAGTCAATTATGTGATAAAGACCATAGAGTGATTTTTGACTCTCTTGAATGCAAAATTTTGGAACCAAAATCTGACATAGTAATTTTTTTTGATAAGAGAGTCAATAATGTATACATGATTGACCTAGATGATCCTGCACATTTGAATCTATGTCTTGCTACATCAAAATCTGAACTTACGTGGTTATGGCATTATAGACTAGGATATGCTAGCTACAATGTCCTGCATAAACTCATGAAGCATTTAATGGTGAAAGGGCTGCCTGAACTCTCATTTAAGCAAGATTATAAAATCTGTGATGCATGTGCCCTAGGGAAACAAACAAGAAAATCATTTAAAAATAGATATGAAAGTCTTTCATCTAAACCACTTGAGCTAATTCATATGGACCTGTTTGGGCCAACTAGAACTGCTAGTCTAAGTGGTAGAAGATTTGTCTACATCTTGGTGGATGATTTCTCTAGGTTCACATGGGTATTCTTCCTTACGCATAAAAATGATGCTTTTGATGAGTTTCAAGCACTCTACATGAAGATAAAGCAAGACGGTGAATTCAAAGTTACCAACATTCAATCAAATCATGGTAGTGAATTTGACAATGCTGACTTCTATGATTTTTGCAGGACTGAAGGAATAACACACATATTTTTATCACCTAGGACCCCTGAGCAAAATGGGGTAGTTGAGAGGAGAAACCGAACACTCATATAAATGGCTAGAACCATACTGGTAGAAAGACAACTTCCTGGGAGATTTTGGGCTGAGGCGGTAAATACAGCATGCTACATCATTGACCGTTCTATGGTAAGGCCTCACACCAAAAAGACTCCTTATGAGTTGTACAAAGGTGAGAAGCCTTCTCTCTCTCATATGAAAGTGTTTGGTTCTAAATGCTTTATACATAATAATGACAAAAGAGAATTGGATAAGTTTGAGCCCAAAAGTGATCAAGGTATATTTCTTGGCTATTCTGATAGATCTAGGGCTTTTAGAATTTACAATACTAAAACTCTAGTTGTGGAAGAATCACCCCATGCCACTTTTAATGAACGTAATGATGATATTAAAAGTGACAAACTTTGCAAGAATGATGACGACGATGGGGAGTTCCTATCCAACAAGGAAACACATGATCCTCTACAAGAAGAGATAAGAGGAAATAATGACTTGGTTGAATCAAGCAAATCAAGAGATCAAGCTACTGGTGAAGGTAATGATTCTACCGATATTAGAGTTCTTAAAGATCATCTTTTGGAAAAAGTCATAGGTAGCTTGAATGACCCACCTAGAACCACGTCACATTTTAGAATTGTTGAAGAATTAGAGCAACTTGCTCTTGTCTCTCAAATTGAACCTAAAAATATTGATGAAGCATTGAAAGATGAAAACTAGATAGATTTCATGCAAGATGAACTAAACTAGTTTGAAAGAAATAATGTGTGACACCTTGTTCCTAGACCCTCATCAAAATCTGTCATAGGCACCAAATGGGTCTTTAGAAACAAACTTAGTGAAGATGGCAAGATAATAAGAAATAAGGCGAGATTGGTGGCACAAGGTTACAATCAAGAATTTGGGGTAGACTTTGAAGAATCCATTGCCCCAGTAGCTAGACTTGAGGCTATCAGAATTTTGCTTGCATTTGCATGCTCTCATAGAATAAAATTATATCAAATGGATGTAAAAAGTGCTTTCTTGAATGGGCTGATCAAAGAAGAAGTCTATGTGGAGCAGCCCCCTGGTTTTGAAAGCTCTAACCATGAAGAGTGTGTATACAAGCTAAACAAGGCGCTTTACGGTTTGAAACAAGAACCAAGAGCTTGGTATGGTAGACTAAGCTCGTTCCTCACCAAAAATGGGTACACACGAGGTAAAGTAGATCAAACACTCTTCACCAAAATGTAAGGTAAAAATATCTTGATTGTTCAAATTTATGTTGCTGACATTGTGTTTGGTTCTACAAAATCAGAAATGTGTGAGGAATTTGCAAATCTTATCACTAGTGAGTTCGAGATGAGCATAATAGGTGAACTTCAATTCTTTCTCGACTTGCAGGTCAATCAAGGAGAAGATTGATGCTTCATAAGTCAAGCTAAGTACATCAAGGAGCTGCTGAAAAGGTTTGACATGACAGGCTGTAAAATGATTACAACTCCTATGAGCACTACAACCTCACTGGATGCAGACGAAAATGGTAAATTGGTGGATGCAAAAATCTATAGAGGTATGATTGGTTCACTACTTTATTTGACTGCATCCAGACCAGACATCTAGTTCAGTGTATGCCTTTGTGCTAGATTTCAAGCTAGTCATAGAGAATCCCACTTGATTGCCGTCAAGCGTATCTTTAGATATCTTGTCGAAACTCAAGATTTGGGATTGTGGTATCCGTCATCATGTGTTTTTTCTCTTATATCTTATTCGGATGCGAACTACGCTGGATGCAAGCTGGATCGCAAGAGCAGTAGTTACTATTGCCAGTTTCTGGGAGGGTGTTTAGTTTCTTGGGCCTCCAAGAAATAACAATAGGTTGCCCTCTCTATCGCAGAGGCAGAATATGTTGCTGTGGGGTGTTGTGGCACCCAAGTGTTATGGATCTGACACCAACTTCAAGACTACTTAGTGGATCTTGGGTGTGTCTCGATTCTATGAGATAACACAAGTGTAATAGATCTTGCTAAAAATCCAGTCCAGCACTCTAGGACTAAGCACATTGAAATTAGGCATCATTTCCTTAGAGATGAGGTCCTTAAGAAAAAATTTGAACTGCATTTTGTTGATACACTGAACCAAGTTGCTGACATTTGTACCAAGCCCTTGTGTAATGACAAGTTTTCTACACTAAGAAGGGAGCTTGGTCTGTATAGACCTCAAATCAGTAAGGATTGAAGTGTTCAACATCTCTCACTATTGTTGTTCGTTGATTGTGCTGAACTGCAATAAAAAGGTTGTACAAAAAATCAGATGTATATATCTTTCATATCAATACATGTCTTTATGCATTAACATGCATGGTTTGATAAGTCCATATTCATGATGCATTGCATTGGTTGCTGGTTGGTTTTTTGTTTGACCTTGGTATATAAAATGGTGATTTGTGGAAAGGTAAGATATGCTTGCCTGAAAGCATTCACCATGTGTGAGGATACACCTCCGCCGAGTACCATGAGTTGATATTGCATTTAGGCCATATTGTAAGGGGGAGCAACTTCTTTGAATCGTTCTTGCATACATGTTGTCTTCACTTTTGTAAACTTTAATAAGTGTACAACCATTGGCATAGAATTTCCAAATCATATTTTGATATCATGCTGATGATCACTGCATATCCTCAGGAGAATTGTTCTCCGTCGATACTCTTAACTTGTTGTTCTAGTTATACTATTGAAAATCTGATATTCAACTGCCTCCAATCTGAGTACCTTGATCATAACATAGAACGGACCATGAAATAGGAGTCTTCTATTATGTGATCTTATGGTTGTCCATCCAATAAAACTGGTTCAGGTTTAATGACTTCATTGAGTTTTGAGACATAGGTTATGAAATCATCTATGTTCAATTCTTTAATAGACCTTAACTAGCTCTTACATGTTGTGTCCCTACTGAGTCCCTCTGAAATCTGCAAATTCTACTTTCGAGGCAACCTTGGTTGAGATACTAAAACTAAGTATTGTCTTTAAACATCATGAATAGCTGGAATTCTAAACTGCTAAATTTTTGTCAGAGCAATGACGTTGGTTCACTGAGAAACCATGTTCCTTGTCCAAGAAGACAAGTGGGCTGTGTCATGAAGTGCCTTTGTTAACTCTGCTATAAGTTGAAGAAAATCTAAGGTAGAGCAATGACTCAGTTGCTGAGAAATATGTCCCGTCATCAAAGAAATGAGGTCAGACAAGTCATGAGGTGACAATGCTATCTATGTTCTATTTGAAGCATGATAGTCAGTCACACCAAGTACTTAGGGATACTGGCATCTAAACTGAAGTCCCGTGATCAATGACACCCAAGAGGGGGGTGAATTGGGTGTTTACAAACTTTTAGTGAAATCTTGCCCAATTCAAACAAGTGTGAAAAATAGCCGAATGAAAATATAGATCTATATGTAAACACTTAGATCTAATAAAATCTATCACACTCAACCGATCTTAGGTACGGTGGCGGAGGTGAAAATCTGAAGATTCTACTCACGCAAGATGTTATCTTCCTAACAAGGTTTGCCTTGTCGATCCGAACCCACCTTTTAATATACCCGAGATTTAATATGAGAATGAAAAATTATGCTAGATCTAACTCAAACAAAACAACCAAATAGATCTACGTGTGTGCTGCACAGAATGGAGATAGAAGAAAAGGAATAAACCACACAATGGACAGTGATTTTTAGGTGGTTCGGATGCAACACGGCAACCTACGTTCACCCCTCACGATCTGTGAGGATTCACACACTATCTTGCAAAGGATTACAAGATCAACACACACACACACACACACACTTGTGGAGAGTTTGGAACTCCCACGACGGTGTACACTCACCAAACCACACACAGATCTGAAGGATCCACGACACACACATGTTGTCACCTATTTTTTGCCTATGAGTTGAGTCATTCTTCTTACTTCTATTTTTGATGCCTCAAGTTGTCCATTACTCATTGGGCCATTTTTAGGCATGTCTTCGGGCTTATTTTATGGTTACTTCCTCCCTGGCTAGCTTTGCTCCCCAATTCGGGCTTAGTGGGCCTGGATTTCATTTGGTCTTTGGGGTAAGTAAGCTTATTTATCCCATTTTTTATTAATTTCCACCGCCCATCATAGCGGCGGTCTAGCGATAGACCGTTTGGGATGTTAGGCGGTCTTTTGGAGACCGTTTATATCACTCAGATTTATCTCTGGATTAATTGACTTTTTTTTCTGATTTTCCACTAGCAACCTAATAAACGGTCTACCATTAGGCCATTTATTCAAGTTGGGCGGTCTATTGGAAGACAGTTTGGTTGAACTAGCATCGACCTCATTCTCACTAGCATCGACCTTAGTCTTACTAGCGTCGACCTCACCTTTTTGGCGTCGACCTTCATTTTATTAAGCTGTCCAACGATAGACCGTTCAGTGAATAGGCGATCCATTGAAAGACCGTTTGGACATGGCCTTTGGATAAATAGGCATATTTATCTTTCTATATTTGTTTTCCACCGACATCCTTATAGACGGTCTTCATTAGATCACTTGTAATTGTCGGGTGGTTCATCAATGGACCGTTTATTGGCCAGAGTCCTAAACGGGTTATATTTTTCAGATAAATTATCTATTTATCCTATTTTATTGATTTATCACCGACACCTGGTACACGGCCTGGCAATGGGCCGTGTGGCTTTTGGAGCGGTCTAGTAGTAGACCGTTTATATCCTAAGAGTCCTATGCCGAACCAGTCGGTCAGTTCTCTGGGATAAATGGCTTATTTATCTTATTTTCTATTTACCACCGACACCTATAGGCGGTCTAGCAATGGGCCGTGTATTGGCGTGGGCGGCCCATCGATCGACCGCTTATTTGGCCGAGATCCTTGGGCTGGTTAGCTTTTTCTCTTTCCGTCCGTGGTCGAATGGGCTATTTCGTTCTCAATTTTCTCCGCAGATTCTCAACCAAATTGGGTTCCGTTTGATCCTAGTGAAAGCTGGGAGTATTATCTTTGATTTATCCTTCAGAATCTCAGCCTAATTATCACTGGAAAATCCTCAATTTCAAGTGAACGTTCAGGGGTCTATAAATAGTACCCTTGGTCCAAGCTTGAAAAGGGGGAGATCTAGCGTTTGCGTCGAAGTGCTGTTGGATTATTGAGTGGATCTCAGCCAGGGAGGAAGACTCTCTACATCCATTTGAGCCTTCGGTTTAGGGAGTAGTAGTTTCTTTTGTGTTTTGGTCTAGGTGTTTGATCATTTAGTTCATCGTTGCATGCGCATTTCCTTCACTTTTTCACCACATTTTTCACTGATACTCTCATTTTCTCACCCTTCCTATTGCCTTTTCACGCCCCATAGGGGTTAAAGACCCAACCCTTCAGGTATCCCCCATTCCATCATGTGCTTGGTTTTCCATTCATTCTCATAGATACTACACTTAACAAAGCTAATTTGGGTTGTGTTTTTTGGTCGTTTACTGTGTTTTGCAGGTCAACAACATCTTTAGCATGAGGCCCATCCTCTCTGGCCGATCGGAAGGGGTGGAGGATCAAGTCCCTTGGCTCGGGGTCTGGCGGCTTTACGCGGTTTATCTTCGTCCGTCTTCAGTTGTGAGCGGTCTTCCTCGGACCGTCCATCTCCTGTTCACGGCCGACCTCGGACCGTCTAGGCTCCAACCGACCATTCGTCCCTCGTTCCTCTTCAGCACTGTACACGATCTGTCGTGCGGCCGTTTACGTACTTGGGCAGTCTCCAGAGGGCCGTGATCGACCTGTTCCAGCGCTGCGTCCTTGGCGAGTGTCTTCATTCTTTTCTCCCCTTTCCAAGGTATGTGGTACTCTCCTATTGTGCTATGTATCTTGGTCGCGATCACGGCATGCTTGTGTGTATGAGTAGTTCATTGGTTGCCTTCTTCCCCTTCTAGCCCATCCCTCATTCTTCATATTCACTTTTGAGTTAAGGGAAGGGAGGGGAGAGAAAAACTCGTCAACACCCCCTTTTTTTGGCGATCACGATGGGACACCTATTGCCCATCATGCTTCTGATTTTTGCTGATCTGCTCTTTTGTGTGGTTGGATTCGTTGTTAGTCCACTTGGGTTTGCCATTTTGATTTTGATGTTTTCTGTTCCTGGGGTTGTGCGTGGTCTTCTGAGAGGCCGTTTATAGCATCAAGCGGTCGATCGATAGACCGTCCACGTTTGCCCCAGGTACGTTTTGGCTATATATATTTCTGTGGATTTGCTATGCTTACATGGTCTTGTCAGGGCCGTCTCGCAGGTTTCACGGTCATTTCTAGACTGCCCAGTTCGTTAAGGTACGTTGTAGTTTCCATTTTTTCAGTTTATTTCTGCTTTGTGTTTTTATTTTTACTGCTCCCTGTCGTTTAGCGGTCCTGTCCAGGGCCGTCTATACTTCCTGCGCGGTCTCCCATCAGACCGTTTATTGTGCTACAGTGCACCCGAGATTGATCTTTTGTGCATTATTTCATATCATTTCATGATTGTTTTGGTGATGTTCATCTCCCCTGGTTGTCATTTATTTTTGCATGGTTATTGCCATATATTGCCATATTGTGTGATCATTGCTTGTTAGTTTAGGGTAGATTTTGCATGCACTCCGGTGCGCATAGGTTCATACATTTTATCATACTAGTTGCATTCCTACCTTGGTAGGGGATTCTCTCGTCTCCATATTCCTTGGAGCCGACTAGGTGACCTTATCCGGGACCTCTGTAAGCCTCCGTGAGCCGTGGATTCCCACACGGACGCCGGGCAGGTTGTACCTTACCACCCCGAGTCTAGGCTGCATCAGTGAGAGAGAGTAAACTTAGAGTCAACCAAGTCCCCATTCCACCCCTACTAGGAACCTTGTTGTTGAGAGAACCTCAGTTAATTCAATTCACTAGGGTTCTTACAGGGGAAACAAATAAAAATTTTCGTACATTATTGCAACTTGGTTGATAATTGGTTGCCTCTTCTCTCCTTTTTGTTTGTTAGCTACATCCATTTAGGTGTTTGTTAGGTGTTGTTTCTCTTGATTCAATGTGTTCGTTGCATGTGGAGTTGCTTCACACCCATAGGATCATCTCCTAGGGGCAATTCCCATTTCTTTTCCTACTTTAATCCGTTGTTCGATTCCTCACCTACCATATCTTCCTACAATTTCTCCCACTCCCATGAGGACTCCCTTCCTCAGGGACTTTTGGAGGACCCACCTAGGGTCACCACTGTACAGGGGAGAGAGGGGTCCGCCCCTCCTCTTCTGACTATTGTTATTGAGGGTAGTCAACCCTCCCATTCTGATTCCTCAACTCATAATTCAACCAACCATGTTCTCCACATGATGGCCCAGCTGGATTCTACCCAACATCATATCCTCCGCCAAGCTTTGCAGGGGCAGGATGCCCCATCTTCAATTCCTTCCCAAGGCGTGCCTGCTGCCGCCACTTCATTGTCTTTGGTTAGTGGGCCAGGGGCCTCGTCTGCTGCGCCCATCGATCTTACCCCTGTCCAGCCCAGGGTCCTCCGCTTTACCAATCCGGAGGTGGGCCAAGCTTCTAGCTTGGCCCGTCAGATGCCTGATAAGGGGAAGACCCCTCTTCTTTCGTCTTCTTATGCTGATCCTTATGGAACCGTCCCTCCAGCACCGCAGGCTCTTGCAGGCCCGGTCGATTTCTTACACACTCAAGCAGGGGCCGCCCAATTGGCTATGTAGCTATGGGCCCATCCTTGGCTCATTATCCTTCTTATAGGCTACCCCCTCCGTCTACCTACCCTTCGGCCCCTTACATTGGGTCCGCTCTCCCAGCTTTGCCTCCTCCATCCCGGGAACGGGAGCTTCTTGATAAGTGGGCTGCCATGCAGCAGTAACTTGACCTCCTTCACAAACGGGTCAGCCCACAATCCCTTGCTGACATCCCCATTCCCAATTTTCATGATATCTGTTTCCCTCCCCATTCGGAGCTCCCCACGTACCGCAAGTATGACAGGAATGGCAACCCCTTCATTTACATAAGGGAGTTCTTATACGAGTCAGCTCAGTTTGAATATGATGACCGCCTCATGGCGTATCTTTTCCGCTGCTCGTTAGACGGGGTAGCATTGGAATGGTTCCACACTCTACCATTGGAAGAGGCAGACAGTTTTAAAGTTGTCAAAGAAAAATTTATACAGAGATTCCAAGACCAGGTGGGCCTGGAATATTCTTTTACTAATCTAGTGGCCGAGAAGATGAAGGCCGATGAAGACTTTGCAACTTATGCTGATAGATGGAGGTAGATGGCCTCCCGTGTGCCCGGGCAGATTCCGGAAGAAGAGAAAGTAAAGCTGTTAATTTCCAATGCCACACCCACGTTCCGGAATATCTTAGCAATGAATGATATTTCCAATTTGCACCAGTTGTACAGTGGGACCCGGTTTATCCAGACCCAATTTAAGGACTCCCCCATTCATTCCTTGTTTCAAGCCCAGAAGCCCAAAACCACCAGAAAACCTCAGGGCCCAGTCACTGAAAGAGTCCAGACAAACGAGCAGGTGCATGCTGTCCACTTTCCCAACCAATCCGCTCCACCACGCTTCCAGCAACCTCCCCGCAACCCCCAGTTCACCGCTCCACCAGCTACTCGACCATCATTTCCCGCTCCTCAGCCGCCACAACAACCACCACAACAGCCACAATAGCCACCCCAGTACCACAACATCCCTCCACCAAATGGCTATGCACCTACTCGACCGGGTCCTAAGAGAGCCCACTACCCCCCACTCCCGGAAACTCTCCCAGATATCTTTTCGGCTCTGATGTACACTGGTGACCTTCAGCTCCCTTCGGAACGCCCGAATTGGAATCCGGCCGCCGACCAGTCCAGATATTGCATATATCATCGACAGCCTTGGCACACTATAGAAAGGTGCTATCAGTTCCGTGACCTTGTTTATGATTTGCATGAGGGACAGAGAATTGATTGGGCACAATTACATAAGTTGATTGAAGACATGAAAGAGAGAAGAAGACATGCGCCGAGGCCGCAGCAGCCAGCGTCGCAGCAGCAGCAACCTCAGCAACCTCAACCTCAAAAGTAGCAGCCTACACCAGAGTTAGGGATTCATCAGAATCCAATGCCGAACCACCCGCCCGCTCCGCAGCCTCAGCCGTCGACACCGGCTCAGGTAAATATTGTTCACCGCCCAGCTCCCAACGCTAGGTGGTCCTATGATGATGAGAGTCCCGCTCATCTTTTGGCCCTCCACCATACATACACCAACTCCCCTTCACCTTCTGTCCCCTTCATTATCCCGCCCACCATTTTGACCTCTGCTACACCCACCATTTCCTCCAGGCCCCCCATTGCACCTACCACCTTGCCCACCATTTCACCCATCCTGGCACCTTCACCCATCATACCCTCCGTTGTCACCCCCTCACATAACCCTTCACCTATCATCCTTTCGCCAAGGCCTGTCAGACCCGCCTCCACCATCGCCTCTCCCACCATTGTTCCTTCAACTTACCCCATTGGGCCAGTCGGGAGTCCATCTAATGCCATGCTGGCACAGAACCTTGCCCTCCGGAGCGGGCATTTATTTTAGAGAAGCTATCCCTCTACTGGTGCACCTGCACCCAACCCTCAAGTTTCCTCACCCACAGTTGAGCAAGAAGAAGCCAAACCCCTACCTGGCACAAGATATGATCTACTGCAGCACTTGGATCGGATGCCAGCTAAGATTTCTGTATTAGAATTGATCAAGCGCTCCACGCGGCACCAAGAAGCTTTGAGGGCTTTTCTCTAGAAGGTTATTGTCGGCGAGGATATGGCAGTAGACAGTTTTCCGTTGACATTGGCCATGACTACGAAGGGGCCATCCATTTCTTTTTCAGAATCAGAATTAGCACCCCCTGAGGCATGCCAGATGCCACTTTGCATTTCAATCACATTAAATAAAGTGGTGGTCGACGCGGCTCTAGTGGACACAGAAGCTTCGATAAATGTCTGTCCCTTGAGCACTCTGTGCGCCTGCAATATTTTTGAAGACATGCTAAGGCCAACTCCGACGACTATTGTTGCTTATGACAACTCCAGGAGAGCATGCCATGGGGTAGTGACTGTTTAGGCCGAGCTCGGGCCCTTGACGATGGCTGTGGAGTTTTATGTGTTTGATATTTATCCAATGTTCAAAGCTATTCTAGGTCGTCCGTGGATTGACAGCCTACATGCTGTGCCTTCGACCGCTCACCAATGCCTCAAATTTCCATTTCAGGGGCAGGTGGTCAAGGTAAAGAGTATTTCCACGGTGCAAACTGTTGAAGCAATTTCCGACAAGATTCTACCAACTCTCTGGCCGAGCAATAAGCCTGTCCTTTCTGTAATGGACTTGGATTTTCCCTGGGCATATGCGTCACGCAAGCCCGCCACTACACCTATTAATGTCAAAACCAAGTCCAAGATAAGAGACTCTAAGGGCTGGAACATGATTATGAAACTAGGTTACCAGCCAGGCATGGGTCTTGGAGCCCAATTACAGAGGCAGACTACGCCCATCCCAAGGGGTAGAAAAATGAGCAGAAGAGGCCTCGGCTACCGAGAGTCCGCATTGTCAATTCTGGGAGATTCAGGGCCACTGAAGTGGGACTACCGTCAGCATTTTGTGAAGGGCCCCTTGCAGCCAGGTACCCTGAAGACGCCGCCTTGTTTTGATATGAAAAATGATGCTGCTTGTACCGTTGCTGACCCGCTGCCGCCACTGAAGGGGCTAGTGGGTGATATGGAAGATTTTTGTAATAGTTTTGAAAAATTATTTTATAAAGAAGAAGTTTGTCTGAGAAGTCCGGGGGTCCGGATTGTGAAGTACACCCTAGCAGAGCTAGTTTACCGAAGGCCGCGGGAAGAGGGGAGCGCCCTACTGTTGACACCTAAAATATACAAGAAGAAGCCAAAAGCAAGCTTAGGGCTCTGAAGACCAAATCAAGGGTGCAGTCTCTGTGCCATCCCTGAAAGTTCTGAGAATCAGAATAGACGAGGTTCACTACCCCTAAACACTCTGTTCGGTTGAAGCCACCCCTGGCTAGGCCGCTGCCCAGCATGACTATCATTCAAATAGTCAGGCTGATAGAATTATGACAAATTCCAGGCAATCATCTGCCTGCTGAAGAGAAGCCTCAGATAATTCTGATTCTCATGAAAAGGCGTTCACACTGCCTCGCACGTGTGCGTGAGCGCAAGGTGTTAAACGAGTCTCAGGAAGAATATATATACATATACCGAGAAGCCCACCAGAATAATGAAAAGAAGCCCATTAGATGAGCCTCTTCCGGTGCCGAGTTCTGAACAAATGGGCTAAGCCCAATACGAAGTCAGGCGCGCCGAGATGATGCGTGCTGAGGCGCGCCGGGGAGCTCACGCCAAGAACAGAAGGCCATCCTTCTATAAAGACTGCTGCCTTCATACAAGAGAAAAAGGGACAAAAGATAGGAACACACAGAACAGAGAAGAGAGAATAGATAGAGGGGGCCACTGAAAAGAAGAGAGCGCGAGAGCCCTCTACAGGAGCTGAAGAGAGAAAAGAGTTACAGAAGCTCGGAGGAGAGATTCAAGGTGGGATCGGTTCCAAGATGCCCTGAGGGGCTATATTCTCCCCTTCCTCTATCTTTCATTTGAATATACTTTCCTATTTTTTTCGGTCTGCTCCCGAGCATCTTTGTTCCAGTAGCATCGAATGCCAATGTAACCCTGCTGTTAGGGATATAGTCTGTGTGCAATCTCCTCAGTTTGATTCTCTTCAGAGCTAAATGTATGTACTCCGTTTGAATGAAATGGTTAATAAAAGGGGCTGAAGTTCACCCTTTCTTTCCCTTTCCCCCTCTGTATCTGAGATTCGCCGTATTCGATAGCTACTGCAAACGAAGTAGATCCTATCATATATCCGTCTTCTGGATCTGTTGAGCGCATTTCTACCGTATTTATTTCCAACCTCACAGCCACATTGAGAGCCTGAGACAGTCCATCTCATGGCTTCTCATTTGTGAAATGAAGAGGGATACGCTCGAATCAGAGCTCGTGAGTTTTCATCTGTGACCCTGCTCCCAGTGAGACCCCGGAGTGAAGATCCCCTTCTCCCCGAAATAGCCTCATTCCCCCTAGGACCACCTCAGAGATCCTTTGAAAAGGATTCCCTAAAACCTTGGGTAAAATACCTCAAAGGCCTTGAATAAACCCCCCTTAAAAATTCTCGAAGAACTCTCTGAAACCTTTAGCTCCTGACCCCTCTCAAACCCTTGAAACCCTGATCCTAAAAAACCTCTCGGCGCCACCCTCTCTCGGCGCGAGTCCCGCGCCGAGTGCTTCCTGCGCCGGTTAGACTTTCTCCACCGCGCCGAGGCCTGTTATCCTTGTCGCGTCGAAGCCTTCATATCCTTCGTGCCGAAGTCAGCCATGTCGATAGCTTCGTGCCGATACCCTCAACAGTTCTGAGCCCTATGATCCATGGTCACAAGACCCTATCACTCTGAGGAGAAACACTATCCTTCACTCAGCACTCACGGGAGCTAAATCAATGGGGTTAATCCCCCTACAATCTGCCACCCTGTCAAGTCATGGAGTTCTGCCACTGCATGTTCTTCGTTGACTATTTAGGGGATATTAATAAATCCCACTATAAGTGGACACTGTCCCATAAGATTGAGATCCTTTTGGATCTAGGGCTACGCCCGTCTCTCTTTTGGCTTCCATTCCGGCATTCCGTGGGTGGATGACCTATACTCCCCTTTTGGCACAGTCAAAAATAAGGGGAGATGCTACCAAAATTCACTCACGATCTTTAATTTATCGCATCGTGTGATGTTTTCACTAAACCTATGAATCTACCCCCGGCTGTGTGGCAGAGATTTGAGGCAGACCATCTCATGATCTTTTACCCACTGTAACATGGAAATATAACCATTACAGTCATATGGTCTCCCTAGACCTTCCATGGATGAGTCCACCCTCACTTTCCACCTTACCCAAGTACCACCATGAACAAACCCATGAAACTCTTACTGAACATAATAGGGAGAGTCCCCCTCAATCTCATAAAGCCTTCAAAATGCTTGAAACCTAAAGAAACACCTCTTGTCGGCGCCACACAACCTCCCGACGTAGCCCTCTCTCGGCTCCGGTTCCGCGCCGGGTGACGAGCGCGCCGAGATGATGGTCACGCCGACCACTTGCCACGCCGATGCCCCCTTCTGTGTCTTCATCTGCGCCGGTTTGTCTTCGCACCGGGACCCCAGCCGCGCCGGTTCATCCTAATACTAGCCACCACCCAAACATCTAACTTCTCAGCAACTTTACTGAGCCTAAAACCAGTCTAAACCTAATATCCTAGCCCCCGTTGACCATCATGCTAGACTTCATCGTATCATGGGGGAAATCATGGTTCTTCATCCAAGTCTAATGGAGCTAAATTAACGGGGTTTTACCCCCACACCATGCCATTTGACTGCAATGTTTTCTGCTAACCCTGATGGCCTTTGGAGTTCTGCCACTGCGTGTCCACCAATGGCCTCTAAAGGGGGATATCAACAAGTACCATGATAGTGGACATTGTCCCGTCATATTATGGTCCTTTTGGATCCCGGGCTACGCCCATCTTTCCTTCGGCTTCCACCCCGGCATTCCGTGGGTGGATAACCTATATTCCCACTTGGCATAGACCAAGATAAGGGAGATGCTACCGTATTTATTCCGCACATTATTATCACATCTCGTATTGCATGATTATCCACGCGCATTTCACGTCCTGCTAATGAAGCCGGCATCGTAGTCTTATCTTGATTTGCCCTCGAGGCATCCTTTCTTGGCAATTAATCAAGGGTTGCCCTCTTTCTTAGAGGACGTAATTAACGTCATAACCTTTATGGTATGACAGATTCCAGGTCCCGACACGAATATCACAATCGACTGACCGAGTCAGATCGAGCGCACAATAAATTGTCGCATCCGTGACTGGCACGCCTAATTAATAAACCAGATAAACAAGCAAATCAAATAATAATAAATAAACAAAAGGAAAGGATAGATAAAAAAAATCCATCCCCATAAGTCTGGCACGCCCGGTGGGACAGCCGTCTCCCTTCATCTCTTTGCCAAGAGAGGATACTTTCGGGGGTTTCCCCCAAGAATACTGACTGTCTGTCCGTCTGTCTCAGGTGAACGATGACGTCATTGGGACTCACAGGTCTTGACTTCGGCCCCGCGATCATCGCTGGCCACGCTGGACACGGGTACCTGGCGGTGCCCACGGTTTTTGGCTCCTTCCCACCAGCTGTAGGCTTCCCCAACTTCTTGGGGTTGGCCTTTGCTGACATGCTGCAGACGGAGTCCTTAGAGCCCACGGAGAAGAAGATTACTGAGAAGGTCGAGGCCCCAGAGGCTCGACGCTGTACTGGCTTGCCTACGAGCCCGATTCAAGTCGCTAGCTGCATGGTGCATCATATAGCTCCCGGGGCCCGCCCCCGTTCCTACCAAGAATTTTGGGAAGCGCCGACACCGGAACTCCAGAAGGAAGGCTGATGCTGCTATGACCGGACGTCTCTCCATGTCTGGCAAGTCTATGCTGGTCGATGGTCTCCGCGTCTTTCTGGATGGGCGTAAGGCTCGAGTGAACCCGGATTGGGTGATTCCTGCCATACCAGTCTACAACTCCTACCATGCTCTTTCTGGAGGAAGAGCTGAGGAGGAAGAAGTCGGCCGCCATAGCCAGAAAAGGTTGGCTCCCGAGCCAAGAAGATTCAAACAGGTTTGGGTCCCCAAAAAAGTCCAATCTATCTACCAAGATGCTCCAGTCCAATACCACTCCAGATTCACAGGAGCAGAAGAGAACAAGAAGAGGGGCCTTGCCCCGAAGAAGGAAGAGACGGTCATGGATGATCCACGCTGTGAAAGCTTTAGGGCTTGCGCCCGACAAGCCAACATCCCCATTGCGGGAAGAAGATTCCAGCAGACTGCCGAAAGATCTCGGCTTGCTTACATCCCTTCAATGGGAGGTCGACAACTATCCCCGACCCTGCATCCGGGCCGAGGGCAAGAAGAAATGACCAATATGGTCAGAAGCTATTTTAGGGGATTGGGCAACCCCTCCTTGGGCCAACAACGGCTGTTGCAAGCAGCTGTGGCTGAAGAAGATCACTGCCCATCAATGGCAGTGGAAGAGGAAGAAGATAGAAGAATGACGTCATCGGTCGATGACAATGGGTATGAAGATGGCTTTGATGTTCAAGCCGATGAAGCTACTCCCCGCCAAGGGGAAAGGAGAAGAGTCTCTGTGTTTGAAAGGCTCACCTTCCCGGAAAATGTCAAAAGGAAGGTTTGCAGACAGAGACGAAGGATGCAGATTTTCACCTGCAACATGGCTGGGATATCTGGCCATTATGGAAGATTGCCCGAGGAGCCTCAGGAGCTGGCCCGGTTGGTCGGAAGACCGGGGCCGAGTACTCGAAGGGCGGAAGCCGCGAAGGAAAAGGTGGCGGCAACCAAGGGGAAGCAAACCCTGGCCCACCTCCAACAACATGACAAGGCCGTCATTCTCACCGCAAATGTGGTGACGGCAGGAGAAGAAGAAGATGTCTTGCTTGATATCTTACCTGAGGGTGCATCTGGCGTGACGACAGAGGCTATCCCTAGCACTGCATCTATGGATCCGACCGTACTGATGATACTCCAAATGTATCGCCAGGAGATAGAACAGCAGAAAAAGCAATTGATGGAGAAGAGGGAGCAGTCTTCAGCATCCAAGCAGCCTGATATGCAGGCCGAGTCATCAAGGGGAGCCGTCAACCAAAATGACTTCCCACCACTCTACACCCCGCCTCAGCAGGCGGAACCAAGCTTGGCGACAACTCAACAGCGCCCATCACAGTCGCAGATGCCGCCGGTACTACCACAGGTGCACCAGACACCTCCACTGCTGTGTCCTCCGTCGCAGGCGATAGCCCTGGTCACCCCCTACTTGCAATCGGCACACTTCTACCCAGAACCGGTTGATCCGACCGTCATGAACAAGATGATGGTGGAAAGAATAATCGAGCTGAAGCTCGCTGAAAGAAGTGAAGGCAACTATGTTGCATTTGATGTATATAGGGTTCCATACCCGCCGCATCATGCTGCCAAGCGGCTCCCTCCTGGGATTAGCAAGCCGCCAAAATTCGACAAGTTCAACGGGAAGGGATCCCAAAGGAACATGTCGCCTATTACATGACCGTCATGGGTGACCTGGCCACCGACGAGTCATATCTACTGAATTTTTTCGGGTCCTCACTCACAGGGCTCGCATTTGAATGGTACTCCAGCGTTCCGGCCAGGTCGATCAGCGACTGGTCAGACATGCAAAGGAAGTTCAGGAAAAGATTTCATGTCACAGGGAGGGAGGTCACAGTGGCTGAACTCTATTCAACAAAACAGAGGGCAGATGAAACGGCCCTTGACTACATCAAGAGGTGGAGGAACCTCGGAATGAGATGCAAGCGGGCCCCGCACCAGGAGGACGCTGTACAGATCTGCAAGCAGAACCTCAGGAGAGAGGTGCTAGAAAAGATGATTGGCATGGAAGTTCGATCGTTCGACCACCTGAATAATATTGTGGCTGAGGTAGAAGCCTTCATGGTAAAACCTGCCCCGATATCCAGTATTGCCACTGCACAGAAAGGCAAGGCAGCAGAGCGGCGCCAAGCACCTAAAGAAGCAAACGCCCTTGCTATCCAAGCGTTTGAACAGCAAAAAGACAAAGGTAAGAAGGCGGCTGCTCCTCAGCCTGCTAAGATCGAAGATGGCAAAGAAGGCCCATCACTCCGGGAAAAGATGAAGAAGGCCTACTCTTTCCCAAAGGAGAAGACTAGGATCTTGTTTGACTGGGTTTCCCAGTATGATAAGGTCACCCTGCCTGAGCCAAAGAGGCCGGAGGACCTGAAGAGAAGAGATAGACCAAGATTTTGCCCCTACCACCAGATGCTGGGGCATCCGATTGAAGACTGTTATGTTTTCAAGGATATTATCGAAGACATGATAAAGAAAGAAGAGATAGAGCTGGGGGAGTACAAGGTTGACCCTCCACAACCACATGAGGCGCCTCTAAGAAGAGCCGCCGTCAACATGGTCTCTCTATATCAAGCACTGCCTGAGGAGACCGTAGAAGCCAGTACTCAGCACACCTATGAGGCCTGCTTTCTGGCCCCAATGAAAGAACAAGAGGGATGGCAGCTAATAACACGGAAGCATATGTCGTTACTACACGCGTGCTAACAATCTTAAAACCGAACTCGCACAAAATGATCAAAAGATAACGTATTACTATGGCAAGTACGGGTCGAATAATCATGGAAGAAGAGATTTTTAGAGTTAAAAACCTTGGATTCGTATGAAAAACACTTGTGATTTTACTTTGCTTAAAGAAAATAGTGCATGGAAATAAATCTATCTAAAGAATATGAGAGGGATTGAGAAGAGAAATTTGAGAAAGGGAGAGAGAAAAGGGAACATAATTTACCAAAATAAATTTTATTGCTAAAGACATGAAAATTACAATCTATGAAAATTGAGATTACAACCAATATAAACTATGAGATAAGTGAAGAAACTAGAGCCATAAGAGGATGATGAATGCCGTCGTCTCCTCCTCGCCGAGCCTTGGAGAGGATCGCTCCGCCTTGAGCGTCGTCGTCCACGTCATGAGCCTTGGAACGCCGCCCGCCTTGATGTGCACGCCGCCATGAAAGGAGAGTTGTAGAGGACAAATTTTGGAGAGAAATATAGAGAGGAATGTGGAAGGGTTTATGTGGAAATGAAGAAGGAAGAAGATGAGAGAATAAAATAGTGGAAAAATAAATATAACTCGTAAACGGAGAAGAATTAGAGGAAGTAATAGAAGAAGAAAATCTAGATCTACAAGAGAGGAAGAACTTTGATGAAGAACTTAGAGAAAAAAAAAAGAGTGAAAGAGCTTCAAAATGGAGAAAGAACAGATTATAGTGTCTCAGATGAATAGTAAAAATACAGGACAACATCTTGAAAAAGAGATTATAACTTCAAAATGATATCGAATTGGAAGATGGTTAATAAGAAGAAGTTGAAGATCGTTTAAAACTAAAGATCTTTTATGAAGAAATCAAGAGGAGAAAATGACTAGAAGGGTGAGAAACAAGGGGAAGAACAGAGAGAAACACTAGTTCGTAGATGAACAGGATAGCACAGTAAAAAACATGAAATAGATTGAAAACTAGAAAAAATTAGAAGATGAGGCAGAAGAAGAAGTTGTAGAGGACTTAAAATAAAATAAGTTTCATGAAGAACACAAGAGGAGAAAATGAACTTACGTGAGAGAAATCGACAACCTAAGAAGATGTGAGAGGGAGAGAAAAATTCCAAAGGAAGAACTCCCTTTCTCCTCCTTGTCATGGGCTATTTATAGGGAAAGTTGGATAGATGGAGGGTGGAGATTGTATCAAAAGGAGATGGATGGCTGGGATTCAAGTGGAATATGATGCATGGGGAAGAGAAAAAGTAGGTGGGCACCCCCTTTCTTGGACTTTGGGCACCCCCTTTCCCAAGGCTCATCATGTCTCTCCTTTATTTCAAACTTTGAATTCAATTTTCCCTCCAACCAAAATATGTGTTTCTTTTCCTCAATTTCAAACTTTTGAAATTTCTTTTCCCTCCAACCAAAATATAGGCTTTTGACTTGGTCAAAGTGGTGATGACAGTTTTACCCCCAACTTCTTTTGCAATTACCTTCGGTGTCCTGCACACATATAATTACGATTTAGACCATAAAATTACCATATGTGCACATGAATCACAATTGCTCATAATTATGTAATAGAGAATTAATGTTCATGACTCTCAACTCCATTTTATTAAATAAAATCACCAAATTAATTAATTTAGATGAAAGGTCTAATCTACATGCGAAGTTGAGATTAACGATAGATCATGCATAATTACCTAATTATATGCACATAAAATGGTGTACATGCAATGAATTATCATAGAAAATAGACGCTTATCAGCAGCAAGTCCCTACAAGAACCAAGAAGAAGGGCACGTCTCGCCCAGCAGTGGGGGCACATATTCGTGGCATCACACCACATCCCCCTCTGCCAGTGGCAACACCTGTGTGGACCGGCCCACCCGTAGTCATCAGAATACCTACCCACAACCGGAGGAGGCAGACTCCGTTGCCGGTGTTGACACCTAAAATATACCAGAAGAGACCGAAGCAGACTCAGGGCTCTGAAGGTTGATCAAAGGTGCGGCTCCTGTACCATCCCTGGAAGTTCTGAGAATCAGAATAGAAGAGATCTACTACCCCTAACACTCTGTCCAGCTAAAGCCATCTCTGGCTAGGCCGCTGTCCAGCACTGCTGTCATTCAGATAGTTGGGCTGATAAAATTATAACAACATTCAAGCAACCATCTGCTTGCTGAAGAGGATATTCAGATAATTCAGATTCTCATGAAAAGGGGATTCACACTGCCTCACACATGGGCGTGAATGCAAGGTGTTAAATAAGCCTCAAGAGGAATATACCAAGAAGCCCACCAGAGCAATGAAAAGAATCCCATTAGATGAGCCTCTTCCGGCGTCGGATTTTGAATAGATGGGTCAAGCCCAATACGAAGCCAGGCGCGCCGAGATGATGCGTGCTGAGGCACGTCGAGAAGCTCACGCCGGGAACAGAAGGCCACCCTTCTATAAAGGCTGCTGCCTTCGAACAAAACAAAAGGAGACAACAACAACAACAGAAGGGAGAGGACAGAAAGAGAGAATAGAAGATAGAAGAAAAAGAAGAGGCAATAGAGGGAACATGGAGCAGTAGCCACCGAAAGGAAAGGGAGCTCGAGATCCCTCTGAGGAAGCTGAGGAGAAGAGAGAGTTGCAGAGATTCGAAGGAAGAGTCAAGGTGGGATCGGTTTCAAGATGCCCTGAGGGGCTACAATTTCCCTTTCCCCATGTCTTTTATTTGAATATCCCTTTCTTCTTTTGTGTCTGTTTTCGAGCATCCTCGCTCCAGTAGCATCGAATGCTAATGTAGCCCTGTTATCAGGGATAGAGTCTATGTATGATTTTTTCTCAGTTAGATTTTCTTCTGAGCTAGATGCGTGTATGCTGTTTGGATGAATAGTTAATAAAAGAGGGCTGAAGCTCGCCCTTTCCTTTTTCTTTCTTCCTCTGCATCCGAGGTTCAATATATTCAATAGCTACTGCAAGCGTATCCCATCTGCACGAGCGTGTTTTGCCGTAGTCCTTCCAAACCTCACCTCCACATCGAGAGCCGAAGACAGTCTATCTCCTGGCTTCTCGATTGTGAAACTAGGAGGAATAGACTCAAACTAGAATTCACGAGGATCAGTCTGTGATCAGGCTCCCAGTGAGGTCCCTGAGGGAAGGCCATTTTCTCCCTGAATTACTTTCTCTAGAGCCATCTCCAGTATTCACCATAAATCCTTGAATAAACCCCCATTAGAACCCCCCAAATACCCTCCGAAGTCCTCACCTCAGAAACCCCTTCAAACCTTTCTAAAACCCTTGTTTCAGAAATCCTCCCAACCTCCCAGTGCGACCCTCCCTCGGCGCGAGTCTCGCGGCGAGTGCTACCCGCACCGGTTGCTCTCGTCCCATCGCGCCGAGACCTCTTGGGCTATTGGTCACGCCGAGGCCTCCATCCCCCCTTTGTGCCAAAGCCGACCATGCCAATACCTGCGTGCCGACACCCTTCTAAGCTAGGCCATCCTTGGTCATAATACCCTGTCCTTATGGGGAGAAACATTATCCTTCTCTCAACACCCATGGGAGCTATATCAACGGGGTTAATCCCCCCACATTCCGCCTCCCCATCAAGTCATGGAGTTCTGCCGCTGTATGTTCTCCATTGGCTATACAGGGGATATCAATAAATCCCACAATAAGTGGATAATGTCCCATAAGATTGAGATCCTTTTTGGATCTAGGGCTACGCCCGCCTCTCTTTTGGCTTCCACCCCGTCATTCCGTGGGTGGATGACCTATACTCCCCTTTTGGCATAGTCCAAAATAAGGGGAGATGCTGCCAAAATTCATCCGCGAGCTTTACTTTGTCGTGTAGTGCGACACTTTCACTGAGATTATGAATCTAACCCCAGCTGTGTGGCAGAGATCTGAGCTACACCATCTCACGATCCTCTGCTCACCACCGTCAGAGGGGAATATAACCATCATAGTCACATGGTCTCCTTAGAATTTCTATGGATGAGCCTACCCTCACTCTCTATCCCACTCAAATACCACCATGAACAAACTCATGAAACCCCTATTGAACACAAAGGACCCCTTTGAATTCATAAACCCCTCATAATACTTGAAAACTTAGAAACACCCTTTTATCGACGCCACACAACTCCCGGCGTAGCCTCCTCTTGGCGCCAATTTCGCTCCGGGTGATGGGCGCGCCGGGGAGCTTGTCGCGCCGACCCCCCTTCATTCCCAGCCGCGCCGATTCGCTTTCGTGCCGAAACCCCAGTCGTGCCGGTTCACTATGATATCAGCCATCACTCAAACATCTAATTTCTCAGCAACTTTACTGAGCCTGGAACCAATCTAGACTTGGTACCCTAGCCTCCATGAACCATCATATCAGTTCCCACCGTAGCATGGGGGTTTCATGGCTTTTCATCCATGTCTAACGGAGCAAGACTGACGGGGCCCTACCCCCATATTATCTACCATTTGACTGCCAGGTCGTCTTCTAACCCTGCCGACCCTTGGAGCCATGCCACTACATGTCTTCCAACGGTCTCCGGAGGGAATATCAACAACGCCATGGCAATGGACATTACCCGTCACACTCAGATCCCTTTGGATCCAGGGCTACGCCCGTCTCTCCTTTGGCTTCCACCTCGACATTTCGTGGGTAGATGGCCTATACTACCCTCTTGGCATAGCCCAAAATAAGGGGATATGCTGCCAAATTTATGCCATAACATTATTATCATGTCCCGTGTCGCACGGTTTTCTATGCATATTTCACATCCTGCTAACAAAGTTAGCGTCACAGTCTTATCTTATTTTGCCCCCGAGGCATCCTTTCCTGGCAACTAATCAAGGGTTGTCCTTCTTTGGAAGGACGTAATTAACGTCATAGCCTTTATGGTATGACGGACTCCAGGTCCTGACACGAATATCACAATCTGATGTGTCCCCTGTGGTTCTGGAGTTTTGATGATGACAGTATTATGCCTCATTATGTTTACATCCTTGATGATATAATCCTGTTGTATTATGAGAAACTGTCAGAACAACTGTCAGAACATGTTTAAGGATGACTCACAGGTCATGAAATTAACCCAAGTCAAAGTCAAATCATGACAGGTAAGGTGAATGCTCAGATCAGGTAATGCTTTAATTAGTTCTCCAGCATACATTCAGTTCTTGTCTGCTATATGCATTCAATTCATTAGTTCATGTTCATTGTGCATTGCCTCACATCAAGTCTAGACATCATGGTTGAATTCCAAGTCTACACATCCTGCTAGGTCGGTCTTCAAAGTATGTACATTGTCTTCAAGGCAACGAGTCTATACACTGGATTGGCAAAGTCTGTTTAGTTAGTATGGATAGTAGTGGGTCGACCCACCCCTACTGATGCGTCGACCCATCAGAACATTGAGTGTCTGGGTACCAAAGTCTATACACCAGCTTGATTGATTAAGTCTGTACATTGGCATATCATCTTCAACTCTATACATCGGGCACCTTCTAACTGAACTCTATACACTAGAGTGTCAAGCTTCATGTCTATACACTGGCTACTGCATTCTCATGAAGTCTACACATCCGATAGTGTAAGTCTATATATCACCCAGTGTCATGCTTGCATAATCTGTACATCGCCTACTTCACACACTCAAAGTCTACACATTGCATGTCAGCAGGCTCGCATACACTAAAGTTCATACATCTCACAAAGTCTCTACATTGCATTTGGGAATCAAAGTATGTACATTGGCAGCAGAACTGCATCAAGTCTATACACTACCTTTGTTTCAAAGTCTACTCATTCATTGTTAAGGCAAGTCTATACATTGGCTCATGGCCTTCAAGTCGATACAGAGTTTTCATCTTCTGAAGTTTGTACAGCCAGTCACTTGACAAAGTCTGTACAGTGTCTCATATTGTCTAAGTCTGTACATCGTCTGGTCTGTGGATGCTTTGTCCTTTTGAAGTCTATACACTAGACTGTTAGCCCTTCAACTCTATACATTTGAGTGTTAATGTTTAAGTCCATACATTGGCCTTCAGACTAGCAAGTCTATACATCGTCTGTTGATTGCAAAGTCTGTACAGTGTTCAGAGTTCAAAGTCTGCACATTGGAGGCTTTTCCTACGCTTGGTCAAGTCTATACACGCATATCTTTCCCTACGTTTTCTGGCCAAGTCTATACATCGCTAAGCCTGTACATCACTTCATCTTACACGTTCAAAGCCTCAAAGTCTGTACAGCGTCCGTCTCAGCCAGCGTCTCATGCTGTGTCTTAGGCAAGTCTATAGATCGGCTTCATTCGTTCAAGTCTATACATTGAACTGCTCTTCAAAGTCTGTACAGCGTCCGTCTCAGCCAGCGTCTCATGCTGTGTCTTAGGCAAGTCTGTACATCGGCTTCATTCGCTCAAGTCTATACATTCACAGTGATTCTTCAATGTCTGTACAACGCTGAAGCCTTCACAAGTCTGTACACTGCTTGAGCCTCACCAAGTCTGTACATTGCTTCAAGCGATTCAAGTCTATATAGACTGCCTTCACATTCAGAGTCTGTACATCGGTCCAACAGCCGATCGTCTCATTCAGAACTTTGCAAGTCTGTACAGCCGAGCGTCTCATGCATCGTCTCACTCTGGCAAAGTCTATACACTGGCTCAAGCTCGTCGAAGTCTATACATCACCATTGGGCATCAAGTCAATACATTGTTCACCGTCTTATTAAGAGCCTTGCTTCAAGTCTATACATTGTGTTGTTCGACCACAACTCTATACATTCGGTTGTTTTAACTTGAGTCTTCAGTGCTCACAACACACTTGTTCCAAGTCTGTACACTGGTTAGACTTCGTGAAGTCTATACAGTGGCTGAAGCTTTGTAAAGTTTGCACATTGGTAAAGCTCATTTGCATTGTTCATCACATGTCTATACACTGCCTTTCATGAGCTTATCCACTAAGTCTATACACTCGTTCTCAAGGCTTCAAGTCTATACACTGTGTTGCATCACATGCTTTACCTAAAGTCTATACACCCGATTCCCTCATGCATTTCACAGAAGTCTACACATTCTATCCTGTTATGATAATGCATTCATCAGCAAGTCTATACACTGAGAGCGCATGTTGCAAGTCTATACACCCTCTCAGTGTACATACTTGATCATTTGCTGTTCTAAAGTATATACATTCGTTTGCTTATCACGCTGCATCTTTTAAGTCTGTACACTGTCGCTTATTCATTAAGTCTATACACTCTCTCACGATTGTACACACTTACTCAGTTGTTGTTTCTAAAGTATATACAGTCGTGGTTGTATGACTGAACTAACTAGTCATGTTTTCATTTGTCTCTGCCTGCAGAGGATTCAGACTAATGAGAGCACGTGATCCAAGAATGGATAAAGGCCCAGGATCGTGACACGTGTGCTGAAGCTTGCTGGAGAGCTGCCACGTGGTCCAAGGTTTGGGCGGGAGCTGTGGAGACCACACGCCCCCAGTGCTGCTGCTGATATAAATAGAAGGGTTCATCTTCGGATGAAGATATATAGAAGCAGAGAGAAAAAGGGGGAAAGTATATACAGTGAGAAACCAGCAGCAGAAGAAGAAAAAGAAGAAGAAGAGAAAAAGTAGAGACAGAGAGAGAGGCTGCACGATGAGTGTCAGGAAAAGAAAGAGAAAAAGAGGAGGAGCAGAGAGATAGTGAGAGTTCGTGGAGAAGAAGAAAGTAGTCTCGACTGAAGATCTGTCCACTGGACCGTGGATCAAATCCAGGCCAGTCAGCTCCGATGAGAGCCACATCTGATGTTCCTTCATTTACAGCTTGTGTTCACTGTGTTATTTTCATTTCTTATTTTTCCTTTTATTCGATCTGATTTACTGTGTTCTTCCGATCCTCTAGACTGAGGTCGGGTCCCTCCGGTGTGTGGAGGAAGGGAGTATTACTCCAGTTTCCCTCTGGGTTGCAGAGGAAGAGAGATCGGTGATCTCTGGTGTTGTTAGTGACAGGTTGTCATTAACAGTTTCCCTCCGGTGTGTGGAGGAAGGGAGAGGACTCTCCGGTTGTGTTCTAACTGGGAGCTAGAACAGGTTTGAAGTTCTGTGGGTAGCAGAACTTGGTTGAGGGATTTGTTTCCCTTGGTTGTTCAAGCTGTGTGGCAGCATGTTGTTCGCAGACTGAGTCTGCAGTGTTATAGCATTGTGCTAGTGGAAGCCTCACTCCGGTTGGGAGTGAGGGGTGGACGTAGGTCTGTGGACCGAACCACCTAAAAACCCTGCTGTTCTGTGGCTTGCTTGTGGTGTGCTCTTCCATATCTTCTATCTGTTTCACAGGTTGTTTGAATAGTCTTGTTTCGAGTTACAGTGGCCTTGAGCTTCACTTCTTGGTAAGTGAGTCTAGTTTGCATTGTACTGTCATTTGGCATTAGACTTCATCTGGTTCCACTAGTATAGTCAGCAGCTCATCTAGTCGATCAAATGTCTATTTGAACTCGATAGGTTTTATTCTGCAACTGTATCTAGTAGCAGGCGAATTGTTTAAATTTGGGCAATATTCTTGAAGGGGATACATTCACCCCCCCTCTGTATCGATCGCACCGTCCCAACAATTGGTATCAGAGCAGGTTGTCTGCTTAGAAGGTCCAGCGATCTGTAGATTCGATCCTGCTGTCTTGGTGCTTCATTATTCCTGTTGCATTTATCTGATCAGCTTTCATGGGTGATCCACCGGTTTTCAATGGTTCTAATTTTAATGCGTGGTTTATCAGTCTACGAAATTATGTTCATGCAGTTAATCCTGATCTGTGGAAATTAATTTCACAAGGTCCTCACAAATTACCAAAGAAAGTGTCCAAATGGACTAACAGCCACAGATCAAAGGATGGAGAAAATCAGAAAGCCTTCAATCTGGAAAACAGTCACTGACAGAGCCTTACACTCTTGTTTTTATGATTACAGGTCTGCCAAAGACATCCTGGAGGAGCTGAAGCTAACTCACAGGTTAAATGAAGACAACTGCATGATGGCTAAAGGAAGTATTCATAGCAGCAGCCAAAATGAAGAAGAAGATGAGGAGGAGGAGGTAAACATCTTCGAGAATTTTTCTTTAGATGATTGGGAGAATGCATATGCTGAGCTGTTTGAGTCTCATGAACAATTAAGAAAACGATACAAGAACTTGAAAAAGAAAAGTGATCAGGGTAGTTCAAGTTCACCATGTGAAAATTGTTCAAATGTGAAGCAATCTCATGATGCCTATTTGTCAAATATCCATATGCATAAAAACCAAAATGAAAAATTGATGAATGAACTTAAATGTGTTTGCTCTGAACTAAGTAGACTGAAATCTGAAAATGACTTTCTTAGAAAAACTGTTAAAGAAAATGAAGAAAAATTTGAAAAACTTGAGCAAGAGAAGAATTTGTTTGCTGAAAAATCTATTGCCATAGAATCTGTAAACATGGAATTGCAGAAAGACCTTGAAAAACACCAAAAAGAATTAAAAGAGTTTGAAGCTGGGTTGGAAAGTTCAAGGAAACAAATTGGCCTACTTAAAGAAGAAAATCAAAAACTTGTATGTGAAATCACTGAACTAAAAGAAAAACTTAGCTCGGTTGAGAATGATCAGGTTCATGTTAATGATTTAGTTCAGAATGAAAAACTGTTGAAAGAATTTGATTATGTTAACGCTAAATTGAATGTTCTAAAATCTGAAAATGAATGTCTTAAGAAACAATGTAAAAAACTCCAGGTTAAAACAATATGTTCGGTTAAATCTGCATGCAATGAGTGTCCATTTCTCAAGGAAATAAATGAAAATCTTAACTCAAATTTAGAATGGCATAAGGAGTTTATTGTTTCTCTAAAGGAAGAAAACAAAGATCTGTTAAACAAGATTCTGGAGCTTGAACAGATAGAGGAAGAGCTGAATGAGAAAATGAACTCAATAAAAATTGATAAAGACTCTGTTGAAGAAATTGAAAATCTGAAATCAAAAAATGACAAATTAATTCAAGAAGTTGAAGGATTGAAGCAGTTGAACACTGCTATGTCAGAGAAACTTCTTCTCTTAGAAAAAGGAAAAACTGTTTACATTGAAGAGTCTGAAAAATTGAGAAATCTGGAACAAGAAATTGAGGAATGTAAAATTGCAAACAAGGTGCTAAGCGAATGTGTAAATTGCAATGAACAAGAGATTGCCAGTTATGAAATACACATCGTTTCTTTGGAAAATGAAATTGAAGATTTGAATAATTCCTTGTCAAAATTTGTGACGGAAAAAATAATCTGGACAAAATTCTAGGAACTAAGGTAAATTTTCAGAAGGAAGGGTTGGGCTATAATCCCTCAAATAAGAAGTGTTTTCAAAATAAAGTTCAAACTTCCTTTGTGTCCAGTTCAACTTCTCAAAGCCCTCAGACCCTTCCTGGTCATCAGTCAACTGCTCAAAAGAAAACAACAGAAAAACAGGAAGAAAAACATCAACATGTTCCTCTTCCCACTCTGCATGTTTCACCCACACACTCGCATGCATCTAGAAAGAAAATGATCTGTCACTACTGTCACAATTATGGACATTTGATGCATGAGTGTAATTTGATGGAAAAAGATGACCTAGAAGCTGCTCAAAACAATCAGGGTAGAAATCATGTCCTTAGAGAAAAGAAAATTCATTGTTATAACTGTGGAAAAATAGGACATGTTGCTGCACAATGCTGGTTAGGCCCTCATAGAAATACCTTTTCTAATTGTTCTCATTGTGGAAAACATGGCCATACAGTCAAGGACTGTTGGCATGCTCAGGGAAGAACTTTCTCTCAGAATATAAAACTCCCTGCAAATAGAAATATTTTTGGAAGAAATAAAACTGTTTCTAAAGAAAAGAGTCTGGCATGCTTTGAATGTGGAAAATTTGGCCACCGAGCTTTGGAATGCTGGTGGGCAGGTAAAGGTAAACCAAAATTTCATGCAAGTAACAGAAATCTTCACGCCAATGCACATAAAATTTATGTTCAGAATAATGCACACAGATTCCATGCTAACAATGTTGTGCATAAAAAGAATTCAAGATCTGCTGTTTCCTGTCACGATTGTGGGCAGGTTGGGCACTCCATGAGTGAGTGTAATTTAATGAAGTCTGATGACTTACATGCCCAAAGAATGTGGAAAGCACCTATCAGAGGTGTTACTAACAAAGTAGGACCCAAGAAGTCTTGGGTACCTAGAAACACAAAATGAGATCTGTGCTTTGCAGGTATGCCTTGGGATGAGGAATAAAAGGGGGTCAAATAAACCAAGGCATCCAAAGTATGGTAAACCCCAACTCTGCTGATTAAATATTTGTTCACTTGAATTTTTATTTTAATTGAACATCATGCTTAATATGTCAATGCATACATGTCCAGAACTGCATCTGCCTTTTGTAATTTTCTTTTATCATGCACTGGTGCATACATGAGTTTAAAGAATGTCTGCATTTGATGCATACATATGTCAATTGCAGTTAGTTGATATTTTCTAAAATGCATAATCTCTGAAAAACAAATTGCATTCTAAAAAAAAATCTGAAAAAGTGAGTTGAGTAAGTCTACTGCTTGGATGATGTTTCATGCTTAAAAATATTCATCTGCACATTTGACATGTACATGCATCACAATTGCATATAAGTGGCATATTGTTAGCTAAAAGATGCATGTAGAACTGCATATGCATTGGATTGTCATGCATGACTCTTGGTATATAAATAGTAAGATACTAAAGGGCAGATGAACTCTGTCTGGAAGTGCTTACTATGTGTGAGGTAGTCTTTAGACCAAGTCCTCCGCCTGGTACCATAGGTCAGAGTTGCATACATTTAGGAATGTTAGATCATGCATAAATTTAGGGGGAGCATTATTCATATTCTACCATCTGAACTTCCCATCTTCAGATTGAACTGCTATCTTGCCTAAATCCCTGTGATGAATGTGTAATGCAACACATTTCAGCTTACTGCTTCAACTGTTATCAGCCATCTTCACTCATCCTATTCATTGGTATCATCTGTTGAATTGGCTATTCCCAAAAATGTTTCGGCCTTTCCTGAAAACTCAGAAATAATTCTCTGTACATATCCTGATCATAAATCTGAAAAAAACTTAAACAGGAATCTTCTATTATATAGGATTATGAATGTCTGATTCTTTCAGCCGGTTGATGTTTCATGTATGTCTTGTGTTTGCTTATGAACATATCTTGAAAATATCTGAGTTGGTCTTAATAAACTTTAACCAACATTTTCATGTTGAGTCTTTTAAACTCTTCTAAGTTCTGAAAATTCTGAAATCATGATATTCCTTGATTGATATGTATGAAATTAGTATTGATTTTTAAACATCTGAGAATATGGATTATGTCTAAAGGTAAATCCTGTCAGAGCAATGACCTTGGTCACTGAGAAATCATGTCCAAAGGACTGTATCATGAGGTGCCATAGTTAACTCTGCTTAAAAATGATTGATAATCTGGCAGAGCAATAGCATGCACACTGAGAAATACATCTCACTCATCAAAGAAATGATCTGTAGTGTGTCATGAAGTGTAAATGCAATCTCTGTTCCTATGAAGCATGACAGTTAGTCAATCCAAGTGCTTAGGGATACTGGCGTCTAAACAACGTGTATCCTCTAGTTACAAGGGTGTACTAAACTCAATTGCTCATGAAGAATGTTATGAAAATTACTGCTAATCTAGTATACCATTTGAAAAATATGTGCAAAAGAAATATTCTATTGGAACTTGACAGAAACACATGTTTTTTCTTATGTGTTTAACTTCATTACTATTGATTGCATCTCTTAAAGGAATCTTTGAAATTGAGTGAGTAAGAAAGAAGAAGATCAAACAAGACTGTCAATATGAAAGTAAGGTTCACTTTTATTAAAACTGATTTCAGATATGAGTACAGGAAACTTATAAACAAGCCTTGCATACATCATATTCTGATCTGACTTGTCAATGAAGATCATTCATAAATCTCTATAATAGAAGAGTCTGGAATACGTATTTAATCAGATTTATGAAATTGATATCACATTGAAAACCTTTCTCATTCACTCTATGTGCCTTCTCTCTCACAATGGACCCCATTATGTCAGATCTAACTGTTGACTTCTATATTTCCTGAGCTTCACTCAAATCACTATTGATCTAAGGGGGAGAATTCTTGCATGTCCCTGTGGTTTGCTTTTGATGACTATAACTCACAGCATTGCATAATAGCTCCTTCAACAGTCAATGAACATTCCCTTTTTTTGATGTTGTCAAAGGGGGAGAACTCTTGTGAGTCATCATTTTTATTATTTGCATCATACTCATTTCTGACTGAGCTACTCTGTGGTGCATGAAATATGGTATCTCATAATCACCATGATGAATCTATTGCAATGACTCATAATATTGCCATCATCAAAAAGGGGGAGATTGATGTGTCCCCTGTGGTTCTGGAGTTTTGATGATGACAATATTATGCCTCATTATGTTTACATCCTTGATGATATAATCCTGTTGCATTATGAGAAACTGTCAGAACAACTGTCAGAACAGGTTTAAGGATGACTCACAGGTCATGAAATTAACCCAAGTCAAAGTCAAATCATGACAGGTAAGGTGAATGCTCAGATCAGGTAATGTTTTAATTAGTTCTCCAGCATACATTCAGTTCTTGTCTGCTATATGCATTCAATTCATTAGTTCATGTTCATGGTGCATTGCCTCACATCAAGTCTAGACATCCTGGTTGCATTCCAAGTCTACACATCCTGCTATGTCGGTCTTCAAAGTATGTACATTGTCTTCAAGGCAACGAGTCTATACACTGGATTGGCCAAGTCTGTTTAGTTAGTATGGACAGTAGTGGGTCGACCCACCCCTACTGATGCGTCGACCCATCAGAACATTGAGTGTCTGGGTACCAAAGTCTATACACCAGCTTGATTGATTAAGTCTGTACATTGGCATATCATCTTCAACTCTATACATCGGGCACCTTCTAACTGAACTCTATACACTGGAGTGTCAAGCTTCATGTCTATACACTGGCTACTGCATTCTCATGAAGTCTACACATCCGATAGTGTAAGTCTATATATCGCCCAGTGTCATGCTTGCATAATCTGTACATCGCCTGCTTCACACACTCAAACTCTACACATTGCATGTCAGCAGGCTCGCACACACTAAAGTTCATACATCTCACAAAGTCTCTACATCGCATTTGGGAATCAAAGTATGTACATTGGCAGCAGAACTGCATCAAGTCTATACACTGCCTTTGTTTCAAAGTCTACTCATTCATTGTTAAGGCAAGTCTATACATTGGCTCATGGTCTTCAAGTCGATACAGAGTTTTCATCTTCTGAAGTTTGTACAGCCAGTCACTTGACAAAGTCTGTACAGTGTCTCATATTGGCTAAGTCTGTACATCGTCTGGTCTGTGGATGCTTTGCCCTTTTGAAGTCTATACACTAGACTGTTAGCCCTTCAACTCTATACATTTGAGTGTTAATGTTTAAGTCCATACATTGGCCTTCAGACTAGCAAGTCTATACATCGTCTGTTGATTGCAAAGTCTGTACAGTGTTCAGAGTTCAAAGTCTGCACATTGGAGGCTTTTCCTACGCTTGGTCAAGTCTATACACTCATATCTTTCCCTACATTTTCTGGCCAAGTCTATACATCGCTAAGCCTGTACATCACTTCATCTTACACGTTCAAAGCCTCAAAGTCTGTACAGCGTCCGTCTCAGCCAGTGTCTCATGCTGTGTCTTAGGCAAGTCTATACATCGGCTTCATTCATTCAAGTCTATACATTGAACTGCTCTTCAAAGTTTGTACAGCGTCCGTCTCAGCCAGCGTCTCATGCTGTTGTTTCAGCGTGTTTTTTTTCTTTCCTTTTCGTTCGCGTATCGATCAACCATTTGACTAACTGGTAATCAACTGACTGATTGACGACGCGGGCGTGCCAGCCACATGAGTGACGATTTTATTGTGCGCTCATTCTGACCCATGTCGGGCGAATGTGAGGTTCGGTCGGGACCAGCAGTCCGCCATACCATAAAGGCTATGGCGTTAATTACATCTCCCACGAGGAGGGAACACCTTTGATTAATTGCCGAGATATCGGGCTGTCAAAGCCGGAATAAAGGGTACAGAGCAGGCAAGTGATCATGCAGGATGATACGATTGACTACACACGATTTATTAGGGTGGACCCTGGTACACGGCGGAGGACTTAGGCTCGAAGGCCACCTTCACGCGTAACAAAGCCTCCAATCAGGCGTAACCTGACCTTCTGGCAATGTTATTTGATATACCAAAGATGCACACATTCGGGCATGCATTAACGTGACATGAATACTCGGACCAAGACGTGACGGCAAGGATTCGAGACATATCGATTCAAGCTTGAACATGCTAATTTTATTTAGTTTATTTGGTTGAGGAGCTTGCATCCTTCTGTGATTAGCGTAGGAAATCATCCCATAAGTGGGAAAAGGGTTAGAATGACGCGACGACACGATTCGGAACGAAACCGGTGCAGTGCATGCGAAGAAAGGGGCTAAAACGCTTGAAACGGCGCCCTGAAACGTAGGTAAAAGGTTTAAAATGGCGCCAGAACCGTAGCTAAAGGGGGGAAACCCTGTTAAAACGGCGTGGGGAGCTGGGGCGCGCCGGGAAGGGCGTGCCGGAAAGAGCGCGCCGGAAAGGGCGCGCCGGGAAGGGCGCACCGTTTTAAGGCGTTATCGCGCATGAACGCGCCGAATTAACCCGATTTCATGGAAACAGGAGCTTCGTTAGTTTATTCATGGGTTTATTAAAAGGTTTTTGGAGGATTTTGAGAATTTATTGAGTTGATTATTCATCGGATCGGTCCCGAGTCATCCAAAGGTCAAATCACGGGTTCGCGCGAGGTCCGGACTCGAGCGCGGTGATTGTTCCGAGTTTAGACTCGTTCGAGCTGGAATTTCGGCAGCATCTCCCCATCCCAAAGGATTGTTGGGGAGACGCAGGGAGTACTCACGTGGCGGAGTAAACCCCTAAAAGCTGGGTGGCGCAACGGCGACCGGCAGACCCAAACGGATAGGAAGACCCCGAGGGCTAGCCTGCTAGGGGCACCGAGTCCGTGGGTAACAGTGAGTGAGTGAGGCGACTCGATATGGGAGCGAAAACCCCGAGGGCTAGCCTACGAGGGGCACGCGACCCGAGTCACCACAACACTCGAATCGGGACGACCGATTAGAGAAGGGAACCCCGAGGGCCAGCCTACGAGGGGCACACGCATCTCACGGCCACCACAAAGTCCATTAGGGACTGTGGATTTGAGATGTCGGGATTAACCCATTTACTATTCACTCATTAATCCATAGGAGATTCGTCACTGCTGGACGGCCCCCGGTGGACAGAGTGCTATCAAAACGGAACAGTGGGGGATGTTCCCCCTCCCCGGGTTACTGATCCACACTAATGAAACAGTAGAACGGAGCTGTGAGATCATTCGCATAACCAGCAGGCCAAAACTAATGCCTGTAGATATGCATACATTCATGCACATGCATGTTCACAAATCAAAGAAATATTCATCAAGGAATGTTCAGAAAATAATAACGGGAATGTGGGGACGCCCTTATTTCCCTCTGTTCATGGTCGAGAACAGAAAGGGTATTACGAGGGCGGCCCAGACAGGTTGGAGGAACCCATGTATTGACCCGCCTTACACGGTGAAAATTCCTAGCATTCGATCCGAAGAGAAAACCCCCGGGGAGGGGAATCAATGTAGCCCTTGCCGTAGCAGGGCATAAAGCATCGGGAAGACGGAACAGGAGTGAAATCATTCGGCCAAAGGAATGCACAATGCTTTGCGTTCATCCTCCACGGCGCCGGCATCATAGTCGGACGCCGCTTCACCGGCTACGGGGAAGAAGAGGAAACAAAAAGAAAGATCTATAGGAAAAGGAAAGCAGCATTCATTCATGATATAAGCAACAGGGAAAGGAAGTGCACAGAGCATCGCTTCGGCGCCGGCGTTGTCGCCCGACCGCCGTTTTCATTAATATAAGGGACTCGGTACAAACAGAGAGGATCGAACAGAAAATGTTGGTGAGAGAGGGGAGGTCAGGCTCATATCATCGCCCCTCCCCTCACTCACTTACATTGTATCAGGGAAGAAAACCCAGGAAGAATAGGGGGGGCTCCACCGGGAGGAACACGGAGACCCACCTAAACAGATAGAGAGAGAGACTCTTCTTCTTCTCCGACGCCGGAGGATCGAACGGAACAGAGGACGGCGGTGGCGGCCTGAGAACCCTTGGAGAAAACCTTCTCCTCTAGAAACCCTCCCCTCCGAAACTCTGATTGGCGGACCTCAGGTCCTTTCTATTTTCTTCTGGCTATCTCCCTTTTTTTTCTCTTCTTTTCTTCTTTTTTCTTTCTGGATCCGATCTCCTCTCTCCTTTTTTTTTTTGGCCGAAGGCAGGCTATATATAGCCTTGTGGTTAATTCGACGCCCCAGTAAGAGGCGCGCCGGATTGACGGCGCCGGGGAGAGGCCCCATTTGGCCTTTGCGCGCCGGTTCAACGGCGCCGGGGAACACCCCCTATTGTTCTTTGCGCGCCGGTTTGACGGCGCCGTTTTAACCTGTTCACTTGGCGTGTTCAGTCCGGTGGGCCCGGAGATGATTCCGGAAGCTCCCGTCGACTGTTCCTCTCGCCCTGGCCATCGAAGGGCCTTGATGGGGTGTTGACGAAGCTCTTGATGGGACGGACGGCCTTAAACAAGACTTCGTGTGTGTCTGGTCCGAGCACACGGGTGTCCTGCTGATACAGCCTTCGGCACTCTGATTTGTGCTTCTGGCTGAGACGGACTCGTGCTCGAAGCTTCCTTGCAGGATGACGTTACATCCTGGATAATTCCACCTTGAACGGTGATCAATCGGCCACTAACGGGCCCACTATGGCAAGAAGCCGAACCCGTGCCGGGTACTCGGGGTCTTCTGCTGACAGAACCTTCGGCCCCTTGTTGCGGATGACCGGGGACATTCTTCCTCCTTAGGAGAGTCATTGGGTAGACCGTCGTCCTTGGTCGGGCGATGGATTCGGGGTAGCGGCATGACGAGGTCGATGCCGGATCATTGGGCAGGCTTGATTACGCTACCGGTTGGTTGCGGGTTCACTTCGACTCTCCTGAGGTAAAGTCCCCGACGTTCCCTTCAAGGTGGCTCAGGGCTTTGTCAGCTTGAGGGGTTCTCTTGATAAGTTGATCTTTATCGGCTTCTGTGCTTCAGTGGGCCGTATCATTCATCTCTGCGGCTCGGTTGCCAAAGGATCATATTTTGAGTGCCAACAAATGCCCCCCAGACGTAGGCGGTGCGAGTGAGGCAGGAATGCGGCAAGGCCTACGGATGAGCTTCGTTTGGTTGACGGAGGCTCGAACGGCACTTAATTCTGGCGTTGGATGTTACTCCGGCGAGGCAGGAAGCCTGACGGCGTCACTTAAAACGGCGCGGCCTTTGCTCCATTGGTTAAAACGACGCCGCCTTTACGGCGCGCCCTGGGCTTCGGGGGGGTTAAAACGGCGCGGCCTCCACGGCGCGCCAATTGCTTAAAACGGCACGCCCCGGGGCGCGCCGTTTTAACAGGGGTGGAGCCCCCCCTATATATGGCCTTCTTCTTCATTTTTTCTTCACAGAAGCTCATTTGTGAGATTTTTTCTCTCTCTTCATCTCCCTTTCTCTTCTTCCCGTGGCGCCGAGTGGCTTTTGGGTTCGGGCGATTTCGCCTGTGAGCGGGTGAGTTGAGTGTTGCTGTTCTTTGGGTTTTGAACCCATTCTTCGGGCCCCGGGAGGCTCTTTGTAGGACTTGTCCTCGGAGCTGGATCCCTCGGGTGTCCCCTTTGGCCTAGGCCTAATGGCTGTGGCTGCTTTTAGGGGCTGCTCCCTTTGTGGACGGCTTCCGCTTTCTTTTGGCAAACCCTCGAGCTGAGGAGATGCTGTCGAAATTTTGTCAGAAATATTATTTCAATCAACTGATTTCTGACTTTTGTTTGTTCTTCTCCGGGTACTGTTTTGCAGATAACATGGCCTCCGGCTCTTCTTCCTCCGTATCCCGGGTCGCCGTGACATGGGGGAATGTCCATTCCCTTGATCGGGGGCTTCGACATGTAGCCGTGGTGGCTGAGTCTTCGGACTCAGAGACCGACACTGTCGACACCGGCCGTTTATTGATTCTTGACAGCAACCACTTTAGGTATGACCGAGGGGACGACATCAGACGGGACCATCCCAAAGATAAGCACCTGATGGCGTTCCTCGAGCGCTTCAACCTTGGCGGGAAGCGTGATTTAATTCTGGTCCGCAGAGCTGAAGGAGCGCTACTGGCGGAGCGGGACAGCCTGACTGAGTCAGTCACCTATGGTATGCCCATGTACATCCCCGGGGAGCCCAGGAAGTGGGGGGCCGTGCTCAGAGTGCAGGAATTATTCCCCGAGGCCGGGATGCTGACGAGAGCGCCGCAGTATACACCAGCTCGCTAGAATGAAACCGCCGGCCGCGTTGACAGGGAGAAGCCCATATATGGTCTAATCCTCGCACCGCTCCATTGGGGATACCGGGACGAGCCTTTTCTTTTGAACTGCTTGGCGATCCGGTTCAAACATCAGGTTTCAGTGGGATGGTTTGGAGAGCTCAAAGCCACCGATGCTCACGCCTTCAGACCGGGAGCGGTTGAATTTACAGACTTTGTGTTGCGGCAATACGCCCCCATCCTGGTGCACGCCGGAGTTTATCAGAGCGTATACGCTTCCCGGTATAGATACCCGATCTCCCGAGGTCTATGTTGCGGGATGATTGAAGTCTTCTGCCCAGAGTACAATACTTTCTACACTGCAGAAGGTGAGACTTCATTGGATCTATGGAGCCTTTCTCAGCTGAGCGGCCTGCCGATAGATGGAGAGCCGTATGAAGAAGTTTGCTTCTCAGACTGGCTGAAGGACCAGACGGATGGTGAAGGCAAATACTTCATGGGCTTCGCCTACCATTATCTGATGAAGGCGTACCGCACCTTGCTGCGCCTGACACTTGACTCGCGGGAAGCGCGAAAGCCTGGTGAGAAGAGACGCGTGCGGATGGGCACGTGGCTTCAATATTTCTTTGGTGGGGAGCAGCACTATGAGGACTTCCCCACAGTGGTTCCGACAGCGGTGGCGCGGAAGAAGAGGGCTCGACGCCAAGCAACATATCCTGCTGTCTCAGGGAGAGGGCGGCAGGCCGGCCCGAATCCCACGGGAGTTGACGCAGTTACACACTGTGCTGCGTACTTGACATATTGGCTTTGTTCATTCGCCCTTCCTCAAGGAGACGAGACGGTGATCAGGCCGGAGGTGATTTACCCTGCCTGTTTGATGGCTTGGGGGACGAAGCTGTCCCTGTGCCCTGTGGCTTTATGCCTCATATACAAAATGTTGGGGGATTTGCACAAGTCGCGCATCCCCAGAAATTCGCGGACAGTTGGTCCACTCCACTTTTTTAATGCCTGGGTCTGCACCCTATTTCCTGAAGCAGCTCCCCGGTCAATGCAGTCAGATCGTCCTTTGCCGCGGATGATCGAATTTGCCAGTGCCGAACCGTCCTCACTGGCGGATCAGCTTTTCGCCATTCGGGGGAAGCTGACTACAGTTCCAACAGATTCCCCTGGCGTTCTGCATTTCTGGAGCTTGGCTGCCAGCTCTAGCCCTCTTGTCAACCGGATGCGGCAATGCCGATTATTTGAGACAGAGGAATTTATTCATCAGCTGACCGGGTCGAAGAGCACAAGGCCCATCTTGGAGCCGGAACTAGTTGAGTGGGCGTTGTCTATTCGCCCCAGTGTTCTAGTCTTCAGGAAAAGCGGCTTGCTATGGCTGGAGCCGTATTATCCTTTCCGTTTCAGCCAGAATTTTAGGTACGACTAGCAAATTCCTTCTTCTTCAGCCCGATTCAATCTACTGAATAGACACCGGGCTGGCCAGATGGTGAGGACACCCGAGCTAGAGATCGACGCGATGCAGCAGAGCGACATTTCAGATCGTGTGGCATTGTTCAGGACTCGCAGACTTCGCTATGGCTTGGATATGGCTTGGAGATCTAGCCAGGAGCTTTGGATCTTTTATTTACTTCATTCTGGATCTTTTGTAGGCCATTTTGAGGCCAATCAGACTCCATTTGGACCTTATTAAGCTTATTAGGCTAATAGGGAGGTTAGTGGGCCACCTTGGTTCACTCTTCAAGCCCATTTGGGCTAGGCGCCTAGGAGAAAGCCCATATTGGGCCTTTTTCTCCTTGCTCCACTACCCAGACCCGTTATCTGGGGATCCATTAGGGTTGGAGAAGGAGGAGGGCGCACCCACCCTTCCCACCTCATGGGAGGTGCGCCCCCACCTTCCCTCCTTTCTTTTAGGAGGCAAGTGCGCCCCTCCCCTATTTTGTAGGATTTGAATTTATTCCCCCCTTTTTGTGTATTTCTTTTAGGCAAGTAATTAGGGTTTCTTTTCCATGTACTTAAGGGGTCTTGTAATTCATTTTGGAGGTTAGAAAATTGAAGAAAGAAATTGAGTTTTGTGAGAAGAGGTCGCAGCCTCCTTCCCACCTCCTTGAGGGTGCGACGCCCTCCCCATCTTCCTCTCTTTTTCCTTGGGGTGCGACTCCCCTCTTCTTCCACCTTTCTTCCATCTAGGGTGCGACGCCCTAGATCCCATTCCTGGAGGCTGCTGCTGCTGGTCAGAGTGGAGGCGACCTCCCTCCTACATCCAGCAAGACTCGGCTTCCGTTCGTGGTGGTGTGGTGTCGACGGGGTGGACCTTCACCTCTTGCTGTCTTGGGCGCTGGATGAGCATCTGCTAGCAGGATTTGTGCTTGAAAGACAAGGTTGGAACTATTGCGTCCGAACCCCATCTCCCTTCCATCCCTTCTAGACTTTTCTTCATCTTCCAGTCCCCAGAACGCCAGAGAAAACCTCGTGCCAAAATTCGTCCGGGAGCGAATGTTGCCTTTGTAGGCCTTTTCGCTGCTCTGGACGCTCCTGGAATAGGCCCGCCTGAACCAGAGCCGCAAAGATCCACCCATAACGCCACCTTCCCCACCTCAAACCGTTCGAACCTCTTCATAACATATCTTCCCCTCCCTGTCCCCGAACTAGCTGCGCAGGTCTCATCCCAAAACTCGCCCATAGTAAAAAGTTCCCTTTGGAACCACTTTCATCACGCGATCTGCGTCTACAGTGTCACCGCGGGACAGAAACACAAACCCTCCAAAGGGGCACCCTTCAAACCTCCAATAAATGGCCTGGGGTTTTGGGAACCATTCCTCCATATATTAAACCTTCTCCAGAACTTTTCCCACGCCCAAAAGACCCGTTTCCCCTTGGTGACCATCTCCCCTAGCTTGGGTTCTGGCTCTGACTGCACTGAAGTGCAGAGCTGAACCCCCACTTCCACTGCTGCCCACGCCCAAAGTTCCCTCTGCACGCCGCCCTGCCACTGTCATCCCTTCACCCCACGCCCCTCAGCTAACCACCAGAGAAAACCCAGCCACAAAAGACCCTCGGACGCCTTGGTTCCACCCACACTTGTCCGCCTTTGTCCTGCTGCTAGCGCACCGACCAGACAGCACAGGTCCGGCTAAATAAATCGCCACGGCTCCGACGATGCACGATGACTGACGCCGTTTCAGAGGTGTCATTGGGACATCCCTGTTGACGACCCCGCCAAGCTTCGTGAGTAGAGAACACGCTGAAGGTGATGCTCAGGCTCGCCTCCCTGCGGCTCTCCCTACGCGCGCGCTGACCGAGCAGCACCCAGCCCGCCGGTTGGGTACTTCGGAGTTCCGCACCGGTGACGACGACGTCCCTCGTCCTCCAGGAGGCTCGGCATCCACTACTACCTCCCACCAGGACGTCAGTACCTCCCACGCAGCCCGTGGTTCGCCGTCCTTGCAGCAGCTCGCAGCGGTACCGTGGGCGACGAGCGACACCGACCCCGTGCCCGTCACCCCTCGTCGCACGATCACCGGATTCTCTTGTGTAGCCTGTTACCTCCCTGCGAGGAGTGGGCATATTGTGGATTGTACTTAAAAGTTTCTGTACCGGTGGTTGTGTGACTTGGCCGGGCCTCTTCCCCACGCCCCGAGCGTGGAGGTATGCGCTTACTCTTCCCTGGGTCGTGCTTGCTCTTTTAGTATCTTCTCTAGACGCCGCTGCTTGAGTGCTTGTTAGGACCCTAGCTCGTTTACTTTTATCATTGCTGCGGTGAGGGAGTGAGACCGTCCCGTGGCTCATCCGAGTCACGAGTGTGGAGTCGACTACCATAGCCCACGCCGGTTGTCTCGGCCGTGCGGATCGGTGTGCTTCCCTCTTTTGGGGCACTCATGAGTCTCAGTTTCTGGTTCCTTTGGCATAATCCCACCTTGGGAAACTTGAGGTGTCGAGTCACGCTATTCTATCAACGCCAATTACTAGTCTCTTTTTTTCTATCTGGTCGCATTTCCATTTAGTGCCCTAGCTTCCTAGGCGTCCCGCATCAAATTGGTATCAGAGCCTAGGGAACCAGTTTGTTCTAACAAATTGGGGTCTTAGGTCATTTAAGTCTTTAGGTTGTCTAGTGTGCAATTGAGGCATTAGATTTGTCTAAGTTGCATGTGAGTCATTAGGTTTGTTTTAGATGCATTTGAGTCCTCATTCTTCCCCTTTTTTTTTCATCTCCATTTTGAGTCGTGTCTAGTCCCATCCCTTAGTTGTCCTACATGTCCCTTCCATAGTCCTAGGGCGTGCATGTGTATTTAGAGTCCTCAGGTGTATCTTTATGGCTATCCCTACTTGGTCAACTCCATACAACTCGGCCCTCCACAAGGGTCCGACCGACCCTCTATTCCTGGACATCATTCTAGATGAGGACCTTCGCTTTGATGGATCGAGCCCTAGAGCCTATCTAAGGTGGGAGGCTAGCATGGGAAAATACTTTGAGAAGAATTGGATATATGGTTCCGCGAGAGTCAACATTGCCGAGGGACAACTTTCACCTCAAGCCATGGAAGCGTGGAATCACATAGTGAGTCTTAGGGCAGGTTGGAGGCAAGAGCCCATACACTCTTGGGAGGAGATGAAGGTAGAACTTAGGAAGATCTACACTCCCCAACGCTCCCCCTCCTACTCGGAGACCCATAGCTCGAGGAGCACTACCACTCCTCCTTTCTCTCTCGGCCAGTCTAAGGCCACTATAAGGGCTCAACCTCTGCAACGCCCATCACCTCTTACCCCCAACCGAGCACATCATAGTTGGAGGAGCAAGGTGCCACCTGTGTGTGAGTCTAGGCCCGAGACTAAATCTCATGATTACCAGCAAGTCTCCCCGAATGCCCTTAACTTGAGAGATCTCTCCCTTGCAGAACTCCTGCAACTCTTTAGGGAGAAACTTGAAAGGATGGGCACTCCTATGGGATCACCGACTTCCCCTGGCCCACCCTCGAGCCAGGACGAAGTCGTGCTAGAACCTACAGGGGTTAGGGTCGACACTCTTAGCCCAACACCCATGATCGAGAGCCAAGGTCCCATCTACTTCATAGAGGATTCCCTTTCCCCACCTGAGGGAGATGCTTTGCCCTTCGACCCTCATCTAGGGCCTTTCTTGTCTCCTGAGGGCAAACTTGTCATGGGAGAGCCTCTAGCTAGCTGGTTAAGGAAGGGTCCCACTCTAGATGCTTCGATTCCTTGTTACCCACCCATGGAACCAGCTCTACCGGTAGTACCCCTTAACTCCTTTCACACCACTTTTCGGTCCTTCTGCTTTCTTGAAAATGTGAAGGACTTCCTTAGGAGTTTAGATTATCAATGGGAGTTGACTTATATGTTGATGTTAGGGTCTGACCAACCCTATAGTCATAGCTTCACGCTCCCTGCTTTGGGGTCTATTACCTCGGTCTACACCATAGGACATATCACCTCCGAGATCCTTTTATTCTTTCCCATACCCGTGGAGGTTGATTTTGTCCCCTCTTATGGTATCACGGTCCCGAGGGAGGAACCTTGCCTTCCTTACCTTCCTCATAAGCCTCTTGCCCCATACATTAGAGCGCCTGAAGGTGATCATCTGCACCTGGGCGAATGTCGCACATGGGCAAGTATTGTGAATGGACCTATCGAGAGGGTTCATCATTTCTTTGACCCATTCGATCCCCTCCCTAGTGAGCCTCTCGACCCATATTCTTTTCCCCACCTTGTCGAGGAGGTCCACTATCATACACCACCTAGGCCTTCTAGTCAACACCTCACCTTGCAGGCATCCAGATGCCCGAGCTTAGGAGGCCAGGGACACATGTCTCTTCCCCATGTTTCACCATGTCCATCGTCATATAGGGGAGATGTCATGAGTAAGCTTGGGATTATTCATCCTTCTGAGTCTACCATATGTCATAGGACACCCATGCATGATAGATACAACTTTGGTTGTCCAGGTCCTCCCCGTGTTGTCCAATCATGTAGGAGTCATAGGCATGCTAGGTCTGTGTTTGGATGTCCAGGACCACCACTGCATTCACATAGGTATGAGTCAACACAGCTAGTTCGGAGTCTGCATCATCATCACCATATTGAGACTAGCAACACGCGATCTAGAGAATGGGCTGATGCTCATAGACACCCCTGTGAGTTCCAGGAGGGAGATTACGTCATGATCCGGGTTAGACCGGAACGGTTTCCTTCTGGAGCCGTGAAGAAGCTACAGGCTCATGGTGCTGGCCCTTTTAGAGTCGTGAGGCGAGTCGGATCCAATGCATACGTTGTAGACTTGCTAGAGGACTATGGTATTAGCTCCACATTCAACATCTCGGACCTAGTCGCATATAGGGACCCAGCAGTGATCCCCCGTGAGTTATTTGGGCCTTCTCCACCTCTTGTGAGCGAGCCACCCCCTGAGAGTCCACTTCCAGCCTTGTCACCTCAGCAGCGTGAGCGAATAGAGTCTATACTCGATGAGCAGATGACTACCACCAGGAGTGGCGCGTACCACCGCTACTTGGTTCGTTGGAGAGGATGGCCCGCGTCTGAGGACACCTGGATCACCGGGGCAGAGCTTGAGAGGATAGATCAAGACTTGCTCGAGTGGTACCTTAGCGACACCGACCCTTACTCGACGGGGTTGAGTTTCTCCCGCCCGGGGAGAATTGGTGAGGACACCCGAGCTAGAGATCGACGCGATGCAGCAGAGTGACATTTCAGATCGTGTGGCATTGTTCGGGACTCGCAGACTTCGCTATGGCTTGGATATGGCCTGGAGATCTAGCCAGGAGCTTTGGATCTTTTATTTACTTCATTCTGGATCTTTTGTAGGCCATTTTGAGGCCAATCAGACTCCATTTGGACCTTATTAAGCTTATTAGGCTAATAGGGAGGTTAGTGGGCCACCTTGGTTCACTCTTCAAGCCCATTTGGGCTAGGCGCCTAGGAGAAAGCCCATATTGGGCCTTTTTCTCCTTGCTCCACTACCCAGACCCGTTATCTGGGGATCCATTAGGGTTGGAGAAGGAGGAGGGCGCACCCACCCTTCCCACCTCATGGGAGGTGCGCCCCCACCTTCCCTCCTTTCTTTTAGGAGGCAAGTGCGCCCCCTCCCCTATTTTGTAGGATTTGAATTTATTCCCCCCTTTTTGTGTATTTCTTTTAGGCAAGTAATTAGGGTTTCTTTTCCATGTACTTAAGGGGTCTTGTAATTCATTTTGGAGGTTAGAAAATTGAAGAAAGAAATTGAGTTTTGTGAGAAGAGGTCGCAGCCTCCTTCCCACCTCCTTGAGGGTGCGACGCCCTCCCCATCTTCCTCTCTTTTTCCTTGGGGTGCGACTCCCCTCTTCTTCCACCTTTCTTCCATCTAGGGTGCGACGCCCTAGATCCCATTCCTGGAGGCTGCTGCTGCTGGTCAGAGTGGAGGCGACCTCCCTCCTACATCCAGCAAGACTCGGCTTCCGTTCGTGGTGGTGTGGTGTCGACGGGGTGGACCTTCACCTCTTGCTGTCTTGGGCGCTGGATGAGCATCTGCTAGCAGGATTTGTGCTTGAAAGACAAGGTTGGAACTATTGCGTCCGAACCCCATCTCCCTTCCATCCCTTCTAGACTTTTCTTCATCTTCCAGTCCCCAGAATTCCAGAGAAAACCTCGTGTCAAAATTCGTCCGGGAGCGAATGTTGCCTTTGTAGGCCTTTTCGCTGCTCTGGACGCTCCTGGAATAGGCCCGCCTGAACCAGAGCCGCAAAGATCCACCCATAACGCCACCTTCCCCGCCTCAAACCGTTCGAACCTCTTCATAACATATCTTCCCCTCCCTGTCCCCGAACTAGCTGCGCAGGTCTCATCCCAAAACTCGCCCATAGTAAAAAGTTCCCTTTGGAACCACTTTCATCACGCGATCTGCGTCTACAGTGTCACCGCGGGACAGAAACACAAACCCTCCAAAGGGGCACCCTTCAAACCTCCAATAACTGGCCTGGGGTTTTGGGAACCATTCCTCCATATATTAAACCTTCTCCAGAAATTTTCCCACGCCCAAAAGACCCGTTTCCCATTGGTGACCATCTCCCCTAGCTTGGGTTCCGGCTCTGACTGCACTGAAGTGCAGAGCTGAACCCCCACTTCCACTGCTGCCCACGCCCAAAGTTCCCTCTGCACGCCGCCCTGCCACTGTCATCCCTTCACCCCACGCCCCTCAGCTAACCACCAGAGAAAACCCAGCCACAAAAGACCCTCGGACGCCTTGGTTCCACCACACTTGTCCGCCTTTGTCCTGCTGCTAGCGCACCGACCAGACAGCACAGGTCCGGCTAAATAAATCGCCACGGCTCCGACGATGCACGATGACTGACGCTGTTTCAGAGGTGTCATTGGGACATCCCTGTTGACGACCCCACCAAGCTTCGTGAGTAGAGAACACGCTGAAGGTGATGCTCAGGCTCGCCTCCCTGCGGCTCTCCCTACGCGCGCGCTGACCGAGCAGCACCCAGCCCGCCGGTTGGGTACTTCGGAGTTCCGCACCGGTGACGACGACGTCCCTCGTCCTCCAGGAGGCTCGGCATCCACTACTACCTCCCACCAGGACGTCAGTACCTCCCACGCAGCCCGTGGTTCGCCGTCCTTGCAGCAGCTCGCAACGGTACCGTGGGCGACGAGCGACACCGACCCCGTGCCCGTCACCCCTCATCGCACGATCACCGGATTCTCTTGCGTAGCCTGTTACCTCCCTGTGAGGAGTGGGCATATTGTGGATTGTACTTAAAAGTTTCTGTACCGGTGGTTGTGTGACTTGGCCGGGCCTCTTCCCCACGCCCCGAGCGTGGAGGTATGCGCTTACTCTTCCCTGGGTCGTGCTTGCTCTTTTAGTATCTTCTCTAGACGCCGCTGCTTGAGTGCTTGTTAGGACCCTAGCTCGTTTACTTTTATCACTGTTGCGGTGAGGGAGTGAGACCATCCCGTGGCTCATCCGAGTCACGAGTGTGGAGTCGACTACCATAGCCCACACCGGTTGTCTCGGCCGTGCGGATCGGCATGCTTCCCTCTTTTGGGGCACTCATGAGTCTCAGTTTCTGGTTCCTTTGGCATAATCCCACCTTGGGAAACTTGAGGTGTCGAGTCACGCTATTCTATCAACGCCAATTGCTAGTCTCTTTTTTTCTGTCTGGTCGCATTTCCATTTAGTGCCCTAGCTTCCTAGGCGTCCCGCATCACCAGACGGCTACTGATGAAGCCCGTGGATGGTGGGACTACTTCCATCGCCGAGAGGATGTATCATTCAGGGTGCCAACCCCGGCTCGTTTGCCCCGAGTGACTCCAGACTTTATCAAGTGGTGGAATGCACGAACGGGCTTTTATCGGAACTTCCGGAAGGATTGCTGGCATGCTGCCGAACGCCATTTTTTAGACTCCCAGCGGGAGCCCATTCTGGATGTTGATCCAGCCTACTTGAAGTGGCTGAAATCTTGGTCCAACACTGAGGTGATGGCATATGTAGAAGCCAGGAAAGCTGCGAAGGGCAAGTCGTCCCGAGCCGACCCGAAGATGCCAGAGATCCAGAGGGATGATTATATCAAGACTCTCTGGGGGCTGTGCCGGGTTAGCAGTGACCGGATTGCTCTTCAGACAATCCCCCTTCCGGTGGAAGAACCTCTTCCTAGTATGGCGAGTTGGTGCCCAGAAGTCGACCATTTTCATCCCTATCGGACCTTCATCGGGAGGGAAGACAGGCGGGCTGACTTGTATGCCAACACCCCCTGGATATTCGCCCTGCTTCATTCTCATGGGCTTTCAATTGCCAGTCCGTTAGAAGCCATTCGGAGCCATCAGCTTCTAATATCCTTCAAGTATGTCGACGGCTGGGGATTCGACCACTTGAGCTTATATCATCACTTGTCCTCCTGTGGCCATGAAGATTTGGCCCAACTGACGGAGAAAAGTGAAACAATTGGTGATGTGTGCTGGCTGATCCGTGAGGCGGCTTCCCGGGACAAGGCGCCAGTATTGCTTTACTGGCCACTCAGTCCTCGATACACGGGGCTGCCAGGTAATGCTTGTTTTCTTCTTCGGCCCTGAAGCTGCTTCTTCTATAGTCAGTGTGCATCTTCTTACTCATGTGTTTTTGCAGCTCGCCTTTCTATGGAAGCGACCCGACACTATAGGGAGTCGATATCTAAGGCGCAGAAGCCTTCATATTTTAATATTCCAGAGCCGGCTCCCACCACGACACCATTACCCCCTGGGGACTCGCGGAAGCGGACCAGGTCCCAGGTCAGGGAGGCCGTCAGTAGGGCTAAGAAAGCCAAGAGGGCAGAGTCCCGTGCTACTCGGGCACGTCGGAGGAAGGCTGTTGAAGAGGAGTCCGCCGCTCCACTTCCTTGGGTTCCATCATTCTCCGAATTCGAGGCCGCATGGACGGAAAGGCCTGAGGGCGAAGGTGACTCATTGTTCTTGTATTGGCTTATTTGCTTGTTTCGGCCGCCTGGGCTGACCATCTTTCTTTTCAGTAGCTGCCGGCACTATCCCCGCCGTTGTTGGGTTGGAGGCGGCAACCGGAGCTGCTGCTGGAGAGAGAGAGGGGGAAGTCCCCTTGATCTCTGTTGAGGGCGACTTGCCTTCACCGACACCTCATCGAGAAACAGAAGGTAATTTGCAACTCGCCCGTAGAGCTCCGTGGCATGTTGTATTTTCAGTCAAGTCCTGACTGTTTATTGTCCTTTGACTCCAGTCGACATTCGGCCCACACTGCTCCCTGAGGTTGGTGCCTCGGCAGGGGTTGTCATCGGAGAGCAAGGGCTTCCAAGGGACCAGCCCCTGGATACTCTGCCGATAGATGTTCCCGAGATGGCGATCGCAGAGGAGGTTCTGGATAGAGGGCCTCCTCTCAGCGGCACGGTTCATGCTCAGGTCCTGGAGATCAGAGAACAAGCAGAAGCATCATCATCCTCCGAGCAAGTTGACTATGGTGGCGGCTCCGGTGATGATGAGGGGTTCCCCATGGTCGACACCGAGGCTGAGAACGCCGGGGCTTCATCAGCTTACGAGAGCGACCTGCCAACGTTTAGCCCTCTGAGGCTATTGGGAGCCGAGCACGGGCCATCATACCCGGCTACAGGAGAAGGGCCAGAATCTTCAGAGGCCACTTTGGGAGGCCTAAATATAGTGCCAGTTGAGGTAGGAAGTATTCTGATTCCCACTTGCAGCACTTCTTTTAATTTTCAAGCCAGCTGGCTGATGTACATATATGGAATGCAGGCTGAGGTGGTACCGCCGGCTATAATGATCCGCATACCCCTTCCAGACGTGGATATGGGTCAGTCGGCCTTCCCACCAGTTGTGCGGCCTATTGCCCTGCGGCTTCCATGGACCTATGCTGCTGCAGCGGCCTCAGAGGAACCCGGTGTGACTACCGAGGTCGGCGGCCCACCCGAGGTTGTAGGGGCTCAAGCCCTGGTTGCTGGTGACGAGTCATTGCTGAAGCCGAGTGACCCCCCGGAAATAGAGGCAGGGGAAATTATTGCAGGCGAGGCTGATATCATTAAAGCTCTGTCGATCATAGAGGGCTCTCCTGCCTCAGCGACCGGTGAGACTGCTCAGGAAGAGCAAGCGCCTTCCGTTGCCGACACGATTGTTGTAGCCTCACAGCAACGGGCGGGCAAGGAAGTTGCCATCATGGAGGTTCCTTCAGTTGATGTAGCCGCAATAGTCGGGCCGGATGTGGGCGTCGTACAGACTATGACGTCGACGTCCCTTGGGGTGGCCGACGACATCTGGGCCGAGGTAGATAGCAGGGTAGACTTTCAGCTCCCCGAGACTTCACCACTGGGCGTACAATTTTCTGGAGACATGGTGTGGCAGTCTTTGGATAACCTCCAGCGGGCCATGTTAGCTTCTCCGGACCTGACTTATTTGCAGCTGAGAAGCTTGATAGATCATCTCTCCCGATCGCTTTTGGCATTCGGCTGCCCAATGGATGATTGGACCCCGCGGGTTGTGATGTTGTTAAAACATGCCAACAGGCGGGAGTTCCTCAGTTGAGAGGTTTCTGATCAGCTGACTACCGCGAAGCTGGAGAAGGCAGATTGCCGCACCGCCGTCAGTTCATTGAGGATGACCGTGGGACAGCTGAGAAATCTTGCCAGCAATATCTCGGAACGTCGGATGCTCCTCACGGCACGGATGGACGAGTTGCGCTCGGAACTTGCTAAGGTCGAAGCCGAGTTGTAGGAAGGCGAGCGCCTAGAGGTCCAGACAACGGAAGAGGCTGACCTGGCTGAAGGACAACTTGCCTCACTAGACGAACGGTTATCTCAGCTGACAGCCACCGAGACCCGTTTGCAAGAGTTGACACGATACCCTTCGCTGGGCCTTTTAGACTTGGCAGATATCTTCCGGCGCCCTCTACCGTGACCTTGCTTCTTTTTTTCTTTCTTTCTTTTTTTTGTAATGCTCCTTTTGTCTTTGAAGCTCATGTACCCCCGGGGGATGCCCCGGGCAAAAAATGTGTTCCACCCATTCTTATTAAATGGAAATATTTCTTTTCGTCGCCATCAATCGCGACCTTTTTTTTTCTTTTCTTTATTCTGGATGGTCACCCAAACCTAGGGAGACTTGCTGATGGCGCAGGAGAGCGCTCACGCCTCCAGGGAAGGGGTGAGGTGTTCGCTCCACCGCGACGCAGGCGATCCCGGAACAGGGCCCTTGCCAGGGCAGACCATAGGTAGCGCAGGCAGATGCACCTAACGAATCTTGCCGCTGGTGATGAGAGGTGTGTTATGACCCTTGACACGGGTCAAATGTCGATGCCATGATGTTTTGTTGGTCAGCGAGGGCGGAGGGCCCAGGTTAGAGAGTAGTCGACCGATCTTGTCGATGGTGACAAGGGTCGAAAAGGGGTAGACGGTCTTGCCGATGGTGACAGAAATCGGACAGGAGCGACCGATCTTGTCGATGGTGACAAGGGTCGAAAGGGATAGACGGTATTGCCGATGATGACAAAAACCGGATAGGTAGCGACCGCTCTTGCCGATGGTGACAAGGGTCGAAAAGGGTAGACGGTATTGCCGATGATGACAAAAACCGGATAGGTAGCGACCGCTCTTGCCGATGGTGACAAGGGTCGAAAAGGGTAGACGGTATTACCGATGATGACAAAAATCGGATAAGGGTAGCGACCGATCTTGCCGATGGTGACAAGGGTCGAAAAGGGTAGACGGTATTGCCGATGATGACAAAAGCCGGATAAGGGTAGCGACCGATCTTGCCGATGGTGACAAGGGTCGAAAAGGGTAGACGGTATTGCCGATGATGACAAAAATCGGATAAGGGTAGCGACCGATCTTGCCGATGGTGACAAGGGTCGAAAAGGGTAGACGGTATTGCCGATGATGACAAAAACCGGATAAGGGTAGCGACCGATCTTGCCGATGGTGACAAGGGTCGAAAAGGGTAGACGGTCTTGCCGATGATGACAAAAACCGGATAAGGGTAGCGACCGATCTTGCCGATGGTGACAAGGGTCGAAAAGGTAGACGGCCTCACCGATGGTGGCAAAAATCGGATAAGGGTAGTGACCGATCTTGCCGATGGTGACAAGGGTCTAAAAGGTAGACGGTATTGCCGATGGTGACAAAAACCGAAAGGGGTAGCGACCGATCTTGTCGATGGTGACAAGGGTCAAAAAGGTAGACGGTATTGCCGATGGTGACAAAAACCGAAAGGGGTAGTGACCGATCTTGCCGATGGTGACAAGGGTCGAAAAGGTAGACGGTCTTGCCGATGGTGACAAAAACCGAAAGGGGTAGCGACCGATCTTCCCGATGGTGACAAGGGTCGAAAAGGTAGACGGTATTGCCGATGGTGACAAAAACCGAAAGGGGTAGCGACCGATCTTGCCCATGGTGACAAGGGTCGAAAAGGTAGACGGTCTTGCCAATGGTGACAAAAATCGGATAAGGGTAGCGACCGATCTTGCCGATGGTGACAAGGGTCGAAAAGGGTAGACGGTCTTACCGATGGTGACAAAAACCGGATAAGGGTAGCGACCGATCTTGCCGATGGTGACAAGGGTCGAAAAGGGTAGACGGTCTTGCCGATGATGACAAAAACCGGATACGGGTAGCGATCGATCTTGCCGATGGTGACAAGGGTCGAAAAGGGTAGACAGTCTTGCCGATGGTGACAAAAACCGGATAAGGGTAGCGATCGATCTTGTCGATGGTGACAAGGGTCGAAAAGGGTAGACACTAGACGCGTATAAGTGGGATATCGGATGGAGACCCTCGCCCCGACCTCGTAAATGACCTTCAGGACGGAGGATGGTTCATCACTATTCATCATTCATTTTTTATTCACATTACTGACCTAAGCGCCCTTTCGGGTTTTCGCCGAAGCCAGCCCCCTCTTGCTTTTGCCCGCGCGCCCTTTCGGGTTTTCACGCGGCGGGGTACCCGATTTTGCCCGCGACGCCTTTTCGGGTTTTCGCCACAGCTGGGTTATAGCCATTTTTGCACTTGTCCTGATATAGGAACAAGTCTGGCGGGGTATCTCTATTTTTAACCCCATTTTTTCTTTTTTTCTTTCTTTCTTTTTTTTTTTTGATTCGGGGTGCAGGAAAACTGGACCGCAAAATATTGACTGACCTTGTCAATGATGACAAGGATCGAATCTTGTTTCGATTCGTCGACACTGGTTAGATGTCGAAGCAAAGGGGTATGGTCTATTAACAAGGATGTAGGATCCGAGTTAGGGATAAAGATCGAACGATCTCGCCGATGATGGCGAGAGTCGAAAAGGGTTTATTCGTCGGCATGAGTTTGTCAACAGGGACGTAAGGCCCAAGTTGAGGGTAGAGATCGACCGATCTCGTCGAGGATGACGAGGGTCGGAAAGGGTTTGTTCGTCGGCATATGTCACTGCCGAAACAAGAATGGGGTTGTCAACAGGGACGTAAGGTTCAAGTTGAGGGTAGAGATCGACTGATCTCGCCGATGATGACGAGGGTCGAAGAGGGTTTGTTAAAGGATTTCCGGTGGGACTTTGATGATTGTCCCTTTCAGAGTTTTATTGGGTGGAGAATAGGAGAGGCATTTGGAAATTACCACTTTACTGACTCAAGCGCCCTTTCGGGTTTTCGCCGAAGCCAGCCCCCTCTTGCTTTTGCCCACGCCCACTTTCGGGTTTTCACATGGCGGGGTACCCGATTTTGCCTGCGACGCCCTTTCGGGTTTTCGCCACAGCCGGGTTATAGCCATTTTTGCACTTGTCCCGGTGTGGGAGCAAGTCTGGCGGGGTATCTCTATTTTTAACCCCATTTTTCTTTTCCCTTCTTTTTTTTATTCGGAATGCGAGCCGAGAGAGGATAGCTTGATCAGGGCGAAATGCCGCTAACCAAGGAGAGGTAGCTTGATTAGGGCGGAGTGCCACTTGACCAAGGAAAGGGTAGCTCGATTATGGCGGAGTGCCATTTAACCGAGGAAAATGTAGCTTGATTAGGGCGGAATGCCGCTAACCAAGGAAAAGTAGCTCGATTAGGGCGGAATGCCGCTAACCAAGGAAAAGTAGCTCGATTAGGGCGGAATGCCGCTAACCAAGGAAAAGTAGCTCGATTAGGGCGGAATGCCGCTAGCCAAGAAGAGGGTAGCTCGATCAGGGCAGAGTGCCACTGACCGATGAAAAGTAGTTTGATCAGGGCGGAATGCTGCTAACCAAGGAAAGGTAGCTTGATTAGGGCGGAATGCCGCTGATCAAGGAGAAGTAGCTCGATTAGGGCGGAATGCCGCTAACCAAGGAAAAGTAGCTCGAGTAGGGCGGAATGCCACTAAACAAGGAAAAGTAGCTCGGTTAGGGCGGAGTGCCACTAGACCAAGGAACGGATAGCTCGGTTAGGGCGGAGTGCCACTAAACCAAGAAAAAGTGTGTTCCGACCGATCACTCGGGTTGTGTCGGCTGCGCTGCATGATACAGCTTAATGTGTTTTCCGTTGAGGGGAGAGAATTGGATGACTCCTTTGTGGTCTACAAGGACGTAGGCACCCCCTTCATATACTCGACAGACGATATACGGTCCGACCCAATTTTCGACCAGCTTTCCTTTGGGGTTAGAAGCCATCACTTCTTTTCTTTTGACCATTACCAGGTCTCCTTTCTTGAATTCTCGACCCTTGACTAGCTTGTCAAAAGCACGGGCCATGCGAGCTTGGTAGAGCTGGATGTTTTACTGTGCCCGGAGGCGTTTTCCTTCGAGCTCAACGAGTTCTTCCAATCTTCTTTCTGCATTGGTCTGCTCACCACTGACTAATCCGTGTTGGATGGCAACTCGCAATGAAGGCACTTCAAGTTCAATCGGCACTACAGCTTCTGACCCATAGACAAGGGAGAAAGGTGAATAGTCGGTTGGGGTCTTGTAGACAGTACGATAAGCCCAAAGTGCTTCGTACATCCTTTCTTCCCAATCCTTTTTATTAGACTTGACAGTCTTTGCCAGCAACGTGCACAGTGTCTTGTTAAAGGCTTCTGCGAGTCCGTTGGCCTGAGGGTTGTAGGGGGACGATGTCCTCCAGTCAATTTTGTATTTGTCGGCCAGCCGATAAACCTTCTGGTTTCTGAAATGGCTGCCATTGTCAGAGATGATTCGGCTGGGGATTCCGAACCGAAATATTACATTCTGCCGGAAGAATCTTGCAACTAGCTCTCCCGTCACATCTCTTAGTGCTATTGCTTCTGCCCATCTGGAGAAGTAGTCTGTAGCTGCTAAGATGTATTTGCACCCTGATGAAGATGCTGGCAGCGGCCCTACCACGTCCGTGCCCCATTGAGCAAATGGCCAGCTCGGTAGGGTGGGATGCAGTGGCACTGGAGGTCTCCTTGCCACATTAGCATGTTCTTGACATTTCTGACAAGCTTTGGCAAACTTGCAGCAATCATCAAATATAGTGGGCCAATAGTAACCCAACTTTTTTATCTCAATTTTCATTTTCGGGCCAGCCTGGTGTGCTCCAGCTGATCCTGCATGGACTTCCTGCATCACCTATCCTGCTTCTACTGAAGACAAGCAACGGAGTAGGACTTTCCTTCGGGCATCTGCCATAATTCGGAACAAGGTCCCGCTTCTCATCTCGTAAGAATCCTTGATCCTCAGGAGCTTCATTCTCTGTTCCTTTTCTTTTGGAAGTTGCTGGTGTTGAAACCAGCGTAGGAGATGCTCTCGCCAGTCGGGCTGCTGAACCCCTTCGATGACTGCTACTTCCATCTCTTGTTCGTCGGCCAGAACCTCTACTACGCTGGGGACCTATCGGCGGTTGATCACTGTTATATTCAGGCTTGTGTCTGGCGGGACCGCCAATGAATTGGCCAGCTTAGCGAGGGCGTCTGCCTGAGCATTCTGGCCTCGATTGATGTGCTTGATGCTGATGAAGTAAAATCTTGACATCAGGCGAGTTGCCAACTGGTGATAGGGGAGGAGCTCTTGCTTTCGCACCTCGAACTCTCCCTCCAGCTGTTTTATAACTAGCATGGAGTCTCCGAATGCTTCCAGCATCTGAATTCCCATGGATAGAGCAATCTGCAACCTGATTATCAGGGCTTCATATTCTGCTTCATTGTTTGTGCATTGCTTGTTTATGGAACAGGATGTATGCACCACTTCTCCATCTGGGGATTTCAGGACTATGCCTGCTCCTGCTCTGACCCTGGCTGACCCGGTGGCAGAGGTGTCAATTCTGGAAGCGCCATCAAAGTACAGTTGCCATAAGGAGGGCTGTACTTGCGCGGCTTCTAGGGTTTCATCCTCAGGAAGCTCTGGCTCCAACGGGCGATCCCCGGGCACTGGGTGCTCAGCGAAGAAGTCTGCAATAGCCTGGCCCTTGACGGCCTTGCGCGGCACGTAGGAGACATCAAACTCCATAAGGATCACCGCCCATTTGCCTAGGCGGCCTTTGAGTGCCGGCTGGGACATGATATATTTCAGGGGATCCTCCTTGGACACCAAGCTGATTTCATGCGACAACATATAATGCCGGAGCTTTTTGACTGCGAAGACTAGTGCCAGGCAGATCTTCTCAATATAAGTATATTTCTCTTCAGTTCTGACCAGTCTCCGACTGAGGTAATAGAGGGCTTGTTCTTTCCCTTCTTCATTATTCTGGGCCAGCATTGCCCCCAGAGAATTATGTGTAGCTGCTATATACAGTATCAATGGTCATCCTTTCACCGGTGCGCCCAACACTGGAGGAGTTTTCAGGTAGTCTTTTAGCTTGTCGAAGGCTGCCTGGCAATCTTCATCCCAATAAAAGGGGACATCTTTCATCATCAACTTGTGAAAAGGCTGGTATCGCCCTGACAAATTGGAAATGAAACGCCGGATATAAGCCAAACGGCCTTGTAGTGATCTCAGCTCGGAGATGTTCCTTGGCGGGGGTAACCCCTGAATCGCCTTGATCTTTGCGGGGTCTATCTCGATTCCCCGATATCAGACGATGAAGCCCAAGAATTTTTCGCTCGACACTCCGAACGCACATTTCATGGGGTTCATTTTTAGCTCATGCTGCCTCAGCCTCTGAAAAACAATCCGGAGGTCTTGCAGATGATCTTCTTTTCTTCTGGTTTTGACCACCAGATCATCTATGTAGCACTCGACCTTGTGGTAGAGCAATTCATCAAAGATTTTGGTCATTGTGTGCTGATAGGTTGCGCCGGCATTCTTTAGTCCGAATGGCATTCTCTTGTAATGATAAATGCCTTTAGGAGTTCGGAAAGCAGTATGGACTCGGTCGCGCTCCGCAATCCAAATCTGATTGTAGCCGGAAGACCCATCCATGAATGACAGGGCTTCATGGCCGGTTGTAGCATCAATCATGACCTCGGTTATTGGTACCGGGAAATCATCTTTGGGGCAGGCTTTATTTAGATCTCGGAAGTCGACACATATCCGGATCTGTCCATTCTTCTTTTTCACGGGGACGATATTCGCCAGCCATGTGGTGTACTGGTTTTCTTCAACAAATCCCACGTCAATGAGCTTGTCGACTTCAGCGCAAATTTGGGTGATGAGCTCTGGCCTCATGCGCCGCGGTGGTTGCTTCACCGGCTCGGCTTCAGGGTTGATTGCCAGCTCATGTTGTGAGACAGCGGGGCTTAGACCTGGCATCTCTTTATAAGTCCAGGCGAAGCAATCCCGGTATTCTAGCAGTAGTTGAATGTACAGCACCCGTTCTTCTGGGGATAGTTGGGCACTGAGGAAGGTAGGCCTTGGGTCCTTCTCATCTCCCAGGTTGACTTCTATCAATTCATCGACCGTGGCTTGGCCTCCGTCTTCTATTTCTGGAGGCGCCGGTTGGAGGTCAACGAAGTCTGGAACGCCATCTTGAGGGTCGAGCACTTCGACTTCCTTGTCAGACACCGTCAGAGCTTCCTGAGGTTTCTTGATCTCTTGTGCTAGCGGCTGGGTGGATTGTTCTATTAGCAGATCCATTGCCGTTGTAGCTTCCAAGGATGAAAGAGCAGCCTTGGTGTTTGCAGATGAGATTACAGCCATGACAGGCTGGTAACCGTTCACTGCCCGGCTCAGACAGCATGCTGATTTTGTAGCAGAAGTTGAGGAAGTTTCGCCTTCTGGGACAGTTGTATCTTCCACAGAAGTGGCTTTTTCTTCTCTGGTAGCTGGCTCCCCTTGATTGGAGTCGACCAAGGCCTCCCTGATTAGCAGAAAGGGTGTTGAAGTTGTCATTAGTAGGACCCCTGTAGAGGGAGAGACCCCTACTTCTTGAATGTCTTCGGCTTCGCTGCTGCTAGCCGTATCTAATTCGGCTTGAAAGGCCGCTTCTTCAGGGTGAACCTACTCCCAGCATCGGCAAGGGGCCGAGGTTTCTGCTTCTTGATTTCGGGATTGAACGAGTTCAAGATATTCGGCTTCCGCCGGATACTCATCAAAGGTTGCCCCCAGAGGGCTATCTTCAGTAGGATAGAAGGCGGAGATAGTATCCACCTCGTATCACCCACTGTAATAGTAGTCTTCCAGGGTGAAGCCCAACCCTGGATGTTGAGAGACACGCCTCATTTCCTTATCCAGATTTGCAGGATACCACATCTTCTGGAAAGCTTCCTTGCGTTTCTGAGACTGATCGGGAGGGATGTGTTGCTTTTGAAACATCCTGGCCGTTCGATCAGTTGTAAATGCCAGGCCCTGAACAGGAACCCGCGGGTTGGCTAGATCCTCAGGGAGGCTGCAGTCTGTGTCTTCCTGAGTGGGATGCTCCTCAGCTGTATAGAACAAGCTGCTGGGCCCATCTTCCTGTGTCACCTCCCAGGCTTTGAAAGGTTCGACAGTGGGATCATTGAGGCCGGAGACTGGCTTGGTGAGGCCGGCCGGGACTCCGATGCGGTCGTGCTGTCGATCGACATGTACTTCCTTAGCTTTGGGGTATAATGCTGGGGGTGTCACCCTGCCGACATTTCCAGAAGCCGTGATGTGGGAGACCACCTTCGGCTTGACATATCCGCGCGGCGGTGGTGGATACCAACCGTCACCCGATCTATTCTTCGATGCCCCTACGGGGGCTTCAGCTTCAGAAACCTTCCGGGGAGACCCCGTATATAGGTTGGCGTCCGCCAAGTGACATTCAAACACCTCGAATGGGTGGATGTCAGCAAATATCCTCTCCTCCTTCCCCTGGAGGCTGTATTTGATGCATTGGTGGAGCGTGGAGGGCACCGCCATATTTTCATGCAGCCATGGGCGGCCGAGCAGTGCTTTGTAGGAGGTGCGAGAGTCAATGACATGAAACTGCACCGTTGTAGTGAAATCTGCCAGGGTCAGTGTGAACTCTGCCACCCCCATAGATACTTCACATTTTTGGTTGAAGCCAGCGATACGCATATCCCCGACTTTCTCGAGATGCACATTAAAGTGGTACCTCTCGTATATTCTGTATGGCAGGATGTTGACTGCTGCACCAGGATCGATCAGAATCCGGTTCAGTTCTCTTCCATTCAGATGCCCTTTCATATATAGCGTCCTGTTGTGGCTGGCGGTAGGCAGTAGCATGTCTTCTGGAGAGAAGGTCATACTGGCTTCTGGTATAGCCTCAGCTATGCAGGCTTCAAAATGAGCAGGCGTCTGCAGAGCAGTGATGATCGCCTGTCGAGTTTCTTCACTCAAAGAGAGAATTTCCCAGATCATAAATCGAGCGGGGAGCTTCTTGAGCAACTTCATTATTCGGCTCCCAGCCCGGACATTGGAGAGCTTCATCTCTTCAGCCCATCTGGGCTTGGGGAGGTTTTGATTTGTGGGTCCAGACGGACCTGCTTCATCTTCCTCAGACTCGGCACCCTCTTGACTGGCACCGGCTGTCGGGTCTTCTTTATTAGCTGCTGTAGGGCAAGCTCCATCTGCATTTGCATCCTCAGTAGATTGCGCTGGCTGCGGGTGAATGACCCCAGGTGTAGGGTTAGCCTCTTGGCAGGGCTGCTTCCCTTTTGACATCTTCATAAATTCAAGGAATGAAGGGACTGACTTGCCCCCACTCTTGTTGTATAGGCCTGACGGAGGAGGGATTTGGGCTCCCTTAACTTCCGGCGGAGGCGTCTTGTAGGGTTGCTCCCCTCTGAACATAATGTTGTGATTGGGTGGTGGCTGGCGCCCCCATTTTCGGCCTGACCGAGTGGCATGCGCAGCAGTTGCGGCCTCGGCCTTGCCTCCCCCAGCATGGGGTGTGAAGCAAATTTCTTCTTCTTCCTCTTCTACGGGTAGGTTGAAGAGTGCTGACAGGGTATTGCAGGAGACGACCTGTATTTTATGGGCCCCAGCGGCCTTTCTTTTCTTCTTCTTTTGCTTTTTTTTCTTTTTGGTTTCTGCAGGTGCTTGCCCCCAGAACAGGTTGCTCTCTTGAGGTGGTGCTGCTTCAGCTTCCTCCCCTTGCTTGAGTGAGAGTTGCTCCAGCTCTTGCCATGGGACGTGGTCCCATACCAGCAGAGGTTTCAGTTCAGGCTGCACATATTCATCCAGCCCTTCAATTAGGTGTTGCAGTCGAAGGACTCCAGGATTGGTTTCCTTGATTACTGGAAGCGGAGTTTGTCTCCTCCTGTTAGGTGTATGTATTCTGACAGCTGTAGGTGGAGTGACCCATACGGGTGCTACCACTGGCGGAGCAGGCCGGGGTGTAATGCCACGGATATGTGCCCCCTCTTTTGGGCGAGGTGCCCTCTTCTTCTTGTGCTTCACAGGGATTTGCTGCCACCCCTGTTGTTCTTTCACGGGCTCCAAGAAATGGATTTCGTAGGTGCTCCGTGTGCTTGCTTCAGAGATCTCCTCGGGTAATGCCTGGTAGGGGGAGATCATGTTGATTGCTGCCCTCCTGAAAGGGGCTTCATGTGGCTGAGGAGGGTCTACTTTGTACTCTCCCAGCTCTATCTCATTCTTTTTCACCATCCCTTCGATGACGTCTTTGAAAACATAGCAGTCTTCGATTGGATGTCCCAACATCTGGTGGTAGGGGCAGAATCTCGGACTGTCTTTTCTTTTCAGGTCCTCCGGCCTCCTTGGTTCGGGCAGAGTGACCATGCTGTATTCTGTTACCCAGTCGAACAGGACTCGGGTCTTGTCTTTTGGAAAGGAATAAGCTTTTTTCATTTTGTCCCTCAGCGAAGGACCTTCTTTATCATCTGGAGCTTTCGCAGGTTGCGGGGGAGCCGCTTTCTTGCCTTTCTCCTTCTGTTGTTCGAACGCCTTGATATCAAGCGCATTCGCTTCTTTAGGTGTGGGACGCCGTTCCGCAGCCTTGCCTTTCTGGGCTGTGCTGGCAGTCGACGTCGGGACAGGCTTGGCTAGAAAGGCCTCCACCTCAGCCACCACATTATTCAGCCGGTCGAACGACCGAATTTCCATACCAATCATCTTTTCCAGGACCTCCCTCCTGAGGTTTTGTTTACATATTTGCACAGCGTCCTCTTGATGCGGGGGCCGCTTGCACCTCATTCCGAGGTTCTTCCACCTCTTGATGTAATCAAGGGCTGTTTCATCTGCCCTTTGTTTTGTTGAGTAGAGTTCGGCCACTGTGACCTCCCTCTCTGTGACATGGAATCTTTCTCTGAACGTCCTCTGCATATCCGACCAGTCATTAATTGACCCGGCCGAAAGGCTGGAGTACCATTCAAATGTGAGCCCCGTCAGCGAGGACCCGAAGAATTTCAGCATATATGACTCGTCGGTGGCCAGATCACCCATAACGGTCATATAGTAAGCAATATGTTCTTTAGGGGATCCTTTCCCGTTGAATTTATCAAATTTAGGCGGCTTGTTGACCCCCGGGGGCAGTCGTTTAGCCGCATGGTGTTGTGGGTAGGGCACCCGATAGGCATCGAACGCGACGTAGTCGCCTTCACTCTTCTCTGCGAGCTTCAGCTCAATCATCCTTTCCACCATCATCCGGTTCACGACCGTGGGGTCAACCGGTTCTGGATAGAAGTGTGCTGGCTGCAGGTACGGGGTGACCAGGGTGGTCGCCTATGGAGGACGCAGCAGCGGGGGTGTCGGGTGCACCTGGGGGAGCACTGGAGGTAGCAGCGGCTGAGGCTGTGGCGGCCGCTGTTGTGCAGTCGCCATGCTTGGTTCTGACGGCTGGGACAGTGCGTAGAGCAGTGGAGGGTCATCTCGACGAGCCGCTCCCCGGGATGATTCACCCTGGATTTCGGGTGGTTTAGAAGCTGATGAGTGCTCAGTCTTTTCTATCAGCTGTTTCTTCAGGGAATCTATTTCCCGTTGATATTTTTGCAGCAGCATCAGAACTGATGGATCTATAGTGGTGGGGACACCTTCTGTTGTTTCCCCGGACGTACCCTCAGGCTGGATGTCGAGGAGTACGTCGTCTTCTTCTTCCGTCATCACCACATTAGCGGTCAAGACGGGGGCTTTATCATCCCAGTGGAGGTAGACCTGGGGTTGTTTCTCTTCCATCATCGTCAGGAGCCCTCTTGCTGCTTCTGTCCTGCGGGTAGTTGGCCCCGGCCGTACGGCCAATTGAGCCAGTTCTTGGGAGTCTTCAGGAAGCTTCCCATATCGACTGGACACACCAGCCATGTTGCAAGTGAAAACCTACATCCTTCTTCTTTGTCGATGGATCCTCCGCCTGGCTTGTTGCGGAAAGGTCAGCCTATCGAACACAGAAACTCTTCTTCTTTCTTCCCGCTCGGGGAAGGCTTCATCGGCTTCGATCTCAAAGCCGTCATCGTATCCGTTGTCGTCGACCGACGACAGCATCATACTATCTTCCATCTCTTCTTCATGTGCTGCCGATGGGCAGTACTCTTCCTCAGTGGCGATTGTTTGCATCAACCGCTGCTGTCCGAGTGAGGGGTTGCCTAAAACTCGGAAATAGCTTCTGACCAAGCAGGTCATTTCTTCTCGACCTCGTTCTTGGTGTAATATGGGAGAGAGTGGTCGGCCTCCAGCAGGAGGAAAGTAGGCCAGTCAAGCTCTGTCGGTTGGCTGTTGGAATCTTCGCCCCGTGGCAGGGACGTTGGCTTGACGGGCCGCAGCCCGGAAGCTTCTGTGGCGCGGAGGATCTGCAACCACCTCTTCTTTCATCTTCGGGGGTAGGCCCCTTTCTCTTATCACTTCCGCATCATCATTCACAGGATGGCGGCGGCTGGGTGTCAGCTGGTGGACAGGTCGGGTCCGTTTGGGAACCCACACCTGTTTGAACTTCCTCGGCTTGAGTGCCGGGTTTCCTTGGCCATGGTGGCCGGCTTCTTCCATTTCTGCCCTCCTTCCAGTAAGGGCTTGATATGTGTTGTGGACAGGAACGTTGGGGATGACTCGGTCCGGGGTCACCCGTGCCGTACGTCCGTTGAGGAAGACGCGCATGCCTCCAACCAGCATTGATTTCCCGGACAGAGACACAGTTCCGGTGATCACAGTAGCGTTCCTGCGGACCTGGCGATGCTGACGTCCTCCAGGGTGTTTGTTGGCGACAGCGGGGTGCATCCCACGTACAACGTGGTGCACCATGTAGCTAGCGGCCGGGGCCGGATTCTTGAGCAAGTCGTCGCAGCGGGGGACCTTCAGAGGCTCCATCTTCTCCACGACTTCCTCGGTAGGTTCTGGGGCTTCGACCTCCAGGATATCGACGAAGGCTAACCCCAAGAAGTTGGGGAAGCCTACCGCGGCAGGGAAGCTGCCGAATTCCATGGGTACCGCCAGGTACCCTTGCGCGTGTCCAGTGACTATCGACTGATCGAAGTCGACGCCAGCTATTCCATGAGTTGTCATTATTTGCCTACAAAGACAAACAGGGAAATAATCTGTAGCCTTTGAAAGGGCTTCGAAGCCCGGATATCTCGGCAAAGAGATGAAAGGTGACACTGGTCCCACCGGGCGTGCCAGACTTGTTTCAGCGTGTTTTTTTCTTTCCTTTTCGTTCGCGTATCGATCAACCATTTGACTAACTGGTAATCAACTGACTGATTGACGACGCGGGCGTGCCAACCACATGAGTGATGATTTTATTGTGCGCTCATTCTGACCCATGTCGGGCGAATGTGAGGTTCGGTCGGGACCAGCAGTCCGCCATACCATAAAGGCTATGGCGTTAATTACATCCCCCACGAGGAGGGAACACCTTTGATTAATTGCCGAGATATCGGGCTGTCAAAGCCGGAATAAAGGGTACAGAGCAGGCAAGTGATCATGCAGGATGATACGATTGACTACACACGATTTATTAGGGTGGACCCTGGTACACGGCGGAGGACTTAGGCTCGAAGGCCACCTTCACGCGTAACAAAGCCTCCAATCAGGCGTAACCTGACCTTCTGGCAATGTTATTTGATATACCAAAGATGCACACATTCGGGCATGCATTAACGTGACATGAATACTCGGACCAAGACGTGACGGCAAGGATTCGAGACATATCGATTCAAGCTTGAACATGCTAATTTTATTTAGTTTATTTGGTTGAGGAGCTTGCATCCTTCTGTGATTAGCGTAGGAAATCATCCCATGAGTGGGAAAAGGGTTAGAATGATGCGACGACACGATTCGGAAGGAAACCGGTGCAGTGCATGCGAAGAAAGGGGCTAAAACGCTTGAAACGGTGCCCTGAAACGTAGTTAAAAGGTTTAAAACGGCACCAGAACCGTAGCAAAAGGGGGGAAACTTCTGTTAAAACGGCGTGGGGAGCTGCGGATCGCCGGGAAGGGCGCGCCGGAAAGAGCGCACCGGAAAGGGCGCGCCGGGAAGGGCGCGCCGTTTTAAGGCGTTATCGCGCATGAACGCGCCGAATTAACCCGATTTCATGGAAACAGAAGCTTCGTCAGTTTATTCATGGGTTTATTAAAAGGTTTTTGGAGGATTTTGAGAATTTATTGAGTTGATTATTCATCGGATCGGTCCCGAGTCATCCAAAGGTCAAATCACGGGTTCGCGCGAGGTCCGGACTCGAGCGCGGCGATTGTTCCGAGTTTAGACTCGTTCGAGCCGGAATTTCGGCAGCATCTCCCCATCCCAAAGGATTGTTGGGGAGACACAGGGAGTACTCACGTGGCGGAGTAAACCCCTAAAAGCCGGGTGGCGCAACGGCGACCGGCAGACCCAAACGGATAGGAAGACCCCGAGGGCTAGCCTGCTAGGGGCACCGAGTCCGTGGGTAACAGTGAGTGAGTGAGGCGACTCGATATGGGAGCGAAAACCCCGAGGGCTAGCCTACGAGGGGCACGCGACCCGAGTCACCACAACACTCGAATCGGGACGACCGATTAGAGAAGGGAACCCCGAGGGCCAGCCTACGAGGGGCACACGCATCTCACGGCCACCACAAAGTCCATTAGGGACTGTGGATTTGAGATGTCGGGATTAACCCGTTTACTATTCACTCATTAATCCATAGGAGATTCGTCACTGCTGGACGTCCCCCGGTGGACAGAGTGCTATCAAAACGGAACAGTGGGGGATGTTCCCCCTCCCCGGGTTACTGATCCACACTAATGAAACAGTAGAACGGAGCTGTGAGATCATTCGCATAACCAGCAGGCCAAAACTAATGCCTGTAGATATGCATACATTCATGCACATGCATGTTCACAAATCAAAGAAATATTCATCAAGGAATGTTCAGAAATAATAACGGGAATGTGGGGACGCCCTTATTTCCCTCTGTTCACGGTCGAGAACAGAAAGGGTATTACGAGGGCGGCCCAGACAGGTTGGAGGAACCCATGCATTGACCCGCCTTACACGGTGAAAATTCCTAGCATTCGATCGGAAGAGAAAACCCTCGGGGAGGGGAATCAATGTAGCCCTTGCTGTAGCAGGGCATAAAGCGTCGGGAAGATGGAACACGAGTGAAATCGTTCGGCCAAAGGAATGCACAATGCTTTGCGTTCATCCTCCACGGCGCCGGCATCATAGTCGGACGCCGCTTCACCGGCTACGGGGAAGAAGAGGAAACAAAAAGAAAGATCTATAGGAAAAGGAAAGCAGCATTCATTCATGATATAAGCAACAGGGAAAGGAAGTGCACAGAGCATCGCTTCGGCGCCGGCGTTGTCGCCCGGCCGCCGTTTTCATTAATATAAGGGACTCGGTACAAACAGAGAGGATCGAACAGAAAATGTTGGTGAGAGAGGGGAGGTCAGGCTCATATCATCGCCCCTCCCCTCACTCACTTACATTGTATCAGGGAAGAAAACCCAGGAAGAATAGGGGGAGCTCCACCGGGAGGAACACAGAGACCCACCTAAACAGACAGAGAGAGAGACTCTTCTTCTTCTCCGACGCCGGAGGATCGAACGGAACAGAGGACGGCGGTGGCGGCCTGAGAACCCTTGGAGAAAACCTTCTCCTCTAGAAACCCTCCCCTCCGAAACTCTGATTGGCGGACCTCAGGTCCTTTCTATTTTCTTCTGGCTATCTCCCTTTTTTTTCTCTTCTTTTCTTCTTTTTTCTTTATGGATCCGATCTCCTCTCTTCTTTTTTTTTTTGGCCAAAGGCAGGCTATATATAGCCTTGTGGTTAATTCGGCGCCCCAGGAAGAGGCGCGCCGGATTGACGGCGCCGGGGAGAGGCCCCATTTGGCCTTTGCGCGCCGGTTCGACGGTGCCGGGGAACACCCCCTATTGTTCTTTGCGCGCCAAGTTTGACGGCGCCGTTTTAACCTGTTCACTTGGCGTGTTCAGTCCGGTGGGCCCGGAGATGATTCCAGAAGCTCCCGTCGACTGTTCCTCTCGCCCTGGCCATCGAAGGGCCTTGATGGGGTGTTGACGAAGCTCTTGATGGGACGGACGGCCTTAAACAAGACTTTGTGTGTGTCTGGTCCGAGCACACGGGTGTCCTGCTGATACAGCCTTCAGCACTCTGATTTGTGCTTCTGGCTGAGACGGACTCGTGCTCGAAGCTTCCTTGCAGGATGACGTTACATCCTGGATAATTCCACCTTGAACGGTGATCAATCGGCCACTAACGGGCCCACTATGGCGAGAAGCCGAACCCGTGCCGGGTAATCGGGGTCTTCTACTGACAGAACCTTCGGCCCCTTGTTGCGGATGACCGAGGACATTCTTCCTCCTTAGGAGAGTCATTGGGTAGACTGTCGTCCTTGGTCGGGCGACGGATGCGGGGTAGCGGCATGACGAGGTCGATGCCGGATCATTGGGCAGGCTTGATTGCGCTGCCGGTTGGTTGCGGGTTCACTTCGACTCTCCTGAGGTAAAGTCCCCGACGTTCCCTTCAAGGTGGCTCAGGGCTTTGTCAGCTTGAGGGGTTCTCTTGATAAGTTGATCTTTATCGGCTTCTGTGCTTCAGTGGGCCGTATCATTCATCTCTGAGGCTCGGTTGCCAAAGGATCATATTTTGAGTGCCAACAGCTGTGTCTTAGGCAAGTCTGTACTTCGGCTTCATTCGCTCAAGTCTATAAATTCACAGTGATTCTTCAATGTCTGTACAACGTTGAAGCCTTCACAAGTCTGTACACTGCTTGAGCCTCACCAAGTCTGTACATCGCTTCAAGCGATTCAAGTCTATACAGACTGCCTTCACATTCAGAGTCTGTACATCGGTCCAACAGTCGATCGTCTCATTCAGAACTTTGCAAGTCTGTACAGCCGAGCGTCTCATGCATCGTCTCACTCTGGCAAAGTCTATACACTGGCTCAAGCTCGTCGAAGTCTATACATCACTGTTGGGCATCAAGTCAATACATTGTTCACCGTCTTATTAAGAGCCTTGCTTCAAGTCTATACATTGTGTTGTTCGACCACAACTCTATACATTCGGTTGTTTTAACTTGAGTCTTCAGTGCTCACAACACACTTGTTCCAAGTCTGTACACTGGTTAGACTTCGTGAAGTCTATACAGTGGCTGAAGCTTTGTAAAGTTTGCACATTGGTAAAGCTCATTTGCATTGTTCATCACATGTCTATACACTGCCTTTCATGAGCTTATCCACTAAGTCTATACACTCGTTCTCAAGGCTTCAAGTCTATACACTGTGTTGCATCACACGCTTTAGCTAAAGTCTATACACCCGATTCCCTCATGCATTTCACAGAAGTCTACACATTCTATCCTGTTATGATAATGCATTCATCAGCAAGTCTATACACTGAGAGCGCATGTTGCAAGTCTATACACCCTCTCAGTGTACATACTTGATCATTTGCTGTTCTAAAGTATATACATTCGTTTGCTTATCACGCTGCATCTTTTAAGTCTGTACACTGCCGCTTATTCATTAAGTCTATACACTCTCTCACGATTGTACACACTTACTCAGTTGTTGTTTCTAAAGTATATACAGTCGTGGTTGTATGACTGAACTAACTAGTCATGTTTTCATTTGTCTCTGCCTGTAGAGGATTCAGACTAATGAGAGCACGTGATCCAAGAATGGATAAAGGCCCAGGATCGTGACACGTGTGCTGAAGCTTGCTGGAGAGCTGCCACGTGGTCCAAGGTTTGGGCGGGAGCTGTGGAGACCACACGCGCCCAGTGCTGCTGCTGATATAAATAGAAGGGTTCGTCTTCGGATGAAGATATATAGAAGTAGAGAGAAAAAGGGGAAAAGTATATACAGTGAGAAACCAGCAGCAGAAGAAGAAAAAGAAGAAGAAGAGAAAAAGTAGAGACAGAGAGAGAGGTTGCACGATGAGTGTCAGGAAAAGAAAGAGAAAAAGAGGAGGAGCAGAGAGATAGTGAGAGTTCGTGGAGAAGAAGAAAGTAGTCTCGACTGAAGATCTGTCCACTGGACCGTGGATCAAATCCAGGCCAGTCAGCTCCGATGAGAGCCACATCTGATGTTCCTTCATTTACAGCTTGTGTTCGCTGTGTTATTTTCATTTCTTATTTTTCCTTTTATTCGATCTGATTTACTGTGTTCTTCTGATCCTCTAGACTGAGGTCGGGTCCCTCCGGTGTGTGGAGGAAGGGAGTATTACTCTAGTTTCCCTCTGGGTTGCAGAGGAAGAGAAATCGGTGATCTCTGGTGTTGTTAGTGACAGGTTGTCATTAACAGTTTCCCTCCGGTGTGTGGAGGAAGGGAGAGGACTCTCCGGTTGTGTTCTAACTGGGAGCTAGAACATGTTTCAAGTTCTGTGGGTAGCAGAACTTGGTTGAGGGATTTGTTTCCCTTGGTTGTTCAAGCTGTGTGGCAGCATGTTGTTCGCAGACTGAGTCTGCAGTGTTCTAGCATTGTGCTAGTGGAAGCCTCACTCCGGTTGGGAGTGAGGGGTGGATGTAGGTCTGTGGACCGAACCACCTAAAAACCCTACTGTTCTGTGGTTTGCTTGTGGTGTGCTCTTCCATATCTTCTATCTGATTCACAGGTTGTTTGAATAGTCTTGTTTCGAGTTACAGTGGCCTTGAGCTTCACTTCTTGGTAAGTGAGTCTAGTTTGCATTGTACTGTCATTTGGCATTAGACTTCATCTGGTTCCACTAGTATAGTCAGCAGCTCATCTAGTCGATCAAATGTCTATTTGAACTCGATAGGTTTTATTCTGCAACTGTATCTAGTAGCAGGCGAATTGTTTAAATTTGGGCAATATTCTTGAAGGGGATACATTCACCCCCCCTCTGTATCGATCGCACCATCCCAACACAATCGACTGACCGAGTCAGATCGAGCGCACAATAAACTATCATGCTAGTGACTGGCACGCCTAATTAATAGACCAAAGAAATCAATAACAAAATATCCTAATAAAATCCCCATCGCAAACAGTCTGGCACGCCCGGTGGGACTAGAGTCTCCCTTCATCTCTTTGCCAAGAGAGGATACCTTCGGGGGCTTCCCCCAAGAATACTGATTGTTTGTCTGTTTGTCTCAAGCAAACGATGACGTCATACGGACTCACCGGTGTTGGCTTCGGCCCCGCAATCGTCGCCGACCACGCGGAACACAGGTACCTTGTGGTGCCCATGGTTTTTGGTTCCTTCCCACCAGCTGTAGGCTTCCCCAACTTCTTGGGGTTGGCCTTTGCCGACATGCTACAGACGAAGTTCTCAAGGCCCGCAGAAGAGAAGGTTGCAGAGAGGGTCGAGGCTTCGAAGGCTTGACACTGTGCTGGCTCACCTACCAGCCCGATTCAAGTCGCCAGCTGCATGGTGCATCATATTACTCACGGGGCCCGCCCCGTCCCTGCCAAGAACTTAGGGAGGCGCCGACACCGGAACCCTCGAAGGAAAGTTGATGCTGCTGTGACCGGACGTCTCTCCGCATCTGGCAAGTCTATGCTGGTCGGTGGCCTCCGCATCTTTTTGGATGGACGTAAGGCTCGAGTGAGCCCGGACCGGGTGATCCCTACAGTGCCAGTCCACAACTCCTATCAGGCTCTTGCTGGAAGAAGAGCCGAAGAAGAAGAAGCCGGCCGCCATGGCCAGAGAAGGTTGGCTCCCAAGCCAAGAAGGTTCAAACAGGTTTGGGTCCCCAAAAAGGTCCAGCCTGTCCAGCAAGAAGCTCCAGTGTAGTACCACCCCAGGTTCACCAGAGTAGAAAAGAGCAAGAAGAGGGACCCTGTCCCGAGGAAGGAAGAGACAATAGTTGATCCGCCACGTCGAGAAAACTTTAGGGCCTACGCCCGACAAGCCAACATCCCCATTGTGGGAAAAAGATTACAGCAGACTACCGAGAGGGCTTGGTTTGCTTACATTCCTCCGATGGGAGGTCGACAACTGTCCCCGACCCTGCACCCAGGCCGAGGGCAAGAAGAAATGACCAATATGGTCAGAAGTTATTTTAGGGGGTTAGGCAACCCCTCTTTGGGCCAACAATGGCTGTTGCAGGCAGCCGCAGCTGAAGAAGATCGATGTCCATTAATGGCAGTGGGAGAAGAAGAAGATAGGAGGATGACATCATCGGTTGATGACAATGGATATGAAGACGGCTCTGATGTTCAAGCCGATGAAACTGCTCCCCGCCAAGGGGAAAAGAGAAGGATCTCTGTGTTTGAAAGGCTTACCTTCCCGGGGAATGTCAAGAGGAGGGTTCGCAGACAGAAACGAAGGATGCAGATTTTCACATGCAATATGGCCGGGATAGATGGCCATTATGGAAAATTGCCCGAGGAGTCTCAAGAGTTGGCCTAGCTAGCCGGAAGACCGGGGCCGAGCACTCGAAGAGTGGAGGCCGCAAAAGAGAATATGGCGGCGACCGAAGGAAAGCAAGCCCTGCCTCGCCTCCAACAGCATGACAAGGCCGTTATTCTCATAGCAAATGTGATAACGGTAGGTGAAGAAGAAGATGTCTTGCTTGACATCCTACCTGAGGGTGCATCTGGCGAGACGACAAAGGCCATCCCCAGTACAACAGCTATGGACCCGACCATACTGATGATGCTCCAAAGGTACCGCCAGGAGATAGAACAGTTGAAGAAGCAATTGACGGAAAGGACAGAGCAGTCCTCTGCCTCCAAGCAGCCTGATGTGCAGGCCGAATCATCAAGGGGAGCCGTCAGCAAGAACGACTTCCCACCACTCTATACCCCGCCTCTGCAGGCGGAACCAAACTTGGCGATAACTCAACAGTGCCCATCACAGCCGCTGGCTCCACCAGTGCTGCCACAGGTGCACCAGACGCCTCCACTGCTGTGCCCTCCTCCACAGGCGACCACCCTGGTCACCCCCTACTTGCAGCCGACGCACTTCTACCCAGAACCGGTCGACCCGACCATCATGAGCAAGATGATGGTAGAAATGATGATCGAGATGAAGCTCGCTGAAAGGGCTGAAGGTGACTATGTTATATTCGATGCATATAGGGTTCCATACCCACCGTATCATGCTGCCAAGCGGCTCCCTCCCAGGATTAGCAAGCCGCCAAAGTTCGACAAGTTCAACGGGAAGGGATCCCCGAAGGAACATGTTGCCTACTACATGACCGTCATGGGTAACTTGGCCACCGACGAGTCATATTTATTGAAGTTCTTCGGGTCCTCACTCACAGGGCTCGCCTTTGAATGGTACTCCAGCCTCCCGACTGGGTCGATCAGCGACTGGTCGGACATGCAGAGTATATTCAGAGAAAGATTCCACGTCACAGAGAGGGAAGTCACAGTGGCTGAACTCTATTCAACAAGATAGAGGGCAGATGAGACCGCTCTCGACTACATCAAGAGGTGGAGGAACCTCGGGATGAAATGCAAGCGACCCCCGCACCAGGAGGACGCTGTACAGATCTGCAAATAGAACCTCAGGAGAGAGGTGCTGGAGAAGATGATTGGCATGGAAATCCGATCGTTCGACCGTCTGAACAATATTGTGGCCGAAGTGGAGGCTTTCTTAGCGAAACCGGCCCCTACACCAAATATTCCTACTGCACAAAAGGGCAAGGCAGCAGAACGGTGCCAGGCACCGAAAGAAGCAAACACCCTTGATATCAAGGCGTTTGAACAGTGAAAAGATAAAGACAAGAAGACAGCTGCTCCTCAGCCTGCCAAGACCGGAGAGGGCGAAGAAGGCCCATCCCTCCGGGATAAAATGAAGAAGGCCTACTCTTTCCCAAAGGAGAAGACCAAGATCTTGTTTGACTCGGTTACCCAGTATGATAAGGTCACCCTGCCTGAGCCGAGGAGGCCGGAGGACTGTGGACGCCAAAAAAAATGTCGATGAGGATCATACGGCATGCACGTCTCGACATTCGAGCGCGAGTCGAAGACGGAAATGCCGAATAAACCTCACGCCTCGCCCGATCAGGATGAGAACTCGCTTGGTGGTCTACTACCTGCTAAGGAAGCCCCCCAAGCGGAAGATACAGCTACAACGCTCCGACCGGCCATGCCGAAAGCTGAATCAGAGAAAAGTCAGGAACTCCGGCACAGTCTTGGCATGCACCGAAAGTTACGCAAAGTCTGGGACCAAGCCCCAAAGGCTAAAAATGGAATATTATGGAGGCCACACATTACAACTAGAACATTCCGGGAACGCCAACACTCGAATAAATGGCTGCGACTTCGAAAAGAATCCATTTGAGGCTTAAAACGGCGTGGAAGGGCCTTAAACCGGCGCACTCTAAACCGGCGCGCCCCTTCAACATCTTAATCCGGCACCCCCAAAACCGGCGCGCCCCATTTCCCATTTGCCCTTGATGTTGCCTTAATACGGCGCGCTACTATTCCTTGGGCTTTAAGCCTTTCCCTCTCATCCTGATGCTAATCCGACGCACTCACCCCCCCGCACCGGTTTAACCCCATCCTGTCCCATCGTCATCCCGATGCTCTGTTTTGCACCATTATGGCGTGCAGAGAACATTGAATGCCCGACGCTCTGTCTCTGCCTCCGTTCGACAGCACAGAAGCGACAACGGCGAGGCAGGCCCCGGTAAATCTGTGAACATCCCTTCCTCGGATAATTGCCAGGGTACTGCACAAATCAACGGACGACACCATGGCATGTCAACTCCAGATGCCTCAACGAATGAGGAGGAAGATGGCGGGAGTTCCTTCCGTCCGAGCGAAGAAAGGGCAGCCGGCTATATATACTCTGCATGTTCAACAGAGAAGAAGGATGGGCGATTGAAAAGAGAAAAGAAGCTGGAACCCCCCCTGGCTGGCCATTGAAGAGAAGAAGGAAAAGAGAGAAGAAGCCCCGTCCCTGCGCCTGCTAGGTGAAGAAAAAAGAGAGATTGAGCGTGAAAGAGAGAGGTGAGCTCGGAGGGGGAGGAGCTTGTGCCCCGTTCCCCCTCCCCCACCGATGTATTTCTTTCCTCTTTCTTTGATGTGTTTTCCTTGCTTTGGGGTAGATCTCCCCTCCTGTATTTCTTTTCCCCCCTTTTTCCTTGGGGATGAATAAAAAGAATGCTTTCTTTGTGGGCATGGGCGGTGTTCTTCTGCTTCCCTCTCCCTCTCTCTATTTTCTGCTCACCTAGGGCCCTTCGAAGCTTGCTTCTGCGTAGCACACCCTTCGGAGGAACCCGTCAGAAAGGTGAACATTCATGGCCCTTGTGGCAAACACTTGTCCCGTTTGGAAAGTTCCTCACCCGTGAGCTGTGGTCGTTCTTGTAGGCTGGCCCTCGAACGTTCCATACTCACATCTGGGTTCAGACCGCCGTGAGGCTACTCCGATTTTTGAGAGTCTACCCCGGAGCAATCCGAGTGGTGGCTTTCCTTTATCTCTGGCATGTCCCGGTCTAGGGGAGGTGCTGCCCAATTTTTGCCAAGGCTAAGCACGCCCAACAACTGGTGAACGAGTTGAATTAAGGAGGAATAAACCGAGGCCTCTGTGAGCAAACTATCTGAACAAAACACTTAGATGTTCATGTTGTTTCATCAGAATAAATGATTAAAATGGTTAAAGCTCTTAAAACCTCCTCATTACCAGCTTGATCTATCAACAGAATAAGCAAATCAAACCTTGAATCAACCTACGGGTGAAAGGAAAAGAAAAAGCAGTAAACAGAGCTTCAAAACAACCTCTATATAGCTATCCCGGTGCGAGTTAAAACGGCGCGGCCATTGCTCCACCGTGCCGTTTCAACCCTCCTCACAAAATCCCCCCATCTCTTCTCTAAATGCTAAAACGGCGCGCCCTCTCCCTTGCCCTCCGTATCCGGCGCGCCCTCAATCTCTCCCTTGCCCTCCAAAAATGGCGCGCCCTCTCCCTTGCCCTCCATATCCGGCGCGCCCCCAATCTCCCCATTGAACATTGAAACGGCGCGCCCTTGGCCCCTGCGACCTGACCGGGCAGGTCGAACCCCGCGACCTGACCGTGCAGGTCGATCCGCGTGCGAGGGCACACGTTGGGGAGTTTGGGCTCCACACTTAACAACCTGCTTCCCCGGACTGTGTTTGAAGAGAAAAGAAATGATGCCCCACTAGATCGGACTTGGATCTCGGGAGCCCTCACCCGAACGTGGCCATGATCCGATCTTATCCCGGGCTGATAGTTCGTTAGCTCGACCCGTCTTTATCGGGATCCGATCCCGCACCTACATTGAACTTGCCGTACCTACGACAGACATCCGTGTGGTTTTGCCATTATTTTCGACGCTTCAAATGCAGACTCTCGTCCGAACGACGAATGGTCCGTTAGTGGCCGACATATATACCGGGATCTAATCCCGCGCTTGTATTAAACTTGTCGTACTCACGGCATATATTTGCACGGATTCACTCCCATCACCGTCTTCTTTTCTATACGGGCCTTTGTCCGAACATAAAATGGTCCATGAATGATCAACAAAATCTGAATGGAACAAGACAGCTCTTGTCTTCCCCCAACCACACATGTGGGAATATCAATATGACCTTCGTGAGTCACGTCTGGACCTCGGGTTCTCCCCAACCATGGTCATTACCTGACCCACACCTAGGCCTATAGCCAGCTATCTCGGTATACGTCTTTGCTTTGGAATCTAGTCCCGGGACACTTTCCCGCTGCCCTTTGGCACTGGAAATATTAATGATGCCCACGCAACCCTCGTTTGGACCGCGGGAGGCGCCCCCGAAATGGTCCTGACTCGATCTCGCACCGGGCCAATAAACTCGCTGATTTCTGACCACTCTAACAGGGATTCAACCGAATGTCTCCTATCTCTTTGAACAATAAACTTGCCGTACCCCAGCATACATATGCTCCAGTTTTCCCCGTGATGATCACGATTCTCTAAAGACGGACGCTCGTCCGAATATCAAAATGGTCCCTTGAGTGACCGACATATTTCGAATGCTTGTTTCCCTAGACATAGGGCTTTCCGATTGATTCGAGACCGCTATCGGCTTGTTTCTCTCGATATATTTTCCTGGCCATGAGGCCCCTTTTCCCGGCGATTAATCAAGGGTGTTCCCCTCTCCGAGGGGATGTAAATGACGCCGTGACCTTTACGGCGCGGCGGGTTCCAGTCCCGACACGAACCATACAATCGTCTGATTAGTCAGATCGAGCGCACAATAAATCGTCACTTTGTGACTGGCACGCCCACGCACTTAATAAACGAATAAACCAACTGAATAAACTGACTTAAAGAAACAAACAAATGAGCGTGTCGAAAAGTGCATCCACAAGGACCTGAAGAGAAGAGATAGCCCAAGATTTTACCCCTACCACCAGATGCTGGGGCATCCAATTGAAGACTGTTATGTTTTCAAGGATATTATCGAAGGCATGGTGAGAAAGGAAGAAATAGAATTGGGGGAGTACAAGGTCGACCCTCCACAACCACATGAGGCACCCGTAAGAAGAGCCGCCGTCAACATGGTCTCTCTGTATCAAGCCTTGCCTGAGGAGACCGCAGAAGCTAGTACTCAGCATACATATGAAGCCTGCTTTCTGGCCCCAATAAAAGAATAGGAGGGATGGCAGCAAGTCACTGCAAGAGCCAAGAAAAAAAGCCCGCCTCGCCCGACACCGGGGGCACATATTCGTGGCGTCACGCCATGACCCCCTTCACCAGTAGCAACACATGTGTGGACCAATCCGCCAGCAGTTATCCGGATACCTACCCGCAACCGGAGGAGGCAGACTCCGTTGCCGGCAGTCAAGAAGATCACTCCAGAAGCCCGGCGGCTACAGGACTACATAAATGGGCTAGATGAGTATGTACAGCCCGAGCTAGAACCTTTGCTGGTACATGATCATCTCCCGTGGTAGGAGCTGGAACAGCTTTCACTAAAGCAGGAAGAGGAAGCTGACAAAGCATCAGACAGGGATGGCAGCCTGTTCTGGGGGCAAGCGCCAGCCAAAGAAAAGAAAAGAAGACAAAGAAGGAAGAGAAGGGCCGGCAAGGCTACAACGGGTGTGATCCTTTCTTGCAACACCCTCTCTGCTCTGTTCAATTTTCCCGGTGAGCAGGATGAAGTAGAGATTTGCTTCACACCCGCCGCTGAGGAAAGCCAAGCCGAAGCCGCAACTGCTGTACATGCAACCAGGTCAGACCGAAGGTGGGGGCGTCAGCCGCCCGCCAACCATAACATTATCTTCAGAGGGGAGTAACCCTACAAGATACCCCCTCCAGAGGTTAGGGGAGTTCAAATCCCTCCTCCGTCAGGCTTATACAACCAAAGTGGGGGCGGCACTCTCGCTCCTTCATTTCTGGAGTTCATAAAGATATCAAAAGGGAAGCAGCCATGCTGGGAGGTCGAACCGGTAACCGGGGGCAGTCACCCACAACTCCAGCAATCTCCCGAATTGTCAGAAGAGGTAGAAACTCGCCTGGCAGCAGCCAGGAGGTAATTCCAAGCAAAAGGGTGTAGCCTCCGAGTCCGATGAAGCAGGTCCACCAGGGGCCACAGTCCAAGGATCTTCCAAGCCCAGGTGGGCAGATGAAATGAAACTATTCAATGTCTGAGCTGGAAGTCGGGTGGTCAAACTATTGAAGAAGCTCCCAGAAAGATTCACTGTCTGGGAAATCCTCTCTCTCAGTGAAGAGACTCGACAGGCGATCATTACTGCACTCCAGACGCCTGCCCAATATGAAGCCTGCCTAGCTGAGGCACTGTCAGAGACCAGCATGACCTTCACCCAGGAAGACATGTTGCTCCCCACCACCAGTCACAACAGACCTCTGTATATGAGGGGACATCTAAATGGCCGGGAGCTGAATAGAATCCTGGTGGACAACGGGGCAGCTGTCAACATCCTGCCCTACAGGATATATGAGAGGCAGTACTTCAACGTGCACCTACAAAAGGTCGGGGATATGCACATTGTCGGCTTCAATCAGAAGTGTGAAGTGTCGCTAGGAGTAGCAGAGTTCACACTCACTCTAGCGGACTTTGTCACGAAGGTGCAATTTCATGTCATTGATTCTCGCACCTCATACAAGGCGCTGCTTGGCCGCCCTTGGCTACATGAGAATATGGTGGTACCTTCCACACTTCACCAATACATAAAATACAGCATGGATAGGAGAGAGGAAAGAGTATTTGCTGATCTCCACCCATTCGAAGTATTCGAATGCCACTTGGCAGACGCCCCTCTATATGCAGAATGGTCGCAGAAGGCCCCTGCGGCCAAGACCTCTTCTAGCACAACAAAAGCCACTTCCAAAGCAGAATGGTTCCCTCCGCCGCCGCGTGGATATATGGATCCCAAGGTGGTTTCACACATCACTATCACCGGGGATGTAGTGGGGCATCTCTCGCCCTTCACATTTTTTCCACATTGCTCGTCGGCATAGCTCCATTGTGTCCGTCATATTTTTCTGAATCGAGTCATGTAATTTTCATATTTTATTTGAGTCATGTCATTGTAATTTTCCTTTTATTTGAGTCAAGTACCTAGGTCATTGAGTCATCTACCTAAGTTTGAGTGTCATTAGGATTGATTAGGTTGTTATTGGGCCCAATTCATTGGGCTGGCCCATGGGCGCCCCCCCCACCTTCCTCAGTTATTCGTCATTGAGTCAAATGTCAGGGACTTTTTGTAAAATGTGGGTTGCCTATATATAGGACCCCATTCCCCTCATTTTGAACTAATGAATCAATGAATGAATTTTAAAATTCCACTACAATTGTGAGAATCTCTCTCTCTCTCTCTAAGGGGTGGATTCCCCTCTCTCTCTCTCTCTTCTCTCTCTCTCTAAAGGGGGCAAACCCCATTCTCTCTCCTCTCCACCCCAATTTCAAAATTTTTCTCTCTCCTCCCTTCCCAACCACCTCCACTCCCCACCTACCCCATTAAAGCCTCTTCCCATTCCCCACAACCCTCATCAATACTCCCCCCTTCCCAAGACCCCCTCCACCAATCCTCTCCTCACCACCCAACCCCCAACTACCCCTCCCACTTTCCCAAGTACCCTTCCCACTACCCCAAGCACCCCTCCACCTCCCTAGGCTTTTGAATTTCGAAATCCCCCTTCCCTCCACAGCCCTAGGTCGCCCCCCCCCTCTCTCTCATCTCCTCCACTCTCCCATTGTTCTTCTACATCACCCCCACCTTCCACCATCTAGACTGGCGACCTGCAAAGGATCACCTGCTAGCAGCGGCTACGCCGACCACCTCCCCGTGAATCTAAAGGCCCAAGAGGTACCCACGGAAGCGTCTGCCTGTCTTCTTCACAACGGTAGTGGTTTCGTTGTCGTCCGAGCACCGAGCTGCCCGGGAGAGCCATTCTCCCTCGACTGCGCGAAGCTCTCCTGATAGAGCACCTGAACGTGATTGGAAGCTCTGCCACGACAAATCCAGCGTGAATCAGAACAAACGTTCTTCTACAAAGATCTTCTTCGACCTGTCTACTTTCATAATCAAGAGGCAGAACTCCAATCGGCATCCGTTCGCAAGAGTTATTAATTTCTTCCTCCAGGCGCTCGGATCTACCTCCACTCAGTCTGTACCGACCCCTCCTCAGTGTTCAGAGCCCAACGGTCGACCCCAACATCAGCTGGCATCCTCGTCAGTCTTGCTTCGAAGAGGACTCGTCAACGGTTCCAACGACTCTAGCAGTACTTGATTCTGACCTCGGGAGCGGTCGTGGAACCATCTTCTTCCTGCTGTTGGGAACCTGAAACTGTCAGATCCGAGGGTCTGCCACCCTATTCAAGCACCCACTTCGACCAGCAGCGGTGCTTGAAGAAATTTACAAAATTCTGGAGTCACCCTGTTCCAGATACGAAGATTCTCCAAGTGGTTTTGTCTCCAAAAAAATTCGGGGGAAGTCACAGAAGCAACATCTTCGACCGACTATCAGCACTCGCAGAGAGAAGACTGAACCGATCTCGGTCTTCATTCGGCATACTTTCCCCGTTTCTCCCCTCCCCGCTTGGCCGGCTGAAGGCCCCTCCCTGCGTGGAGGAATATTTTGGTTGTAATTTGAACCCCCACCCCTAGTCCAACCCCCTTGCAAGGGGTGTAGTGCATGTAATCTGAAATTTCAGGTTGAAGCTTCTCCGGCGCGGCGTGCGGGTAAGCCCACGCTTCCTCGCTCGCCCTCGTTTCCGGCCGGGATCGGTGTCTTCACACCGATCAGGTGAGCCACTAAACACTCCTCTTTGCTGGATTCCTTTTCTTAATTAGTATTGTATTTTAGTGCCGTCGGCGTTAAGAGAGTGCCCGAACCCGAATTATCGTTTAATTGTGTGGCTACCGCGGGTGAGTTGTGAGAGTGATCATTCAACCCAAGCCTTCGGCGTGCTGACCGCCCGTGAATTTGGGCAACCCCTGACCCATAGGGTTCCTCCCCAAGCCAGCTGTACCCTTGGAAACCTCCGGTCCAACCTCGGACCCTCACCCCATCGCCGGTCCACCTACGGACCCGAGTGTGCCAACGCGAGTGAGTCCGCTTGTGTGACATTGCCAAATTATTGTGTTGCTTGTAATTTAGGTCCTAGGTTGTGTCACATCAAATTGGTATCAGAGCAAGTTCATAACTTGTCTCTATCAAGTTGGTCCTAGGGCGTGTGTATGCATTTAGGGTCCTCGGTGGCATCTCTTTTGTCCACTAGCATGACCACCTCTTACCGACCTTACCCATCGGCCCTCTCCATAAGTCCAAACCCCCAAGGGATGCCTACCACTAACACACATGACCTCCCTGTCTATGTCAACTACCTCATGAAGGCCTTGACCTATGCCAATGAGCGGCTTGATAACATATCGGGTCGACTCAACCAACTTGGAGAAAATGGGCCCACCCCAAGGACGGACGATAGAATGGTCCCTCTCCCACTTCCCACCTTTTGATGGAACATTTCCTCGAGAATATTTAGATTGGGAAGCTACAATAGACCATTACTTTGAAAGGAATCCCTTGTCCGAGGATAGGAAGGTTCAATGTGCCAAAATGCAACTAACCAAAAGGGCTCAAACTCATTGGGTTAAAATTGAAGGCTTAAGGATAATTAGAAGGGAAGCTCCCCTCACCACATGGGAGGATATGAAGGAACAACTTAGGGCAAGATATGGTTTCCCCTCCTACCCGGATCACCAAAGCCCAAGGAGCATTTCAACTCCACCATCCCCACCCTACCAACCCAAGAACCTAATCCCCCATTCCCCACCACTTCCCACCTATCCTATCCCGACCACCACATCTACACCCTACCTACAAATTCTCACCACAACCATAGCTCCACAAACCCAATTGAGCCCCATGGCCACCCCTCCACCTAGGCCCATGACGACCACCACCCCCCAACCCAAATTCCCCCACCAAACCCATATCCCACAAGCTCCCTTGAACCCCACCACTATCCCTCCATCACCCCCAAAGAAAGATGCACCTTTTAAGGCCAACCAACCTAAACCCCCTCGCCCAACCCACCTTCCACTTCCAACCCCAACCCTACCCCAACCTAGGCCACCACTACTTCCACTCCCAACCCAAGTTCGACCTCACTCACCACCCCGGGTGCACCATGCCCCAACCATCATCACCCCATCTCCACAAGACCTTCCCATTCCCTTAAGAAAGGAGGCCACACCCACTCACATAGGAATAGTTGCTAGCCCGAACCCTCTCCCCGCCCATAAGGAAGCCCAAGTTCACACCAATAGTAAGGAAGAGCCTCAACCCTTCACCACTTCAAATAGTCTGGATCTTCAAGAGCCACAAACATTCACAAATGGCACCATAATCATAGATGGGCCCCTAGCTAGATGGCTAAAGGAGAGACCAAATCACCCCATCATGTCCCATGTTTTCCCTCCCATAGAACAAGACCTTCCCATAGTGCCCTTGTTCTCCTATCACATCACAATCCAAGTGTCCTATCAAGTGGAGACCTTAGAGGACCTTCTCAAGGGCTTAGCATGGCAATTAGAGATGACTAGCATGTTGACCCCTAGGGTCGAACAACCTAGGAGCCTTGGCCTCCTACACCTATGCATAGGGTCCATCACCTCAATGTGCACCATTGGTTGCTACACTAGTGACCTTCTCTTATTCCTCCCTATACCCGATAAGCCCGATGTTATCCATAAATTAGAGTTGCTTATCTCGGGTAGAACGTCGAGCCCTCCATCCATGGCCGACCATCCCACCAAAAACTTCGGCCAAATTATTTCACTAGAGGAGGATGAATCACCACTATGTGAGGACCATAAGGACCTAGAGTTCCTCTCCCTAAGTGACCCTTATCATGACCCCTTCGATCCCTTCCTACACCCACCCACCTTACTCACCACCAACCTTTTCCTACCCCAACCAACCATGTTGGACCAAGCCCACCTCTCCCAAGACCCGTACCACACCAAGGGAACCATGACCATTGGTGAAATACACTTAGGAAACAATGAAGAGCCCCTCTCCATGATACCCACCTTCCTACATCCTTTCGACCCTTTCACATGGAAGATCAAGGGCCACCCCACACCCATGCACATGGAGGTCATCTCTAGGATAGGAGTACATAAGTCTTGGCACAACACACCACTTGGCATGATTAGAAAGTCGGGTCCATTCATTCACATCACCCACATGTCAAGTAGGAAGCATGAGTGGTCCCTATTTGGGTGTAACGGTCCTCCCCAATTCACCATTGGTCTTATGTATGCTAGGAACCTACATGGGTGTCCGGGTCCTCCAACATTCATCACACTCACTCATAAGAGGGACACCTATGGATGCCCCGGTCCTCCCAAATCATTCAAAGTCCTCATAACATCAATGCATGATAGGTCTATATGTGGTTGCCCTGGACCACCTTTGCATATCATGCATCTCCCACTCACTCCGCATCATAGTACTTGGCATGAGCATTTAAGCAAGCAAACCACAACGAGCGGTGAGGTTCATAATGAGCAGGCAAAAACTCACGAGTTCCACTTTGGATTCCAAGTAGGCAACCATACGATGGTGGCTTTGGAATGGCTCTATCTTACGGTCACCTCCAAATCGAGGGCACGAGGACTTGGACCTTCCATGTTCCGAGTGGCTTTGGCAACCTGGCTTACGGGTTGGATTTACCGATGGGATCTTGGGATATACCTCACTTTTTATGTGGCGGATCTAGCACCCCCTAAGGGCACCGCGGTGGATCCCAGTGAGTAGTTTGAGCCTACCCTCACCTTTATGAGTGACACCCTCGGAGAGCCTCCTCATATCAGCTTGAGAGTCCGACGTGTGCACATGGAGGCAATACTAAGTAAGCAGGGTACCATCGCCAGCAAGAGGGTGTGCCCGAGCCACCTTGAGAGGATGAAGAGCAGTCCCCGGCTAAGGACGCGAGGTTGAGTTTGGAGGTTGTGGCTCACCCGGAGCTGCATTGGAGGACCTCTTCCCCGGCGGACCTATACTCGACGGAGTCGAGTTCTTCGCACCCTGGGGGTATGATGGGGGCATCTCTCACCCTTCACATTTTTTCCACAACTTTGATTGCTCGTCGGCATAGCTCCATTGCGTCCGTCATATTTTTCTGAATCGAGTCATGTAATTTTCATATTTTATTTGAGTCATGTCATTGTAATTTTCCTTTTATTTGAGTCAAGTACCTAGGTCATTGAGTCATCTACCTAAGTTTGAGTGTCATTAGGATTGATTAGGTTGTTATTGGGCCCAATTCATTGGGCTGGCCCATGGGCGCCCCCCCCACCTTCCTCGGTTATTCGTCATTGAGTCAAATGTCAGGGACTTTTTGTAAAATGTGGGTTGCCTATATATAGGACCCCATTCCCCTCATTTTGAACTAATGAATCAATAAATGAATTTTAAAATTCCACTACAATTGTGAGAATCTCTCTCTCTCTCTCTAAGGGGCGGATTCCCCTCTCTCTCTCTCTCTTCTCTCTCTCTCTAAAGGGGGCAAGCCCCATTCTCTCTCCTCTCCACCCCAATTTCAAAATTTTTCTCTCTCCTCCCTTCCCAACCACCTCCACTCCCCACCTACCCCATTAAAGCATCTTCCCATTCCCCACAACCCTCATCAATACTCCCCCCTTCCCAAGACCCCCTCCACCAATCCTCTCCTCACCACCCAACCCCCAACTACCCCTCCCACTTTCCCAAGTACCCTTCCCACTACCCCAAGCACCCCTCTACCTCCCTAGGCTTTTGAATTTCGAAATCCCCCTTCCCTCCATAGCCCTAGGTCGCCCCCCCCTCTCTCTCATCTCCTCCACTCTCCCATTGTTCTTCTACATCACCCCCACCTTCCACCATCTAGACTCGCGACCTGCAAAGGATCACCTGCTAGCAGTGGCCACCCCGACCACCTCCCCACGAATCTAAAGACCCAAGAGGTACCCACGGAAGCGTCTGCCTGTCTTCTTCGCAACAGCGGTGGTTTCGTTGTCGTCCGAGCACCGAGCTGCCCGGGAGAGCCATTCTCCCTCGACTGCGCGAAGCTCTCCTGACAGAGCACCTGAACGTGATTGGAAGCTCTGCCACGACAAATCCAGCGTGAATCAAGACAAAAGTTCTTCTATAAAGATCTTTTTTGACCTGTCTACTTTCAGAATCAAGAGGCAGAACTCCAATCGGCATCCGTTCGCAAGAGTTATTAATTTCTTTCTCCAGGCGCTCGGATCTACCTCCACTCAGTCTGCACCGACCCCTCCTCAGTGTTCAGAGCCCACCGGTCGACCCCAACATCAGCTGGCATCCTCGTCAGTCTTGCTTCGAAGAAGACTCGTCAACGGTTCCAACGACTCCAGCGGTACCTGATTCTGAGCTCGGGAGCGGTCGTGGAACCATCTTCTTCCTGCTATTGGGAACCTGAAACTGTCAGATCCGAGGGTCTGCCACCCTGTTCAAGCCCCCACCCCGACCAGCAGCGGTGCCTGAAGAAATTTACAAAATTCTGGAGTCACCCCGTTCCAGATACGAAGATTCTCCAAGGGGTTTCATCTCCAAAAAAATTCGGGGGAAGTCACAGAAGCAACATCTTTGACCGACTGTCAGCACTCGCAGAGAGAAGACTGAACCGATCTCGGTCTTCATTCGGCATACTTTCCCCGTTTCTCCCCTCCCCGCTTGGCCGGCTGAAGGCCCCTCCCTGCGTGGAGGAATATTTTGGTTGTAATTTGAACCCCCACCCCTAGTTCAACCCCCTTGCAAGGGGTGTAGTGCATGTAATCTGAAATTTCAGGTTGAAGCTTCTCCGGCGCGGCGTGCAGGTAAGCCCACGCTTCCTCGCTCGCCCTCGTCTCCAGCCGTGATCGGTGTCTTCACACCGATCAGGTGAGCCACTAAACACTCCTCTTTGCTGGATTCCTTTGCTTAATTAGTATTGCATTTTAGTGCCGTCGGCGTTAAGAGAGTGCCCGAACCCGAATTATCGTTTAATTGTGTGGCTACCGCGGGTGAGTTGTGAGAGTGATCATTCAACCCAAGCCTTGGGCGTGCTGACCGCCCGTGAATTTGGACAACCCCTGACCCATAGGGTTCCTCCTCAAGCCAGCCGTACCCTTAGAAACATTCGGTCTAGTCTCGGACCCTCACCCCATCGCCGGTCCACCTACGGACCCGAGTGTGCCAACGCGAGTGAGTCCGCTTGTGTGACATTGCCAAATTGTTGTGTTGCTTGCAATTTAGGTCCTAGGTTGTGTCACATCATGTAGGCCGGATACCATCTATCCCGAAACTAATAAAGTTAGGGTTGACCAGCAGCACGACCACATCGGGATTCCCGAAGGTCTTACCAAGCAAATTCTTAGCCTCGACAATGCTACTGTCGAGCCTTTCAAGGCTTGGGAGGTGACACAGATAGATGGTCCTAGCAGCCTGTTCTACACAGCTGAAGAGCACCCTACACAATAAGACATTGATTGTCATCTGCCTGAAGACATAGAAAACCCCTCAATGCATATACATGGGCTGACATTTATAACAAATCGAATGGCCAAGATGTTCCAGAAGCAGCACATCCCTTCTGGCCAGCCTCGCAAGAGGAAAGAATCATTCCAGAAGCGATGGTACCCTCCGAGCCTGGATAAAGAAATGAGGCGTGTCTCTCAGCACCCGGGATTGGGCTTCAACCTCGATGAATACTATTATAGCGGATGCTCTGAAGTGGATACCATCTCTGCTTTCTACCCAATGGAGGATAACCCACTGGGGGCAACTGTTGGTGAACACCTGACAGAAGTTGAGTGCATTCAGCCAGCCCGGCCAAGGAATCCGGAATCCGAGGCTATATTCTCATGCCGGTGCTGGGAACAAGTCTATCCGGAAGATGCAACTCTTCAAGCCAAATTTGACACAGCTAGCAGTAGTGAAGCTGAAGATGTTGAAGAAGCAGAGCTGCCTCCCTCTAGTGGCCCTCCTCTGTTCATGATGTTGGCACTTCTCGAACAAGTCGGGGAAGCTTCCCCCGAGCCTGATCAAGAGACAGATGCTGCTAGAAGAGAAATGGTTGCCTTCACTGAGAACATGGTGGTTCAAGGGATCGAGATCTCTTCACCCCTTGCCAAGGAGCTGCAAGGCTACTCTAACTTAATGACAAATGATCACCAGCCCTTAGTGACTGCAACCCCCTCAGCAGGGGGTGAGGTAATCAACTCGCCCCTTGAAGTTGCTAGTAAGGTAAACTTGTTGGCAGAACAGTGCATGCAGCCATTATCAGCCGAACAAGAGATTTCTGGCAGAACTCAGATAAGGCAAGACGAAGGGTTCGAGGTCCTCGACCTCGAAGATGATATACCAGACTTTGTCAACCTCCAGCCTGCACCCCCTGAGATAGAAGACGGAGGTCAAGCAACAGTCGATGAACTGATAGAAGTTAACATGGGAGACGAGGATGACCCCAGGCCAACCTTCCTCAGCGCCCAACTATCTGCCGAAGAACAGAGGATGTACATCCAACTGCTACAAGAATATCGGGACTACTTTGCCTGGACCTACAGAGAGATGCCAGGACTAAGCCCCTCAGTCTCACAGCATGAGCTGACCATAAACCCTGGGGTAGAGCCGGTGAAACAGCCCCCTCGGCGTATGAGGCCAGAGCTCATCACTCAAATATGCAAAGAGGTCGACAAGCTCATTGATGTGGGTTTTGTCGAGGAAAATCAATATACCACGTGGTTAGCTAACATCGTGCCCGTGAAGAAGAAGAACGGACAGATCCGGATATGTGTTGACTTCCGGGATCTGAATAAAGCCTGCCCTAAAGATGACTTCCCAGTGCCGATAACGGAGGTCATGATAGATGCAACAACTGGTCATGAGGCCCTATCATTCATGGATGGGTCATCTGCCTACAACCAGATATGGATCGCGGAACATGATCAGATCCACACTGCCTTTTGGACCCCCAAAGGCATTTATCACTACAAAAGAATGCCGTTCGGATTAAAGAACGCCGGCGCAACTTATCAGCGGGCGATGACTAGAATATTTGATGAGCTGCTTTACCATAAGGTCGAGTGCTACATAGATGACCTGGTAGTCAAGACCAAAAAGAAAGAAGACCATCTGCAAAGCCTCCGAGTCATTTTCCAGAGGCTGAGGTAGTATGAATTAAAAATGAACCCTATGAAGTGTGCGTTCGGAGTCTCGAGCGAAAAGTTCTTGGGTTTCATTGTCAGGTATCGGGGAATTGAAATAGACCCCGCAAAGATCAAGGTGATTCAGGAGTTACCCTCGCCAAGGAATCTCTCTGAGCTAAGATCCCTTCAGGGCCACCTTGCATACGTCTGGCGGTTTATATCCAACTTGTCGGGGCGATGCCACCCCTTTCACAAGCTGATGATGAAGGATGTTCCCTTCTACTGGGACGAAGAATGCCAGATAGCCTTCGATAAACTGAAGGATTACCTGAAAACCCCTCCAGTGCTGGGTGCGCCAGTGAAAGGACGGCCGCTGATCCTCTACATAGCAGGCACACACAATTCCCTGGGGGCAATGCTAGCCCAGAATAATGAAGAAGGAAAAGAACAAGCCCTCTACTATCTCAGTCGAAGAATGGTCAGAACTGAGGAAAGGTACACCTACATCGAGAAGATTTGCATGGCATTGGTCTTCGCGGTCAAGAAGCTGCGGCACTACATGCTGTCGCACGAAGTTAAGCTGATTTCTAGGGAGGATCCGCTTAGATACATCATGTCCCAACCGGCCCTCAAAGGTCGCCTGGGCAAATGGGCGGTGATTCTTATGGAGTATGACATCTCCTATGTACCGTAGAGGGCCGTCAAGGGCCAAGCTATTGCAGACTTCTTTGCTGAACATCCAGTACCCGAAGACTGCCCTCTGGAACCAGAGCTTCCTGAAGATGAAACTTTAGAGGTCGGCCAGGTGCGACCCTCCCTATGGCAGCTGTATTTTGATGGTGCCTCCAGAATTGACACCTCAGCGACAGGATCGTCCAGAGTCCGCGCAAGAGCAGGCATAGTCTTGAAGTCTCCTGAAGGGAAGTCATACACACGTCCTGCTCAATAAACAAGCCTTGCACAAATAATGAAGCAGAATATGAAGCCCTCATAATCGGGCTACAGATTGCTCTGTCCATGGGGATTCAAATGCTAGAAGCGTTCGGGGACTCCATGCTGGTTATAAAATAATTGGAAGGGGAGTTCAATGTGCAAAAGCAGGAGCTCATCCCTTACTACCATCTAGCCCTGTGCCTAATGGCAAGATTCTACTTCGTCAGCGTCAAGCACGTCAACTGAGGACAGAATGCTCAAGCTGACGCCCTCGCAAAGCTGGCAAGTTCCTTGGCGGTCTCGCCTGATACGAGCCTAAACATAACAGTCATCAATCGGTGGCAGGTCCCCAGTATGACAGAAGCTTTAGCCGATGAGCAAGCCAATGAAGTAGCAGTTGCTGAAGCAGTCCAGCAGCCCGACTGGCGAAAACACCTCCTGTATTGGTTCCAACACCAACAGCTCCCGAAGGTGAAAGAACAGAGAATGAGACTTCTGAGAATCAAAGATTCTTATGAGATGAGGAATGGAACATTGTTTCGAATAATGGCAGATGCCCAAAAGAAGGTATTACTTCGATGCTTATCTCTAGGGGAAGCCAGGCAGGTAATGCAAGAAGTCCATGTTGGGTCAGCCGGGGCGCACCAGGCCGGTCCAAAAATGAAGATCGAAATAAAGAAATTGGGTTATTATTGGCCCACTATATTTGATGATTTTTGCAAGTTCGCCAAGGCTTGTCAGAAATGTCAAGAGCACGCCAATGTGTCAAGAAGACCTCCAGTGCCTCTACATCCTATCTTACCAAGCTGGCCATTTACCCAGTGGGGCACGGACGTGGTGGGGCCACTACCAGCATCTTCATCAGGGTGCAAATACATCTTAGCAGCTACAAATTACTTCTCCAGATGGGCAGAGGTAGTAGCACTAAAAGAAGTCACGGGAGAATTAGTTGCGAGATTCTTCCGGCAGAATGTGATATTTCGGTTCAGGATTCCCAGCCAAATCATCTCCGACAACGGCAGTCACTTCAGAAATCATGAGGTTTATCGGCTAGCTGACAAATACAAGATTGATTGGAGAACATCATCTCCCTACTACCTTCAGGCCAACGGACTTGCAGAGGCCTTTAACAAGACGCTGTGCACTCTGTTGGCGAAAATTGTCAAGACTAACAGAAGAGATTGGGAAGAAAGAATGTACGAGGCACTGTGGGCTTACCGTACGGTCTACAAGACCCCTACCGGCTGCTCACCCTACTCCCTCGTGTATGGGTCAAAGGCTATGGTGCCAATTGAGCTGGAGGTCCCCTTATTACGGGTCTCCATCCAGCATGGAGTGGTGGGCAACGAGCAGGCCAACGTAGAAAGAAGACTAGAAGAGCTCGCCGAGCTTGAAGGAAAGCGTCTCCGGGTGCAACAGAATATTCAACTCTATCAAGCCCGCATGGCCCGTGCTTTTGATAAGCTAGTCAAAGGACGGGAGTTCAAAAGGGGTGGCCTGGTGATGGTTAAAAGAAGAGAGGTGATGACCTCCAACCCCAAGGGGAAGTTGGTTGAAAATTGGGTCGGACTGTATGTCATCCACCGAGCATATGAAGGGGGTGCGTATGTCCTTGCGGATCACAAAGGAGTCATCCAATTCTCTCCCCTTAATGGGAAGCACTAAGGATGTATCACACGGTTCAACCGGCGTTCCCCGAATGATTTACCTCAAACTTGGTCTAGTGGCGCTTCGCCCTGACCGAGCTACCTCCACCCTTGGTCTAGTGGCGCTCTGCCCTGACCGAGCTACCTCCATCCTTGGTCTAGTGGCACTCAGCCCTGACCAAGCTACCTCTAAACTTGGTCTAGTGGCACTCTGCCCCGACCAAGCTACCTCCACCCTTGGTCCGATGGCACTCCGCCCTGACCGAGCTACCCCCACCCTTGGTCCAGTGGCACTCCGCCCTGACCGAGCTACCTCCACCCTTGGTCTAGTGGCACTCCGCCCTGACCGAGCTACCTCAAACTTGGTCTAGTGGCACTCCACCCTGATCGTGCTACACTTACCTCGGTCTAGTGGCATTCCATCCTGATCGAGCTACACTTACCTCAGTCTAGTGGCACTCTGCCCTGGCCAGACTCGCATAATACCTACATCATTGCCATTACGGGCCTTACGCCCGAATCGGCACAAATCTATCCTTTGCGTTAGCATTACCTTCTTGCTAACGAATAAACCCCTTGTTCGGCACAAGACTCCGTGTCCCAGCCGCCCTTTATACATCATTGCCATTGCGGGCCCTATGCCTGAATCGGCACAAATCTATCCTTTGCATTAGCATTACCTTCTTGCTAACGAATAAACCCCTTTGTTCGGTGCAAGACTCCGTGTCCTAACCGACCTTTATACATCATTACCATTGCGGGCCCTACACCCGAATCGGCACAAATCTATCCTTTGCGTTAGCATTATCTTCTTGCTAAGGAATAAACCCCTTGTTCGGCACAAGACTCCGTGTCCTAGCCGACCTTTATACATCTTTACCATTACGGGCCTTACGCCCGAATCGGCATAAATCCATCCTTTGCGACAGCATGGTCTCCTTGCTGACGAATAAACCCTTCTTCTGGCGCAAGACTTCGTGTCCCAGCCAACCTTTATACGACTTTGCCATTACGGGCCTTACGCCCGAACCGGCGTAAATCCATCCTTTGCGTCAGCATGGTCTCCTTGTTGACGAATAAATCTTACTTCTGGCGCAAGACTTCGTGTCCCAGCCACCCTTTATACATCATTGCCATTGCGGGCCCTACGCCCGAATCGGCTCAAATCTATCCTTTGCATCGTGTCCTAGCCGACCTTTATACATCATTGCCATTGCGGGCCCTATGCCCGAATCGGCACAAATCTATCCTTTTCATTAGCATTACCTTCTTGCTAACGAATAGGCCCCTTTTTTCGGCGCGATACTTCATGTTCTAGCCGACCCTCTCAGCATCCTTCTGCTACATGAGTTCAAAAAAAAAAGAGAAAGAAACAGAAATGGGGTTAAAAATAGAGATACCCCGCTTGCCTTGTTCCTAAACGGGGACGAGGGTAAAAATGGCTATAACTCGGCTGTGGCGAAAATCTGAAAGGGCGCTACAGGTAAAATCGGGTACCCCGCCACGTGAAAATCTGAAAGGGCGCGTAGGCAAAAGCAAGAGGGGGCTGGCCTCAGCGAAAACCTGAAAAGGGTGCTTAGGTTAGTAAAGTGGTAATTCAAAAGTTTCTCTTCATCCTCCTCTCAATGAGATTCCCAAGGGGTAACCATCAGAAGTCCCACCGGAGATCCCCTAACAAACCTGTGTCAGACCCTCGTCATCATCGGCGGGATCGGTCGACCTCCATCCTATAACTTGGACCTTTCGTCCTCGTTAATGAGCATGTCCCTTGCTTCGACATGTAACCTGATAACGCAAAAGTTCGTCGTTTAAAACACGCGTATAACAATCTTAAAACCGAACTCGCACAAAATGATCAAAAGAGAACCTAGTACTATAGCAAGCAAGGGTTGAATCCAAAGGGAAGAAGAGATTTTTAGAGTTAAAAACCTTAGAGTCCTTTGAAAAAACACTTGTGATTTGGCTTTGCTTAAAGAAAATAGTGAAATGAAGAACAAACCAAACACTTAATTAAAACACCTATGATTATGCACCTATGCTATAGAAATTAATTGCATGAAGTGAAAAGAAGAGATAGAAGAAGGGGGTAGATATGGAAGAAGATCAAGAACTAGATCAAAAGAACAACTCTCTTCATTAACTTAAAAGAAAGAGTACATGAAGTGCAAGACAAGCTTACAACAAAGAGGTGACAAGATTACAATGAAGTAACATAACACAAAAGTAATAATAAAAAGAGGGGCATGAGATGTGAAGAAAGTAGTAGCAATGGAGATGACGCCGTCGTCTCCTCCTCGCCGAGCCTTGGAGAGGATCGCTCCGCCTTGAAAGAGATCGCCGTGGAAAGTGATGGATGAAGAAGCCGTCGTCATCTACGTCACGAGCCTTGGAACATCGCCCATCTTGATGTGCACACCGCCATGAAAGGAGAGTTGTGGAGGATAAACTTTGGAGAGAAATAAAGAGAGGAATATGGAAGGGTTTGTGTGGAGATGAAGAAGAAAGAAGATGAGAGAGTGAAACAGTGGAAAAATAAATATAACTCATAAAATAAGAAGAATTGGAGGAAGTTATAGAAGAAGAAAATCTAGATCTACAAGAGAGGAAGAACTTTAATGAAAAACTCATAGAGAAATAAAGAAGGGAAGGGCTTCAAAACTGAGGAATAACAGAAACTATAATCTCGGATGAACAGTGTAATCACAGGATAGCAAGTTGAAAAATGAGAAATAACTTTCAAACCAGAAAGAATTAGAAGATGATGTAGAAGGAGTTGTATAAAACTTAAAAACAAAAAACTTTCATGAAGACAGTAAGAGACGAAAATGACTAGAAGGGGGAGAAATATGGGAAAGAATAGAGAGAAACATGGGTTTAAAGATGAACAGGATAGCACAGTGAAAAATACGAAATAGCTTAAAAACTAGAAGGAACTAGAAGATGCTCCAGAAGAATAAGTTGTAGAGACCTTCAAAACAAAGAACTTTGATGAAGAGTGTATGAGTTGAAAATGAATTTACAAGGGAGAACTCGGAGGCCTAAGGTTGGGAGAGAAATTGTCAAAAGAAGAACACCCTTCTCCTTCTTGTCATGGGCTATTTATAGGAAAAGTTGGGTAGATGGAGGGTAGAGATTGTATCAAAGGAGATGGATGGATGGGATTTAAGTAGAATATGATATATGGGGAAGAGAAAAAGTAGGTGAGTACACCCTCCTTGGGCTTTGGACAACCCCCTTCACAAGACTCATCATTCCTCTCCTTTATTTCAAACTTTGAATTCAATTCTCCCTCCAACCGAAATATGTGTTTCTTTTACTCAATTTCAAACTTTTAGAATTTCTTTTCCCTCCAATCAAAATATGTACTTTTGACTTGGTCAATATGGTGGTGACAGTTTTGCCCCCGGCTTCTTTTGTAATTCCCTTCGGTGTCCTACACACACATAATTGCACTTTAGTCCATAAAAATTACCACAATGTGCACATAAATCTTTAATGCTCATGATTATGCAATGGAGAATTAATACTCATGGCCCTCAACTTTAATTTAGTATTAAATAAGATAATCGAATTAATCAATTTGCGTGAAAGCTCCAATTTAAATGCGGAGTTGAGGTTAACTATGAAATATGCATAATTGCCTAATTATATGCACATAAAATGATGTATATGCAATGAATTGTCATAAGAAATGGACACTTATCACACCCTCCAACTTACTCATTGTTAGTCCCTTAGCAATGTAAATAATTATAAAATTAGTACTAGCAAACACTCATGTGTCACAGTTCATGGCAAGAATATTATGCGTAATGATATAGACTTTGGAGTATTACAAGTTCAAGTAGAATATATTCGGTACAAATTTCATCAGTCCATGTGTTTAGACCTTTCCTTAGGATACACTCAAAATTAAATATCTCTTTGTGTATGAGTGATATAACTTGACTAATGACTACCAAACAGTCTAGATGAATGAGTCTTCTACCTTTCACTTAAAGATGATTTTTAATTCTGCCCACATCTTGAATTAAGCTTCTCGAATTATAGGTAGCTTCACTCTGCCTGTTTATTCTCTCTTTTTTTTTTGACACACGGTGCTGCACATCTCTTTGCTGTTTGACGCGAACCTCAACTCTTGCCTTAGGAGAAGTAGGTCCGGTTACTAAGTTCAGGGGTATTTTCCATGTATTTTTTTTTTTTTTGGCAGGTAGCTTTTTCCTCACGATTACTTTCACCGAATGGGCATAATATCCATCATCACTTAAGTGTCCAGCAAAATTCCCATCATCCTAATGTTTGTCATCCACCAATCTTGTTATTGTGCAATTGTGTGCAAGTTCAATAGAATTTTCAAGTGTATTCTGAAGAAAAGGCTAAAGACATAACCAATTAATTCATCCCTTTAACTTGTAACTTTCACGAGTAAGACTCTAAGTCCTATCATTTTAAGAAAAGTTTCTCATCATGAAATATGAACATGAAACACTTGTTAGAGATGTGATGAAATGTTGCAATTATTTTGAGAAAATTAGAGCTCAAGCTACCCCCAACTTAGGTGACATTGTCTCTAATGACATGAATAAGATATAAAGCCATAAAAAGTAGAGGGAAGGATAGATACGACCTGAGAGAGAGATGCCGTCGTCAAAGAAATATTGCTCCATGCTCCATGCTCCGTAAACAAATAAAGAAAATCAATCACAATTTTTTTTTTGAAAAGAGACAGGATAATTGGGTTGCCTCCCAAGAAGCGCTAAGTTTAACGTCTTCAGCCAGACGCAATGTAGCTCACAATGGGTCACTCAGCCTGAGAGAGTCCTCCTGCAGCATTGGAAGATTTTCAATGTAAGGTTTCAAACGTTGACCATTGACAGTGAAAGTTTGACCAGTTTTAGGATCAAGAATTGTTATTGTACCATGGTCAAATATTTTAACTACCACATATGGTCCATCCCATAGGAATTTCAATTTGCTAGAGAATAATCACAGTCTAGAGTTAAAAGGCCAGACCTTTTGGTTGATTTGAAAAGTTTTTCGTGAAATGTGTTTATCATGGAATGCTTTAGTCTGGGCTTTATAAATCCTAGAGTTCTCATAGGCCTCATTATGAAGTTCCTCTAACTCATTCAGTTGAAGGGCTCTATGAGAACTAGCCTGTGCTGAATCAAGATTGAATTGCTTGATTGCCCAATAGGCCCTATGTTCCAATTCGACTGGCAAATGACATGGCTTTCCAAAAATGAGCCTATAAGGGGACATGCCAATGGGAGTTTTGTAGGCGGTCCGATAGGCCCATAAAGCATCATCTAATCTTTCTGACCAATCTTTCCTATCAGGCCTAACAGACTTTTGCAAAATGTTCTTGATCTCCCTATTAGAAACCTCCACCTGGCCACTAGTCTGGGGATGGTAGGGGGTAGCAATCTTATGTGTTATCCCATACTTCCTAAGCAAAGTCTGGAATTGAGAATGGATGAAATGTGAACCACCATCACTAATGATAGCCCTAGGACACCCAAACCGAGAGAAAATGTTCTTACGAACAAATTTCATGACAATTTTGTGATCATTAGTCTTTGTGGCTATAGCTTCTATCCACTTAGACACGTAATCTATCGCCACCAAAATGTACTCATAACCAAAAGATGGTGGAAATGGTCCCATGAAGTCAATTCCCCATACATCGAAAATTTCCACAACCAGGATAGGGTTTAAAGGCATCATGTCCCTGCGTGACATGTTTCCTACAACCTGACAGCGCTCACAAGATTTGCAAAATATGAATGCATCTTTGAATAATGTTGGCCAGTAGAACCCACTCTGCAAAACCTTGGCTGCTGTTTTCTTACCTGAAAAATGTCGCCCACAAGATAAGGTGTGACAAAATGTTAGAATGCTATGTTGCTCACTCTCAGGGACACACCTCCGAATGATTTGGTCTGGTCCTAAATGGAATAGCTCAGGGTCTTCCCAAAAGAAGTACTTGAGTTTAGTAAAGAAATGATCTTTTTCTTGTTTGGACCAACCTTCAGGAATTTTTTTCACAACTAAGTAATTTACAATGTGCGCATACCATGGGGGTGAAATATGGCATACACTAAGGAGGTGCTCATCTGGAAATGAGTCCTGTAAGGGTGTGGTGTCTGATGTTATAATTCGGGACAAGTGATCTGCAACAACATTTTCACTTCCCTTTTTATCCCGAATTTCCAAATCGAACTCCTGTAGTAAAAGGATCCATCTAATCAACCTTGGTTTGGCATCTTTTTTAGACAGCAGGTGTCTAAGGGCTGAGTGGTCAGAAAACACAATGACTTTGGCCCCTAGCAGATAGGATCGAAACTTTTCAAGAGCAAAGACAACGGCAAGTAACTCCTTTTCTGTTGTGGTGTACCTAAGTTGGGCATCAGCGAGTGTGCGGCTCGCATAGTAAATAACCACGGGCTTTTTGTCTACCCTTTGTCCCAAAACAGCACCTAAAGCATAATCTGAGGCATCACACATAATTTCAAAAGGCAATGACCAATTGGGAGTTTGTAATATTGGGGCATCGGTCAACGCCATTTTCAACGATTCAAAAGCCTCAAGACATGATAGGTCAAGATGGAATGGGACTTCCTTAGCCAGCAGATTAGTGAGAGGTCTAGAAACTTTGGAGAAGTCTTGGATGAACTGGCGATAGAAGCCGGCATGACCCAGGAATGATCGGATTTGTTTTACTGAGGTGGGTGGTGGCAGTTTGGCAATGAGCTCAACCTTGGCTTTATCTACCTCAATTCCTCTTGTCGACACTATATGTCCCAGAACAATGTCTTCTTTAACCATGAAATGGCTCTTTTCCCAACTGAGGACAAGATTAGTGTCAATGCATCTCTTCATTACTTTGGCTAAGTGATCAAGGCAGGAATCAAATGTGTCCCCAAAAATGGAGAAATCATCCATGAAAACTTCTAAAAAGTTGCCCACCATGTCATAAAAAATTGCTAACATGCATCTTTGAAATGTTGCAGGCGCATTACATAATCCAAAGGGCATTCTCCGAAAAGTAAATGTTCCGTAGAGACATGTAAATGTGGTTTTTTCTTGATCTTCTGGGTAGATAGCCACTTGATTGTACCCAGAATACCCATCTAGAAAACAGAAGTATTTTGCCCTGCTAATTTTTCTAAAATTTGGTCAATGAATGGGAGGGGAAAATGGTCCTTCTTTGTCATGGAGTTGAGCTTCCTATAATCAATGCAGACCCTCCATCCCGTGGTCAACCTAGTAGGTATCAACTCTTCTTGATCATTGGCGATCACAATCAGTCCTGATTTCTTTGGGACTATTTGGGTTGGACTTACCCACTCACTATCAGAAATTGGGTAGATGATACCGGCATCTAGCCACTTGACCACCTCATTTTTGACCACCTCCTTCATGTGTGGGTTTAATCTCCTCTGCATGTCTCTGCTTGGTTTTGCATTTTCCTCCATATAAATGTGGTGCTGACAAATGGATGGACTAATCCCTTTAAGATCAGCGACAGACCAACCTATAGCCCCTTTATGAGATTTAAGGACCTCAACTAGTTTCTCTTCACGGTTAGGTTCAAGGTCGCTTGCTATGATGACTGGCAAGGTTTGGTCTGGACCTAGGAATGCATACTTAAGGGTGGCCGGCAATGGTTTTAATTCAACCTGAGGAGGAAATTGTAAAGATGGCAGAGCTGGTTCAGATTTAAGCTGAGGCAAGGGTTCAACTGGGGGCCACGTCCTAAGTTAAGTTGACAGGATGTCAACTTCTTCTCTCATTCTGATCCTACTATCCCCTTCAATCTCCAGTAACTCCTCAATGGTGTCAATAACATAGCAATCTCATTTTTGATTATGAAATTTGGATGCCTTAAAAATATTGATGCTAACTTTTTGGTCCCTAAAAGATATGTCTATAACTCTTGAAGCACAATCTATATTAGCTCTAGCCGTGGCTAAAAATGGTCTACCCAAAATGATAGGAGTATGTTTGATTTCTTGGGGAGAAACCATGTCCAAAATAAGAAAGTCGGAAGGGAAGTAGCACTCATTCACTTTAACAATGACATCCTCAATAAGGCCCTTTGGAGTCTTGATTGATCTATCGGCGAGCTGGAGAATAATGGGTGTAGGCTTGAGCTCACCGATGTCAAACTGCTCATAGATGGAGGTGGGAAGTAAATTCACACTGGCTCCTAAATCAAGGAGAGCCTTATCAAAGGTCACACCCCCAATGTTGCAAGAGATAAGGGGCGCTTCAGGGTCCTTTAACTTCCTTGGAAGTTGGTTGAGGACTAAGGCACTAACGTTCTCAGGAAGTCGAACCTTTTCCGGGGTCACTCGTGGCTCCCGCCTAGGAGTGCACATTTCCTTCAAGAATCTAGCATAGGCTGGGATATGTTTAATGGCATCGAAGAGAGGGATGTTGATGTGTACTTGTTTGAAGAGCTCCATCAACTCCTCATTGTGGGCCGGTTGTTTCTTCTTGGGCTTTAAGGCATTGGGAAATGGCACTGTAGGTTGGTAAGTGCTAGGCCCTTCATCTAGTTTTCGCTTTCCCTTGACATCCTTTTCCTGGTTGGGTTCCTCTTCACTATCAGAAGATATTTCTGGGGCCTGAATCAATGAAGTAGAAGTAGACTCCTGGGGATCTTGGAGGATTTTACCACTTCTTAAGGCTGAAATTGTTTTGCATTTTCGAGTTGTAGGCCTTTTTGTGGTACTTGGCCTGATGGGTGCTGAAGGAGAGGAGGAATTTGCTAGTTCATGGGGAAGTTTGGTTGTGGGAAGCCCGGGGGATTATTTCGTGGGTTGGCAATGGGCTGACTTGGCAATTGGCCCACTTCCCTTCTCATGGTGGCTTCAGCCAATTGGCCTAATTGGGTTTCCAACTTAGAGATAGTTTGCTGGTGGGCTTGAAGCGTCTGTTGGAAAGATTGACTTTGGGCTTGAATGGTTTGTTGGAAGGATTGATTTTGGGCCAGAATTAGTTGTTGTAACTGATGGAATCGATCATCAGTTTGAGAGTCCTGGTGGTGATGCAGAGGAGGTTGATAGGTTTGTTGAGAATTGGAAGACTGCCCATAATTGGGCTGAGGAGGTTGGTATGGGGCCTGACCCTGGTTGAATCGGGGGAGTGGTTGTTGGGCTTGCGGTCCTCGACCATAAGCATTTCCTTGAAATGGTGGCTGAGTTTGGAATTGGTATTGGATGGGTGATTTGCAGGCTTGAGACATAGAGGGGATGATGGGCTGATTGGAAGCTTGTTGATTTCTCCAATTGAAATTGGGGTGATTCCTCCAGCCCGGATTATAGGTGTTAGAAAATGGGTCATAGTTGGGCTTAGAGAACCCCTGGGATGCTTGGACTTGCTCCTGTATAAAAGGTGATAATTGGGCTGCTGTTGGACAATCGGACACATGATGGTCCGAGCTAGCACATAAAACACACACCTCATGGTGTGTTGGGTCCGGGTATGGGTTGGACGTAGGTGGGATAGTGGTTTCTTGTTTGTTTTGGGTAAAGAGATGGTCTAACTTGTGGGCCAACATATCAACTTGTTCTAGCTTTTGGGTCATGATATCCACCTTGTCCAATTTTTGATGGATGAAATTCATATCCACTCTAGCTTCATGTTCCACACGATACATCCCGGCCCATTTAGATGGCCCAATGGTTCTCTCATATGAGGATAAGGTAGCGTGGTTGATTGAATTCTCGCTCAACATTTCAAATAAGGCATAGGCCTCATCCTCACTCTTGCTCATAAAGGCCCCTCCACATGATGCATCCACAATCTGCCTAACTTGATCATCTAGGCCCTCATAGAAAGCTTACACTATTTGCCATTTGGAAAGCCCATGATGTGGGCATTTTCTGAGGAGTTCCTTTAATCTCTCCCATGATTCATGTATTTGTTCATTTGGGAGTTGCGCGAATCCTGTGATTGCACGTCTCATGCTGTTGGTTCTACCGATGGGGTAGAATTTCTTAAGGAACTCATGTTGCATATCTGCCCATGTACCAATAGGTTTCCCTAAGGTCTCTAGCCAGTATTTGGCTTTGTCCTTAAGTGAGAAAGAGAATAAGGTCAGGCGGAGAGCATCATCTGTGAAATTTTGAATTTTCACAGTGGAACAAATTTCTAGAAATTCATCCAGATGTTTATAGAGATCTTCATTGGTCTTCCCATAAAAGGATGGGAGCATATGAATGGTGTTAGATTTGATCTCATAGTGCAAAGCAGGGACATTATGCAGTTGGATACAAGTGGATGGCTGATAATTCGAAGAAATGAAATATTCCTTCATCTATTTGGGCACCCCTAATTGGTGTTGTTCAGCCATATGTTGGGTTTGATTTTGAGCCGGATTAAAAATGAATCGCTCAATCTCACTAATGGGCTCAACTAAGTCAAGGTGTTGAGATCTTCTCCCTTGCATAAACCAAGGTTAAAGATGAGAGATGAGAGAATCGTTTTATGATATATTTTTTTTTAATTTTTTTTTTGTTTTGACTCAAATAAGGATGAAGAGAGATAAGAGGAGATTTTTTTTCTTGTTTTTATTTTTATTTTTTATTTTTTTTATGCAAACACAAACAAGTTATCACACAAATTACTTAATGCCCTAGATGAGACCTAAACCTACAAATTGGGTTTCACAAAATGGCTAACGTGAAACTTAAGTTCACCCTCAATATTTTCACCGGCCAAGTAAGGGGTGGGGTACTGAGAGGTTCCCCCTACTTTCGTAGGGACCTAATTATGCCAAATCACTAGCCCGCTTAAGACGTTTGCCATCCGACCGCCTTGCCTTAGGCACCGTTTTCATAAGAGGGTAAGCCCAAATAATACAAGAACCACAGTGTGAACCTAGGGCCAATGTCTACTGAATTTTATTTTGAGGTCTAGGTGATGCAAAGATGCAAGAGAATTATGATTTGTGGGCTAAGGAAGGGTGATGAAATCCCCACCTTATCTTGCTTATGGGTGTTACCCTTAAGATATTTTGAAATGATATGCAACAAAGTAAGTTCAAACAAGGGGTTCTATGCACGTATGGAAATGCATGTGCATGCTTTTGGAAACGTTAGAGTGCTCATCTTACCTCCCACAATCTTCAACAATGTAATTAACAATAATTAAACAACAAGGAAAAATAAATACTATCCTAAATGATGCATAACCTAAAACATGAAAATGTGATTTCTACTCTTGGAATGAAGACTTTTATGAAGTTTAAGTGAAGAGTTTTTTTTGTGTGTGTGAACCTATCTAACCACAATATGCAAGAACATTAAGGAAATGAGACAAAATGAGAGGAATAAGTTTGAAGACTTACTTGATGCGCAATCCCTAGTTCTTCTTTTTTTTTTTTTTTGAAATGAAATGCAAAATCAAAAGATGAAAGAAAGAAATACAAACTTACCTCTCTTTTTTTTGAATTTTTTTTAACCTGTAAAAAAAAATAGAAAAGAGAGCTTTATTAGTACACTATATACACAAGGAAAATAAAGTTCTTAAATCAAAAATCATCATTCTTCCCCGGCAACGGCGTCAAAAATTGATAACGCGAAAGTTCGTCGTTTAAAACACGCGTATAACAATCTTAAAACCGAACTCGCACAAAATGATCAAAAGAGAACGTAGTACTATGGCAAGCACGGGTCGAATCCACAGGGAAGAAGAGATTTTTAGAGTTAAAATCCTTAGAGTCCTTTGAAAAAATACTTGTGATTTGACTTTGCTTAAAGAAAATAGTGAAATGAAGAACAAACCAAACACTTAATTAAAACACCTATGATTATGCGCCTATGCTATAGAAATTAATTGCATGAAGTGAAAAGAAGAGATAGAAGAAGGGGGTAGAGATGGAAGAAGATCAAGAACTAGATCAAAAGAACAACTCTCTTCATTAACTTAAAAGAAAGAGTACATGAAGTGCAAAACAAGCTTACAACAAAGAGGTGACAAGATTACAATGAAGTAACATAACACAAAAGTAATAATAAAAAGAGGGGCATGAGATGTGAAGATAGTAGTAGCAATGGAGATGACGCCGTCGTCTCCTCCTCGCCGAGCCTTGGAGAGGATCGCTCCGCCTTGAAAGAGATCGCCGTGGAAAGTGATGGATGAAGAAGCCGTCGTCGTCCACGTCACGAGCCTTGGAACATCGCCCATCTTGATGTGCACACCGCCATGAAAGGAGAGTTGTGGAGGATAAACTTTGGAGAGAAATATAGAGAGGAATATGGAAGGGTTTGTGTGGAGATGAAGAAGGAAGAAGATGAGAGAGTGAAATAATGGAAAAATAAATATAAATCATAAAACAAGAAGAATTGGAGGAAGTGATAGAAGAATAAAATCTAGATCTACAAGAGAGGAAGAACTTTAATGAAGAACTTAGAGAGAAATAAAGAAGGGGAGGGCTTCAAAACTGAGGAATAATAGAAACTAGAACCTTGGATGAACAGTGAAATCACAGGACAACAAGTTGACAAACGAGAAATAACTTTCAAACCAGAAAGAATTAGAAGATGATGTAGAAGAAGGAGTTGTAGAACACTTAAAAACAAAGAACTTGTATGAAGACAGTAAGAGACGAAAATGACCAGAAGGGGGAGAAATATGGGAAAGAACAGAGAGAAACATGGGTTTGCAGATGAATAGGATAGCACAGTGAAAAATACGAAATAGCTTAAAAACTAGAAGGAACTAGAAGATGCTCCAGAAGAATACGTTGTAGAGAACTTAAAAAAAAAGAACTTTGATGAAGAGTACATGAGATGAAAACGAACTTACAAGGGAGAACTCGGAGGCCTAAGGTTGGGAGAGAAATTGTCAAAAGAAGAACACCCTTCTCCTTCTTGTCATGGGTTATTTATAGGAAAAGTTGGGTAGATGGAGGGTGGAGATTGTATCAAAGGAGATGGATGGATGGGATTTAAGTAGAATATGATGCATGGGGAAGAGAAAAAGTAGGTGAGTACACCCTCTTTGGGCTTTGGACAACCCCCTTCCCAAGACTCATAATTCCTCTCCTTTATTTCAAACTTTGAATTCAATTCTCCCTCCAACCGAAATATGTGTTTCTTTTACTCAATTTCAAACCTTTAGAATTTCTTTTCCCTCCAATCAAAATATGTACTTTTGACTTGGTCAACATGGTGGTGACAGTTTTGCCCCCGGCTTCTTTTGTAATTACCTTCGGTGTCCTACACACACATAATTGCACTTTAGTCCATAAAAATTACCACAATGTGCACATAAATCTTTAATGCTCATGATTATGCAATGGAGAATTAATGCTCATGGCCCTCAACTTTAATTTATTATTAAATAAGATAATTGAATTAATCAATTTACGTGAAAGCTCCAATTTAAATGCGGAGTTGAGGTTAACTATGAAATATGCATAATTGTCTAATTATATGCACATAAAATGATGTATATGCAATGAATTGTCATAAGAAATAGACAATTATCATAACCCATGTTGACGAACAAATCGGTGTTCGACCCCCGTCATCATCGACAAGATTGGTCAAACTCTACTCCTTTAACTTGGACCTTCCGTCCTTGTTATTGAATATATCCTTTGCTTCGACATGTAACCCATGTCGATGAACGAACCCGTGTTCGACCCTCGTCATCATCGGCAAGACCGGTCGACCTCTATCCCTTAACTCGGACCTTTTGTCCTTGTCAATAATCATACATTTGTATCGACATGTAACCCATGCCGATGAACAAACCCAGGATTCGACCCTCGTCATCATCGGCGAGACCGGTCAACCTTTATCCCTTAATTCAGACCTTTTGTCCTTGTTAACAAACATACCTTTGCTTCAGCGTGTAACCCACATCGATGAACAAACCCAGGTTCGACCCTCGTCATCATCAGTGAGGTAGGTCGACCTCTGTCCCTTGGCCTGGACCTTTCGTCCCGGTCAAGAACCATATTGCCTTTACTTCGGCATTTAACCAATGTCGATGAACCAAACCAGGATCCGACCCTTGTCATCATCGACAAGGTCGGTCGGCGTCCTAGCAAACAAGCTCTCCCGTGTTCCGGATCCTCCGGGGAATTAAAAGAAAAAAAGAGAGAAAAGAAACAGAAATGGGGTTAAAAATAGAGATACCCCGCCGGCTTTGTTCCTAAATGGGGACAAGGGCAACAATGACTATAACCCGGCTGTGGCGAAAACCCGAAAGGGCGTTGCAGGCGAAATCGGGTGTCCCGCCACGTGAAAACCTGAGAGGGCGCGTGGGCAAAAGCAAAAGGGGGTTGACTCCGGCGAAAACCCGAAAGGGCGCTTGAGTCGGTAATGTGGTTAAAAAAAATGATGAAATGAATGAATAGAAAAAAATGATGATAAAAAAATGATGATGAAATGAAAAGATGATGTAGTAACGGGGTTATCCTCATTCGTCATTCCATCCCAACCTACCTTTTCAACCCTTGTCATCATCGGCAAGATCGGTCGCTACCCTTTCCGGTCCTTGTCACCATACCGTCTACCTTTTCGACCCTTGTCACCATCGGCAAGATCGGTCGCTACCCTTTACGGTCCTTGTCACCATCGGCAAGACCGGCTACCCTTTTTGGTCCTTGTCACCATCGGCAAGACCGTCTACCTTTTCGACCCTTGTCACCATCGGCGAGATCGGTCACTACCCTTTACGGTCCTTGTCACCATCGGCAAGACTATCTACCCTTTTCGGTCCTTGTCACCATCGGCAAGACCGTCTACCTTTTTGACCCTTGTCACCATCGGCAAGATCGGTCGCTACCCTTTCCGGTCCTTGTCACCATCGGCAAGACCGTCTACCCTTTCCGGTCCTTGTCACCATCGGCAGGACCATCTACCTTTTTGACCCTTGTCAGCATCGGCAAGATCGGTCGCTACCCTTTCCGGTCCTTGTCACCATCGGCAGGACCGTCTACCTCTTCGACCCTTGTCACCATCGGCAAGATCGGTCGCTACCCTTTTTGGTCCTTGTCACCATCGACATGACCGTCTACCTTTTCGACCCTTGTCACCATCGGCAAGATCGGTCGCCACCCTTTGCGGTCCTTGTCACCATCGGCAAGACCGTCTACATTTTTGACCCTTGTCACTATCGCCAAGATCGGTCGCTACCCTTTTCGGTCTTTGTCACCATTGGCAAGACCAACTACCTTTTCGACCCTTGTCAACATCGACAAGGTCGGCCAGCATTTCCCCAAATCGAGCCCCGGTAAAAAAACCCGAAAGGGCGCTTGGGTCACTAATGTGATTACTATAAAGTATATGCTATGCCTCTGAGTGGCACTCCCATCAGTTGTCCCACCGGTAATAAAGCCTATCCCGGATGGACCTCTCATCAGCCAGCAGTCATATTTTCGACATTTCTTGTCGGCAAGACTTACATCTGCACCAATCTGGCAACCTCTGGAACCCTATCACGCGGTGGAGCGAGGCCCCCATCTTTCCTTGAAAGGGTGGACGCTCTCCTACGGCACAGATATGGGTATACTTCCAAGCAGGTCGCCAAAGTTGCCACAAGATATGATAGAATACAAGTGCAAAGGTAGACACCTAAAACAGTAAAGGAAACTTGTATTTCATTGCAAAAAGGAGGGGAATGAATACAAAAGGGGCCCTTCGGAGGGGACAAATTACAAAGGCAGATCAGCTAAGACCGCCTGAAAATATTTGCAAAGTCAATGAGCCCAACATGTGGAGCCGCTCCCAGTTCACGGAGCTGCATTTCTTCCTCCTGAACGCGAGTCACCTCAGTCTCTAGGGATGCGACTCGGCCCTCCAGTAAAGAAGTCTCCTCGATGCCTTGGACTTCTGTAGCCTCTAGCCGTGGTATCTCAGCTTCAATGGTAGCCAATTCAGCCCGGAGTTCTTCCCGTCGGCTACGTAGAATATGTGCCCGAGCAGCTGAAGTTTTAACATGGGCCTTGCTCTTCTGAAGATCGGAGGTCAGAGACGTCAGCTCCGCCTGACAGTCAACTTTCTGCAGCTTGAGGGCCGCTAGCCGGTCGTTCATCACCCTCCCAAGAAAGTCCCGACGATTTACAAATTTTAATAAGAACAGCACCCGCTGGGTCCAGATGTCCAAAGGACAGCCTAATGCCTGCAGCCCGATCGTCAGTCGCCGGGCCACTTCCTTCAACTGGGGGTAAGATAGTGTCGGCTGAGACTCCACAACCTTGTGCAACATCTCTAAATACTGCCATACAAAGTCCTCCGATGAAGTGAAGCCCAGGGAGGCTGCCGGAGCCACCTCAAAGGTCACCTCCCTGTCTATGGGAGCCCATAAGCGAATATCTGGCTCGAAAGAAGAAGATGGAATGGCTACCAGAGCCGAAGTAGCAGGTACCACGGCAGCATGCCCTTGCTCCGTCGAGCTCCTTGAAGAACTCTCTTCTACAGGTGCTGGAAGAGGCAGAGGTTCCAACTCTATTTCGGGCACGGATGGAGCTGTAGGGTCAAGCGCAATAGTCATTATGGCCGCCGGGACAAAGGTAGAACCCCTTGACGGGTCAGCTTCAGCTCTCAATTCTGTTGCCGGCACCAGGGTGAGACTCTCTCCCAGCGGGCTCGGCTCCATTGATGATACTTCGATAGCTGCGTGTATTCTTACTGGCACAGGGTGAAGTATGGTAACTACCTCTGAAGAAGACACGGTGGCCAGTGGTAGCATATCCAAAGCCTCCGACGAAACCACGATAGCATCAGAAGATGATACCAGAGGGTGATTGGCTGCGTTAGGCTCCTGGAACAAGATTCCAGTAAGCACCAAGATGGCAGAAAAGAATGAAAAGATATGCGGCTCTGCAGAGGGGCGGGCAGAACTTACTATGGCCGCAGCATCCATCTCTTAAAGTGCCTGTATGGAAGATTCTAACTCTGCAGATGAAGCAACAAAAGGAGGGGTTATCTCCACCTCCATGTCTAGCCCGGAGAATTCCTCCGGCAACATTCCCTCAGATGATGTCACCGGCAACCTCGGAAGACTAAAGATCAAAGGACCGCTCAACGGTATGAGGGGTGTCGCTGCCCCTTTGATGGCTGCCGCAGGTGCTCGTTCGTCACCTTCTGAAGAATAATAGTCAATTTCTTCGTCAGAAGGGGTGGCAGAGCTACTGGAGGAAATATCTATGCTGATCTCGGGTTGGCCCGCTTCCTCTGTCGCCTGGCGGGCTGCCGAGTGAGTGATTACACACCGCCGTGGGATAGCATATTTCTTTAGCGCAGTCTTATGTCCTTCAGGCTGTGAAGGAACATCCACGGCAGGCGTCTCAACCACTGTGCTAACCACTCCTGCCGCTACAACAAACATATACATAAGGCGGAGCAAAAAGATCAATAAGAAAGAAGAGTCAGAAGGATGGCAGTCACTTGGCTCACCCTCGGCCTCACTGGCAGGTGTGGGAGAAGGGAGTCTGACATCCTCCTCAGCAGCGGGGAGACTCTCCCTTGTGGCTTCAACTATTTTGGTCGCCCCTGCCGTGGCTATGATAGAAGACCCTATGTCTCCCGTCTCCAGGATGACCTCCTCAGCACGTGTGGTGGTGCCAACCGCTCCTTGAGCTGAGGTCAAACAAAGAAGACGTCAAAGGAGTGAAGACGTCATGAAGAGAACACTCCTTTAGACCGCGAAGAAAAGTGATGTCACCTTCAGCTACTTGCTGAGTGGCCTCTTTCTGAGCGGCAAACTGCTCAAATGAGGGCACTTTAGGTAGAGGAGCCTTAGCCGCATTAGTCGAAGACTGCTTGGAAGAAGTTTTCCGAGCTTTCTTCGCTCGGCCTATTGCAACTTTCAGCGCGGAGGCCGCTCTCTTTTTACCAGGTGGCAGTGGAGTACTGGTCGGCACCGGTGCGGGAGCCTCAAAATATTCCGGCTTCTGGGCCTTGGAGATGATCTTCCTATAAAGTCCCTGCTGCTTTATATCTGGACAGTCTGTCAAATGAAGCACATGCCGTTATAAAAGAACTGAGCAACAAAATACTCTACATGTCGACTAAAGAAGACTTTACCTGTCGGGCCGTTGTAAAAAGACGAGAGGGGCCAATACTGATAAGCCACCTCCTTGCTTCGGGATGCAGCCTCCCGAACGAGCCAACAGACGTCGCCAATCTTCTTGCACTTCTCAACTAGGTCGGCCAAGTCCGCATGACCACGGGAAGCTATCCAATGATATAAGCCAAGGTGGTTGAAGCCCCAGCCATCGGCATAATGAAAAGATACAAACAAAGGCTTGTCAAGAACACTTGCTACGGGACTGTCAGGGGTCAGTCCATGGATATTCATCAAGATGAACAACAAAGACGTGTGTTGATAATATGTCAGGGTTCTGTCTTCTCTATTCACAAACACCCGGTACGGGCAAAAGTGGTCAACCTCACACTTCCATGAAACTTCTTTGGAAAGCGGCCCCTCAATGGGGAATGGGTACTGCTGAAGTTCCAAGCGGGAACCACCAATCTGGCACATATGTTCTAAATTCTTCGTGAAAGTATCTTCATCTATGTCAGCAAGCACAGGCACCAGCTGTTCAGTTGCTTCCTCTTGTACGGCTTTCCTGCGTGCTATGTATGCCTCTACCTCCTTCGGATGTTGGGAGAACAGCCTCTTCAAATGGGCTTCTTCAATATCAAAAACTGGCCCAGGCTACTGGCTCAGAAAGGTGTGCTCAGCTACATCACAGCATGCCACCCTGGCATTGCGATAAAAGCCCGTTCGAGCATTCCACCACTTTATATACTCTGGAGTGACCCGAGGAACGCGGTTCGGCACCGACACTCTGAAAACATTGGCATCCCAGCGGTGAAAGTAGTCCCACCAGGAGCGACCCTCAGCTACAACACTCGAGCCGTGCTTCGACCTGCTATCCAGAGGAAACAGGGCAACCAAAGGCGAGATGTGCTGATCATAGCTGAAATTTCAGCCAAACCTAAAAGGATAGTAGGGTTCTAAATGAACCACGCCCCCCCTTTCTAAACACTAAGACACTGGGGCGAATTGATAAAGCCTAGTCAATGAGCTCAGGCTCCAAGATTGGCCGGGTCACGGTGTTGCCTGAAATGAAATGTGTGAAAGTCTCCACTGCCTCAAGCTTACATTCACGCTGGCGATTCACCAATGGAGCGGAATGTGCGGCCAAATTCAAAAAATGGATGGCCCCCGCTGAATCCATCAGAACCCTTGTCAGCCGGCCTCGGATGGAGAAAAGCTGATGAGACACTGGACCGAGTTCAGCACTAGCAAATTCCAGCATCCTGGGGTACAATGTCACTGTCTGCATAGTCCTGGGAGCTAGCTCTGGGAACAAACTGCACACCCAAGCATTGAAGAAATGAAACGGCCCCACTGTTCTAAAAGAGCGGGGGACCCGATGCCTATGAATATCTCCAAGAGATTTGTAGATCAGGCAGAGTGCTGCTGGGCATAGTGCAAGCCGCATGCCCCAAGCCATCTGACAAGCCGGGTATATTACCTCCGGCCTAATGACTGTCTCATCTCCATGTGGGAGGGCAAAAGTGCACAACCAGAAGGTGAGGTAAGCCGCACAATGTGTAAGGGGATCCGCCCTAGTGGGATTCGGTCCTCCGCGACTAATCCGTCGAAGGGAAGCAGGCAGCGCCGACTTGAACTTGGGTGGTTTGCTGGGCTTACCTGCAACAGGAGCTACATAGGAAAACTCACTGTACTTCAGAGGGGCGCCAAAGAAATACCGAATCCAATGTCCCACTCGGACTCTCAATTCGTTGCTCTTCTCTCGGGGCTGATACCCCTTCGAGGATCCCCTATTCAGCGCCAAGCAGAGGGAGCGGTACGCTTTCATCAAGTACCGATATGAGTAGCCAAAATAGTACTGGCCCTCACCGTCTGTCTCGTCCTTAATAATGTCATGGAGGCATACCTCCTCATAGGGCTCTCCATTGATCGGCAGACCCGACAGCTGTGACAGGCTCTAGAGGTCTAGAGAAGTTTCACCCTCCGCTGTATAGAAAGTATTGAACTGTGGGCAGAACACTTCGAACTTGCCGCAGCACAACCCTTTCGAGATGGGGTACCTGAAATGGGACGCATACACACTGTGATACACCCCGGCCCTGACCAGCAACGGCGCATACTCCTTCAAAACATATTCTATGAATTCTACCGCTCCTACGCGGAAGAGATGGGCGTCGGTCACTTTCGTGTCGGCAAACCACCCAGCAGCCAACTGGACAGCCAAGCAGTTCAGGACGAATGGCTCGTCTCTATAGCCCCACTTGATGGGCGCCAAGAATAAACCGTAGCCGGGTTTCTCTCTGTTGACCCGACCTGCAGTGGTGTCTCACCTAGCTGGTGTGAATTCTGGAGCCCGTGTCAGCATTTTCTACTCTGCCTCCAGCTCTGTTACCCCCAAGACGGCGTTCCACTTGCGCCACTCTCCCGGAAGATAGATGGTGTCTCCGTGATACACGGAGCCTTTCAAGCTGTTCCGGTCCACCAACATGGCCCGTTCCACCATCCGAGCCAGCATGACGTCTCTCTTCCCCGAGACACTGAAAGTGCAGATGAATTGTGCAAGATGACGGTCCTTCGGGAAGTCCGGGCGATACCCGTCATCACGATTGAAGTTCAGCCCTCCCTCGATGGTCACAACGCGAGAGGAGGATACTGTGTCTGATTCGGAGTCGGAGGATTCGTCGACTATGGCGATCCTCCCAAGACCCCGGTCCAGTTGCCCGACATTCCTCCAAGTAACAATAGGGCCAGATGCCCCACCCTGGGAAGAAGCGTCGACATCAGCAGCGCCGGAAGCAACACGGCTGGAAGAGGAGGCCATTTCAGCAGCTGTAGGCAAAATCAAGGGAAAATAAGATAATATGAAGACAAAATGGAAAATAAAATTTCAAGAAAAATTTTGACAGCACCTCCTCTTATCCGGGGTATGCCCAGAAGTCAAATAGGAGAACACCCACCAAGAGGGGGTGACTCCGTAATGAAGAGGGACATAGTCCCGAATGAGAAGAAACAGAGGAAAACCTCGCGGTGAGGATGGAAGAAGTGGGGAGCAAAAATCCCTCACGCCGATCGCCGCCGCTGTGAAGATGGAGAAGAGAAGAGAGAGAAGGCTCAGGGTAAAATGAGCCTTCTCCTCACCCTCTCAGCGCTAAATAGGGTGAAACCCTAAGGCGCGCTGAGAATCCTCCGGCGCCGAGAGCGCTAGGCCAAGAAAAGGTGCGCCGACGCCATCACGCCGAGATCCCAAAGTGGAAAAGGCGCGCCGAGACTATTTCCGCGTCGAGATGGGCTTGCCGAGATCATCAATGGCGCCGTTTGACTCACCCAGGGGTGCTGCAATCAGAAGATCAAATCAAAAAATGCTGGTATCTGTCGAGTATACTTACAAAGTACTGGGATTATACAAGCAGAATAAAGACTCAGAGTCACAATAATGAGTAATGAATAGGAGTAGACCTGAAGAAATTACAAGGTGCGGTGCAATGTACACCCGCATGTCCCGTGTCACTCATCCTTCGCTTACGCCACCTGCGGGTGGGGGGCATTTGTTGACACCTAAAATATACCAGAAGAGACCGAAGCAGACTCAGGGCTCTGAAGGTCGATCAAAGGCGCGGCTCCTGTACCATCCCTGGAAGTTCTGAGAATCAGAATAGAAGAGATCCACTACCCCTAACATTCTGTCCAGCTAAAGCCATCTCTGGCTAGGCCGCTGTCTAGCACTGCTGTCATTTAGATAGTCGGGCTGATAAAATTATAACAAAATTCAGGCAACCATCTGCCTGCTGAAGAGGATCTTCAGACAATTCTGATTCTCATGAAAAGGGGATTCACACTGCCTCACACATGGGCGTGAACGCAAGGTGTTAAATAAGCCTCAAGAGGAATATACCAAGAAGCCCACCAGAGCAATGAAAAGAAGCCCATTAGATGAGCCTCTTCCGGCGTCGGGTTCTGAACAGATGGGCCAAGCCCAATACGAAGCCAGGCGCGTCGAGATGATGCGTGCTGAGGCGCGTCGAGAAGCTCATGCCGGGAATAGAAGGCCACCCTGCTATAAAGGCTGCTGCTTTCGAATAAAACAAAAGGAGACAACAACAACAACAGAAGGGAGAGGACAGAAAGAGAGAAAAGAAGATAGAAGAAAAAGAAGAGGCAATAGAGGGAACATGGAGCAGTAGCCACCGAAAGGAAAGGGAGCTCGAGAGCCCTCTGAGGAAGCTGAGGAGAAGAGAGAGTTGCAGAGATTCCAAGGAAGAGTCAAGGTGGGATCAGTTTCAAGATGCCCCGAGGGGCTACAGTTTCCCTTTCCCCATGTCTTTTATTTGAATATCCCTTTCTTCTTTTGTGTCTGTTTTCGAGCATCCTCGCTCCAGTAGCATCAAATGCTAATATAGCCCCATTATCAGAGATAGAGTCTATGTATGATTTTTTCTCAGTTGGATTTTCTTCTGAGCTAGATGCGTGTATGCTGTTTGGATGAATAGTTAATAAAAGAGGGCTGAAGCTCGCCCTTTCCTTTTTCTTTCTTCCTCTGCATCCGAGGTTCAATGTATTCAATAGCTACTGCAAGCGTATCCCATCTGCACGAGCGTGTTTTGCCGTAGTCCTTCCCAACCTCACCTTCACATCGAGAGCCGGAGACAGTCTATCTCCTGGCTTCTCGATTGTGAAAGTAGGAGGAATAGACTCAAACTGGAATTCATGAGGATCAGTCTGTGATCAGGCTCCCAGTGAGGTCCCTGAGGGAAGGCCATTTTCTCCCTGGATTACTTTCTCCAGAGCCATCTCCAGTGTTCACCATAAATCCTTGAATAAACCCCCATTAGAACCCCCCAAAAGCCCTCCGAAGTCCTCACCTCAGAAACCCCTTCATACCTTACTAAAACCCTTGTTTCAGAAATCCTCCTAACCTCCCGACGCGACCCTCCCTCGGCGCGAGTCTCGCGCCGAGTGCTACCCGTGCCGGTTGCTCTCGTCCCATCGTGCCGAGACCTCTTGGGCTATTGGTCGCGCCGAGGCCTCCATCCCCCCTTTGTGCCAAAGCCGGCCATGCCAATAGCTGCGTGCCGACACCCTTCTGAGCCAGGCCATCCTTGGTCATAATACCCTGTCCTTCTGGGGAGAAACATTATCCTTCTCTCAACACCCATGGGAGCTATATCAATGGGTTTAATCCCCCCACATTCCGCCTCCCCATCAAGTCATGGAATTCTGCTGCTGTATGTTCTCCATTGGCTATACAAGGGATATCAATAAATCCCACAATAAGTGGATAACGTCCCATAAGATTGAGATCCTTTTTGGATCTAGGTCTACGCCCGCCTCTCTTTTGGCTTCAACCCCGGCATTCCGTGGGTGGATGACCTATACTCCCCTTTTGGCATAGTCCAAAATAAGGGGAGATGCTGCCAAAATTCATCCGCGAGCTTTACTTTGTCGTGTAGTGCGACGCTTTCACTGAGATTATGAATCTAACCCCAGCTGTATGGCAGAGATCTGAGCTACACCATCTCATGATCCTCTACTCACCACCGCCAGAGGGGAATATAACCATCATAGTCACGTGGTCTCCTTAGAATTTCTATGGATGAGCCTACCCTCACTCTCTATCCCACTCAAATACCACCATGAACAAACTCATGAAACCTCTATTGAACACAAAGGACCCCTTTGAATTCATAAACCCCTCATAATACTTAAAAACTCAGAAACACCCTTTTATCGGCGCCACACAACTCCCGGCGCATCCTCCTCTCGGCGCCAATTTTGCGCCGGGGAGCTTTTCGCGCCGACCCCCCTTCTTTCCCAGCTGCGCCGGTTTGCTTTCGTGCCGAAACCCCAGTCGCGCCGGTTCACTCTGATATCAGCCATCACTCGAATATCTAATTTCTCAGCAACTTTACTGAGCCTGGAACCAATCTAGACTTGGTACCCTATCCTCCATGGACCATCATATCAGTTCCCATCGTAGCATGGGGGTTTCATGGTCCTTCATCCATGTCTAATGGAGCAAGACTGACGGGGCCCTACCCCCATATTATCTGCCATTTGACTGCCATGTCATCTTCTAACCCTGTCGACCCTTGGAGCTCTGCCACTGCATGTCTTCCAATGGTCTCCGGAGGGAATATCAACAAACGCCGTGGCAATGGACATTGCCCATCACACTCAGATCCTTTTGGATCCAGGGCTACGCCCGTCTCTCCTTTGGCTTCCACCTCGACATTTCATGGGTAGATGGCCTATACTACCCTCTTGGCATAGCCCAAAATAAGGGGATATGCTGCCAAATTTATGCCATAACATTATTATCCTGTCCCGTGTCACACGGTTTTCTATGCATATTTCACATCCTGCTAACAAAGTTAGCGTCACAATCTTATCTTGTTTTGCCCCCGAGGCATCCTTTCTTGGCAACTAATCAAGGGTTGTCCTTCTTTGGAAGGACGTAATTAACATCATAGCCTTTATGATATGACGGACTTCGGGTCCTGACACGAATATCACAATCGACTGATCGAGTCAAATCGAGCGCACAATAAACTGTCACGCCAGTGACTGGCACGCCTAATTAATAGACCAAAGAAATCAATAACAAAATATCCTAATAAAATCCCATCCCCACAGTCGGCAGTCAAGGAAATTAGTCCAGAAGCCCGGCGGCTACAGGACTACATAAATGGGCTAGATGAGTATGTACAGCCTGAGCTAGAACCTCTGCTAGTACAGGATCATGTCCCGTGGCAGGAACTAGAATAGCTTTCACTAAAGCAGGAAGAGGAAGCTGACAAAACATCAGACAAGGATGGCAGCCTATTCTGGGGGCAAGCGCCAGCCAAAGAAAAGAAAAGAAGATGAAGAAAGAAGAGATGGGCCAGCAAGGCTACAAAGGGTATAATCCTTTCCTGCAACACCCTCTCTACTCTGTTCAATTTGCCTTGTGAGGAGGATGAAGAAGAGATATGCTTCACACCCGCCGCCAAGGAAAGTCAGGCCGAAGCCGCAACTGCTGCACATGCAACCCGGTCAGGCCGAAGGTAGGGGCATCAACCGCCTGCCAACCACAACATTATCTTCAGGGGGGAGCAACTCTATAAAATACCCCCTCCGAAGGTTCGGGGAGTCCAAATCCCTCCTCCGTCAGGCCTATACAACCAGAGTGGGGGCAGCACTGCCCCTCCTTCCTTCCTAGAATTTGTGAAGATGTCAAAGGGGAAGCAACTATGCCAGGAGGTCGAACCAGCAACTTGGGGTATATACTTGCAACTCCAACAATCTGCCGAATTACCAGAGGAAGCAGAAGCTCGCCTGATAGTAGCCAGTGAAGGACAGCAAGGAGACTACCCCAAGCAGAAGGGTGTGGCCTTCGAGTCCGATGAAGCAGGCCCATCAGGGGCCGTAGTCCAAGATTCTTCCAAACCCAGGTGGGCAGAAGAAATGAAGCTATCCAATGTCTGAGCGGGAAGTCGGGTGGTCAAGCTATTGAAAAAGCTCCCGGTAAGATTCACTGTCTGGGAAATCCTCTCTCTGAGTGAAGAGACCCGACATGCGATTATTACTGCTCTGCAGACGCCTGCTCAATATGAAGCTTGCCTAGCTGAGGCACTACCGGAAGCCAGCATGACCTTCACTCAGGAGGATATGTTGCTCCCCACTACCAGCCACAACAGACCTCTGTATATGAGGGGACATCTAAATGGCAGGGAGTTGAACAGAATCCCGATGGACCCCGGGGTGACTGTCAACATCCTGCCCTACAGGATATATGAGAGGCACTATTTCAATGTGCGTCTCCAAAAAGTCGGGGATATGCATATTACCAACTTCAATCAGAAGTGTAAAGTATCACTAGGAGTAGCAGAATTCACACTCACTCTAGCAGACTTTGTCACGAGGGTACAGTTTCATGTCATCGATTCTCGCACCTCATACAAGCCGCTGCTTGGCCGTCCGTGGCTACATGAGAACATGGTGGTGCCCTCTACGCTCCACCAGTGCATCAAATACAACCTGGAGGGAAAGCAGGAAAGAGCATTTGTTGATCTCCACCCGTTCGAAGTGTTCGAGTGCCACTTGGCGGATGCCCCTCTATATACAGAACGGTCGCAGAAGGCCCCTGAAGTCAAGACCCCTTCCAGCACAACGAAATGCACCTCCGGAGCTGAATGGTTCCCCCCGCCACTGCGTGGATATGTTAATCCCAAGATGGTCTCACACATCACTGCCACCGGGAATGTGGGCCGGATAGCACCTCCCGCCATCTACCCCGAAGCTAATGAAGTCAGGGTCGACCAACAACACGACCACATCGAGATCCCGGAGGGCCTTACCAAGCTAATTCTCGGCCTCGATAATGCCACTATCGAGCCTTTCAAAGCTTGGGAGGTGGCGCAGGTAGATGGTCCTAGCAGCCATTTCTACATAGTTGAGGAGCACCCTACACAGGAGGATACAGATTGTCATCTGCCTGGAGATATAGAAGACCCGTCAGTTCCCATACAGGGGTTGACATTTGTAACGAGTCGAATGGCCAAGATGTTCCAGAAGCAACACATCCCCTCTGGCCAGCCTCGCAAGAAGAAAGAAGCATTCCAGAAGCTATGGTATCCCCAGAGCCTGGATAAAGAAATGAGACGTGTCTCTCAGCACCCAGGGTTGGGCTTCACCCTCGAGGAATATTATTACAGCGGACTCCATGAAGTGGATACCATTTCTGCTTTCTACCCAACTGAGGATAACTCACTGGAGGCAATTTTCGATGAACCCCCAGCAGAAGCTGAGTACACTAAACTAGCTCAACCAGGAAGTCTATCAGAGGCCATGTTCCCTTGCCGATGCTGGGAGCAAGTCTACCCTGAAGAAGCAGTTCTTCAAGCCAAATTTGATACAGCTAGCAGTAGTGAAGCTGAGGATGTTGAAGAAACGGGGCTGCCTCCCTCCAGTATCCCTCCTCTGTTGATGATGTCGGCACTTCTTGAACCAGTCAGGGAAGCTTCTCCCAAGCCTGATCAAGAGATAGGTGTTGCTAGAAAAGAAATAGCTACCTCCACTGAAGATATGGTGATCCAAGGGGATGAGACCTTCTCACCCTGCACCATGGAGCTACAGTGCTACTCTGACTTAATGACAAACAATCATCAGTCCCTAGCGACTGCAACCCCCTCAGCAAGGGAGGAGGCATTCAACTCACCCCTCGAAACTGCTATTGAGGTGGACTTGTTGGCGGAGCAATTCATGCAGCCGCTACTAGCCGAACCAGAGGTTCCTGACAAAGCTCAGATAAGGCAAGATGAAGAGATAGAGGTCCTCGACCTCGAAGATGACATACCAGACTTCGTCGACCTCCAGCCTGCACCCCCGGAGATAGAAGACGGTGGCCAAGCAATAATCGATGAACTGATAGAAGTCAACTTGGGAGATGAGGACAACCCTAGGCCAACCTTCCTCAGTGTCCAGTTATCTACTGAAGAGCAGAGGCTATATATCCAGCTGCTGTAGGAATATCAGGATTGCTTTGCATGGACCTACAAGGAAATGCCAGGACTGAACCCCGCAGTCTTACAGCATGAGCGAACCATAAGCCCTGAGGCCGAACTGGTGAAGCAGCCACCGCGGCGCATGGGGCCAGAGCTCATCACTCAAATATGCAAGGAAGTCGACAAGCTCATTGATGTGGGTTTCGTCGAGGAAAATCAATATACCACGTGGCTAGCCAACATCGTGCCCGTGAAGAAGAAGACTGGACAGATTCAGATATGTGTTGACTTCCAAGATCTGAATAAAGCCTGCCCCAAAGATGACTTCCCAGTGCCAATAACGGAGGTCATGATAGATGCAACAATCGGTCATGAAGCCCTATCATTCATGGATGGGTCGTCCGGTTACAGCCAGATATGGATCGTGGAACATGACCGGGTCCACACTGCCTTCCAAACTCCCAAAGCATTTATCACTACAAGAGAATGCCGTTCGGATTAAAGAACGCTGGCGCAACTTATCAGTAGGCAATGACCAGAATATTCGATGAGCTGCTCTACCATAAGGTCGAATGCTACATAGATGACCTGGTAGTCAAGTCCAGAAAGAAAGAAGACCATCTCTAAGACCTCCGAGTTATTTTCCAGAGGCAGAGGCAGTATGAATTAAAGATGAACCCTATGAAGTGTGCGTTCGGAGTATCGAGCGAAAAGTTCTTGGGTTTCATTGTCAGATACTGGGGAATTGAAATAGACCCCGCAAAGATCAAGGCAATTCATGAGTTACCCTCTCCAAGGAACCTCTCCGAGCTAAGATCTCTTCAAGGCCGCCTAGCATACATCCGGCGTTTCATATCCAACTTGTCGGGGCGATGCCACCCCTTCCATAAGCTAATGATGAAAGATGTTCCCTTATACTAGGATGAAGAATGGCAGATGACCTTCGACAAGCTAAAAGACTATCTAAAGACTCCTCCAGTGCTGGGTACACCAGTGAAAGGATGGCCGCTAATTCTCTACGTAGCAGCCACATGCAACTCCCTGGGGGCAATGCTGGCCCAGAATAATGAAGAAGGAAAAGAACAAGCCCTCTATTACCTCAGTCGAAGAATGGTCAGAACTTAGGAGAGGTACACTTATATTGAGAAGATCTACCTGGCACTAGTCTTCGCGGTCAAGAAGCTCCGACACTATATGCTGTCGCATGAAGTTAAGCTGATTTTCAAAGAGGATCCGCTTAAATACATCATGTCCCAACCAGTCCTCAAAGGCTGCCTAGGCAAATGGGCGGTGATTCTTATGGAGTATGATATCTCCTATGTACCGCAAAGGGTCGTCAAGGGCCAAGCTATCGCAGACTTCTTTGCCGAGCATCCAGTACCTGAAGACTACCCCCTGGAACCAGAGCTTCCTGAAGATGAAACCTTAGAGGTCGGCCAAGTGCGGCCCTCTCTATGGCTGCTATATTTTGACGGCGCCTCCAGAATTGACACCTCAGCAACTGGATCAGCCAGGGTCCGGGCAGGGGCAGGCATAGTTCTGAAATCTACAGAAGGAGAAGTCATACATACATCCTGTTCAATAAACAAGCCTTGCACAAACAATGAAGCGGAATATGAAGCCCTCATAATCGGGCTACAGATTGCTCTATCCATGGGAATTCAGATGCTAGAAGCATTCGGGGACTCCATGCGGGTTATAAAATAGTTGGAAGGGGAGTTCGATGTACGGAAGTAAGAACTCATTCCTTATTACCATCTGGCTCTCCGCTTAATGACAAGATTCTATTTCATTAACATCAAGCACATCAACTGAGGATAGAATGCTCAAGTTGACACCCTCGCAAAGCTGGCCAGTTCTTTGGCGGTCCTGCCTGATACAAGCTTGAATATAACAGTAATCAACCGGCGGCAGGTCCCCAGTGTGACAGAAACTCTAGCCGATGATCTAGCAAATGAAGTGGCAGCTGTAGAAGCAATCCAACAGTCCGACTGGCGGGAGCATCTCCTGCATTGGTTTCAACACCAGCAAGTCCCGAAGGAGAAAGAACAAAGAATGAAGCTCCTTAGAGTCAAAGACTCTTATGAGATGAGGAATGGAACGTTGTTCCGAATAATGGCGGATGCCCAAAGGAAGATCTTACTTTGCTGCTTATCCCCAGGGGAAGTCGGGCAGGTAATGCAAGAAGTCCATGCCGGGTTAGCCGGGGCACACCAGGCCGGTCCGAAAATGAAAATTGAAATAAAGAAGTTGGGCTACTATTGGCCCTCTATGTTTGACGACTGCTGCAAGTTCGCCAAAGCTTGCCAGAGGTGTCAAGAACATGTCACTGTGTCAAGAAGGCCACCTATGCCACTGCATCCTACCATCCCAAGTTGGCCGTTCGCTCAATGGGGCACGGACGTGGTGGGGCCACTACCAGCATCTTCATCCGGATGCAAATATATCTTAGCAGCTACAGACTACTTCTCCAGGTGGGCAGAGGCAGTAGCATTGAGAGAAGTGACGGGAGAACTAGTCGCCAGATTCTTTCGACAAAACATAATATTCCGGTTTGGAGTACCCAGCCGAATCATCTCTGACAACGGCAGTCACTTCAAGAATCAGAAGTTGTACCAACTAGTCGATAAATATAAGATTGATTGGAGGGCATCATATCCCTACTACCCTCAAGCCAACGGACTTGCAGAAGCCTTCAACAAGACGCTATGCACTCTGCTAGCGAAGACTGTCAAGGCTAACAAAAGAGATTGGGAAGAAAGAATGTACGAAGAACTCTGGGCTTACCGTACAGTCTACAAGACCCCGACTGGCTGCTCACCCTACTCCCTCATATACGAGTCAGAGGCTGTGGTGCCAATTGAGTTAGAGGTCCCCTTGTTGCGAATCGCCATCCAGCACGGACTCGTAAGCAGCGAGCATACCAACGTAGAAAGAAGACTGGAGAAGCTCGCCGAGCTCGAAGGAAAGCGTCTCCGGGCGCAACAAAATATCCAACTCTATCAAGCCCGCATGGCTCATGCTTTTGATAAGCTGGTCAAAGGACGGGAAATTCAAAAAGGGTGACCTGGTAATGGTTAAAAGAAGAGAAGTGATGGCCTCCAACCCCAAGGGGAAGTTGGTTAAAAATTAGGTCGGACCGTATGTCATCGACCGAGTATATGAAGGGGGTGCGTATGTCCTTGTGGATCACAAAGGAGTCATCCAATTCTCCCCCCTTAATGGGAAACACCTGAAGCTATATCACACGGTTCAACCAGCATTCCCAGAGTGACTTATGTCCATCCTTGGTCTAGTGGCATTCCGCCCTGGCCGAGCTCTACCGGCCTTAGTCTAGTGGCACTCTGCCCTCGCTAAGTTTTACCTACCTTAGTCTAGTGGTGCCCTGCCCAAGTTAAGTTTCACCGGCCTTAGTCTAGTGGCACCCTACCCTAGCTAAGTCTCACCGGCCTTAGTCTAGTGGCACCCTGCCCTAGCTAAGTTTTACCTACCTTAGTCTAGTGGCACCCTGCCCTTGCTAAGTTTCATCTGCCTTAGTCTAGTGGCACCCTGCCCTAGCTAAGTTTCATCTGCCTTAGTCTAGTGGCACTCGGCCCTAGCTAAGTTTCATCTGCCTTAGTCTGGTGGCGCTCTGCCATAGCTAAGTTTCACCTACCCTGGTCTAGTGGCATTCCGCCCGGATCGAGCTACTTCCACCTTGGTCTAGTGGCACTCCACCCTGATCAAGCTACCCCTTTACCTTGGTCTAGTGGCACTTCGCCCGGATCAAGCTACCTCCACCTTGGTCTAGTGACACTCCGCCCTGATCGAGCTACCCCTACCTCAATCTAGTGGCACTCCGTCCGGACCGAGCTACCTTCCCCTTGGTCTAGTGGCACTCCGCCCTGGTCGAGCTACTTATATCTTGGTCTAGAGGCACTCTACTCTGACCGAGCTACCCTTATCTTGGTCTAGTGACACTCCCCCTGATTGAGCTACCCACACCTCAGTCTAGTGGCACTCTGCCCTGGCCGAGCTCGCATATAATAAATAACATTGCCATTGTAGGCCTTACGCCCGAATCGGCACAAGTCTATCCTTTGCGTTAGCATTGCTTTCTTGCTGACGAATAAATCCCTTTTCCCGGCGCAAGACTTTGTGTCCTAGCCGACCCTTATACATCATTGCCATTGCGGGCCCTACGCCCGAATCGGCACAAGTCTATCCTTTGTGTTAACATTGCTTTCTTGCTGACGAATAAATCCCTTTTCCCGGCGCAAGACTTCGTGTCCTAGCCGACCCTTATACAACATTGCCATTGCGGGACTTACGCCCGAATCGGCTCAAATCTATCCTTTGCGCCAGCATTACCTTCTTGCTGATGAATAAACCCCTCTCTCGGCGCAAGACTTCGTGTCCTAGCCAACCCTTATTCATCATTGCCATTGCGGGCCTTACACCCGAATCGGCACAAGTCTACCCTTTGCGTTAGCATTATCTTATTGCTGACGAATAAACCCCTTTTTCGGCACAAGACTTCATGTCCTAGCCGACCCTTATACAGTATTGGCATTACGGGCCCTACGCCCGAATCGGCTCAAAATCTATCCTTTGCGCTAGCATTACCTTCTTGCTAACGAATAAGCCTTTTTCCCGACACAAGGCCTCATGCCCTGGCCGACCCTCTCAACATCCTCCTCTCATATGAGTTCAAAAAAAATAAGAATAAAAAAATGATGATGATAAAAATGGGGCTTAAAATAGAGGTGCCCCGCCGGCCTTGTTCCTACGTTAGGGCAAGGGTAAAAACGGCCATAACCCGGCTGCGGCGAAAACCCGAAAGGGCATTGCAGGAAAAATCGGGTACCCCGCCACGTGAAAACCCAAAAGGGCGCGTGGGCAAAAGCAAGAGGGGGCTGGCTTCGACGAAAACCTGAAAGGGCGCTTAGGTCAGTAATGTGGTAATTTAAGTTCCGCATCACCCTCATTCTAGTGAAACTCCAAAAAGGGCGATCACTATGATCCCCATCGGAGATCTTCCTCTCACCTCCCTGCGACCCTTGTCATCATCGGCAAGATCGGTCGACCCTCTTCTGACCCCGATCACCATCGGCAAGATCGGTCAGCCTCCTTGCGACCCTTGTCATCATCGACAAGATTGGTTAACTCCCTCGTGGCCCTTGTCACCATCGGCAAGATCGGTCAACCCTCTACTGACCCTTGTCACCATCGGCAAGATCGGTCAGCCTCCTTGCGACCCTTGTCACCATCGACAAGATAGGTCAACCCTCTTCTGACCCTTGTCACCATCGGCAAGATCGGTCAGCCTCCTTGCGACCCTTGTCATCATCGGCAAGATCGGTTGACCTACCTCTGACCCTTGTCACTATCGGCAAGATCGGTCAGCCTCCTTGCGACCCTTGTCATCATCGGCAAGATCAGTCGACCTACTTCTGACCCTTGTCACCATCCGCAAGATCGGTCAGCCTCCTTGCGACCCTTGTCATCATCGGCAAGATCGGTCAACCCTCTTCTGACCCTTGTCACCATCGACAAGATCGGTCAGCCTCCTTGCGACCCTTGTCATCATCGGTAAGATCGGTCGACCTACCTCTGACCCTTGCCACCATCGGCAAGATCGATCAGCCTCCTTGCGACCCTTGTCATCATCGGCAAGACCGGTCGACCTACTTCTAACCCTTGTCACCATCGGCAAGATCGGTCAGCCTCCTTGCGACCCTTGTCATCATCGGTAAGATCGGTTAACCCTTTTCTGACCCTTGTCACCATCGGCAAGATCGGTCAACCCTCCTCTGACCCTCGTCACCATCGGCAAGATCGGTCAGCCTCCTTGCGACCCTTGTCATCATCGGCAAGATCGGTCGACCTACTTCTAGCCCTTGTCACCAACGGCAAGATCGGTCAGCCTCCTTGCGACCCTTGTCATCATCGGCAAGATTGGTCAACCCTCTTCTGACCGTTGTCATCATCGGCAAGATCGGTCAACCCTCTACTGACCCTTGTCACCATCGGCAAGATCGGTCAGCCTCCTTGCGACCCTTGTCATCAACGGCAAGATCGGTCAACCCTCTTCTGACCCTTGTCACCATCGATAAGATTGGTCAACCCTCTTCTGACCCTTGTCACCATCGGCAAGATCGGTCAGCCTCCTTGCGACCCTTGTCATCATCGACAAGATCGGTCGACCTACCTCTGACCCTTGTCACCATCGGCAACATCGGTCAGCCTCCTTGCGACCCTTGTCATTATCGGTAAGATCGATCGACCTACTTCTGGCCCTTGTTACCATTGGCAAGATCGGTCAGCCTCCTTACGACCCTTGTCATCATCGACAAGATCGGTCAACCCTCTTCTGACCCTTGTCACCATCGGCAAGATCGGTCAACCCTCTTCTGACCCTTGTCACCATCGGTAAGATCGGTCAGCCTCCTTGTGACCCTTGTCATCATCGGCAAGATCGGTCGACCTACCTCTGACCCTTGTCACCATCGGCAAGATCGGTCAGCCTCCTTGCGACCCTTGTCATCATCGGCAAGATCGGTCGACCTACTTCTGGCCCTTGTCACCATCGGCAAGATCGGTCAGCCTCCTTGCGACCCTTGTCATCATCGACAAGATCGGTTGACCTACTTCTGACCCTTATCATCATCGGCAAGATTGGTCGACCTACTTCTGACCCTTGTCACCATCAGCAAGATCGATTAGCCTCCTTACGACCCTTGTCATCATCAGCAAGATCGGTGGACCTACCTCTGACCCTTGTCACCATCGGCAAGATCGGTCAGCCTCATTGCGACCCTTGTCATCATCGGCAAGATCGGTCAGCCTCCTTGCAACCCTTGTCATCATCGGCAAGATCGATCAACTTACTTCTGACCCTTGTCACCATCGGCAGGATCAGTCAGCCTCCTTATGACCCTTGTCCCCATCGGCAAGATCGGTCAACCTCCTTCTGACCCTTGTCACCATCCGCAAGATTGGTCGACCTACTTCTGGTCCTTGCCACCATCGGCAAGATCGGTCAACCTACTAATGACCCTTGTCACCATCGGCAAGATCGATCAGCCTCCTTGCGACCCTTGTCATCATCGGCAAGACCGGTCAACCTACCTCTGACCCTTGTCACCATCGGCAAGATCAGTCAACTCCCTCATGGCCCTTGTCATCGTCGGCAAGATCGGCCAGCGTCTCCTCAAGCCCGGCTTTACCCCAAGAATTGAGTTAAAAAAAAAGGAAGAAGAAAAGAATGATGAATAAAAATGAGGCTTAAAATAAAGGTGCCTTGCTAGACTTACTCGGATATTCTGAGTAAGGGCAAAAATGGCCATAACCCGGCTGCGGCGAAAACCCGAAATGGCGCCGCAGGCAAAATCGGGTACCCCGCCACGTGAAAACCCAAAAAGGCACGTGGGCAAAAGCAAGAGGGGGCTGGCCCCGGTGAAAACTTGAAAGGGCGCTTGGGTCAGTAATGTGGTTACTATAAATTATATGCTATACCTCTTGGTGACACTCCCATCAGTTGTCCCACCGGTAATAAAGCCTATCCCGAATGGACCTCTCATCAGCCGGCAGTTTTATTATCAGCATTTCTTGCTAGTGAGACTTACATTTGTACCAATTTGGCAACCTCTGGGACCCCGGCACGCGGTGGAACGAGACCCCCATCCTTTCCTTGAAAGGGTGGACGCTCTCTTGTGGTACGGATACGGGTATACTTCCATACAGGTCGCCAAAATTGTCAGAAAACAAGTGAAAGAGGACACCTTGAAGCATCAAGGGAAACTTGTATTTCATTACAAAATGGGAGAAAATACAATAGGGGCCCTTCGAGGGGGACGGATTACAAAGGGCGGATCAACTAAGACCGCCTGAAGATATCTTCAAAGTCAATGAGCGCAACATGAGGAGCCACTCCCAGTTCACGGAGTTGCATTTCTTTCCCCTGAATGCGAGTCATCTCAATCTCTAGGGATGCGACTCGACCCTCTAGTAAGGTGGTCTCCTCGATGCCCTGAACTTCTGCAGCCTCCAGCAGTGGTATCTCGGCTTCAATAGCATCCAATTCAGCCCGGAGTTCTTCCCGTCAGCAACGTAGGAATCGTGCACGAGTAGCTGAGGCTTCAACATGGGCCTTGTTCCTATGGAGATCAGAAGCCAGAGACTCCAGCTCCGTCTGACAGTCAGCTTTCTGCAATCTGAGGGCCGCCAGCCGGTCATTCATTATCCTCCCGAGAAAGTCCCGGCGGTTTACAAATTTTAGCAAGAACAGCACCCGCTGGGTCTAGATATCCAAGGGGCAGCCTAGTGCCCTAGCCCAACCGTCAGTCGTTCAGCCACTCCCTTCAGCTGGAGGTAAGATAATGTCGGCTGAGATTCTATGACTTGATGCAATATCTCTAAATGCTACCAGACAAAGTCCTCTTACGAAGTAAAGCCGAGGGAAGCTACCGGTGCCACCCCAAAGGTCACCTCCTTGTCTATGGAAGCCCATAAGCCGGTGTCGGGCTCGGAATAAGAAGATGGGATAGCCACCAAAACTGAAGAAGCGGGCACCACAGCAGCCTACTCATACTCCCCCAGGCTCTTTGAAGAACTCTCTTCTCCAGGTGCTGGAAGAGGCAGAGGTCCCGACTCTATTATTGGCACAGATGGAGCCGCAGGGTCAGGCGCAATAGTCATTATGGCTGCCGGGACGAAGGCAGAACCCCTCGACGGATCAACTTCAGCTCTCAATTCTGTTGCAGGCACCAGGGCGAGACTTTCTCCCAGTGGGCTCAACTCCATTGATGATACTTCGGCAGCTGCATGTACTCTTACTGGCATAGGGCGAAGTATAGTAACTGCCTGCGAAGAAGACACGGTGGCAAGCGGTAGCATATCCAAAGCCTCCGATGGCACAATGATGGCATCAGAAGATGATACCAAAAGGTGATCAGCTGTGTTAGATTCCTAGAACAAGGTTTCAATAAGCACCGAGATGGCAAAGAAGAATGAAAAGCCATGCAGCTCGACGAAAGGGTGGGCATAACTTACTGTGGCCACAGCACCCATCTCTTCAAGTGCCTGTATAGAAGACTCTATCTCTGCAGATGAAGCAATAAAAGGGGGAGTTATCTCCACCTCCATGTCTATTCCGACAAATTCTTCCTGCAACATTCCCTCATATGATGGTGCCAACAACCTTGGGGGACTAAATATTAAAGGAACGCTCAACAGCATGGAGGGTGCCACTGCCCCTTTGCTGGCCGCCGCAGGTGCTTGTTCGTCGCCTTCTGAAGAAGCATAATCAACCTCTTCGTCAGAAGGGGTGGCAGAACTGCTGGAGGAGATGTCTATGCTAATCTCGGGTTGGCCCGCCTCCTCTGTCGCCTTACAGGCCGTTGAGCGAGTGATTACACGCCGCGACGGGATGGCACCTTTCTTTAACGCAATCTTGTGTCCTTCATGCTGTAAAGGAGCGTCCACAACAGGCGTCTCAACCACTGTGCTAACCACTCCTACCACTACAACACAAAGATATACATAAGGCAGGTGCGAAGATCACTAAAGAAAGAAGAGTCAGAAGGATAGCAGTCATTTGGCTCACCTTCAGCCTCACTGGCAGGCGTAGGAGAAGGGAGTCCGACATCCTCCTCAATAGTGGGGAGACTCTCCCCTATGGTTTCAACTCTCCCAGTTGCCCCTACCGTGGCCATGGCAGAAGACCCCATATCCTTCGTCTCCAAGGCGACCTTCTCAGCACTCGTAGTGGTGCCAGCTGCTCCATGAGCTGAAATCCGACAAAGAGAGCGTCAAAGAAGGAGGCGCGCCGATACCAATGCTGTGCCGATATGGAGCCCGCGCCGTTTGAGTGTTGTGCCGAGATGATCGTGTCGAAATCGTCAACGGCGCCGGATTGCTCACTCTGGGAAGCTACAATCAGGAGATTAAACCCAAAATGCTGGTGTCTGTCGAGTACGTGCACAAAGTACTGGGGTTATACAAGCAGAATGAAGATTCAAAGTTATGAAAATGCACAATGAACAGGAGCAAGCCTGAAGAAAATACAATGCACGGGGCAATATACACCCGCAGGTCCCGTGCCACTCATCCTTCGCTTACGCCACCTGCGGGTGGGGGGCATTTGTTGACACCTAAAATATACAAGAAGAAGCCAAAAGCAAGCTTAGGGCTCTGAAGACCAAATCAAGGGTGCAGCCTCTGTGCCATCCCTGAAAGTTCTGAGAATCAAAATAGACGAGGTTCACTACCCATAAACACTCTGTTCGGTTGAAGCCACCCTTGGCTAGGCCATTGCCCAGCATGACTATCATTCAAATAGTTAGGCTGATAGAATTATGACAAATTCCAGGCAATCATCTGCCTGCTGAAGAGAAGCCTCAGATAATTCTGATTCTCATGAAAAGGGGTTCACACTGCCTCGCACGTGTATGTGAATGCAAGGTGTTAAACGAGCCTTAGGAAGAATATATATACATATACCAAGAAGCCCACCGGAACAATGAAAAGAAGCCCATTAGATGAGCCTCTTCCGGCGCCGAGTTCTGAAGAAATGGGCTAAGCCCAATACGAAGTCAGGCGCGCCGAGATGATGCGTGCTGAGGCGCGCCGGGGAGCTCACGCCGAGAACAGAAGGCCATCCTTGTATAAAGACTGCTGCCTTCATACAAGAGAAAAAGGGACAGAAGATAGGAACACACAGAACATAGAAGAGAGAATAGATAGAGGGGGCCACTGAAAAGAAGAGAGCCCGAGAGCCCTCTATAGGAGCTGAAGAGAGAAAAGAGTTACAGAAGCTCGGAGGAGAGATTCAAGGTGGGATCGGTTCCAAGATGCCCTGAGGGGCTATATTCTCCCCTTCCCCTATCTTTCATTTGAATATGCTTTCCTATTTTTTTCGGTCTGCTCCTGAGCATCTTTGTTCCAGTAGCATCGAATGCCAATGTAACCCTGCTGTTAGGGATATAGTCTGTGTGCAATCTCCTCAGTTTGATTCTCCTCAGCGCTAAATGTATGTACTCCGTTTGAATGAAATGGTTAATAAAAGGGGCTGAAGTTCGTCCTTTCTTTCCCTTTCCCCCTCTGTGTCTGAGATTCAACGTATTCGATAGCTACTGCAAACGAAGTATATCCTATCGTATATCCGTCTTCTGGATCTGCTGAGCGCATTTCTACCGTATTTCTTTCCAACCTCACAGCCACATTGAGAGCCTGAGATAGTCCATCTCATGGCTTCTCATTTGTGAAATGAAGAGGGATACGCTCGAATCAGAGCTCGTGAGTTTTCATCTGTGACCTTGCTCCCAGTGAGACCCCGGAGTGAAGATCCCCTTCTCCCCGAAATAGCCTCATTCCCTCTAGGACCACCTCAGCGATCCTTTGAATAGGATTATCTAAAACCTTGGGTAAAATACCTCAAAGGCCTTGAATAAACCCCCCTTAAAAACCCTCGAAGAACTCTCTGAAACCTTTAGCTCTTGACCCCTCTGAAACCCTTGAAACCCTGATCCTAAAAAACCTCCCGGCGCCACCCTCTCTCGGCGCGAGTCCCATGCCGAGTGCTTCCTGCGCCGGTTAGACTTTCTCCACCGCATCGAGGCATGTTATCCTTATCGCGCCGAAGCCTTCATATCCTTCGTGCCGAAGTCAGCCATGCCGATAGCTTCGTGCCGATACCCTCAATAGTTCTGAGCCCTGTGATCCTTGGTCACAAGACCCTATCACTCTTAGGAGAAACACTATCCTTCACTCAGCATTCATGGGAGCTAAATCAATGGGGTTAATCCCCTTACATTCTGCCACCCCGTCAAGTCATGGAGTTCTGTCACTGCATGTTCTCCGTTGACTATCTAGGGGATATTAATAAATCCCACTATAAGTGGACATTGTCCCATAATATTGAGATCCTTTTGGATCTAGGGCTATGCCCATCTCTCCTTTGGCTTCCATTCCGGCATTCCGTCGGTGGATGACCTATACTCCCCTTTTGGCACAGTCCAAAATAAGGGGAGATGCTGCCAAAATTCACTCACGATCTTTAATTTATCGCATCGTGTGATGTTTCCACTAAACCTATGAATCTACCCCCGGCTGTGTGGCAGAGATCTGAGGCAGATCATCTCATGATCCTTTGCCCACTGTAATAGGGAAATATAACCATTACAGTCATATGGTGTCCCTAGACCTTCCATGGATGAGTCCACCCTCACTTTCTACCTTACCCAAGTACCACCATGAACAAACCCATGAAACTCTTACTGAACATAAGAGGGAGAGTCCCCCTCAATCTCATAAAGCCTTCAAAATGCCTGAAACCTAAAGAAACACCTCTTGTCGGTGCCACACAACCTCCCGGCGCAGCCCTCTCTCGGCGCCAGTTCCGCGCCGGGTGACGATCGCGCCGAGATGATGGTCACGCCGACCACTTGCCACGCCGATGCCCCCTTCTGTGTCTTCATCTGCACTGGTTTGTCTTCGCGCCGGGACCCCAGCCGCGCCAGTTCATCCTAATACTAGCCACCACCCAAACATCTAACTTCTCAGCAACTTTACTGAGCCTAAAACCAGTCTAAACCTAATACCCTAACCCCCGTTGGCCGTCATGCCAACCTTCATCGTATCATGGGGGAAATCATGGTTCTTCATCCAAGTCTAACGGAGCTAAATTAACGGGGTTTTACCCCCACACCATGCCATTTGACTGTAATGTTTTCTGCTAACCCTACTGACCTTTGAAGTTCTGCCAGTACGTGTCCACCAATGACCTCTAAAGGGGGATATCAAATAGTACCATGATAGTGGACATTGTCCCGTCATATTGTGATCATTTTGGATCCCGGGCTATGCCCATCTTTCCTTCGGCTTCCACCCCGGTATTCCGTGGGTGGATGACCTATATTCCCACTTGGCATAGACCAAGATAAGAGAGATGCTGCCGGATTTATTCCACACATTATTATCACATCTCGTATTACATGATTATCCACGCGCATTTCACGTCCTGCTAATGAAGCCGACATTGTAGTCTTATTTTGTTTTGCCCTCGAGACATCCTTTCTTGGCAATTAATCAATGGTTGCCCTCTTTCTTATAGGACGTAATTAATGTCATAACCTTTATGGTATGACGATCTCCGGGTCCCGACACGAATATCACAATCGACTGACCGAGTCAGATCGAGTGCACAATAAATTATCACGCCAGTGACTGGCACGCCTAATTAATAAATAAAATAAATAGGTAAATCAAATAAATATAAATAAAAAAAAGGAAAGGATAGATAAAAAAATCGATCACAAAAGGAAAGGATAGATAAAAAAAATCCATCCCCACACCTGCCATCTTGGCCAAAGTGTTACAAAGGGCTAGGGAGTATAAATTGAAAATGAATCCAAAGAAATGTGTATTTGAGGTATCATCGGGGAAGTTGCTAGGTTTTATAGTTAGTAAGCAGGGGATTCAAATTGATCCAAACAAAGCAAATGCCGTTATGGAATTGCCACCGCCGAAGAACATCACGGAGCTTAGAGGATTGATTGGGCGTTTGTAGTTTATTCGGAGGTTTATATCTCAACATTCGCAAAGATGCTGCCCATTTTATGAATTGTTGAAGGCAGGGGCCAAATTTGAATGGAACGAACAATGTCAAAAGGCCTATGAGGATCTTAAGGTTTATTTGTCTAATCCCCCCGTTTTGCAACCCCCTGTTCCTGGGAAACCCCTGATTTTATACATTTCGGTTATTGATGACTCCCTAGGAGCTGTCCTGGCACAAGTGGATGACGAAGGGAAGGAAAGGGCAGCCTACTACCTCTCTAGGTTGTTCAATCTTGCAGAATCTAAATACACCACTATGGTGAAGACCTGCACAGCCTTAGTATGGGTAGCTCAGAAATTGAAACACTATTTTCTTACCCATGAGGTTAAGTTGATCTCTAGAATGGACCCAATTCGCTATCTTTTAGAGAAACCCGTCCTTTCTAGTTGGTTAGCTCGCTAGCAGAGCTTTCTCTCTCAATTCGATACTACATTCATTGTTCAGAAAGCAATCAAGGGATATGCCATTGCTGAACATCTTGCTCACTTACCTATCCCTTGTACAAATTCAATCCAGGATGAGTTCCCTGATGAACACATGGCTATGCTCGCTCATCACCCTTTTTGGTCGCTACATTTTGATGGTGCACTTAATTCTGATGGCCGAGGGATCGGCGCTGTTCTCCTCACTCCAGAGGGAGTGACCATCCCTATTGCATACCAACTCTCTTTTCCTGCTACCAATAATATAGCCGAGTATGAGGCTCTCCTTTCTGGATTGAAGCACGCCTATGTTCTAGGTGCGCGATACTTAAATATTATAGGGGATTCTAAGTTGGTGCTGCGTCAAGTTCTTTACACTTATCGCACCCGTGACCCTAAGCTCAAACCTTATCAAGATTTGGTCACACTCTTGGCTAAGCAATTCCGCAAGCTGATTTACATTCATACCCCTCGATCACAGAATATTCTCGCCGATGCACTTGCATCACTTGCTTCTTCCCTCTCTTTCCCCCTCAGTCGCTCCACTGAGACCATTGTGGTCCAGCGGTTAGACGTTCCTTCCCTTCAGGATCCATGGTTTGACAACCTTAGGAAATCTGTGGAGAAGAAAGATGAGAAGGAAGATTTGAAGGAAGTGTCGTTAACTGACCTCGAGGAAATTTTAGAAGAAGAGGAATTACCTTGGTATCACGAGATTGAGCAATATTGCAGGGATGGATCATTCCCAGAATCAACCAACGCCGCGCAGCGCAAGGCCATCAGAAGAGTTGCCTCCAGATATACAATCATTGCAGGAGAGTTGTATAGGTGCGCTCTTAATGGAGTTCTCATGAGATGTCTAGACGATGACAAAGCTTGGAAAGTTGTTGAAGCAGCCCACTCAAGTGAGTGTGGAGGGCATGTCAATGGTCAGGCCTCGATGAAGAAGATTCTTAGCCAGGGCTATTACTGGCCAACCCTAGAAGAAGATTGTTCCACCTATGTCCGTAGGTGTCTTCAGTGCCAACTCCATGCCGATAAGATTCACGCTCCTGCTTCATCTCTCCATCCTCTTTCCGCTCCTTGGCCATTCTCCATGTGGGCCTTTGATATTATAGGCCCACTAGGTGATCCTAACTCCCAAACCAAACAGAAATCTTTCATCCTCACCGCTACAGAGTATTTCACCAAGTGGGCCGAAGCCGAAGCATACGCAGAAATCAAGGCTACAACCGTTTGCCGCTTCATCCTCAAGAACATCATTTCGTTGTTTGGAGTGCCAAGCGACATCATCACCGACAATGGGCCCCAGTTCGTGTCACAAGAACTCCAGGATCTCTGTAAGAAATTCAACATTTCATTGCACCATTCATCGCCATACTACCCCCAAGGCAACGGCCAAGCCGAGGCCACCAATAAGACTCTTCTTAAAATCATCAAGAAAATATGCGAGTCGCATAAATTTGCTGATTGGGCCGATAAGTTAGTAGAAGCTCTATGGGCTTATCGCACCTCCATCCGTACTCCCACGGGGCAAACTTCTTTTGCTCTCACTTATGGGATGGAGGTGGTACTCCCGTATGAGATTTTGATCCCTTCCCTAAGAGTGCAGCTCGACAAAGAACTTAATCTTGAGGAACGCTGAGAGGCATTGCTAGTCCAGCTAGAACTCTTGGACCAGAAGAGACTTAATGCGGCCAATCACGTCTCTGTTTATCAAAAGCGTGTCTCGCGTCATTTTCAAAAGAAGGTCATCGAAAGAAAATTTCAAGTGGGTAATATGGTTTTGAAACGAAAATTTATTCATTCCGGAGGTCCTAGGTCTAAACTGCAACCCAACTGGGAGGGTCCATTCGTAGTCAAAGAGATTGGTCCTGGGAACGCATACCATCTAATCAATGCAGAGGGCGAAGAATTGCATAATCCGTGGAACAGGTTGTATCTCAAACGTTTTTATCCTTAGAGTCAAGCTAGCGACGGCCCAGTGGCGGGGTTCCTCTCCTTGATCATAAAGGGAGATCCCCTAGTACGACATTCACACACTACACGACCTCCAAGGTTGGGTTTTCCTCTTTTACTCAGCACCGTCTCTCTTTTGGCCATACTTGGGGGAAAGTGAAAATCCTTGTTTTCCCCTTCTTTGGCTGGATATAGGGGCAAGTGGTGAATAAAAGGGGGCGAGAACTGATCTAGGCACCCCGATGAAAGAGAGGTCTCAAATAAGGGCAGTCCGTTATGACCTAATTCCGCATTTACAAAAGAAAAAGAAATAAAAGAAAAGGGGTAAAATCAAGGTAAAAGCTAATGCTTAAAAGCTCAAGAGTCTAACTGCTCCAAAGAATGAAACTAGGCATGGCAAGAGTGGCAGTACAGTTTCCCCGCGGGACGTTATGAGCCCGGTCGAATGTGTGCCCAGAGCGTATGAAGGTTCGATGACGGACACAAAGTCCCAGCGCAATAGACCAAATCTCTTGAAGACGGATTGTCATGAGAAGAACTCAAGCCCTAAAAAAACCTCTATACCTATTACCGGCTTTCTTATTAGATTCTCTTTTTTATTTCCCAAGGACTAGATCGTACCCTGGGTATGACCTCAAGAGAGGCGCCGTTAAGTAAAGTTGGACCCCGGCCATGGATGGTCACCCCCGATGCACGTTGTACTTGGGGAGCCCCTAATGAGATGTGTGGGTCTCCCGTCGTCGGGTCTGAACTGGTTCAAAAATATCAAAAGAATCAAATATTTCAAGATCCAAAAAAATCAAATATTTCAAAATCCAAAAAAATCAAAATCAAATATTTCAAAAAAAATCAAATAAAAAAATCAAATAGTTCAAAACCCAAAAATCAAATATTTTAAAATCCAAAAAATATATATTTTAAGATCAAAAAAATCAAATATTTCAAAATCTAAAAAAAATCAAATATTTCAAGATCCAAAAAAATCAGATATTTCTAAAAAGGGTAAAAAAAATCAAATATCTTCAAAACAACAAAAACATTTTTAAATCATCACTTGCATTTCATGGCACGCATTGCATCCTTTTCCTTTTGTCATTTTGCCTATTTAATAATGCTTATCCCCTTGACCAAAAATCAAAGATTGGTCATTCCCTAACTTGCTACAGGTAAGGGGTTAAGCCTAAAACAGATCTAACCTATTTTTTTCTAAGTGTGTGCAGGGACAGGTTGACAAGTGATTCTGGCCTCTACAGGTACGCGGTCTTTCGACGACCGTTGCAATCTTTCAAATGGTCATAATGTGACCATTCCAGTCTTCTAGACATCCTCCGAAGGCCGCCTTCATTAAGTCTCACGAGCCCACTGGCTCTTCTTTGCGCCCAAAGGGAAGCGATCTTAAAAGGACCGCTTATTCTTCACGCGGTCTCTCACCAACCGCTCTAGAATCCTAGACGGTCCCTCGATAGACCGCCTATCCTCATTCTGAACCCCTCACATCCGTCAATTGAGCGGTCTATCTAAGTCCGTTTGGCTTTGGTCTGCAGTCACATGATGACCGTGTAAATTGTTTAGCGGTCTTTTATGGACCGCCTCCTTTCCAGAAAACCACCTCAATCCATAAACGCACGAGAAACAAGACCAATCTCATTTAATCAAGCATTCCATTCCTTTATTTCAAAATCAAGCAAATGAATATCAAGTCATTGGGTCTCTATACATCACAAATGAGAAAAATCACTCAATCCTCGACCGGGCATCCCCGCGAGGCCGAATCTCATACAACACTCTCACGTATGCCTGATACTCCTCCTGAAGCTCTGTCACATCTACCGGTAGGGTACGCACCTTGCTGATCTCCCACATGATCAGTGCGCTCCTGACCGCCTGCTCATCCTCCTCTGTCCTGAGCCTCCTAGCCCGTAGTGCAGGAAGGTGGGGTAGTGCGGGAACTATCTTCTGGGAGAGCCCAACATGTAGAAAACACCTGTGGGGGTTGTACATCGCCAAGGTGGTGTCTCCCACAAGCCTCAAGTCGAGCCCGAGCCTCCTAGGAAGCCTGAAGGTGGTGCCGTGGAGGAAGGATGGGCGCATCACGAACCGGTCCAGGGGCAGAGTGTTGATGTAGAGGCGCCATTCATCCCTAGTCTTCTTGTCCACAGTCTGACACTCCACCTACTGAGTGAACCTGAAAGAACCGCCAATAAAGAACAGTGGATGGCTCCCAAAGATACGGCTGACAGAAGTGATATTCTCCCTAGGTATGAACTTCAGCCTGACACCCATCCAGCACTCAAGAAGGATCATAGAGCCAAAGAGTGGGCCCCTAAGGCTGCTGAGCTAAGGCCCTCATACAGGTAAGCAAGGACGGTCTAAGAAATGGAAAGACCCTACCACAATCCACTAATGGTGCTAAGGTTAGGTATGTCCAGAACATGGTCGACAGAAGGGAAGAGTATGGCACCACATAAACAGATAGAAATAGCTTTGACTGTGGCTTCATCCCACCCACACTTGTTCTTACAATGAGCTATGACCCATTGGCTCAGGGGTAGCAAATGGATGTGGTGTGGACCAATCATGGTGCGGATGTCCTTAGCACTAGGTAGGAACTCCCCTAGGATGAGGGCAGGATCTACAGGGGCAACGGTATGGCAAACCAAGTCATCCTCACCAGCTTTAGATCTAGGAAGGGATAGATAAGTCTCTACCTCCTCTAATAAGATGGTGGCCTCAAAGGATGGGAAGATGAAGGTATGCATCTAAGGATGCCATACTTCCACTAAAGCAGTGATGCTATGCCAATCTAAGGAAAGCTTGGGGAAGTTTTTGGCTAAGACCAAAAGAGAATGCAAATGCCAGGATCTAAGGATGGATGTCACTGCTATGGGGAGCTCACGGATCATGGGAGCCATCCACTTCAAAGTGGAATAGCGCCTAGGGCCGGGGAGAAGCTGAGATGACGGAGGAGAAAAGAAAGAAAAAAGAGAAGAAGAGAGGAAGAATATGAGCATTTTTGAAGAAATTGAATGAAATAAGAGAAATTATATTGACTTACCTCTCTCAAAGGGCTGGAGCTGAGATGCCCGGGGATGGTGGTCAACCTTTGCAGCACCCCGTACTCCTTCTTAGCTGGCTTTGGACCATCATAAGCACCCCCACCCATAGAGCTTCCTTCAAGGGCCCTCTTCATGGTATTTTGGGGAGGTTTTTGGCGAGATTTCTAATGCTTAAGAGAGAGGTGTTGTGTGAAGAACGAATTTGAAGTGCCCTCCTACTTATAGAGCCTGACTGGAGGCCTAATCCCACTAGGATTGAGGTAGGATAACACCAAAATGGGTTAGGATGGGCTTTAGCATGGATTAGGATCCCTTGCCCACAGGTTGGGACTCTCCAAGAGAGTCCCGCTTGGAGCTATCAGGGTTTCTCAATTCACGGTCTATCGCATGGCCGCCCAAGATAGTAACGGTCCTCAAAGGACCATTTATATACTCTCTACTCAGTTCATCCTTCTGGCAGCCTAAACGGTCTTTGGAGGACCGTCTCCCGGTTCCAACGGTCAATATAGAACTGTCTTTCAGACCTATGCGGTCTATGGACGACCGTTTAGGACCGTCTTTGAGCCCATGACAGGACGACTCTCAGCGGCCTAATGCTAGACCATCTATTCCTTGGAGCGGCCATTTGGTGGACCGTTTCTCTCTCTGATGCCTTAATCTCCCATTTCTTTGCACTTATTCTAAGCAAGTCCCTCTGAGCCTCTCTCGGCTGCCTTAGTCTCCAATTTCTTTGCACTAATTCTACTCGAGTCTCTCCGTCTCTCTCTCACTTCTCCGTGTCAGTCTAGGATTCGATGTTAGTCAGTTAGCATCAAGCATTCACACATTCATTTTCAACACCAAAATCTATCATAACATGTCACATAATATCATATCATAAGCATATGTACATAAATCGCATCTGGGTACGTCAAGCCTGACCCTCCCCTGGGCCGCCGCTCTCCCCTGAGCCCTCATGGCGCTTTGCTGGTGGCTCCATGGAGGTGCTCTCCTCTGCATGTCGACGTCGGCACCGCTCTTCCTCCTCATTCCTCCGGCGACCAGAGGAGCTCGTGAAGTAGCTAGGTGCGACGCTCTGGCTGCCGCTGCATCCTGGCCTTCCGCTCATGAGTCGGACGGACTCTCTTAGCGCCCGCACCTCTCCCCGCAGCTCTACAGCCTCTATGCGGGCGCGCTCCGCCTCAGCTCGATACAGGTCCGCCTCCACCGCCCGGGCTCGAAGAATCCCCGTCTCCACCGTCCCGGCGAGGGATCACTCCATCTCTGCACAGAGGCATATGGCCTCTACACCTCTGCGTGAAGTGCTGTGGCCTCAGCATGGGAGCGCTCAGCCTCCTCCCTCTGCCGGGTGGCCTCACCCATCGCTGCTGCCAACTCTCACTCCTGCATGTACATTTATCTCATAAATTACTTTGTAACTTTTCAATCAAGAGATTCGGTGCAAGTGTTTACTTACCCTCTCGGTGAGTGCTGCCTTGGCCTCCTCGGCCCGTGTCACCATCTTGGAGAACTCCGTGTCCTACTCGGCATGGTCCACGGATGGTTGGGAGGAGGAAGAAGGTGCGTCTGCTCCCTGACGCTGAGTCCCCTCGACTCGCTGCATTTAGAACTCCAGGTTAGCCAATGTCATAAGCATATGCACAACTAAGTCTAAGGTTCAGTGAAACTCACCAGGAGGTCCAGCGCCTGTCGGAGCTCGTCCCGCTACTGGACGGTGGAGTGGAGAAGGCCCTGGAGCTCGACAATCCGCCCCTGCGGGTTGAGCTGCATATATAAGTCAAGTGTCAATACATCATAATCATAAAGCATAATAGAAAGCATGGGGGATAGAGTCGTACCAGTCGTCGAGTGCCACGGAAGACTTGATCTCCATAACGTCTGGCATAGGCCGTCAGGTAGGCCTCCTTGCTCTCTGCTCGGGCGCGTACCACTCGCCCAAGCCCTGTCCAGTCGTGGATCTACTCCGCTGCTCTGGTGGTCCAGTCGATCTCTATCGCTAGTCCCCGGGCGTGCCGCCCGACTCGCTCCTCTGTCTTCTCAGGCGTCGAGAAATCGACCTCTGCCTGGTGGACCCCGAGGGTCCTCATCACAAGCCGGTAGTAGAGGGGATCCACCACATTCATGTAGTGGAGCCAGATGTCCCGTCCGGCATAGGCCAGGGCCGCCACCACCCATGGCTGGCCCTCATGCCCCTCTCCCTGGTACGGCGTCCACCGAACCTGTCAAAAAGAGCAATTGCATCAGCATATCAGCATATAGTTGCATCCACAGAGCTTAAGTTCAAGATCTTACCGAGGCATAGGGTAGCGTGTCGAGGTCATCCTGGATCGCCCGGACCTGGCGACGCAGCGAGCCGACCTCCCGTGGTGCCGTCCACCGTCTCGTGATGGGCAGTCGGTCTGGGTGCGTCTCCTCTCCTCTCCCCAGCCCAGGGAAGTGCACATAGGCCCACACCTGCATTGCATTGCATTAAATGTTAGCACATAAGCATTTAGAGAATTCATATAGAAATTGCATAAATCATTTTAGGGCTCGAGTCGTACCTGGAGTAGTGGTGAGAACCCGCCGAGCATGGTCCGCCGGCTCGTCGAGCTAAGGGTGTCGAAGAGGAACGTGAGGACGGCCGCTCCCCACTCATACTCCCCGACTCTATCAACCTCTTCTAGTAGTGGCAGCAGTCGGCAGCTGATGACATCTCCCCGAGTGGCGAAGAGGAGCCTCCCAAAGAAGAGCATCAAGAGCTGCCTCAGCACCCTGTCTGCCTCCGGTCCCATTGCGGCTGCTACCCGTGGTCGTGCCCGGTCCGTCAGTCTCTAGAGATGCTGCTCGGGCAACGCTCCTATCGCGATCCCGGCTCCTCGTAGTCTGAGACTCTCTTGCAGCCTCGCCCTCGGCAGCGTCATCGACTGACGCTCCAGTCGCAGCAACTCCAAGCCCAGTAGCCTCTGGGCTAGCCCTCGGTAGTCAGGGAAAGTCCTCCCGCTAACCGGCGCCCCGTGCACGCGTAGGCCGGTGATGCGCGTGACGTCCTCCAACGTGGGGACCATGTGGCCCCACGGGAAGAGAAGCGTCCGGCTCACCGGGTCCCACCGGTCGTGCAGGGCGTAGAGGAGCGCCGTGTCGAGCCTCGTGACCTCCACGACGAGGAACTCGCCGAATCCCATGGCCACCAACCGCTCTCGCTGGACGTCTGGCAGTGCAAGGTACACTGCCCGGACCTGGAGCCATGAGATCTGGGTCTTACGCTTTCCCTGCATGCATTTAAACAAGTTGCATTAGTCATACACTTCATAATAAATCATAAGAATAAATAATAATAATAATAAATGCAATCTTTCATGTTAACTGTCCCTTCTGGGCCGTTTATATCCCTCTAACGGTTGGTCTCCAACCGTTTTATCGTTCCAACAAGCCCATTCCAGGATCTAAATCTACACGGTCATCCCTCGATCGTTTTTCATTTGTAGGCGGCCTGTTGAAGGCCGTTCAGTTTCATATACGGCCCAGTCAGGACCGTTTACCCCTCACGTGTCTATCCCAATAACGGCCGTTCCTTGACCGTTTGGGCATCCAACGGTCCCCATCCGACTGTTTGGCTTTTCCCTCAAAAACTCATCGATTTGAAGTCTACACGGTCATCCCATTGACCCCTTTCCTACTGGACGGTCTGATAGAGACCATTTTATTCTCAACGGTCCAGTTTCTAGACGGCCTGAGGTGGATCGCCTAATATCTACACGGTCTTCTTCAGACTGTTTCTGCTCCCCAAAGCCCCGCCTGTTCAACTTCCTATGAACGGTCACCCGTGGACCTTTCTGGCCTTTGGGGCGGTTTGGTTTGGGCCGCTCTGTCCGTTAAATGGTCCTATAGAGACCGTGTATAACCTAGACGGTCACTGTTGAACCGTTTTTCTACCCGACATGCCCACCGGCATCCGAGCTCTCCCCCACCATGTTTAATTGCCCTGGAGGCCTTACAATCATCTCAAAGGGGTCGTATGCCCCATTTTGATCATCTAAACTAGCATGCATTCGTTAAAATAGTCAACTGGGGGGATTTTTTGTCATGGCTTACCTCGGAGGGACGAGGTTCCTTGGCCGGGGCTTCGGCCATCGTCGTCGGTGCTTCATCCACCGGAGGTGCTCCTCCTTCCTCCGGCATCGCCATGATCGCGGTAGGGTCTCCTTCCTCCACGGTCGGTGCCAGTGGTGCCGCCTCCTTCGCGGTCACTGCCCGCGGCGGCGCCGTCTCCTTCACCGGGGTCGACGGCGGCAGTGCGGTTCCCTCACGCGCCATCTTACGCTCCAAGGCCTGATGCTTGAATCGCATAGAAGGGGTGGGAAGGCTAAGGAAATGGGGTGGAGAAGGTTTGCGAGTGTGGGAGAACGATGGTTGAAATGGGGGGTGGTCTCCGTCGATTACGGGGAGTGGAGAATGGGAAGGGGGTGAGGAGGAAGACGAGGGAGGTGTCGGTTTATTTTTTTTGAAACCGACGATCGAAAGGCAGTCTAGCGATATACCGTTTATGATCTGGGCGGTTCCTAAAAGACCGTGTTCATGTGATGCCCCCACTACCTTTAAGCGGTTGTTCTTTGACCGTTAATTCTTTGGGCTGTCTTCCATAGGGCCGTGTACGGGCTACGATTGCAATTCAAATTCTCACTGCCTGAGCGGTCCTCTTTGAACCGTTAGTCTCACTCAGCGATCATGGATGGACCGTTTGTATGGTTGAAATGATAAATGATGTTTTTAAGCCATATTGTTGCTGCATTGTGTGCTTAATTAATGAAGTTTTTGTGCTCAAGTGACTTATTTCATGATATATCAATTGCAAAACCTTGTTCATGATTCTTTTGCTACATTATTCCACCTCCATTACTCCGACCCAACAGGTAAGTCAGGTAAGTATCACATACCCTTTATCCCTTAATGCATTACTATATGGTATCTATGCTATATTATCTCGAGAACCGACTGGTCATTCACGTGTTCCAGGATCTGATGTTCCCCTATAATAAAAATGATGATGATCTAAGTTCACGTGTTTAATCATCGGATAATTCGTTAGGTTGGGAAAATTGGGAGACGACGATTCTGTCTCCCACGCCGTGGTTGCAGATAGTATCCCGACCCTAATTGTTCCGGTCTAGCAATATTATTCTCGAGTATTTTCTATTTTATGGCTTTCTTTGCATTCATTTTGATGATTTCTTTTATTTTAGCCCAGTATGCATCATGCGTATCTTTTGAGCATTCTGATAGGTTCGGTGCGGTGGATTCAGAGGGGGGTGAATGAATCCCACCCTTAAAAAATTTCGCTCAAAAAATATTGCGGAATTAAAAACTTAGATGGCTTAATCAATTGAGCAAATACGTATAGCGCACCTAAACATTCATCTAGCGGAAGCAAAGGAAAGCAATCAACCCACTGCACAGATGATTTTTTAGGTGGTTCGGTCCACAGACCTACGTCCACCCCTCACTCCAAACCGGAGTGAGGCTTCCACTAGCAAAAGCTAGAGCCGCAGACTCAGTCTGCAAACAGGTGCTGCCTAACAGCTTGACCAGGGGAACAACCTCCCCTCTTCCTCCAACCCGGAGGGCAACCCTAGTGACACACAATCACTAGAAACCAGAGACAAACGTCTCTCTTCCTCCAGACCAGGAGGGAACCCACAGGTAGCAACCACTACTTGCAAACCCGGAGTCAGAGACTCCCTTCCTCTGAAACCCAGAGGGAACCACTAGTGACACACAGTCACTAGCAAACCGAAGAACAGATCTCCCTTCTCCTGAGACCACAGGAGGAACCCCGATCTCAAACCAGAGAATCGGAAAATATAGTGATCAAATAAAAATAAAAATAAGAAATGATAAAAATACAGCGACTGAAAGCTGTAAAGGATAATAACATAGATGTGGCTCCCATGGAGCTGACTGGCCTGGATTTGATCCACGGTCCAGTAGACAGATCTTCAATAAAGTCTTCTTTCTTCTTCTCGACGAACTCTCTCTCTCTTTCTCTTTTTCTTCTTCTGCTTTCACACTCTGCCTCTCTGCCCCTCCTTTCTTTTCTTCTCACTGTCTACTCTTCTCTCTGCTCTTCTTCTTCTTCTTTCTTTTCTTTTCTTCTATCTTTTCTCTTTCGATCTCTCTGCTGCTCTCTCTATTCTTCTTCTGCTCAGGCTCACTCTTCTTTCTTCTTCTGATCTTTTCCTTCTTCTGGATCGTGCAGGCTCTAATTCACTCTATGCTTCTGCCCCTTCTGCTTCGATCAGATCATCTTCAGAGGAAGAGGCTTCATTATATAGCAGCAGTAGGAGGGTGGGCGTGTGTCCTCCTCAGTTCCCGCCCTAACACCTTGGCTGCATGGCAGCATTTCAGCCTGCAGGATGACACGTGTCACAATCCTAGCTTCTTGGATCATGTGCCGTTCTCAGTTTCCTCGAGCTGATATTCTGTCAGGTCAGACGAGAATGCACTGAGTAAGTTGTGTTTTGAACAAAGCATGTACAGACTTTGTATATAAGGCGCAGAGCCATGTTCAGACTTTGCAATGCCTAGTGTTAAAACATGAGAGCACAATGCACAAACTAAGTGTGTGCATGTGTAGACTTGAGTGCATGACACAGGCCGATGTACAGACTTGTTTTATGAACGATGCACAAATGCATAGTGTATTGACTTAGCGTGCATACGATAATGACGATGTACATACTTGCCACCTGAAGTGTGTACAGACTACACCGAAGGGTGTTCAGACTTTTGGGATGTAATGTAGACACCCTGCAGAGACTTCATTCATGCAAGCAAGACAGTGCATAAAGAGAAAGTATGTACACGAGAATGAATGCATGGACATTTCATTCACGAGTGTACAGACTTTGAATGCATGTGATGTAGACACATAGAGTGTATAGACTTGAATGCTTGTGATGCAGACAACAAGTGTACAGACTTGGAATTCAAGAGATGCAGACACCGAGTGTATAGACTCTTGATGAATGCATGTAATGCACTAAATGATGTACATACTTGCTAAACTACAGCGCTATGTGAGACACAACATGAGACGGTAGGTGAGACGAACACGGCGAAGTGCAAACTTTGCGTATGCTGTGAACACACGATGTATAGACTTGTTCAATTATCAACTGATGGATGTATAGACTTAGTGTATGCATTCTAGGCAAACGCTGTACAGACTTTAAGAGACGATACATGCACATGGAGAGACGATGCATGCATAAGGAATGTACAGACTTGGTCTTGCGACCACGGGCTCTACAGACTTTGAGAGACGATGCATGCACAAGGAAAGACGATGCAAGAAAGACGATGCATGCACAAGGAATGTACAGACTTGAAGAAATGCATGCAGCGATGTACAGACTTAGTGTGCAATATGCAAACGATGCACATCCATAGCTCATGAATGTATAGACTTTGCAAGCAAGAGGCAAGGCTGACGGATGTATAGACTTGCTAAATGATGCACACACATAGCGGCAATGTATAGACTTAGAGAAACGATGCATGGACTTTGTGTGCATGCGAAGGACGTTGTACAGACTTTGAAGCATGTGAACACGGCGCTGTACAGACTTGAATGCTCCATGCACAAAGACGCTAAGTGAGATTAGGCAGAACATTACCTAATCTGACTGTGCATTGACCTTACCTGTCAATGATTTGACTTTGACTTGGGTTGACTTCATGACCTGCTGACTGTGCATTGACCTTACCTATCAATGATTTGACTTTGACTTGGGTTGACTTCATGACCTGTGAGTCATTCTTAAACCTGTTCTGACAGATTCTCATAATACATCAGGATTATATCATCAAGGATGTACATGTAAACATAATGAGACATAATATTTGTCATCATCAAAACTCCAGAACCACAGGGGACACAACAATCTCCCCCTTTTTGATGATGGCAATATTATGAGTCATTGCAATGGATTCACCTGAACATTCACAATAGAATAGCTCTTTCGGAAATGAGCATGTAATGCACCATGTATGCAACATCTGACAGGAGTTACAGTTGATGATGCAAATGATGACTCACAAAAGTTTCTCCCCCTTTGACAACATCAAAAAGAATGGAATGATCATTGACTGTTGAAGGAGATGATATAGGAGCTATTATGCAAGTAAAAGACTCCCTCTCAATGAATGAAACAACTTAGAGTTCTCCCCCTCAAACAATGGACAGAAGAAATGGACATGAAGGATGCTGACAAGATCTCCCCCTTTATGAATTACAATGCAGCATGATTCATATGACAGGGAAGCTCCCCCTGAATAGATGGAGTCTTATGAGGTGGATGAGAAGGAGACCACAGGGGCATGTAGATTTGACAAAGATTTCACAGTCAATTGAAGTAGATCGCAGATAGTCAGACGAAACACAGTCAAATACTGAGATCAAATGAGAGTAGAATAACTAAGCATAGTCAGAATGTTTTCAAAAGTAGTGAAAGTTAAACACATTTAGCAAGATTTTCAAATAGTATACCAATTTCATAAATCTAACGAATTTTCCAGCGAGTCTCCCATTATAAAGATTTATGAATAAACTTTATTGAACTCCATGGTTTAAAAATGATGTATACCAGGTTCGACAAACAGTTCTGTACTCATATCTGAAACCAAGATTTAATAACAAATGAACCAAAAACTCATATGTACATCTTGATTAATCTCCCTCCATCTTACTCAATCAATTTCAATGACTTCCTTAAGAAATACACTCTTAAGTATTGAGTTTAAACATGCATGAAACCATTTGATCATATCAAGGGTTATAGTAGATTATCCTTTGCATTCTTTTTCAAATATTGTAATTTGTTCAACAAGAATTTTCATGCAACAAATTTCAAGAGCACTCAAGTTTAGTGCACACCTTGTAACTAGAGGATATACGTTGATCAGACGCCAATATCCCTAAGCACTTAGTGTGACTAATAGTCATGCTTTATAATTAACAGAGTTGACTGTTCACCTCATGACATGTCTTTTCTCATTTCTTTGACGAGTGAGATATGTTTCTCAGTGTGTCAGCCATTGCTCTGCCTATTTTTCAATTAATTTTAGGCAGAGTTAACTAAGACACCTCATGACACAGTCCTTTGGACATGTGTTTCTCAGTGATCAAAGTCATTGCTCATGCAAGATTCAACAGATTTGACCCTTAGACATTTCAAGAAGTTCAGATGTTTAAAAATAATACAGATTTCATGTATTTCATCCAAATAAAGTCATGATTTCCATATTTTCAGATTATAGAAGATTTAACAAGACTTAACATGAATCAGTTGGTTAAGGTTTATTAAAGTTTATTCGGATATTTTTCAGGACATTTATAGCCAACCTAACCGAATACATTAAATGTAAACCATTTTGATCTTTCTGATGTTCATAAATCTGTATAATAGAAGATTCCTTATTGAAGTAGTTATTCAGATTTATGAGCAAGGTATACAATTTGAGATCTTCTTAATTGCAGCTATATCAAGAAAGCTTTCAGAAACAGCCAAAGTATCAATGATACCAATTGATGGTATATGACGCAGGAAGAGCATAGGCTGATGAATGAGTGATAATGTGGCTATTCAGGAGGAATATCGGTTGAACGAGTGACCACTTCAGGTCAACCGAGTTGGTCAGTAAGGAAACAGATGAGTAGCCAATGAATCAGAATTTATCAGGGCACAAGAAGCCAAATATGCATGAAACACTCCCCCTATCTAAATGCATTGATGTCCAGACACGACAATCTGAATTAGAGAGCTTCGGTTGACTAGATAGATTTGGAATTACAAAGGCATTTTGCTCCCCCTGTCTATATGCACAGAAAATCACTTGTTTTTGAATTTTCTAAAATAAATCCAGTGCAGTTAACTATATGCATGCATATGCAGTGACCACTTCTAAAGCACAATGCATGGACACAATTATGGTGCAGAGGCAACACACTCCCCCTGCCTAAATCTGCTGAATCATCCTTTTGGAGTTTTCAAAATGGTTCAAATGTGATCAACACAAGTATGCAAAAGCACTGACTCCTTTTAGCAGATGCAATGATTTATCCCTTTTTGGATTTTTTCAATTTAGATGATATGCAATGCATCATACTTTATATGAGCAGTAGGACATCATGCGAAGTCAATCAAATTTTCAAAAGATTTTAATTAAGCACAAACAGATTAATATGATATGCAATCATCTAAAGCAAACAATTTCAGATAGCAAAATTTAAGGCAAGTTTTCGGAGCTGACCTTAATAGTGCTCTCCTGAGGGTTTCATTCTTGAGTGCCTTGGATTATTAACCCCTTTATTCATAGCTTCCAAGGCACACCTGCAAAACAATGGATTATTTTGATCCAGTAGGAACCCAAGCAACCTTGGGTCCTGTATTACCCTCAACAGGTGTTCTTGACCTTTTGCAAACAACACTGTCATCATAGCCCATCAACTTGCAATTGGACATGGGATATCCAGACTTACCACGGTAATGACATGAGACAACAGGTTTTAAATTTCTTTTCTGCACATTAGCATTATCATGGAAATTTTTCCTTTTATTTCTATCAAGCACATTCTTCCTAGCAGGGTATCTAGCATATTTGAAATTCACACTCCTACCCTGGATATGTCAACAGTCCTTGACTGTATGGCCATACTTTCCACAGTGAGAACAAACAAAAGAGTTTCTCCTACGAGAGCCTAGCCAGCACTCAATGGCCCTATGGCTTGGCTTCCCATAATTAAAGCACGCAACATGGTTCTTGACAGGGATATTAGTAGATTTATAATGAACTTTCTTACCCTGATTATCCCAGCAAGTAGCAGCAATGTGGCCTATCTTGCCACAGCAGTAACACAGAATCCCCTTCTTCTTAAATACATGAGTTTTGACATGAATTCTCTTATCACGCATTTTACTAGCATTCAGATCATCATTTTCCATCAACCTGCACTCATGCATCAGATGACCAGGTTTATGACAATAGTGGCATGACATTTTCCTTTTGTGTGCATGTGTCTGTGTGTTTAGGTTATGTGTCACATGCACAGCATCAGCATAATTGTTTCTTTGCTTGTTCTTCACATGAACATACTTTTTCACTTTTTCAGCTTGTTTCTGAAGGTCATTTTGTTTCTAATTTTTCTGAACAATGGGGTGTTTCACTTGTGAAGTGGTGGCTACACTAGGAGCTTTGACATTGATTGTGACAACATTTGATTCTTTTACAAAGGATGTCACTAGTTTATTTTCAAATGATTTCTTATTAATTGGCTTATAGCCCATCCCTTCTTTTTGAAGATTTACCTTGACACCTAACAACCTATTCAAGTTTTCTTGACCATCAACAAACTTTGACAGAGAGTTCCTCAAGTCTTGGATTTCATATTCTAGAGAGGCAATGTGTAACTCATAACTGGCAATATCTTGCTCACTGTAATTCACACATTCACTTAGCACCTTGTTAGCAGTTTTATATTTCTCAACTTTCTGTTCCAGATTGCTCAGTTTATCAGACTCTTCTATGTGAATAGACTTTCCTCTTTCGAATGCTAGAAGTCTTTCAGATATAGCAGAGTTCAGCTGGTTTAACTTTTCATTTTCCTTAGACAGAGCATGGTTTTGAATTAACTCATCAAGAAGAATCTGGTCATCATGTGATATTTTTGGATTATCTGAAATTTCAGACTCTCTTTGCATATTTTCAATGTCATTCTGAAGCTTTATGTTCATAGACTTTATCACATCATATTTTTCAGCTATTAGACTCTTCTCGACTTCAAGTTTTCTGAATTTTTCTTCATGGTCAGTAATCTCATTTGCAAGTTCTTGATTTTCAATTTTCAACAACCCAATTTGGTCTTTAAGCATTTGAATATCAGAAAAGCACGCATCATGAGATTGTTTCAACTCTAGACATTTTTCACAAGAAGAGCTTGAACTTTCTAACCCAGTACCCTTTTTCAATTTTTTATACTGTTTTCTTAACCTCTCATGTGACTCTAATAAATCAGCATATGCATTCTCCCAATCATCTAAAGTATAGTTCTCAAAAGGGCATCATTCTCTTCTTCATCTTGGATGCCACTTTGATTACTTCCATTAGTCATCATGCAGCTGTCCTCATTTATCCTGTGAGCTAGCTTCAGCACATCCATAATGTCCTTAGCAGACCTGCAATCATGAAGGCAAGAATGTAAGGCTTTGTCAGTAGCTGCTTTCATCAGATTCAAAGCTTTCTGATTTTCTCCATCCTTTGATCTGTGACTGTCGGTCCATTTGGACACTTTCTTTCGTAATATGTGAGGACCGTGTGAAATTAACTTCCACTGATCAGGATTAACTGATATAACATATTTGCACAGACTGACAAACCACACATTAAAATTAGAGCCGTTAAAAATCGGTGGATCACCCATGGAAACAGATCAGATTAATGCACCAGGAATAATGATGCACCAAAAGCGAGATAGCACCGAAGACTGTAGGATCAGATCTGCAGGTCGCTGGACCTTCTATGCAGACACCTGCTCTGATACCAATTGATAGGTTTGGTGCAGTGGATTCAGAGGGGGGTGAATGAATCCCACCCTTAAAAAGTTTCACTCAAAAAATATTTCGGAATTAAAAACTCAGATGGCTTAATCAATTGAGCAAATATGTATAGCGCACCTAAACATTCATCTAGCGGAAGCAAAGGAAAGCAATCAACCCACTGCACAGATGATTTTTTAGGTGGTTCGGTCCACAGACCTACGTCCACCCCTCAATCCAAACCGGAGTGAGGCTTCCACTAGCAAAAGCTAGAGCCGCAGACTCAGTCTGCAAACAGGTGCTGCCTAACAGCTTGACCAGGGGAACAACCTCCCCTCTTCCTCCTGTTGTGACCCCTCTATGTTGATGATGTTGACACTTGCTCTATTCTTTGGCAACACCATTGTTTTGATTGATTGGCAACTGAGTTTGATTTGATGAAATTGCTCCATCAGATTGACTATGTGTTCTTTGCTTTTAATACATTGCTGTCTGCAATTCTTACTGTCATAAGTCCACACAGTGCATCTCAATTAAATTGATTAAGTGTGCATAGCGTCAACGCATCATGTTCCAGCGTCAACGCATAAGTCCACACACTGCATCTCAATTAAATTTATTATGTGTGCACAGCGTCAACGCATCATGTTACAGCGTCAACGCAACGTTGGCTTTGAACCTCAGAGTCTGTACATCCAAATTGCCCTTGATCTGGTGAAATGTATACACTCATTCACTGTAGCCTTCACACATTAAAGTCCATACATTCATCAATTACTTTTCACTCAAGGCAAAGTCTATACACTGGGGTCTTTTCCCTACGTGTCTTAGGCGAAGTCTGAACATTCGATTCTGAAGCCTGAAGTCTATACAGTCCAGCCTAGTCCTACGATCAAGGCTTTAGCTACACTCAACTCTGTACATTGGCCTCGCTTCATGAAGTCTGTACATCGCTTCATGTCCCCAAAGCTTGCACATCAATAGTGATCTTTGAAGTCTGTACACTGCTTCAGGAGCTTCAAGCCCACACATCGCTCAAAGTCTGTACAGAGTCCAGCGTCTCAGTTAGCGTCTCATGCACTTGAGCAAAGTCTGTACATCCACAGTGTTACTCTAAGTCTATACATTAATCTTCTAATCCAAAGTCTATACAATGGTCTTCACACTTGAAGTCCATACATTCGATGTGCAGAGTTGATGTCAATACTGTGTCCTTGCTGATCAAGTCTACACTATGGTCGGTGACAAGTCTGTACACTGGCCTCAGCCTTTCAAGTCTACACACTGACGGCTGAACTAAGAACTCTATACATCGTCTGTCTGCACTAGAGTCTCATGGAGTCTATACATTACACTCGTCTTCTAAAGTCTATACACTGAAGTCTTCACATTCGCTTGCATAACATGAAGTCCATAAGTGGGCAAAGTCTGTACACTGTCCATGCTTCATGCAGCGTCAACTCATCCTTCATGCAGCGTCAACTCCTCAAGTATATACAATGCTTTCCTTCGCATGAAGCCTTTAAGTGCATTATGTCTATACAATGCCACTAGGATTTAAAGTCTATACAGCCGTTGCCTCCCTTGTTGAAGTCAACACTTTGGGCAAGTCTGTACGTTGCATTCTGCCTTTACAAGTCTATACAACGATGTATATACAATGCAATGTACATACTTAAATCTTATGTCTTTATTCTTGTTGCTGAAGGGACATGGTCGACGCCTGGAGCTTAAAGCGTCCACGCATCAGTAGACGAAGCTTTCACGATGTCTTCTATTGCGTCAACGCCACATGAAAGCAGCGTCGACGCAGCAGTTGAAGAAGCATTCATCTTCACAGGCTATTCCACTGCGTCAACGCCACAAGCAAGCAGCGTCGACGCAACAGCTAAAGAAACGAGGCTAATGGCTATTAGAATGCCTCACTGCGTTAACGCCATTGAGTGAAAGCGTCGACGCTGCAAGTCAGATTGATGACTTTGAGCACGTGAACGGAGAACTCTATACATCGGACTGAAGAAGCTAATGAGGGGCACGTGATCCCAGGTACCTAGCTCATGATCCGAAAAGGACAAGGTATCCAGATGAGGACACGTGTATTGACACTCCATTGCATGCTGCCACGTGGTCCAAATTGATGGGCGGGAAACGTGGAGAGCACACGCCTGCTGCTGTTGCTGCTATATATACAAGCCTTCTTCCACAGAAGAAAGCTGATCGAAGGAGAAGAAGAAAAAGTCTATACACTCAGCAGCAGTGAGCCTTCGATCCACAGAGAGAAAAGAGAGAAGAAGAAGATACAGAGAAGAAGAAGAAGAAATAGAGAAGAAGGAGAAAAGAGAGAGAGTGAGGTGAGAGAGAGCTGATCGAGAGTGAGAGTGAGAGTGTTGGTATCTCAGTCTCGTGGTTCAAAACCAGAGCTGAGCTTTGCTCTTTAAGAGCTACATTGCTTTTGGGTTTTTATTTTTCGTTTTGATTCTGTCTTTCATTTTCGAATGCTGTTTCTTCAAGCTGTGTGTCAGCGGTCTTGCAGTGGTGGTCTCCACTGGACGGGTTAAGCTGTATTTCCCCAGCGGTTGCAGAGGATCAGATCCTCTGGTCGGCAAGCTGTAGTGCCCAGCGAAGCTGTGTATCAGCGGGTTGTTTGGCCAAGCTGTAAAGCCCTGCGGACGCAAGCTGTGCTGCGCAGCAGGAAGCCATACTCGGTTGAGTGTGGGGTGGACGTAGGTCGTTGACCGAACCACCTAAAAATTGTGTGTGCAGTGTGTTTGTGTTTTTGTGTGATCTGTGTGCGATGGGAATTTCTTGCTTAGCTTGTTTGATTGCATCGCTTATGCTCATGTCTAGCTTTCTACCTTTTGCTTAGCACTTTTCATTTAGCTTTATTGATGCTTGCCTAAATTCCGCTCTAGAACTTACAATAGTTTTAAATTAGGCAAGTTCATCTATTCACCCCCTCTAGATCCACACTTAGTGGAGATAGACTGCGTCCATCTAACCCAACACTTGGTATCAGAGCCTAACTCTTCTGCAGGGACTCATCGCCCGAAGAGAATAGGCAGAGATGGATGCTCGAGGGATGACTACCGAAGGTCACTCAACAACGAAGCCCCCATTCTTTGATGGATCAAACTACGCATACTGGAAGAACCGTATGCAAGTGTTCCCCAGGGCTAAGGATTACGAGATTTGGAAGATTGTCAGCAAGGGACCTTATGAGCTGTCCCCGAATGAAGATGTATGGACCAAGGAGGAGATCAGAAGGTCCACGCTGAATTGAGCGCTATTAATGCTATCCAGTGCGCTCTGCATCCTACAGAATTCTCCCGTGTGTCTGCTTGCAAATCAGCTAAGGAGATGTGGGATGCACTGGAAGTAATTCATGAAGGTACATCTCAAGTAAGAGAGCAGAAGGCCAATCTTCTTGTATCTGAGTATGAAGCCTTCAAGATGAAGCAGAACGAGTCCATTAGCGAAATGTACGCTCGACTGACTGTAATAACCAATGGCCTCAGAGGTTTTGGGAAACCTCAGGCAGAGTATGATGTAGTGAGGAAAATTCTGCGCTCCCTGACTCCCAATTGGCACACCAAAGCAACAGTGATGGAGGAGTCAAGGGACTTGCGTAATACTAAAGCTGATGAGCTGATTGGCTCACTAATGGCATATGAGATAAACATGCCAAGGACAGATGAAGCCGAGAGGAAGAAGAAGCCGATAGCGCTGAAGGCTAGTTCCAGCAAATCAACAAGATCCAGCTCCAGCAGCTCTTCATCATCATAAGAGAACCTAAATGAAGAGGAAGATGTGACTCGATCTGAGATAGCCATGATGACTAGAGAGTTCAGGCGATTTCTCAGAAAGGGAGCAGGACGGTTCGGTCAGAAGAAATACAGTGGTGACCGAAAGGATAAAAGGTATAAATCTAAACCTGCAAAGAAAAATGAAGCTAATGTTTGTTATCAATGCAGGAAACCAGGGCATCTGAAAATTGACTGTCCAGACAATCAGAAACATAAGGACAGGTCAAAGAAGAAAACCAAGAAGGGAAGAGCTATGATCACCACATGGAGTGATGAAGATGAAGGCTCTTTCAGCAGCAGCTCAGATAGTGAAGCCGAATCTGAACAGCCCATTTGCCTTATGGCAACAAGCTCTGAAGATAGAGAGGATGATACATATGAGGTAATCACTAGATTTGAAAACTTCACAATTGTTGATTGGGTAGATGCTTATCATGACATAGCTGATAGAGCTGATGATGTTAGAAAAGAGAATAGGCATCTTAGAAGAAAAATCAATTCCATGCAAAATGATAAAACACTAACTGATAAAATTGCATGTTTGGAATCTGAGATTGATGAATTGAAACTCACATGCTCTGAAGAAGATGAAATCAAAAATGAGTTAAAAGCTTCTAAGGAAGAGAATCTAAGGCTTGAAAATGAAATTGATGAATGGAAGCTGAAGATTCAGAAATGTGAAAGTGAAGTCAAAATTATCTCTGAAAAATATGAAGCTGTCCTCAATGTCAACAATGAGCTGAAAAAGGCTATTGATGAACTTCAGAAAGACAATGAAGATAAAATGAAAACCATTGAGAAAATGACCCAAGGAACAGATAACTTAAATGCTTTGTTAGGGTCAAAGGTTAATTTCAGAAAAGAGGGCCTAGGTTTTAATTCTAGTGCAACAAAAACATTCGGAATGAAAACAATTTCATTTGTTGCTCAAAAGGAAAAGGGACCTCTAATTAGCATGAACTCAACAAATTTGATGAACAAAACTGCTAATCTGAAAAAACCTAGTGCTGAGGAGAAGGGCAAACGAAAGGTTAATGAGCCTAGTAAAGCTAGCACATCTAAGCAGAATCCTAGGGCTCAGACTCAGGTTAGGGGTCAACCTACACAGTCTGGTAAACCCCAGGTCAAGGTAACCAAGTCTCCACCAACACCTCCACCTCTGAAGAAGACCTAATACAAACCTGTGTATAGGTCAGCAGGGTCCAAAGTACAGGGGAGACAAAGTGCTGCTAGGAGTTAACCCAATTATTTTTATCAACCTAGAGCTCAGACCCACTACAATGCACAGCCAACCTACTTCAATAGGTCGAATTGGTCTAGAACTCAGGATAGGTTTACATGTCTTGCACACCAGGGTGCTAAATATCAAAGACCTCATAGTAGAAATTGGGTCAATGGGTATGGTTACTGGACATCTAGAAATCAATATTTTCATAGCCAGCCCAGGAACTACTATGGCCAAAATTTTGTGAACACATCCTGGCCAAGGCACTGGCACAGAAATAATAATACTGTCAATAATCATGCTGCTGCCAATAAGAAAAAGAACAACAGAAAAAAATCTGTAGGATCCACTGAACAAAACACATTTAAACAAATGTGGATTCCGAAACATTTGCTTTCCTGTTTTGCTTCTAGTTCATTTACATTGGAGCCCAATCAGTCTTGGGTTCCAAACTTCTCTACCTAATTGTGTATGCAGGTATGCCTGGCAGCCAAGAACAACTTGTGGTACATGGACAGCGGCTGCTCTAGGCATATGACAGGAGATAAGGCCAAATTTTGCATACTGACTGAGAAAGTAGAAGGCCTTGTCACCTTTGGAAGCAACACAAAGGGTAGGATTATCGGATCAGGTAAGGTAGGTAAGTGTTCTACTTGCTGCATTGATGATGTTATGCTGGTTGAAGGGTTAGCCTATAATCTACTTAGCATTAGCCAGTTATGTGATAAAGGTTACAATGTTTTATTCAATTCTCAATGCTGCAAGGTTTTTGAACCTGATTCTGATATTGTCAAATTTTCTGGAAAAAGAATAAATAATACTTACATGATAAATTTAGATGAAATTCAACACACTAACCTTTACCTTACTGCCAGTAGAGAAGACATAGCATTTTTATGGCATCGTAGGTTAGGTCATGCTAGCTACACTGTTTTGCACAAATTAAATAAGCATGGCATGGTTAGAGGACTTCCTGAAGTCTCATTCAAGAAAGAAAATAAAATCTGTGATGCAAGCACTCAATCAAAGATAACTAGAAAGTCATTTAAGTCTAGAACTGAAAATCTGTCTTCCAAACCCTATGAGCTGATACATATGGACCTTTTTGGGCCAACTAGATCTGTCAGCCTATCAAGGAGGAGGTATGGGCTTGTCATGGTAGATGACTTTTCTAGGTATACTTGGATTTATTTCTTATCTAATAAGAGTGATGCTTTCTCATAATTTCAGACATTTTATCTGATCATGGAGGTGAGTTTGAAAACTCACAATTCGACGAATTCTACAGGTCAAATGGAATTAACCACAGGTACTCCTCTCCAAGGACACCTGAGCAGAATGGAGTTGTGGAGAGAAGGAACAGAACCCTAGTGGAAATGGGTCGTACACTTCTTGTCGAAGGTGGTCTACCAAGGAAGTTTTAGGCTGAAGCAGTGAACACTGCATGTTATGTAATTAATAGAGCCATGGTAAGACCTTCTACCCAGCAAACACCATATGAGATATTAAAAGGTAAGAAACCTTCTATTACTCACTTCAAGGTTTTTGGTTGTAAATGTTTCATTCACATAAATGATAAAAAGGACCTTGATAAATTTGAACCTAAAGGAGAACCAGGAATTTTTGTTGGTTATTCTGAAAACACCCGAGCATACAGAGTATACAATATGAACTCTAAAACTGTTGAAGAATCTCCACACATAATTTTTGATGAATCTTTGGCAAATTCTAATGCTGGTAAATGCAGGAATGAAACCAATGGTGAAATCCTGAAGGAAGGAGATCCTGCAGACAAATCTGAGGATGAAGAAGAACATAAAGAGCTTAATGAAGAGGAACCTACAGTTCAGGGGGAGGTAAATCAAGTTCATGATACTCCAATTGCAAATATTAGATATCTCAAGGATCATCCTGTAGATATTGTTATTGGAAATCTGCATGACCCCCTTAGGACTAGAGGCCACTTAAGACTTCAACATGAACTGAATGCGTATGCTTTTGTATCAAACATAGAACCCAAGTCCATTGACTGTGCTCTCCAAGATGTGCATTGGATTAATGCCATGCATGAGGAGCTCAATCAGTTTGACAGGAATAAGGTGTGGCATTTGGTTCCACCTCCTGATCATGAAACAGTCATAGGGACTAAATGGGTATTTAGGAACAAAACTGATGAAGCGGGGAATGTTATTAAAAATAAAGCCAGACTTGTAGCTCAGGGGTACAATCAGGAATTTGGAATAGACTTTGAAGAGTCTTTTGCCCCTGTAGCTAGGTTAGAAGCAATAAAAATTTTATTGGCTTATGCATGTTCCCTAGGAATAAACCTTCAGCAGATGGATGTGAAATCTACTTTTCTAAATAGGGAAATTAATGAGGATGTCTATGTGAGACAGCCTCCTGGGTTTGAATGTTTAGATTTCCCTAATCATGTTTACAAGCTCAATAAAGCTCTCTATGGGTTAAAGCAAGCTCCTAGAGCTTGGTATGACAGGTTGAGCAAATTTCTCACCGATAAAAACTTCACAGGAGGTATAGTGGATCAAACATTGTTTACCAACGTAAGCCATCTAGATATTCTTATCATTCAGATTTATGTGGATGACATTGTGTTTGGGTCAACTAACCCCAAATTGTGTGAGGAATTCTCTCAAATAATGACTGATGAATTTGAAATGAGCTCAATGGGCGAGCTCAAACTATTTCTTGGACTGCAGGTTACACAAACAGAAGATGGCATCTTCATCTCTCAGTCCAAGTATGTAAAGAACTTATTGAAGAAGTACAAAATGGACAACCTCAAGGAAATAGCTACTCCAATGGGTACATCAACCAGTTTGGATGAAGACTCTAAAGGTAAACCTGTGGACCAAAGGCTATACAGAGGTATGATCGGATCTCTTCTCTATCTTACAGCATCTAGGCCTGATATACAATTTGCTGTGTATTTATGCTCTAGATTTCAGGCCAGTCCTAAAGAAAATCACTTTAAGGCTGTGAAAAGAATTTTTAGATATTTACTAGGCACCCAAGAACTAGGTCTCTGGTATCCTGCTAAGTGTGAGTTAGAGCTTCTAGCCTACACTGATGCAGACTATGCTGGGTGTCGAGTAGATAGAAAAAGCACTAGTGACTACTGTCAATTCCTTGGTGGCTGTCTAGTGTCTTGGGCATCTAAGAAGCAACACACTGTAGCATTATCCACAGCTGAAGCTGAGTATGTTGCAGCATGTAATTGTGCAGCCCAAGTACTTTGGATTAAGCACCAACTGGCTGATTATCAGATAAATCTGGGATGCATTCCACTTTTATGTGATAATACTAGTGCTATATGCCTTGCTAAAAATCCTGTTCACCATTCTAGGACTAAGCATATAGAGATAAAACATCATTTTCTTAGAGATGCTGTAAATAAAAAGGAGATTGAAATGAACTTCATAAAAACTGAAAAACAAATTGCTGATATTTTTACTAAGCCTCTTGGGAATGAAAATTTTAAGTTTCTTAGAAGAGAACTTGGCTTATGTAAATTTCAGCATGATGAATGATTGTTTAATTGCTGTGAATAAAATCTCTGATGTGGACTTGGTTTTGATTGCTTGGATAAATCATGTGGATGTGAATGTGGATGTAGAACTGTCATGCATTGCATATATTCAGGGGGAGCTTGTTGTGTCTTTGCATGTCTTTGCATATCATTCATTCATGACCTATGCATAAGCTCTTTCTCAATTAATTCTTGCCATGCTGCATGCATATAGACAGGGGGAGTATTGCTAAGAAAATCAGAGTGGTTTCAACTTTCTTGAAGTCATTCAACCTTTAACTCTGAATACTTGTCTCTGACATTATGGCAATCTGTTGGTCAGTTCTGATTTCTAAGCAGTAGAAAATGGACTTCTTCATTTATAAGAATTTGAATTATTCAAAGACTGATGTAATGGTTTAATTATTATAATGGTTGGAGTTTAAAGATTGCAATCAGTATATAAGTAAGTTGAAAATTGATAAAACTCTCAACCTCTTTCTTATTTCATGTCAGACAAAGCTAATCATATCTGAAATCTGAAAACTCATCTGAAATCATGTCAGAGAGATTAAGTATGTGTATTGTTCTTAATCAAGTCATTCTGAAACATAAAAAGGACAGCTAAGAAAGATACTGAAAAATATTGAGAATCATTGAAAATATATATGTTGGCAGAGCAATGACTGGTAATCACTGAGAAACTGAGTGATCCATCAAAGAAGTGGACAACACTCATGTCATGAAGTGTATCAGCTATCTCTGTTTAAAATGTTCAAAATAGCAGGCTGGTTTCACTGAGTACCTGGGGGTAACTGGCGTCTGATAAACGTGTACCCTCACACAAAAAGGTGTAATTCAGCTCTGTTGAATTTGATCATAGGCAGAATGGTCCATCTTGTTGAGTATCTAGGGGTATTGGCGTCTTATAAACGTATACCCTTAAGCAGAAAGACTTGTAGTACCTGAATGCTCAAAATGATCTAATATTGATAATGCTGCTCCCTCAAAAGAAAAGTTCATGAGTGTCAATTTGTTTAGTTTCAATACATGACTTGGGTTCTCTCAATTTTTTTTGAGACTATGAAAGTAAGATATCATGAAACTAAATCTTTCATGCAAATGTGATTCTGGTTTATTGTCTTATCATGCACAGTGAACTTATCTATTGCTTGTAGTGCATGAACTCCAAATTTTATCATCTTTAAACCAGACCTCTTTCTGACAGCAGTTTCTAACTTCATATAACTGAAGACTCTATACTTTAGAATGCTTATTCATGAACTACCTGTTCAGAATGCCAGTCAGTTCTTCTCTTGATTCCTCCATTGTATTTAATTTTTCCCTCCTCTTTGTTGATGGCAAAGGGGGAGAATATTGTCTAGGAGATGTCTAGTGGGAGAATACATATCTGTCTGAATTCTGAAGTCCTTTCTGAATTAATTCCAAGGGAGAGTTTGAGGCAGTGAGTTGCATGCATTCATAGCATCTGCATGTCAATCTGCATAACACATCATGTCTTTCATCAAACATATATATCTATGACAGGTTGTTGCTACTCTACTTCATATGGGGTTGCCATCATCAAAAAGGGGGAGATTGTTGTGACCCCTCTATGTTGATGATGTTGACACTTGCTCTATTCTTTGGCAACACCATTGTTTTGATTGATTGGCAACTGAGTTTGATTTGATGAAATTGCTCCATAAGTCCACACACTGCATCTCAATTAAATTGATTATGTGTGCACAGCGTCAACGCATCATGTTACAGCGTCAACGCACCGTTGGCTTTGAACCTCAGAGTCTGTACATCCGAATTGCCCTTGATCTGGTGAAATGTATACACTCATTCACTGTAGCCTTCACACATTAAAGTCCATACATTCATCAATTACTTTTCACTCAAGGCAAAGTCTATACACTGGGTTCTTTTCCCTACGTGTCTTAGGCGAAGTCTGAACATTCGATTCTGAAGCCTGAAGTCTATACAGTCCAGCCTAGTCCTACGATCAAGGCTTTAGCTACACTCAACTCTGTACATTGGCTTCGCTTCATGAAGTCTGTACATCGCTTCATGTCCCCAAAGCTTGCACATCAACAGTGATCTTTGAAGTCTGTACACTGCTTCAGGAGCTTCAAGCCCACACATCGCTCAAAGTCTGTACAGAGTCCAGCGTCTCAGTTAGCGTCTCATGCACTTGAGCAAAGTCTGTACATCCACAGTGTTACTCTAAGTCTATACATTAATCTTCTAATCCAAAGTCTATACAATGGTCTTCACACTTGAAGTCCATACATTCGATGTGCAGAGTTGATGTCTATACTATGTCCTTGCTGATCAAGTCTACACTATGGTCGGTGACAAGTCTGTACACTGGCCTCAGCCTTTCAAGTCTACACACTGACGGCTGAACTAAGAACTCTATACATCGTCTGTCTGCACTAGAGTCTCATGGAGTCTATACATTACACTCGTCTTCTAAAGTCTATACACTGAAGTCTTCACATTCGCTTGCATAACATGAAGTCCATAAGTGGGCAAAGTCTGTACACTGTCCATGCTACATGCAGCGTCAACTCATCCTTCATGCAGCGTCAACTCCTCAAGTATATACAATGCTTTCCTTCGCATGAAGCCTTTAAGTGCATTATGTCTATACAATGCCACTAGGATTTAAAGTCTATACAGTCGTTGCCTCCCTTGTTGAAGTCAACACTTTGGGCAAGTCTGTACGTTGCATTCTGCTTTACAAGTCTATACAACGATGTATATACAATGCAATGTACATACTTAAATCTTATGTCTTTATTCTTGTTGCTGAAGGGACAGGGTCGACGCCTGGAGCTTAAAGCGTCCACGCATCAGTAGACGAAGCTTTCACGATGTCTTCTATTGCGTCAACGCCACATGAAAGCAGCATCGACGCAGTAGTTGAAGAAGCATTCATCTTCACAGGCTATTCCACTGCGTCAACGCCACAAGCAAGCAGCGTCGACGCAGCAGCTAAAGAAACGAGGCTAATGGCTACTGGAATGCCTCACTGCGTTAACGCCATTGAGTGAAAGCGTCGACGCAGCAAGTCAGATTGATGACTTTGAGCACGTGAACGGAGAACTCTATACATCGGACTGAAGAAGCTAATGAGGGGCACGTGATCCCAGGTACCTTGCTCGTGATCCGAAAAGGACAAGGTATCCAGATGAGGACATGTGTACTGACACTCCATTGCATGCTGCCACGTGGTCCAAATTGCTGGGCGGGAAACGTGGAGAGCACACGCCTGCTGCTGTTGCTGCTATATATACAAGCCTTCTTCCACAGAAGAAAGCTGATTGAAGGAGAAGAAGAAAAAGTCTATACACTCAGCAGCAGTGAGCCTTCGATCCACAGAGAGAAAAGAGAGAAGAAGAAGATATAGAGAAGAAGAAGAAGAAATAGAGAAGAAGGAGAAAAGAGAGAGAGTGAGGTGAGAGAGAGCTGATCGAGAGTGAGAGTAAGAGTGTTGGTATCTCAGTCTCGTGGTTCAAAACCAGAGCTGAGCTTTGCTCTTTAAGAGCTACATTGCTTTTGGGTTTTTATTTTTCGTTTTGATTCTGTCTTTCATTTTCGAATGCTGTTTCTTCAAGCTGTGTGTCAGCGGTCTTGCAGTGGTGGTCTCCACTGGACGGGTTAAGCTGTATTTCCCCAGCGGTTGCAGAGGATCAGATCCTCTGGTCGGCAAGCTGTAGTGCCCAGCGAAGCTGTGTATCAGCGGGTTGTTTGGCCAAGCTGTAAAGCCCAGCGGACGTAAGCTGTGCTGCGCAGCAGGAAGCCATACTCGGTTGAGTGTGGGGTGGACGTAGGTCATTGACCGAACCACCTAAAAATTGTGTGTGCAGTGTGTTTATGTTTTTGTGTGATCTGTGTGCGATGGGAATTTCTTGCTTATCTTGTTTGATTGCATCGCTTATGCTCATGTCTAGCTTTCTACCTTTTGCTTAGCACTTTTCATTTAGCTTTATTGATGCTTGCCTAAATTCCGCTCTAGAACTTACAATAGTTTTAAATTAGGCAAGTTGATCTATTCACCCCCCTCTAGATCCACACTTAGTGGAGATAGACTGCGTCCATCTAACCCAACACCTCCAACCCGGAGGGAAACCCTAGTGACACACAATCACTAGAAACCAGAGACAAACGTCTCTCTTCCTCCAGACCAGGAGGGAACCCACAGGTAGCAACCACTACCTGCAAACCCGGAGTCAGAGACTCCCTTCCTCTGAAACCCAGAGGGAACCACTAGTGACACACAGTCACTAGCAAACCGGAGAACAGATCTCCCTTCTCCTGAGACCACAGGAGGAACCCCGATCTCAAACCAGAGAATCGGAAAACATAGTGATCAAATAAAAATAAAAACAAGAAATGATAAAAACACAGCGACTGAAAGCTGTAAAGGATAATAACATAGATGTGGCTCCCATGGAGCTGACTGGCCTGGATTTGATCCACGGTCCAGTAGACAGATCTTCAATAAAGTCTTGTTTCTTCTTCTCGACGAACTCTCTCTCTCTTTCTCTTTTTCTTCTTCTGCTTTCACACTCTGCCTCTCTGCCCCTCCTTTCTTTTCTTCTCACTGTCTACTCTTCTCTCTGCTCTTCTTCTTATTCTTTCTTTTCTCTTCTTCTGTCTTTTCTCTTTCGATCTCTCTGCTGCTCTCTCTATTCTTCTTCTGCTCAGGCTCACTCTTCTTTCTTCTTCTGATCTTTTCCTTCTTCTGGATCGTGCAGGCTCTAATTCACTCTCTGCTTCTGCCCCTTCTGCTTCGATCAGATCATCTTCAGAGGAAGAGGCTTCATTATATAGCAGTAGCAGGAAGGTGGGCGTGTGTCCTCCTCAGTTCCCGCCCTAACACCTTGGCTGAGTGGCAGCATTTCAGCCTGCATGATGACACGTGTCATAATCCTAGCTTCTTGGATCACGTGCCCTTCTCAGTTTCCTCGAGTAGATATTCTGTCAGGTCAGATGAGAATGCACTGAGTAAGTTGTGTTTTAAACAAAGCATGTACAGACTTTGTATATAAGGCGCAGAGCCATGTTCAGACTTTGCAATGCCTAGTGTTAAAACATGAGAGCACAATGCACAAACTAAGTGTGTGCATGTGTGGACTTGAGTGCATGACACAGGCCGACGTACATACTTGTTTTCTGAACGATGCACAAATGCATAGTGTATGGACTTAGCGTGCATACGACAATGATGATGTACATACTTGCCACCTGAAGTGTGTACAAACTACACCGAAGGGTGTTCAGACTTTTGGGATGTAATGTAGACACCCTACACAGACTTCATTCATGCAAGCAAGACAGTGCATAAAGAGAAAGTATGTACAATGAGAATGAATGCACGGACATTTCATTCACGAGTGTACAGATTTTGAATGCATGTGATGCAGACACAAAGAGTGTATAGACTTGAATGCTTGTGATGCAGACAACAAGTGTACAGACTTGGAATTCAAGAGATGCAGACACCGAGTGTACAGACTCTTGATGAATGCATGTAATGCACTAAACGATGTACATACTTGCTAAACTACAGCGCTATGTGAGACACAACATGAGACACTGAGTGAGACGGTAGGTGAGATGAACACAGCGAAGTGCAGACTTTGCGTATGATGTGAACACACGATGTATAGACTTGTTCAATTATCAACTGATGGATGTATAGACTTAGGGTATGCATTCTAGGCAAACGTTGTACAGACTTTAAGAGACGATGCATGCACATGAAGAGACGATGCATGCATAAGGAATGTACAGACTTGGTCTTGCGACCACGGGCTGTACAGACTTTGAGAGACGATGCATGCACAAGGAAAGACGATGCATGCACAAGGAATGTACAGACTTGAAGAAATGCATGCAGCGATGTACAGACTTAGTGTGCAGTATGCAAACGATGCACAACCATAGCTCATGAATGTATAGACTTTGCGAGCAAGAGGAAAGGCTGACGGATGTATAGACTTTCTAAATGATGCACACAGATAGCGGCAATGTATAGACTTAGAGAAACGATGCATGGACTTTGTGTGCAAGCGAAGGACGTTGTACAGACTTTGAAGCATGTGAACACGGCGCTGTACAAACTTGAATGCTCCATGCACAAAGACGCTAAGTGAGATTAGGCAGAACATTACCTGATCTGACTGTGCATTGACCTTACCTGTCAATGATTTGACTTTGACTTGGGTTGACTTCATGACCTGTGAGTCATTCTTAAACCTGTTCTGACAGATTCTCATAATACATCAGGATTATATCATCAAGGATGTACATGTAAACATAATGAGACATAATATTTGTCATCATCAAAACTCCAGAACCACAGGGGTCACAACACATTCATGACCCAAGGTCTGCCTGAAAGTGTCCCATTTGTGATGGGTGATTATGTGTTCATGGTTTTGGGTAAGAGAAGCTATTCCACTCAGAGTTGGAAGGTTTTCTCTGGTCTGTTCACCTGGTTTGATTGAATGAGGGTCCCGTCTGGAGTTTTAGTCTGCTTCTTTACTTTTACTGCTTGTTCTGATTCCCTCATAGGTTGTGGATTGTGTATCCTGATGAGGTTGCTCATTGTTTCCCTATTGTTTTATTTAGTTAGTTTCTCTAGGCTGGTGTCGTATTAGTCTGATCAATCCTTGTGTTTTGGTTCGGAGTTTTCCAAAAAATTCCTATCGCTCATTTGCGAGAAAATGTGTGCCTTTTTACCTTAACGCCCGCTTTTCAGTCCGCTCCGCTTCAGTTCCGCTTCATCTCCATGTTCCATTTCGCTTTCGCTTCACCTCCGCCCGCTCCCCTGTAAAGATGACATTAAGGAGGGGCATCTGTTGTCACCCGTTTTTTGCCTATGAGTTGAGTCATTCTTCTTACTTCTATTTTTGATGCCTCAAGTTTTCCATTACTCATTGGGCCATTTTTAGGCATGTCTTCGGGCTTATTTTATAGTTACTTCCTCCCTGGCTAGGTTTGCTCTCGAATTCAGGCTTAGTGGGCCTAGATTTCATTTGGTCTTTGGGGTAAGTAAGCTTATTTATCCCATTTTTTATTAATTTCCACCGCCCAGCATAGCGGCGGTCTAGCGATAGACCGTTTGGGATGTTAGGCGGTCTTTTGGAGACCATTTATATTACTCAGATTTATCTCTGGATTAATTGATTTTTTTCTAATTTTCCACTAGCAACCTAATAAACGGTCTGCCATTAGGCCGTTTATTCAAGTTGGGCAGTCTATCGGAAGACCGTTTGGTTGAACTAGCGTCGACCTCAGTCTCACTAGCGTCGACCTCACCTTTTTGGCGTCGACCTTCATTTTATTAAGCGGTCCAACGATAGACCATTCAGTGAATAGGCGGTCCATTGAAAGACCGTTTGGACATGGTCTTTGGATAAATAGGCATATTTATCTTTCTATATTCATTTTCCACCGACATCCTTATAGACGGTCTTCATTAGAGCGCTTGTAATTGTTGGGCGGTTCATCAATGGACCGTTTATTGGCCAGTGTCCTAAACAGGTTATATTTTTCAGATAAATTATCTATTTATCCTATTTTATTGATTTATCACCGACACCTGGTACACGGTCTGCAATGGGCCGTGTGGCTTTTGGAGCGGTCTAGCAGTGGACCGTTTATATTCTGAGAGTCCTACGCCAAACCAGTCGGTCAGTTCTCTGGGATAAATGGCTTATTTATCTTATTTTCTATTTACCACCGACACCTATAGGCGGTCTAGCAATGGGCTGTGTATTGGCGTGGGCGGCCCATCAATGGACCGCTTATATGGCCGAGATCCTTGGGCTGGTTAGTTTTTTCTCTCTCCGTCCATGGTCGAATGGGCTATTTCGTTCTCAATTTTCTCTGCGGATTCTCAACCAAATTGGGTTCCGTTTGATCCTAGTGAAAGCTGGGAGTATTATCTTTGATTTATCCTTCAGAATCTCGGCCTAATTATCACTGGAAAATCCTCAATTTCGAGTGAACTTTCAGGGGTCTATAAATAGTACCCTTGGTCCAAGCTTGAAAACGGGGAGATCTAGCATTTACACCGAAGTGCTACCGGATTATTGAGTGGATCTTAGCCAAGGCGGAAGACTCTCTACATCCATTTGAGCCTTCGGTTCAGGGAGTAGTACTTTCTTTTGTGTTTTGGTCTAGGTGTTTGATCATTTCGTTCATCGTTGCATGCGTATTTCCTTCACTTTCCCCCCACGTTTTTCACTGATACTCTCATTTTCTCACCTTTCCTATTGCCTTTTCACGCCCCATAGGGGTTAAAAACCCAACCCCCCAGGTATCCCCCATTCCATCATGTACTTAGTTTTCCATTTATTCTCATAGATACTACACTTAACAAAGCTAATTTGGGTTGTGTTTTTTGGTCGTTTACTGTGTTTTGTAGGTCAACAACATCTTTAGCACGAGGCCCATCCCCTCTGGCCTGCTGGAAGGGGTGGAGGATCAAGTCCCTTGGCTCGGGGTCTGGCGGCTTTACGTGGTTTATCTTCGTCTGTCTTCAGTTGTGAGCGGTCTTCCTCGGACCGTCCATCTCCTGTTCACGGCCGACCTCGGACCGTCTAGGCTCCAACCGACCATTCGTCCCGCGTTCCTCTTTAGCGCTGTACACGGTCTGTCGTGCGGTCGTTTACGTACTTGGGCGGTCTCCAGAGGGCCGTGTTCGACCTGTTCTAGCACTGTGTCCTTGGCGAGTGTCTTCATTCTTTTCTCCCCATTCCAAGGTATGTGGTACTCTCCTATTATGCTATGTATCTTGGTGGCGATCACGGCATGCTTGTGTGTATGAGTAGTTCATTGGTTGCCTTCTTCCCCTTCTAGCCCATCCCTCATTCTTCATATTCACTTTTAAGTTAAGGGAAGGGAGGGGAGAGAAAAACTTGTCAACAACACACACTGATCTAAACAGATCCACACACACTAGAAAGTTTAGAAATTATACATAACAACACTTGAAGCTCAAATAGAATGGAAGGAGAAACACTAGAAGAAAAATTTCAATCGAAAGCTCCCCCTTAGTAGATGAAGATTGATCTGGGTGAAGCTTGCTCCACAGCTTGATCTTCTCTTGAATGGCTTCAGGATGATCTTCAAAAGCTTGGAGATGGATGAAGAAGTTCTTCCCCGAAACACTGTTCACGGAGCTACAGTGGCACTTCTCTTTCTCCCCTTGATAGCCTCCTTGAGTGATTATGGTTTTTGACCCCAAAGTGATGTTTTTATAGATCTTGAATGGTCAAGGGACAAGCCAGGAACCAGATCCACAAATCATGGCATGTCTGGTGACTTTGGGATTAAACAAACCCAATAAAATGGGCTTCTCACGTTGAAGAACACAAGTCAACAATTGCTGCCTCGAGGCTGGCGGTCGACCGGACTATATGGGGCGATCGACCGAATTTTATAGGAATGAGGCTTTTCAACGCTGGGAAAACCGGTCGACCGGCCCCTGACCGGCGGTCAACCGCCACCTGGAAAACCTGCAATTTCAATGGAGTTAGCCAATGAATCATAATCCGGAAGCAAATTATCGTATGACCATATCATGTTCCATTCACTATGAATTGCTTGAACTTATCCAGGGCATTTCTTGAAACATGGTAGATTTAGGCATTTGCATGATTAAGGAAAACTTTGAAAGTGGTTTAAGCAAGTTATTACGTAGGTTGTAATACCGGGGTTTTGTTATAATCAAAATCATTTGGAGAGACTCAACAATCTCCCCCTTTTCGATGATGACAAAACTCTAGATTACAAGAGCAATGGCATGCTTTGAAAACCACATTGCATACGGAAAGTGCGCTGACACAAATATTCTTCATCGTACAAGGCAGCACAAACCATTCAATATATTCAATCCATTCGACAATTTGTTTGCCAAGATAGATGGGAAATGAGAAATAAGAGCCAACCACTTTATATCAAAAACCAAGTGCATTCATTTCATCATTTCATTACAAGGTACATTGATGCTTGAGAGAGTGAATGCAAGACTCTAGACACATGCGACAAAACACAAAATGCAATGACTCAGAAAAGATCCTCACAATGATCATTCATATAAACATAAGGCCATTCATGCATAGAATATATATATATAACCTACATAACTACTTCTCCCCCTTTGGCATCATCAAATAAGGGAGCAGGATAGACGAAAAGAGACCCAAAAGACACAAGACGAAAGGACATAGTCTGGAGGGAGGAAACTAAAAAATGCCCTCAATGGTCATCCGCAGGAGGTTGGGCATCTGGTGGAGGAAGAGGCACATAGCCAAGGCACTGTCGAATGTCTCCAAGTAAGTGGTCGTAATTGAAGGCGGTGCTGGTATGGGTCAGTTGTTGATCCCTATCATAGTCACGGCGCTGCATGTTCAGGAGAACGCGGTTCATAGCATGAAAAGCCTCACGGGAATCTTCATGGCTCTGGGTGAGGGTGGTCATGTTGGTGGAGAGAGTGTGCATCTGAGTGGCTAAGGAGTCCAAAGCTGTGGAGAAGGAGTTTGGATGCTGTGGTAAAGATTCCAGCATGGTGCCCATGGTTGCAATATTTTCCCCAAAGGTAGAGAGTTGTTCCCCAAAGGCATCCATCCGAGTTTCCAACCCAGTAAACCGCCTGTCAAAAGTCTCATAGTCTACCCAAGGTTGCTATCCGGCCCCCTGAGTAGAAGACTCTCCACAATGGTACTGTGATGGAGGAGGCATCTCCGGATCCATGTGGTGAGGTGAAGGTGGAGGAGGCTGGTCCTCAGCCTGAACTGGAGAGGGTAGTTCCCCTTGATCCTCCTGCTGCTCATGTTCTTGTTCTCCTTCATTGACTGCATCTTCCCCATAAACGGGCACATCACGACAGAGCTCACCATCCGGACCCCAATAATATCCCATATTTGTGAAAATATTATGCTTATTATATATATCATCTTGTCGAACATAAATGAACTGTTTATTTGCCAAATTGATCCTAGCATAGATGAATATGTCGGTGAGCTGTGAAGCATAGGGCAGGGATCGCCGCAAATTGGTTCGACAAGATCCAATGAGAGTCGTCATGAGGCAACTCATGTTGACTTGTATCCCATTCATAACATTATAAAATAAGAACCTGTGAACCTCTGTCACTTCATTTCTGCTGCCACTCTTTTGGATAAATGATGGAGGTAAACATATGGTGCAATATACGCTGCAATGGTGAAAAATGATTTGCATTCAATATGATTAAGTTGCTGACACCATGCACATAATCACAACTAGTCATAGCAAGAAAAGTTTCCTCAACAACACCATGACCAAAAACCATGTCGGCTCCTCTAGCCGCAACTCCTAAACCCCGCTCAAACAGATCGGGAGTAATATGAAGCTCAACACCTTGAACAATTGTAAATAATTCCTCATTCCATTCAACCAGATTTTCATAAAATTGATGCATTAAATTTGGATAGTATGTGGTATACCTAGTGACAAAATCTGTCCAACCTGGTTGAATCTCAAAGACAACACATAAATCAGGCAAAATCTCGTTCACCTCATTGAAGTCGACCAGTCGAGGGTCGATAATAGGATGGGGAGCAACCGAGGTGCACGACGAGGTGCATGTGCTCGCTGTGGTGGAGGAGCCAGGGCCTCTCGACTCTGACCGCTTGGTTCCCCTTGGGCAGGACGCCGAGAACTCTATCGAGGTGGCATCCTGAACTAGAAAACTCACCGGGAAACCCTTGAAGAATCAATCTCAACCCAGGGGAGGAAGATGGACCAAAAGGGCACTCCTAGGGCTTGGAATAGCCTTCTCCACAACCTGGAACTTAGAAAGTAGCTTCACGAATGCACGAACAGCCGAATGGAGTTCGTCCCGAAACCGTGACGAACATGCTGGATCTTGTGCGGGTGGAGGAATGATGAGGTTTAGGGGCTTGGGAGATAGAGATATGTAGTTCGAGGGTTAGGGAAAAGTGTTGGAGGAAGAGTGGAGGTGATAGAATGAGAGAATGGGGTGTTAAGACCCCTTATAAGATGGTCCGGTTAAGGGTTCGGCCGGGCCGGTTCGGCTCCACCGATCGACCGGTGCGGGAGCGGCAATCGACTGCTAGCCCCAAAAATCCCCATTTTTATATTTTTTTGTTTCTTTTTATTTTCTTTTCTTTTTCTCCTTTTTTTTAATATATGGGGGGACCATCATCCGACCTTCTGATTGGAACCATAATTATGAAGTGGAGAGAAGGAGAAGAGATGGAGATTTGAGGAAAGTTCTCTTACTCCCCCTCAGAAGTTGCCTTAGGTCCGGCATCACTGGGTCCACATGTATTTAACCAAGGAATATCTGGCCCTAGAAATGGTTTTCAAGGAGGGCTATATGTATAAGTACATTCAAGCATGCAGGAGTGTATATGAACACCCAAGGTATTAAAAGTAGATGTATACAATATACATGTTAATCTACCCGTGATGCATATGAGTTTCTACAAATGCAATTCTTATCCTAAGTGCAGACCTATGTATGTATGCTCTCACCCTTGCACATCTCAAGTTCTCTTCTTATCTTGCTAAATTATTCCTGGTTTAGGGGTTTTGTGAAAATATCAGCTAGTTGATTGTGTGTGTCAATGAAATTCAATTCAAAGACCCCTTTTCCTACATGATCTCTTAGAAAATGATGTTGAATGTCAATGTGCTTTGTCCTAGAATGTTGAACATGATTTTTTGACAAGCCGATTGCACTGGTATTATCACACAAGATTGGCACCCATTTCATTTCAACATCCAAATCAAGCAATTGATTTTGATCCAAAGTACTTGGGCTCCGCAACTTCCGGCGGTGATGGGGACATCAGAGCAAGACCACTCACATTTTATTTGCATTTATGTCCTTTTATCTTTGTATTTATACCCTTATGTTAATTGGGTATGCAATTGTAAGTCTTAGTGGGTTTCTTTGCAAAAGGCCATTGGGTTTCTTTGCAAAAGGGCACGTAGACCCAGCAGGGGCCCCCTCCCTCCCTCTTATTGGTCCACATAGATTCTATGGCCCAAGGGGCTGGTCCATGGTCTAAATGTGGACTTGGACCAAGGATTAAATAAAGAGGAAGTCCATTTTGGTCTCTTTAAGGAGGGGGGCGCACCCCTTTGTATATTGGTTTTTATTTTGTTTTTTTTTGACCATGTGGGGAGAAAATCTCCTATCCCATGTATGCCCCTCCCCAAACCCTAGATCTGAGGGTAATTAGGTCTTTAGGGTGGACTTATATAAGCCATGTAATTTGCTATTTTCATAGAATAATGAAAGAAATTTCAGTGAAAAATTGCGAGAGCAAGGTGGGCCCCTCCCCTCTCCCCTCTCTAGTTCTTCTTCTTCCTCCATTCTCCAGGGTGAGAAGCCCTCTTCTATCTCTTCTTCTGAGTATCTAGATCCTTCACCGCCACCACCGCCGCCGCCGCCGTTCGTGCCGCCGCCGAGCCACCGTGAAGCATCTCCTGAGTTGCTGTCCAGAGTGTTGTTCTGCTGGACAGAGGTCTACTTCGGGAATTCTCTCTCCCAACTCCCAGATCTGACGAGGCTTAGATTTTGAGGGTAGGTTCCCCACATAAATCCCTATCTCCAGAAAAATTTCCACGATTTTAGGCCCTCATTTTATTTTCTTTTCCATTTAAGTTTCTAGACCAACACAGATCTGTCCCTGTGCAGATCTTGTTCCAGCAGCCCACTTCTCGCCCCTTTTGACCCCCTTCCCCATTTCTGAATGAGTTAAAAATTGAACTGGGACTTCTGTCCACCAAATCCCACATCCAAAATTTTTTCCATGAATTTAGGAGTTCTTTTTTCCCTCTGAAAAATTAGTGCTCAGTCCGGAATCGGTTCTGCCCCCTGCAGTCCAGATCCGACCCCTGACCACCAAAAAATCCATTTCCCCATGAAAACCACCTCTGGAAATTCCCATAAAATTTGAGCACGACCCTCAGAACCCCCTTTCTCAGCCATAGAAACCCCAACACCCAGATCCATCGTCTCCCCTCTGGTCAACCCTTGTTCTCAAGCAGATCCACTTTCTGCCCTATCAGATCTGGATCTGTGAATCAGTCTGTTAGAAATTCAGCCACGATTTTCACAGAGAGGCTAAAATTCCTGCCTTCACCTGGGGTCAAAGATCTCTGAGAGAGCTTTCCAACGGCGCCAGTCTCACATCAATCCGACGTCGGACCTGATGACAGTAGCCAATCTCGCCGATCGTGCAGGCCTGTCCTGAAACGGGACAGCAGAAGAAGGAGTCAAAGTTAATTCCTAAAGAAATACACTGGTGCAGAATCAATGCCCGCCGCTCCTGGAGGTCGTCCAGGGACCTGCTGCCTTCGTCCCGATGGAGTGCCGCCCTCAGAAGCCTTCCGGAGGATGATGTCCCTTTGGACGTCCGTGTTGACTGTCCGGGACCATCAATGTGCTGCCTGCCAACCCGAGTTCAGTGCTCCTGGAGTTATTGTGTAGCCTTTTACCTCCCTATGTGGAGTGGGCAATGAATTCAGTTCTATAAATTATTGAATTTGTCTATACCGGGAGTACGGAACTTGGCCGAGGTCGTCTTCCCCACACCCGACGCGTGGAGGTATCGTGTCCGCTCCTCTCTTCTCATTTTGCTCAGTTCGTATATTTTCATATGCCGCTACAAGTGATAAGTTATATTTTATCACCGCTGCGAGAGAGAGCGTGACCCATCCCGTGACTCGATCCGGGTTCGAGAGAAAGTTGAACACCCTAGTTCATTCCCGATTCCTCAACCGCGCACGATCCCGCGCTTCCCTCGCTAGGGACGAGTTACGAGCTAGAGTCCCAGGATCGCGTGTTCATCCCGCATCAAATTGGTATCAGAGCGGAAGGTTGAGTCTAGGGTAGTATTTGTTAAAAAAAATAAAAATAAGAGTGATGAGGGCATCCCTAGCCCCTCCACATTTTCTCCGGACTCGGATTGTTCGTCGGCAAGCGCCATTATGTTCCTCAAGTGTTTGTGAGTCGAGTCATGTAATTTTCTTATTTTTATTTGAGTCTTAATCATGTAATTTTCCCTTTATTTGAGTCATGTGCCTAGGTTAGTAGGTTATCTACCAATGTCCTAAGTCATTGTGTTGTTTAGATAGGCTATTGGGCCCATCTCATTGGGCTAGGCCCATGGACACCCCCCTTCCCTTCGGTTATTAGTCATTGTGTCTTTTGTTAGGGTCCTTTGTGAAAAGGTCATCTGCCTATAAATAGGCCACCCCACTCCTCATATGTAACAATTTTTGATGGAATATTGAAGAAATCCCCTTTCAAGTCTCTCATTATCTCTCTCTCTCTCTCTCTCTCTCTCTCTCTCTCTCTCCCTCCCTCCACCCCAATTTTCGGAATTTTCTCTCTCCTCCCCATTTACCTCTCATTAACTCCCCTCCCCTCATTCAATCACCTTCCCAACCACCCCATCTCCCACCTACCCCATTTAAACCTCTCCCCTTCCCCATAACCCTCTTTATTCCACCCCCTAGTCCCAAGAGAGCTCCACCCAATCCCCACTCCACCTTCCAACCCCCAACTACCCATTTCCCTTCCCCAAACCTCACTCCACCTTCCCAAGACACCTCTTCCCATCCCCAAGACCACCATTGATCACTCCCCATCAAAGAAAATTTAAACTCACATTCCCTCCACCCACTTGTGCCTCCCTCACAGCCCAAATTCATAGCTCCTCTCTCACCCTCTGAAAGCACCCCATTCTCCCTCTCCCACACCTTAGAACACCCCCTCCTAGGCCCCCTCACAACTAGGGGTCACTCCCACACCTATTCACCCCCATTTCCACTTCCATTTACCCCATTTCTCCCACCACCTTCCACCTACAGTTCGCAGGTTGCAGGTGGCATAAGTCCAGCGACTTGCAGAAGGTGTCACATCGTCATCATGAGGCTTCTGAAGGCGCTTCATACATCGTTGGAATCGTCTTTGAGTCCTCTTTCCAATAGAGGTGGTCCCGCATCCATCCGAGCTTGGAGATGTGCGGTGGAGCAGATCTTGTACGACTGTGCAATCTGCCCCAGGCTGAAGACCAGAGAGCATTTGGAAGTTTCACCACGACCAACCTAGCAAGAATCAGAGCTCGGTTTCTTCATCAAAATTCTTCTTCTCTGAATCCTCTTTCATCCCCAGAAAGCGGAGCTCCATTTGGCGTTCGAATCTGGGAGATATCATTTTTCTCCCCCGAAGTATACGTTCTGTCCTCCCACAGTCTGCAGCGACCCTTCACCGGTGATCTGAAGCTACCGGCCAACCTTGGCATCGGTTGGCTTCCCCGTTAACTTTGCTGCGTATAGGACTCGACAGCCGAACCAACGGCTTTGACGGCGCTCGATTTGGAGTTCGGGAGCGGTCGTGGCATTGCTGTCAATCTACTGCTGAGAAACTGTTCCTGTCCGAACCAGAGACAGAGCTCCTGTTCAAATGTTGACCTCAGCCAGCTCGTGAGGGATCTGAGCGCCAATTTTGGAGGGCTGAAGCTATTACCAGTTAGCTGTCATCTCCAAGAAGAAGGACCTCATTCGGCCTCCGAAGCTTCTAGTTACCATTTTCTTCGTCAGGGTGTGTAGTCTGCCCCCTGTGGGTCCAAGTTTGACCTGCCCCTGCTCATCCGGCTACCTCGTTCTTCTCCGACCTCCGATTGGGGCCCCGTCGATTCATGCTCGAAGCTACTCCGACGACGATCACGTCACCGCCAGGCTTGTCTCATTTGGAGTTCAAGAGCATCCGTGGTTCCTTCTGAAACTCGCTGTACCTGTTCTGCACCAGCCAGAAGAGGAAATTGCTGACCTGTTCCAGTCGCCGGTCCGACCAGCCCTGAGTTTCAGAGCTCCTGCCAAAATTCAGACACCATCCCTGTCCTGTTGGGGAACTTTTGGCGCAGGTTTCATCAAGATCCAAGCTCCGTGAAATTTTTGGTAGCATCAACACCGCCCCACTGTCCGGCGAACCTGCAGATTGGTAGAACCGGCGGGATTCGACAAGTCGGGTTCCTTCGCTTAATTCCCCCACCCCGCTTGGCCGGCTGAAGGCCCCTCCCTGCGTGGAGGTAGTTTTGAATGTAATAAGCCTAATCCCTACCCCAATATCCCCCCCCCCCCTTGCATGGGGTGTAGTTCATGTACTTATTAAGTCGCAGGTTTAAAGCTTCAATCGACGCGGCGTGCGGGTACATACCCTCGCCTCCCCGCTCGCCCCCGTCTCCGGCCGGAGTCGGCGTCTTCACGCCGGCTAGGTGAGCCTCGGTCCCTCTCTTACTGGTTAATCACTTGCTTAGCTTAGTATTATTGCTATTGCTTCATCGGACGGAGAGTGAGAGTTCGGCCCAAATTGCTAGTATCGTGAGTGGCCACCGCGGGCAAGTTGAGAGTGAATCCACTTAACCCACACCCTTGGTGTGTTGGCCGCCCATGATTTGGGCATCCTAGGCCCATTTGGGGTTCTTCCCAAGCTAGCCAACCATTGGAGTCTCAAGGTCCCGCCTCGGACCCTCTCCAACATCGCCTAGTCGCCATCGGGCACTAGTGTGCGCCATACGGGTGAGCTCGCTAGTGTGAGTCCGCTGCTCAAACTTGAATGCTTGCAATAGAGGTCCAAGGCGGTTTTACATCAAGTGGTATCAGAGCAAGTTCATAACTTTTCTCTATCAAGTTGGTCCTAGGGCATGTCCATGCATTTAGAGTCTTCAAGTGCATCACTCTTGTCCCCTAGTATGGCCACCTCATATCGACCTTACCAATCGGCCCACTCCATAAATCCAAGCCACCAAGAGATGCCTACCACTAACACCCATAACTTCCCTGGCCATGTCAACTACTTCATGAAAGCTTTGACCTATGCCAATGAGCGGCTTGATAACATATCGGGCCGACTCAACCAACTTGGAGAAAATAGGCCCGCCCCAAGGACGGACGATAGGATGGTCCCTTTCCCACTTCCCACCTTTGATGGAACCTCTCCTAGAGAATATTTAGATTGGGAAGCTACAATGGACCAATACTTCACTTGGTATCATATTTTCGAGGATGAAAAGGCATTGGTTGCCAAAATGCAACTTACCAAACGGGCAGAAACTTATTGGATGCAAATTGAAGGCTTAAGGATAATTAGAAGGGAAGCTCCCCTCACAACATGGGGGGACATGAAGGAACAACTTAGGGCTAGGTATGTTTTCCCCTCATACTCAAATCACCAAGACCTAAGGAGCACTTCAACTCCTTCATCCCCACCTAGCCAACCCATGACCCTAATTTCCCATTCCACATCACTTCCCACCTATCCTACCCCAACCACCACACCAGCACCCTACCTACAAACTCCCACCACAACCATATGTCCACAAATCCAATTGGACCCCGTGTCCACCCATCCACCGAGGCCCATAATAGCCACCACCCCCAAACCCAAAACCCCTCACCAAACCCGTACCCCACAAGCCCCCTTGACCACCACCATAAACCCACCATCATCCCCAAAAAGGGACACATCTCCCAAAATAAATCAACCAAAAACCCCTCACCCAACCCACCTCCCACTCCCTACCCCAAAGATCCCAAGTCCTAGGCTTCCACTACTTCCCCTCCCTATCCAAACCAAAGTTTCCCATTACCCACCACCCCGGGTACACCATGCACCAACCATCATCACCCCACCCCCAATAGACCTTCCCATTCCCTTGAGAAAGGAGACCACAACCATCCACATGGGAGTATATGCTAGTCTGGAATCCATCCCCATCCTTGAGGAAACCCAAGTTCATACCTATGGTAAGGAAGAATCACAAATGTCCCCTTCACATAGCTTGGACCCCCAAGAGCCACAACCCTTCACAAATAGCACCATAATCATAGATGGGCCCCTAGCTAGATGGCTAAAGGAGAGACCAATTCACCCCATCATGTCCTATGCTTACCCACCCATGGAGCAAAACCTTCCCATTGTACCCTTCCACTCCTATCACACCACAATCCAATCCTACTATGAGGTAGAATGTTGGGATGATCTCCTCCAAGGTCTAGAGTGGCAATTAGACTTGACTTCTTTGTTGACCCTAGGGGCGGACCGACCCAAGAGCCTTGACCTCATCCATCCATGCATTGGGTCTATCACCTCGATTTGCATTATTGGTTGCTACACTAGTGACCTCCTTTTCATTCTCCCCATAGTGGAAGAGCCCATCCCGGTCCACTCCCCTACCATTGTGATTCCTAGAACCTTGACCATCCAACCCACCCCATACACCTGTCCAACCATTTCATTAGAGGAAGGCGACTCCCCACCATATGAGGACCTTGAGGACATGGAGTACCCCCATCTAGGTGACCTTTACCATGATCCCTTTGACCCTTTCCTATGGGAGCCTAGATCTCTATGTAACCCACTCACCTTATTCACCACCCACCTTACCCTACCCTTACCACCCATGTTGAATCAAACCCCTCCCTTCCTAGACTCGGGTTACACCAAGGGAACCTTGACCTTCGGCAACATACACCTTGGGATTGATGAGTTGCCCCACTCCATGATTTTCCCCTTCTTAGATCTATTTGATCCATACGAGTGGAAGCTCAAGGGCCACCCCATACCCATGCACATAGAAGTCATCTCTAGGATAGAAGTGCATGAGTCTTGGCACAACACACCACTTGGCATGATTAGAAAGTCGGGTCCATTCATTCACATCACCCACATGTCAGGTAGGAAGCATGAGTGGTCCCTATTTGGGTGTAACGGTCCTCCCCAATTCACCATTGGTCTTATGTATGCTAGGAACCTACATGGGTGTCCGGGTCCTCCAACATCCATCACACTCACTCATAAGAGGGACACCTATGGATGCCCCGGTCCTCCCAAATCATTCAAAATCTTCATAACATCAATGCATGATAGGTCTATATGTGGTTGCCCTGGACCACCTTTGCATACCATACATTGTCCACTCACACCGCATCATAGCGCATGGCATATGCATCCGAGCAAGTATCAAGTAACAAGCGGTGAGATTCACAACAAGCGGGCAAAAACTCATGGGCGCCACTTGGAATTCCAAGTTGGTAACTTGACGATGATGACTTTGGAGTGGCTCTACCCTGGGGTCACCTCCAAATCGAGGGCATGAGGACTTGGACCTTGCCAAGTTCCGAGTGGCTTTGGCAACCCGGCTTATGGGTTGAACTTCCAAAAGGGTTTTGGGATTCTCCCCATTTCTCATGTAGCGGATCCAACACCCTCTAAGGGTACCGCGGTGGATCCTAGTGAGTGTCTTGAGCCTACACCTATCCTTGCGAGGGACACCTTCGGAGTGCCACCAAAAAAAAAAAAAAAATTAGCCCAAGAGCCCGACGTGAGCACACGGTAGCAATACTAGGCAAGCAAGACATCATAGCTAGCATGAGGGTGTGTCCGAGTCACTTTGTCGAGCTGAAGCGCCGTTCCCCGACTATGGTCGCGGGTTGAGTATGGAGATCGTGGATCACCCAGAGCCGCAGTTCGATATACTACTTCCCTGGTGGACCCATACTCGACGGGGTCGAGTTTTCCCCACCCCGGGGGTATGATGAGGGCATCCCTTGCCCCTCCACATTTTCTCCGGACTCGGATTGTTCGTCGGCAAGCGCCATTATGTTCCTCAAGTGTTTGTGAGTCGAGTTATGTAATTTTCTTATTTTTATTTGAGTCTTAATCATGTAATTTTCCCTTTATTTGAGTCATGTGCCTAGGTTACTAGGTTATCTACCAATGTCCTAAGTTATTGTGTTGTTTAGATAGGCTATTGGGCCCATCTCATTGGGCTAGGCCCATGGACACCCCCCTTCCCTTCGGTTATTAGTCATTGTGTCTTTTGTTAGGATCCTTTGTGAAAAGGTCATGTGCCTATAAATAGGCCACCCCACTCCTCATATGTAACAATTTTTGATGGAATATTGAAGAAATCCCCTTTCAAGTCTCTCATTATCTCTCTCTCTCTCTCTCTCTCCCTCCACCCCAATTTTTGGAATTTTCTCTCTCCTCCCCATTTACCTCTCATTAACTCCCCTCCCCTCATTCAATCACCTTCCCAACCACCCCATCTCCCACCTACCCCATTTAAACCTCTCCCCTTCCCCATAACCCTCTTTATTCCACCCCCTAGTCCCAAGAGAGCTCCACCCAATCCCCACTCCACCTTCCAACCCCCAACTACCCATTTCCCTTCCCCAAACCTCACTCCACCTTCCCAAGACACCTCTTCCCATCCCCAAGACCACCATTGATCACTCCCCATCAAAGAAAATTTAAACTCACATTCCCTCCACCCACTTGTGCCTCCCTCACAGCCCAAATTCGTAGCTCCTCTCTCACCCTCTGAAAGCACCCCATTCCAGACCCCATTCTCTCTCTCCCACACCTTAGAACACCCCCTCCTAGGCCCCCTCACAACTAGGGGTCACTCCCACACCTATTCACCCTCATTTCCACTTCCATTTACCCCATTTCTCCCACCACCTTCCACCTACAGTTCGCAGGTTGCAGGTGGCAGAAGTCCAGCAACTTGCAGAAGGTGTCACATCGTCATCCTGAGGCTTCTGAAGGCACTTCATACATCGTTGGAATCGTCTTTGAGTTCTCTTTCCAATAGAGGTGGTCCCGCATCCATCCGAGCTCGGAGCTGTGCGGTGGAGCAGATCTTGTGCGACTGTGCAATCTGCCCCAGGCTGAAGATCAGAGAGCATTTGGAAGTTTCACCACGACCAACCTAGCAAGAATCAGAGCTCGGTTTCTTCATCAAAATTCTTCTTCTCTGAATCCTATTTCATCCCCAGAAAGCGGAGCACCATTTGGCATTCGAATCTGGGAGATATCATTTTCTCCCCCGAAGTATACGTTCTATCCTCCCACAGTCTGCAGTGACCCTTCACCAGTGATCTGAGGCTACCGGCCAACCTTGGCATCGGTTGGCTTCCCCGTTAACTTTTCTGCGTAGAAGACTCGACAGCCAAACCAACGGCTTTGACGGCGCTCGATTTGGAGTTCGGGAGCGGTCGTGGCATTGCTGTCAATCTGCTGCTGGGAAACTGTTCCTGTCCGAACCAGAGACAGAGCTCCTGTTCAACTATTGACCTCGGCCAGCTCGTGAGGGATCTGAGCGCCAATTTTGGAGGGCTGAAACTATTACCAGTTAGCTGTCATCTCCAAGAAGAAGGACCTCATTCGGCCTCCGAAGCTTCCAGTTACCATTTTCTTCATCGGGGTGTGTCGTCTGTCCCCTGTGGGTCCAGGTTTGACCTGCCCCTGCTCATCCGGCTACCTCGTTCTTCTCCGACCTCCGATTGGGGTCCCGTCGATTCCTGCTCGAAGCTACTCTGACGACAATCACGTCACCGCCAGGCTCGTCTCATTTGGAGTTCAGGAGCATCCGTGGTGCCTTCTGAAATTCGCTTTACCTGTTCTGCACCAGCCAGAAGAGGAAATTGCTGACCTGTTCCAGTCGCCGGTCCGACCAGCCCTGAGTTTCAGAGCTCCTGCCAAAATTCAGACACCATCCCTGTCCTGTTGGGGAACTTTTGGCGCAGGTTTCATCAAGATCCAAGCTCCGTGGAATTTTTGGTAGCATCAACACCGCCCCACTGTCTGGCGAACCTGCAGATTGGCAGAACCGGCAGGATTCGACAAGTCGGGTTCCTTCGCTTAATTCCCCCACCCCGCTTGGCCGGCTGAAGGCCCCTCCCTGTGTGGAGGTCGTTTTGAATGTAATAAGCCTAATCCCTACCCCAATATCCCCCCCCCCCCTTGCATGGGGTGTAGTTCATGTACTTATTAAGTCGCAGGTTTGAAGCTTCAATCGACGCGGCGTGCGGGTACATACCCTCACCTCCCCGCTCGCCCCCGTCTCCGGCCAGAGTCGGCGTCTTCACGCTGGCTAGGTGAGCCTCGGTCCCTCTCTTACTGGTTAATCACTTGCTTAGCTTAGTATTATTGCTATTGCTTCGTCGGACGGAGAGTGAGAGTTCGGCCCAAATTGCTAGTATCGTGAGTGGCCACCGCGGGCAAGTTGAGAGTGAATCCACTTAACCCACACCCTTGGTGTGTTGGCCACCCATGATTTGGGCATCCTAGGCCCATTTGGGGTTCTTCCCAAGCTAGCCAACCATTGGAGCCTCAAGGTCCCGCCTCGGACCCTCTCCAACATCGCCTAGTCGCCATCGGGCACTAGTGTGCGCCATACGGGTGAGCTCGCTAGTGTGAGTCCGCTGCTCAAACTTGAATGCTTGCAAAAGAGGTCCAAGGCGGTTTTACATCAAAGAGTCATTTAATTCGGTCCAAGGTTGCATTTGCATACCTTTATTCGGTATATCAAAAGGTGTTGCCCGAACGTTAGGTTATGCCTATCAGGAAGGTCGCACATTTACGAGAGAGGATCTTCAGATCCCATAACTCCACCACGTACCGGATATTGGTTGAGTCTAGGTTTGTAGTCGAGTCGGTACTCCAACCTTGCCTCGTTGTATAAGGTCGTGTCTAGCCCAATAAGAGTCAGTCGGTCTTGTCCCGTGTCTGCATGTCCACTACCCGCCATCCCCATGGCCGTTCCCCGAGACCATGCATCCGAATGGTCATCCTTGGTGGCCCAATTCAATGCTTTCATGGCCCGACCCCCGGGTTTCACCCCTATCATTTCTACTGCCACTCTACCCAATGGGTCCACAATGGAACTCGATTTCATCTACATGGAGTCAGATAATTGGGTTTCTCAGGATATCGTTGAGTCCCACTCCAAGACTGGTGAGATTGTCTGCGAGGGAGACTTAGCCTTTGTCGAGTTCCAAAGGACTATCGGTGCCGACCTTTACTTCGATGGTGCATGGTGCAAAACCGGTACGCTTGCAGAACCATGCATTATTTTAGGGCAAGATTGGTTGAAAGAAAGGAGAGCGACCTTTGACCGAGATAGGAGGACCTGTACCTTATACGCACCTCACCTACCCGACGAGTTCATCTTCCACGACGGCATTCAGCCGACCACCTCCGTGTCACCAACCACCTAGCCCCAGCGGCCCGTTTCACCTCCGGACTCATGCCCACCACCTCTCCCGGAGCCCAACCATGTGGCCCCCTGTAGTGGGATTAGCCATTTCTCCGACCTATGTCCTTCACATTCCCCTACCTTAGAGGACAACCATTCGGAGGATGCCTCACCCGGGCCTATTCTAGTGAGTTATGAGGCTGACCAAGAGTTGGCCGAGGAGTACCTCGCTGATGTTTTGGGGTTAGAGAGTGATCCAATAGAGGGCCAGGGACTGTTAGTCACCCCAATCTCACCGGTCATTCCGGATCTGTCTGTCTCGCCCACTTTGTCCTCGGAGGACCCCACCATCCCACTTCTACCAGTCTCCCCTACGGTAGCACCGCCACTAATGACGACCGTACCACTGTCGACGCCCTATGTTGACACGGTATGGTTGGATTTCTGCCACGCGTACGAGAGATAGTATCCGAACTTCCTTTTTATCGTGCTTCACTTTAGACGTCCGGATTACATTCCCGTCACCCGCCTCCTGATCCTCCCGCACTTTCATACCCGAGGGCAAGTCTTCTCAAACCGGCGACGGTTGACGAGGGATGAAACTCACGGCATCAAGTTGTGGGTCAGTCTATCTTTACACCTAGTGTATGCAGACAGTGCCCAACATTCCCACCGAGTCTTCCTTAGTAAGTCCTTGCATGTGTCGTCAGTTATAGGAAGTCATTAGTTGGTGTCTCTCTGTCTGTCCACATACCATAGTCTATGAGTCGATTTTGCTTATTCATACAGTTTGTTTGTCGAGTGCATAGTGATTCTGCATACATCGAGTCGTGTCAGTCTCATGTCAGCTCGTGATCCCTTTCGAGTGCGAGGCAAGTCGGATCCATTATGTACATTGTAGGCTTGCTAGAATTTGGGTTCAGCTCTATCTATGTGTCGGATCTAGTCACATAAAGGGACCCAGTGGTGATTCTTAGTGAGTCTTCGAGCCGCCTCCTCCCCTTAAAGAGTGACCCCACCCTAGAGTGTCCACCACTAGCCTCATTCCTACAGCAACGTGAGCATATCGAATCTATACGGGATGAGCATGTGACGATTACTTGGAGTGGAGCGTACTCCGCGCTTCCAGGTTCGGTGACGGATCCGCAGGAGCCACGTGCACCGCAGCACCCCTTACTCGACAGGGTCGAGTTCTTCACACCCGAGGAGAATTGATAGGGACATCAGAGCAAGACCACTCACATTTTATTTGCATTTATGTCCTTTTATCTTTGTATTTATACCCTTATGTTAATTGGGTACGCAATTGTAAGTCTTAGTTGGTTTATTTGCAAAAGGCCATTGGGTTTCTTTGCAAAAGGGCACGTAGGCCCAGCAGGGCCTCCCTCCCTCCCTCTTATTGGTCCACATGGATTCTAGGGCCCAAGGGGCTAGTCCATGGTCCAAATGTGGACTTGGACCAAGGATTAAATAAAGAGGAAAAGTCCATTTTGGTCTCTTTAAGGAGGGGGGCGCACCCCTTTGTATATTGGTTTTTATTTTGATTTTTTTTGACCATGTGGGGAGAATATCTCCTATCCCATGTATGCCCCTCCCCAAACCCTAGATCTGAGGGTAATTAGGTCTTTAGGGTGGACTTATATAAGCCATGTAATTTTCTATTTTCATAGAATAATGAAAGAAATTTAAGTGAAAAATTGCAAGAGCAAGGTGCGCCCCTCCCCTCTCCCCTCTCTGGTTCTTCTTCTTCCTCCATTCTCCAGGGTGAGAAGCCCTCTTCTATCTCTTCTTCTGAGTATCTAGATCCTTCACCGCTGTCGCCGCCGCCGCCTCCGTTCGTGCCGCCGACGAGCCACCGCGAAGCATCTCCCGAGTTACTGTCCAGAGTGCTGTTCTACTGGACAGAGGTCTACTTTGGGAATTCTCTCTCCCAACTCCCAGATCTGACGAGGCTGAGCTTTTGAGGGTAGGTTCCCCACATAAATCCTTATCTCCAGAAAAAATTCCATGATTTTAAGCCCTCATTTTATTTTCTTTTCCATTTAAGTTTCCAGACCTACACAGATCTGTCCCTATGCAGATCTTGTTCTAGCAGCCCAGTTCTCGCCCCTTTTGACCCCCTTCCCATTTATGAATGAGCTGAAAAATGAACTGGGACTTCTGTCCACCAAAACCCACATCTAAAAATTTTTCCACGAATTTAGGAGTTCTTTTTCCCCTCTGAAAAATTAGTGCTCTGTCCGGAATCTGTTCTGCCCCATGCAGTCCAGATCCGACCCCTGACCACCAAAAAATCTATTTCCCCATGAAAACTACCTCTGGAAATTCCCATAAAATTTGAGCACCTCCCTCACAACCCCCTTTCTCAGCCATAAAAACCCAAACACCCAGATCCATCGTCTCTCCTCCGGTCAACCCTTGTTCTCAGGCGGATCCACTTTCTACCCTGTCAGATCTGGATCTGTGAATCAGTCTGTTAGAAATTCAGCCACGATTTTCACAGGGAGGCTAAAATTCCTGCCTTAACCTGGGGTCGAAGATCTCTGAGAGAGCTTTCCAACGGCGCCGGTCTCACGTTGATCCGACGTCGGACCTGATCACAGCAGCCGATCTCGCCGGACCGCGCAGTCCTATCCTAAAACGGGACAGTAGAAGAAGGAGTCAAAGTTAATTCCTAAAGAAATACGCCGGTGCAGAATCAACGTCCGCCGCTCCTGGAGGTCAACCAAGGACCTGCTGCCTTCGTCCCGATGGAGTGCCGCCCTCAGAAGCCTTCCCGAGAATGATGTCCCTTTGGACGTCTGTGTTGACTGTCCTGCCGGCCAGCACATCGCCAAACTGGAACCGCCGCCTGCAACCACCCGGGACCATCAACGTGCTGCCCGCGAACCCGAGTTCAGTGCTCCCGGAGTTATTGTGTATCCCTTTACCTCCCTACGTGGAGTGGGCAGTGAATTCAGTTCTATAAATTATTGAAATTATCTGTACTGGGTGTACGGATTTTGGCCGGGGTCGTCTTCCCCAGGTCCGACACGTGGAGGTATCGTGTCCACTCCTCTCTTCGCATTTTGCTCAGTTCGTATATTTTCACATGCCGCTGTAAGTGATAGGTTAATTAGCTCGATATATTTTATCACCGCTGCGAGAGAGAGCGTGACTCGTCCCGTGACCCGATCCGGGTTCGAGAGAAAGTTGACCACCCTAGTTCATTGCCGGTTCCTCAACCGCACACGATACTGTGTTTCCCTCGCTAGGTATGAGTTGCGAGCTAGAGTCCCATGTTCGCGTGTCCGTCCCGCATCAAGCGGCTACATATTCAGCCTCGGCCGTTGAGAGAGGTACTAAATGTTATTTCTTGGAGGTCCATGAGACTAGGCGCCCATCAAGAAACTGACAGTACCCACTAGTACTTTTACGATCTACAATGCATCCGACATAATCTGTATCGATGTAAGCAATCAAATCAAATAAACTACCGATGGGAAACCACAAGCCAATGTCTATGGTGCCAATTAAATATCGAAAAATGCGTTTAACAGCCATTAGATGTGATTCTTTAGGGCATGACTGAAAGCGTGCACATAGACATACACTGAATTGAATGTCAGGGCGGCATGCTGTGAGATACAGTAGTGATCCGATCATACCTCGATACAATGTAGGATCTACTGTTTTACCATTTTCATCTTTGTCTAACTTCGAGGTTGTGGCCATTAGAGTTGACGAAGGTTTCGCTTCAGCCATCCTAAATTTCTTTAATAGCTCAAGTGTGTACTTAGCTTGATTAATGAAAATGCCCTCGGGTGTTTACTTCACCTGCAATCCAAGAAAAAAATTCAGTTCCCCCATTCAGCTCATCTCAAATTCTCCTTGCATGATTTCTGCAAATTCTTCACATAAGACATTGTTAGTAGCTCCAAAAATAATGTCATCAACATATACTTGAACTACTAATATGTCTTTACCTGATTTCTCGTGAAGAGTGTTTGGTCAACCTTACCTCTTTTGAAACCATTTTTCATGAGGAATGAAGTGAGCCTTTCATACCATGCCCTTGGTGCTTGCTTTAACCGGTACAAGACCTTTTGCAACTTGTACACATGCTTTGGATGCTTTGAATCTTCAAAACCTAGAGGTTTCTCTACAAAAATATCCTCATTGATGTAACCGTTAAGAAATGTAAATTTAACATCCATTTGAAATAGTTTGAAGTTCAAAGAGCAAGCATAGGATAGTAAAATCTGGACTGCCTTTAATCTAGCAACCGGTGCAAAAGACTCATCAAAATCAATACCCATCTCCTGGCTATACCCTTTGGCTACAAGCCGGTCCTTGTTCCTAACAACCAATCCCATATCATTGAATTTGTTTCTGAAAATCCAACGGGTTCCAATTGTGGGATGATTCTTAGGACGCGTCACGAGAGTCCACACTTTGTTCCTTTCGAACTGGTGTAGCTCTTCATGCATAGCCTGAATCCGGGATTCATTTTGAAAAGCTTCATGAATATCCTTAGGCTCTTCTTGTGAAATTAAGCCTATCAAATCATCTTCTACTACTTGCCTTAGTGAAGATCTAGTTCTTATCCCATCTTCAGGATTACCTATGATGTTTTCAGCGGGGCGATCTTTCAGGAATGTGGAAGAACTGGGCAAGTCGAGGTGCTGCACTTGTTGCTCTTGAAGCGTTTCAATTGGAGGATCTACATCCTCTTCACTCTTGCTGGGGATCTTTTCAGTTGGTTCATCCTTGGCCTTAGCATCATTGGAACATCTGGGATCTTCATCTGCATCCATAATTTCAATAGATTGATTTGTCAGCTTTAGCTCAAATTCATCAAAAATCACATGAGGACTTTCCTCAACAACCAAAGTCCTCTTATTAAACAATCGATAGGCTCTAGAGTTAAGTGCATAGCCTAAGAAAATTTCTTTGTCACTTTTCTCATCAAACTTACCTAGGTTGGACTTACCATTGTTCAGGATGAAAGATGGGCATCCAAAGGTTTAAGATGGGAAATATTTGGTTTCTTACCCTTGTAGAGCTCATAAGGAGTTTTCTTCAAAATGGGCCTTATCATCGCCATGTTGATGATGTAACACGCTATACTTACCATCTCAGTCTAAAAATATTTTGGTAGAGAATTTTCACTTAACATGGTCCGCGCCATGTCTATCAATGTTCTGTTTTTCCTCTCCACTACTCCATTTTGTTGGGATGTTCTTGGTGATGAGAAGTTGTGCGTGTACCCCTACTCTTCACAAAAATTGCTGAACTCAGATTTTCAAATTCACCACCATGATCACTTTGGATGGTAGTGATAAGGTAGCCTCTATCATTTTGGATTTTTCTGCAAAACACTTCAAATTCCATCAATGCATCATTTTTATTGGATAGACATAACACCCATGTAAATCTAGAGTAATCGTCAACAATCACAAAGCCATAGAATTTCCCTCCTAGGCTGGATGTCCTAGTTGGGTCAAACAAATCAAGATGCAGTAATTCCAAAGGCCGGGAGGTAGAGACAAGATTCTTATTTTTGAAAGATATGCGTGTTTGCTTGCCTTTTGTGCAAGCCTCACAGATTTTATCACTTTCAAATTTTAATTTTGACAATCCATTCACTAAATCATGTCTATACAACTTGGAGATTACTCCAAAACTAGCATGACCTAATCGTCGGTGCCATAGCCATGCATTTTCATGACTGTTTTCTACAAGCACACATCATCACAAGAGACATCATCAATATCAACAGTATAGACATTGTTATTTCTTTTTCCAATGAAGTTGATCTCATTTGTGTTCTTGTTCATAACAATACAATGGGTTTCATCAAAAACAATCTTGAATCCTTTGTCGCATAACTAGCTTATGCTCAAAAGATTGTGATTTAAGCCCTTTACCAACATCACATTCTCGATAAGAGTTTTAGAATTCTTACCTATATTGTCGATTCCAATGATTTTATCTTTGTCCTTGCCTCCAAAAGCAACTTAACCTCCATCCTTGTCTTGCAGTGTTGAGAACACCTTTTTGTCCCCTATCATATGCCTTGAACAACCGTTGTCCAGGTACCATTTGCTCCTCCTGGCTTCAAGACATATCTGCAAGAAACAACATTCTCATGCAATTATTTTTGGTACCCAAATGAATTTGGGTCCATAGGAGTTAGTCCAATTCTGCACATATGATTTCTTTGTCCAAGCAGCATGATTTCTATGTGAGTTTTGTCTAAACCAACAATGAACAATAACATGACCAAAATGACCACAATGAAAGCAATTGACATTCGAGGACCTTCTTGGGAATTGGCGTGGTTTTGGTTGAACATGTACTGGCTTAGAGTGTGAACATGAAGCACAATCATTTCCTTTTTCCTGCATGTAAGATGTAGTAATCTTGTGCTCAAAAGATTTCTTGTTCTAGGATATGTGCCACAATCCTTCTTTCTGGAAGTTAGTTTTAACTCCCAACACATTATCTAGGTTTTATTTTCCTTTAACAAACCTAGAGAGAGTGAACTGCAAGTCAGTCACCTCTTTATTCAAGCTCACATTTTTATTTTCAATTTCTGAAATGGAGGATGTCAGAATTTCTTTTTCATTCTTGAGCTTTTCACAGACTTTTTCAATTTCATACATTTTACATGATAGCTCCTCTTTGGCATTTTCAAGATCTGAAATCATTTGAAGCAAAGTTTCTTTTTCTTCTGTTAACTGAAACCATTCTTGTTCCAGTTTCTCAAATTTGACAAAAATATCCTCATGTGATACATCATCAATTTTCTTTTTGAGAGTTTTATTTTCAGATCTGAATTTTCTGTATTTTGTATATAGATTTTCATATCCTGACTCCCATTGTTCATTGGAAATAAAATCAGGATCATAATTTACCTTTGTTGCGTCATCCTCGTGTGCCATAGAGCACGGGCTCTCCACTAGCTCTTGTAGCTCCTCATCGGACGGTTCATCCTCTTCGTCGATCCATGTAACGACCATGGCTTTGGGGTTCTTAAACTTGTCCTTCTTGAATTTCCTCTTAAGATCTGGGCACACTCCTCTCATGTGCCCGGGTTTCTTGCATTCGCAGCAAATGACGTTGTTGGGCTTGCTTGGCTCGCCCTTGGTTTGAACAGGCTTTCTTTGCCCTTTTCTGAAGTTTCCTTGGAAGTTATTCTTTCTTCTCAAAAATTTCTTCACTTGACTGGTCAGCATGGCAAGGTCTTCTTCTTCATTACTCCCTTCGCTGGATTCCTCTTCTTGGGAATCATCATCAGATTGGTGGGCTCTCAGTGCCACCGTTTTCTTCTTCTTGGTTTCCGCCTCAGCAATTCTTTTGATGTTTATCTCATAGGTCATGAGCGACCCTATGAGCTCATCTAGAGAGAGTGTTGACAGATTCTTTGAATCTTCAATGATAGTAGCTTTGGTGTGCCACGCGAATGGGACAGATCTCAACACTTTCCTCACGAGCTCAGAATTGGTGTATTCTTTTCTGAGACACTTGAGACCATTAGTAATCCCAGTTAACCTTGCGAACATCTCAGAGATAGATTCTTCAGATTTCATCTTGAATAGCTCGTAGTCTCTGACGAGTAGGTTGGCCTTGGTCTCCTTGACCTCGGAGGTTCTTTCATAGATAAGCCGTAATTTGTCCCACATCTCCTTTGCTGAACTGCACATGGATACACGAGAAAACTCATTAGGATGTATAACACATTACATAATGTTCATAGCATTAAATTTTATAGTGCATTTCTTAATTTCCTCGGGTGTCCATTTTTCTTCATCATCCGAGAGTTTATAAGGACCCTTGTCCACAACCCTCCAGATCACATACTCTTGGGCTCTCAGAAAGACATGCATTCTATTTTTCCAATAGGAGTAATTTGAGCCATCGAAGTATGGAGGACGATGGATGGAATGACCCTCATGCATCATACCCTTGTTTGCCATTGATCTGGATCTTACTCTAGATCGTTAGATCTGAAAGAAATAGAGCCTTAGCTCTAATACCAATTGAAGTCCCGCGATCAATGACACCCAAGAGGGGGGTGAATTGGGTGTTTACAAACTTTTAGTGAAATCTTGCCCAATTCAAACAAGTGTGAAAAATAGCCGAATGAAAATATAGATCTATATGTAAACACTTAGATCTAATAAAATCTATCACACTCAACCGATCTTAGGTACGGTGGCAGAGGTGAAAATCCGAAGATTCTACTCACGCATCTTCCTGACAAGGTTTGCCTTGTCGATCCGAACCCACCTTTTAATATACTCGAGATTTAATATGAGAATGATAAATTATGCTAGATCTAACTCAAATAAAACAACCAAATAGATCTACGTGTGTGCTGCACAGAATGGAGATAGAAGAAAAGGAACAAACCACACAATGGATAGTGATTTTTAGGTGGTTCGGATGCAACACAGCAACCTACATCCACCCCTCACGATTTGTGAAGATTCACACACTATCTTGCAAAGGATTACAAGATCAACACACACACACACTTGTGGAGAGTTCGGAACTCCTATGACGGTGCACACTCACCAAACCACACACGGATCTGAAGGATCCACGACACACACACACTGATCTAAACAGATCCACACACACTAGAATGTTTAGAGATTATACATAACATCACTTGAAGCTCAAATAGAAATGGAAGGAGAAACACTAGAAGAAAAATTTCAATCGAAAGCTCCCCCTTAGTGGATGAAGATTGATCTGGGTGAAGCTTGCTCCACAACTTGATCTTCTCTTGAATGGCTTCAGGATGATCTTCAAAAGCTTGGAGATGGATGAAGAAGTTCTTCCCCGAAACACTGTTCATGGAGCTACAGTGGCACTTCTCTTTCTCCCCTTGATAGCCTCCTTGTGTGATTAGGGTTTTTGACCCCAAAGTGATATTTTTATAGATCTTGGATGGTCAAGGGACAAGCCAGGTACCATGTAATATCCCGGACCTTTTGGATCCTTCTTCGTGGGTCCCAGATCGGGTTTCTCGGAGTGTCCGGCTTCGATGTGTCCGGAATTTCATTTCAGACATCTTTCGTGTTCAGATCGGCGCGATCTGGAGTTGGTTCGGAGGCCCGGAAGTGTTCCGCAACTTTTCCGCGTGTGTTTTTTGATTTCCGGTGTGTGTTTCGACAATTCCTTCGGAACCTCGTTGCGGGTGAACCGGGCCGTTCACCTAGGCGAGAGCGGTACCGTTGCGGTCGGTGCGTTCCGAGGATCCCGAAAATGTAATTTTCTATTTTTTGGTATTTTCCAAAATTTCCAGATTTTCTATAAATACCACTCATTTTCTCTCTCTCCCCCACCCTTCTTCTTCTTCTTCTTCCTCCCCACCGTGAGCTCTGTCTCCCTCTCTCTCTCTCCCATTTTGGCGCGACGAGCCTTCCTCCGGCTGCAGACGGCGGCGGGGCGACGGCGCGGCGACGTGGGCGGCGGCGAGGCGGTCGTGGGGGCGTGCGGTGTTCGTGGGAAGCGTGAAGGAGCGGGGTTTTTCAAAGCGTTCTTTGCGATCTCGGCAACGATTCGGCGGATCTTTCGCTCCATTGAGGTAGGGTGACGTTCCCTAGCTCCCCGCCGTTCATTTCCATGATTCGTAGGCCGAGGGGAGGCCGAGAGGAGTGTGTTTGAGCGGGTTTGGGGTTTTCCATGATTTGGGGAGAGCTCGCCCAATCTATGGATTTAGCCCGCGATTTCGTGTTTTGGTAGCCTAGTATCATGCTAGGGGTCCCCAGGGGTCTTCCCCTTTGATTTTCCCCTCTTCGGTGGAGGCATGGGGGCGTGGTTAGATTTTTGGGTGTTTTCCCGTCGTTCCGTCCTCGGGCGGGTGTGACGGTCCTTCCAGTGACTGTCACATCATGTAACGTGCCTAGGTGGGTGCGTTACAACACTGTGTTACCAATTGGGGGTCTGTGGGCTGTGACGGCGCCTCGATAGACCGCCACAGGCGTGTAACGCGCCTGGGTTGGGCCATCAGAGGCTTCCGACCGTTGGGATGACCGTTGGTTTTTGACCGTTGGGGGGGGGGGGTCAAGGCCTGTGACGCACCAGGACTGGCGCGTCACAGTCTTGTGAAGCCCCAGGGAGGGTGCGTCAGAGTTAACGAACCCCTGGTCATGTAACGCTCTAGCATTGGACCGTTACATGCTGTGATGCACCGAGTGGCATGCGTCACAGCTGTTCCTCGTCTGTCTTGTGACGCACCAGGGTAGACGCGTCACAGACTGTAACGCACCAGGGCAGGTGCGTTACACGTTGTTTTCCACCCAGAGTGTGACGCGCCTACGTTGGGCCGTCAGGTGTCTGTGACGGTCCAGCCTAGACCGTCAGAGCCTATGACGCGTCTAGGGTAGACTGTCAGGCACTGGACTGCACCGGGAGGTTCGTAGTCCCGTTTTCTTGTCCGACCGTGGTCGCCGTGCCACGGTGCCGGTACGTAGGGCGGTCCCCGTACGTCGTCGGATGCGGATGTGGTTTTTCGTTGACTTGAGAGTCTACTCCTTCGGTGACCCTCCACTAGTCGTATCCCACCAGTACGAGGTGCTGGTCTCACTAGGGAGTGGTGTACGGGCCGACCCTTAGAGACGGTTGTGGACCGGTTATCGTCGGGCCTCGCGTCTAGCAGCCAGAGTCCGGCTGAGGGGAAAACTGGTCAGAGGACCAGACCAGGGACGCACGGTCTGTGTGTGCACACGTGGTTGGGGGAGGTTGGACCCACGCTGACGAGCGTGACCCCAGCTAGTTACTTGTTCGTGGTACTTGTTCGGTGTCTGTGCCTTTGGTAGGCGCTACCACGTCTGGCAGTTCACCTGCGGTGCGGTGTAAGACATCAGGGGACGCTACCGACTGTGCTTCTAGTGGGAGGTACTCCTGTCGAGTCGGGAGTGTCAGACTATCAGTCGTTGCGACTTTGACCTTCAGGTTTTGTCGTGTCAGCCGTGTGTTCCGGTTGTTTCGCCGTGGCATGTGTGTCGGTTTTCATGCCGTAAGACAGGTGATTTGTAGATGGCAGGGTTTCCTTTTCGAGGTACTCGCTTGCTGCTAGTGTAGCGGTTTCTTCGTTTGTGAGGTAGGGTTCGGGTGATCCCTACTGAGTCTATTCTGAGACTCATTCCCTGCGTGTTTTCACCGTGTTTCAGGCGAGGTGAGGCTTCAGGGGAGTTCGTCTGAGGCTCAACGTGGTTCAGGTGCCCAGCGTTAGTGCCAGAGGTCAGAGCCGGGATATGCCCCGTGTAGCTGTACTTTTCTTTCTTGTCTCTGTACTAGTTGTGGACTACTGTTGTTATTTTGTTATTATCTTGTGGACCTTGTAAAATGTTAATTCATTTCCTACTTATTTATATAAACTGTTTAATTTCTACAATTATTTTTGATACTTGTGTAGTTTCCACACCATCCTTCTAACCCTTCCGAGTCTTCGGGCTCGTGGGTGGTGGTACGAGTCTCGGGTTATCGAGCTTTCCCGGAAATTGGATTCTCGGGTCGTTATAGCTGGTATCAGAGCGCGGTTGTGGAGTTATACGAGAATCATAAGTGATTGTAGGGGTCCACTAGTCCACAGTGATGATGTACAGTTGACACTGGCATCGGGCATCGTGTGTTTTTCTTAACCTTGTTGTCCCGTGTTTTTTGTCTTTTGCTTCAGGTGCGAGTATGGCGCCGAGGCGGAGTACTCGCTCTCAGCGGGGGCAGTCGGCTGGAGGTCAGGAGATCCAGCAGGGGGTTCAACAGGAGTAGGAGGAGCAGAGTAGAGTGCCACCTGCGGCCACTGGGGCAGTGGATACTGCGAGGTTTCCGGGGGCCGAGGATTTCTTTCGTGGCATGTACCAGCTTATGTCGCAGCAGTTCGGTGGAGAGGCTGGTGAGGGCTCGTCGACCAGGGGTGGGCCAGGCCGAGTAGTGAGGGATTTCTTACAGTTCCATCCCCCTTGCTATGGCGGTCAGCCAGACCCTGATGTGGCTCGTGATTGGCTCGACGAGATGGAGTGGGTGTTCTGTTCCGCGTGATGTGCTGCAGAGGACAGAGTGATGTTGGCCTACAACCTGTTACAGGGTACGGCTCGAGCGTGGTGGTCTTCCAAGTGGAAGACGTCTTTTCAGTCTTGTCCCCTTGAGCAGATCGCGTGGGGCGACTTCGTCAGCGCTTTTGAGCATGCCTATTGTCTAGAGTTTATTGCTACGCAGCGGATGCGTGAGTTTTTGGAGTTGGTCCAGAGCGACATGTCCATGTTGCAGTACAGGGCCCGATTTATTGAGCTTGGTCGGTATGCACCTCATATCATGGAGTATGAGAAGGTGAAGACCGCACAGTTCGTTCAGGGCTTGAGGCAGGAGTCGAGACACCACTTGATTGCGAATGCTGCCACCGATTTGGAGACAGCGTCTCGCGTTGCAGCTTCTTTGGAGTTGGATATGTAGAGAACTCGAGGACCGATTAGCCAGGGACAGTCTTTGTCAGGTCGCAGCCAGCAATCGGCTACCCAGCAGTAGGGTTTCTTCCAGCATGCGTCGGGTGGTTCTGGAGCGCTGGCACCGGCAGCGTTAGTGACAGGATCCGCGTCTTTCAGCTCAAAGGTCAAGAAGTTCCTCAAGAAGAGTTTCCGTAAGAAGTCCAAGGGTCAGGGGTAGGCTTCATCGGGCAGTGTACAGCAGCCAGTCCCGTTTCAGCGTCAGGGATCAGTGGGTGGATCGCGAGGACTGTGCCCATGGTGTAGCGAGTATCACCCAGGCAGGCAGTGCATGGCGCCGATTATCTATTTTCGATGTGACCAGCCAGGGCATATGGCGCATGACTGTCCTCAGAGGTAGCAGCAATAGTTTCCTCAGCAGCAGCAGGTTCCCCCGCAGCAGAGGCAGCAACAGCAGCAGCAGGGACAATATCTGCCGCTACCCAGGTCAGCTAGTGTGGGAGGTAGGCAGAGAGCTCGGGGCCAGATTACACACATGACCAGGGCAGAGGCAGTGGCGTCGCAGCTCGTGGAAGGTACCGTTCAGATTTTGGGTTGTGCGGCTCAGGTTTTGTTTGATTCTGGCGCGTCTCATTCGTTTATTTTGGAGGATTTCCCGCTGGGTATCGAGGAGCCGGTGACCCAGTTGTCCTGCGATTTGGCAGTGGAGTTTCCCTCGTGTGATTTTATGATCACTCTGTATTACTTTGATGAGGTTCCTGTGTGGGTGGAAGGGCGGAGTTTGCCGGCTAGGCTCTATGCGTTACCGCTTCAGGACTTTGATGTGATTTTGGGCATGGATTGGCTCGAGGCACATCAAGCGTTGGTGGATTGCGGCTCGAAGAGGGTTTATTTTCAGCGACTTTGTGGACCCACCTTTTATTTCTAAGGTATTAGGTCTTCCTCTTCCCGTTTCCTTATTTCGGCAATTTGAGCTCGTTGTTTGCTTGATGCGGGTTGTCAGGGTTTTCTCACCTCCGTGGTTGTGACTGACCGCATGGAGCCGGATGTTGAGGACATTCCGGTGGTGTGCGAGTTTCTTGATGTTTTTCCGGAGGACTTACCTGGATTGCCTCCCCAGCGGGAAATCGATTTTGTTATCAAGGTGGTGCCGGGTACGGGGCCTTTGGCCAAGGCTCCCTACCGTATGGCCCCCGCTGAGTTGAGGGAGTTACAGGCACAGTTGCAGGAATTGCTGGCCAAGGGGTACATTTGTCCTATCTTTTCCCCTTGGGGTGCACCAGTGTTGTTCGTGAAGAAGAAGGACGGTAGCTTGCGGTTGTGCATTGACTACCGGCAGCTGAATGATGTGAACATCAAGAACAAGTATCTGTTGCCACGGATTGATGATTTGTTCGACCAGCTTCAGTCTGCTCGAGTGTTCTCGCGGATTGATTTACGTCCGGTTACTATCAGCTGAGAATTCGCGAGTCCGATGTGGAGAAGACTGCATTCAGTTCGAGGTATAGGCATTACGAGTTCTTGGTGATGCCGTTTGGGCTCACCAATGCCCCCGCAGCCTTCATGGACTTGATGCAGAGGGTGTTTCATCCGTACTTAGACCAGTTCGTGGTCGTGTTTGTGGACGACATCCTTGTCTATTCGCGGTATGCCGAGGAGCACGCGTATCATTTGGGTGTGGTGCTGCAGACGCTGCGAGACCACGAGTTGTACGCAAAGCTCAGTAAGTGCGAGTTCTGGCTTCGTGAGGTACATTTTTTGGGGCACGTGATTTCTGGTGATGGTATTTCCGTGGACCCTGCCAAGGTCGAGGCAGTAATGCAGTGGCCGAGGCTGAGGTCTGTGACGGAGATCCAGAGTTTCTTGGGGCTTGCGGGTTATTATCGCCGGTTTATCCAAGATTTCTCTCGCGTTGCGGCCCCGATGACCAGACTTACGCGGAAGGATGTGCCGTTCATCTGGACTGATGAGTGTGAGTAGAGTTTCAGAGAACTGAAGAGATTGCTCACCTCGGCTCCGGTGTTGGTTTTACCTTCTAGATCGGGAGGTTTGGTGGTGTGTACAGATGTTTCCGGGGTCGGATTGGGTGCTGTGTTGATGCAGCATGGTAGAGTGGTGGCTTATGCATCTCGGCAGCTGAAGCACCACGAGGAGAACTACCCTACCCATGACCTGGAGCTGGCGGCCGTGGTCTTCGCGCTGAAGATCTGGAGGCATTATCTATACGGTAAGAGGTTTGAGGTATTCACTGACCATCAGAGTTTGAGATATGTGTTCACGCAGAGAGACCTTAACCTCAGGCAGAGGCGTTGGATGGAGTTCATGAAGGATTATGACTTCACCCTGTCTTATCAGCCGGGCAGGATGAATGTCATCGCCGATGCTTTGAGTCGGAAGGTTACGGTCAGTGCCTTGATGTTGAGGAAGTGGAGGCACTGGGAACAAGTGCCCGAAGTTTCATTCAGGCTCAAGATTCCCCAGGAGCCAGGGTTGGCAGTGCTTGCGAGTCCGACTGTCACGCCAGCTATCCGCCGTTAGGTGACAGAGGATCAGCATGCGGACCCTGAGTTGCCCCGGATTTTGGCCTTGGCTGATGTGGAGCTCGGCGAGGACGGTGCTGCGAGATTTCACGGTAGGCTGTACGTCCCAGCCGACGAGCATGTTCGTCGTGCGGTGTTACGCGAGGCTCATGGGAGCAGGTACACCGTACATCCAGGTGCGACGAAGATGTATCGGAACTTGCAGAGGCAGTTCTGGTGGCCTGGCATGAAGAGAGATGTTGCCGAATTTGTGGCCAGGTGCCTAACCTATCAGTAGGTGAAGGTGGAGCATCAGCGACCGGGAGGTACACTTCAGCCCTTGGATGTTCCCGCGTGGAAATGGGACCACGTGACCATGGATTTCGTGGTAGGATTGCCGAGAACTCCGAGTGGGCAGGATAGTATTTGGTTGCTGGTAGATCGGCTGACGAAGGTGACTCGGTTGTTACCGATCAAAGTCAGCTAGAGTGTGCCCAAGTTAGCTCGTCTTTATGTCGGGCGGATTGTTCCGTTGCATGGGATTCCCATCTCCATTGTGTCGGATCAAGATCCGCGCTTCACTTCTGGATCAAGCTCTTGGCACGGAGTTGGCTTTTAGCTCGGCGTATCATCCTTAGTCAGATGGATAGTCTGAGAGGACCATCCAGACTTTAGAGGATATGCTGAGATCCTGCTACCTGGAGTGGCAGGGGAGTTGGATTCACCACCTACCATTGGTGGAGTTTGCCTACAACAACAACTATCATTCGAGCATCGGCATGGCTCCTTATGAGGCGTTGTATGGGCGTCCGTGTCGGACTCCACTTGACTGGTTTGAGGTTGGTGAGCGTGTTTTGACGGGACCGGAGCTGGTGCAGTAGTGTGTGGATGTTGTGCACCTGGTTCGTCAAAACATATTGGCGGCCCAGAGTCGGCAGAAGAGCTATGCTGACCGGAGGAGGTAGCCTCTCGCGTTCGCCGTGGGCGATCGTGTGTTCTTGAGAGTTTCTCTGATGAAAAGGGTAATGCGCTTTGGATGGCGTAGGAAGTTGAGTCCCCGCTATATTGGTCCTTTCCTTATCGTGGAGCGCATTGGTGAGGTAGCCTATCGGTTGCAATTACCTCATGAGTTGGCGTCGGTGCATGACGTGTTCCACGTCTCGATGTTGCGGAAGTATATGCCCGATGACTCTCATGTTCTCGAGGATTCTGTGTGGCCCGAGGTGACTCCAGATCTTTCTCTCCCAGAGTTTCCCGTCCGCATTGAGGATAGGCGAGAGCAACGCCTGCGGAGCAAGGTCATCCCCCTGGTAAAGGTGGTGTGGCAGCGTCACTCTGGTGGTGAGGCTTCTTGGGAACGTGAGGATGAGATGCGTCAATAGTTCCCCTTCTTGTTTGAGTGAGTCTTCCTCTTCTTTCCCCTTGTGTTGTTCTTAATTTCGAGGATGAAATTCCTTAAGGGGGGAGGGCTGTAATATCCCGAACCTTTCGGATCCTTCTTCGTGAGTCTTGGATCGGGTTTCTCAGAGTGTCTGGCTCCGATGTGTCCGGAATTTCGTTTCGGACATCTTTCGTGTTCGGATCGGCGCGATCCGGAGTTGGTTCGAGGGCCCGGAAGCGTTCCGCGGCTTTTCCGCGTGTGTTTTTCGATTTCCGGTGTGTGTTTCGGTAATTCCTTCGGAACCTCGTTGCGGGTGAACCGGGCCGTTCACCTAGGCGAGAGTGGTACCGTTGCGATCGGTGCGTTCCGAGGATCCCGGAAATGTAATTTTCTATTTTTCGATATTTTTCGAATTTCTAGATTTTCTATAAATACCACTCATTTTCTCTCTCTCCCCCACCCTTCTTCTTCTTCTTCTTCCTCCCCACTGTGAGCTCTCTCTCCCTCTCTCTCTCTCCCATTTCGGCGCGGCGAGCCTTCCCCCGGCTGCAGATGGCGGCGGGGTGACGGCACGGTGACGTGGGCGGCGGTGAGGCGGTCGTGGGGGCGTGCGGTGTTCGTGGGAAGCGTGAAGGAGCGGGGTTTTTCAAAGCGTTCTTTGTGATCTAGGCAACGATTCGGCGGAGCTTTCACTCCATTGAGGTAGGGTGACCTTCCCTAGCTCCCCGCCGTTCATTTCCATGATTCGTAGGCCGAGGGGAGGCCGAGAGGGGTGTGTTTGAGCGGGTTTGGGGTTTTCCATGATTTGGGGAGAGCTCGCCCGATCTATGGATTTAGCCCTCGATTTCATATTTTGGTAGCCTAGTATCATGCTAGGGGTCCCCAGGGGTCTTCCCCTTTGATTTCCCCCTCTCCGGTGGAGGCATGGGTGCGTGGTTGGATTTTTGGGCATTTTCCCATCGTTCCGACCTCGGGCGGGTGTGACGGTCCTTCCAGTGACCGTCACATCATGTAACGCGCCTAGGTGGGTGCGTTATAGCCCTGTGTTACCAATGGGGGTCTGTGGGCTGTGACGGCCCCTCGATAGACCACCACAGGCGTGTAACGTGCCTGGGTTGGGCCGTCAGAGGCTTCCGACCGTTAGTTTTTGACCGTTGGGGGGGGGGGGGGTCAAGGCTTGTGACGCACCAGGACTGGTGCGTCACAGCCTTGTGACGCCCCAGGGAGGGTGCGTCAGAGTTAACGAACCCCAGGTCATGTAACGCTCCAGCATTGGACCATTACATGCTGTGACGCACCGAGTGGCATGCGTCACAGCTGTTCCTCATCTGTCTTGTGACGCACCAGGGTAGGCGCGTCACAGACTATAACGCACCAGGGCAGGTGCGTTACACGTTGTTTTCCACCCATAGTGTGACGCGCCTGTGTTGGGCCGTCAGGTGTCTGTGACGGTCCATCCTAGACCGTCAGAGCCTGTGACGCGTCTAGGGTAGATCGTCAGGCACTGGACTGCACCGGGAGGTTCGCAGTCTCATTTTCTTGTCCGACTGTGGTCGCCGTGCGACGGTGCCGGTACGTGCGGCGGTCCCCGTACGTCGTCGGATGCGGATGTGGTTTTCCATTGACTTGAGAGTCTACTCCTTCAGTGACCTCTACTAGTTGTAGCCCACCAGTACGAGGTGCTGGTCTCACCAAGGAGTGGTGTACGGGCCGACCCTTAGAGACGGTTGTGGACCGGTTACCGTCGGGCCCCTCGTCTAGCAGCCAGAGTCCGGCTGAGGGGAAAACCGGTCAGAGGACCAGACCAGGGACGCACGGTCTGTGTGTGCACACGTGGTTGGGGGCGGTTGGACCCACGCTGACGAGCATGACCCCAGCTAGTTACTTGTTCGTGGTACTTGTTCGGTGTTCGTGCCTTTGGTAGGCGCTACCACGTCAGGCAGTTCACCTGCGGTGCGGTGTAAGATGTCAGGGGACGCTACCGGCTGTGCTTCTAGTGGGAGGTACTCTTGTCGAGTCGGGAGTGTCAGACTGTTAGTCGTTGCGACTTCGACCTTCTGGTTTTGTCGTGTCAGCCGTGTGTTCCGGTTGTTTCGCCGTGGCACGTGTGTCGGTTTTCGTGCCGTGAGATAGGTGATTTGTAGATGGCAGGGTTTCCTTTTCGAGGTACTCGCTTGCTGCTAGTGTAGCGGTTTCTTCGTTTACGAGGTAGGGTTCGGGTCATCCCTACTGAGTCTGTTCTGAGACTCATTCCCTGCGTGTTTTCACCGTGTTTCAGGTGAGGTGAGGCTTCAGGGGAGTTCGTCTGAGGCTCAGCGTTGTTCAGGTGCCCAGCGTTAGTGCCAGAGGTCAGAGCCGGGGTATGCCCCGTGTAGCTGTACTTTTCTTTCTTGTCTCTGTACTAGTTGTGGACTACTGTTGTTATTTTATTGTTATCTTGTGGACCTTGTAAAATGTTAATTCATTTCCTGCTTATTTATATAAACTGTTTAATTTCTACAATTATTTGTGATACTTGTGTAGTTTCCACACCATCCTTCTAACCCTTCCGAGTCTTCGGGCTCGTGGGTGGCGGTACGAGTCTCGGGTTATCGGGCTTTCCGGTAATCGGATTCTTGGGTCGTTACAAACCAGATCCACAAATCATGGCATGTCTGGTGACTTTGGGATTAAATAAACCCAATAAAAAGGGCTTCCCACGTTGAAGAACACAAGTCAACAATTGCTACCTCGAGGCTGGCGGTTGACCGGACTATATGGGGTGGTTGACTGAAATTTTACAGGAATGAGGCTTTTCAACATTGGGAAAATCGGTCGACTGGCCCCTGATCGGCGGTCGATCGCCACCTGGAAAACCTGCAATTTCAATGGAGTTAGCCAATGAATCATAATCCGGGAACAAATTATCGTATGACCATATCCTATTCCATTCACTATGAATTGCTTGAACTTATCCAGGGCATTTCTTGAAACATGGTAGATTTAAGCATTTGCATGATTAAGGAAAACTTTGAAAATGGTTTAAGAAAGTTATTACGTAGGTTGCAATACCGTGGTTTTGTTATCATCAAAATCATCTAGAGACTCAACATAAACAACGTGTACCCTCAAGATACAAGGCATGACTGGGCTTAACTGCTCATAAAAATTCATCTGTGCTCAAAGAAAATTATGAGCTAGATAGCAAAAGATCAAAGTGAAATTGTTGTAACTCTGAATTCCATAAGAACTTCATGAGTGTTTAACCTCAATACTAGCGTGTGTAACTCTCAAAGAAGTCGTTGAATCTAAATAAGTTAGGCAAAGAAAGGTTACACATGGCTTCGACATGCAATTCTGGTTCATTTCTATTAAAACATGCCTGCAGATGTTCTTTCAAATTCTTTTCATGAACTCTGATTTCATTAGATTTGAACCATGTAATTTGAATAAAGATCATGTCATAAGGTTGCATAATGGTGGACTCTGAACATAAATATTCTACTTGTTATGAGATTAGTATCAGATTGTGACACTTCTTGCATTTTTCAGATCTTCAACTCCTCATACAGGTTGTATTTCTCCTAAACTTCCTCATAATCATACCTTCTATGAAAAATTCATCTTGGCTCTGATCTTTTGTCTCTCTACTATTTCTTATCCCATCTTTTTGCTAATGTCAAAAGGGGAGAAGATGTTTTCATGAGTCATTTAAGGGAGATGTTTTCATGAGTCATTTAAGGGGAGAGTGTTGGATTTCCATGCTTTTCATGCTTTATCCTCTCTATGCATGTATCTTTAAAATGCTCGAACTGGATCATACTGATATATAATGACTCACAGTGTTGCCATCATCAAAAAGGGAGAGAATGTTATGTCCTTGCGATTTTGATGCTGTTCAACACCATGAGTCAATGACATTCTATGGTTTTGATGCTTTCCAACACTTTGAGTCATTAATATTCTCATGACAGATAAGCCAAATACGTCATAAGGGATGGCAAAAGAACACGCCCAAGTCACCTCAAAGAATCTATCTGAAGAAGCTCACAAGGATGTGTCGACCTGTCTCTATCAGGAGGTCGACCTCAGGCCCTTCCAGAGAGCGTTATAAATGTTCCTCTACAAAGAAGTGTCGACACCTTGTTCCAGCGTGTCGACACTATGGTCTTCCAGAGAGCGTTATATTGATAGTTTTCTTAAGACGTGTCGACACCTTATTTCAGCAGGTCGACACTATGGTCTTCCAGAGAGCATTTAAGATAGGATTCCTTAAAGGAAGTGTCGACACCTTGTACCAGGAGGTCGACACTATGGTCTTCCAGAGAGCGTTATATTGGCAGTTTTACTAAGAAGTGTAGACACTTCCTTCACAGGAGGTCGACACTATGGTTCGTCTAGAAGCCTTTTAAGCTATTTTTTTAAAGCACGTCAGATCATCCATGGAATATAAATATGAACCACAAATCCCAAAAAACATGGATTTCAAGGTTTGGAGCAACTCCCAAGGTCAGTCATGTGTCTCCACTATCATCACCATATCTGAAATGACTTTTTGGTGGCAGCTGTGACAGAGTTCAATTATGGCAAATGTCACACCACCTGTTGTTGGCAGCCAATGGGAGATGATCCTAGGAAGGTACACCAAGCATAGAAGTGACCTGAGCCAATGAGGAAGCAATCTACTGGATGCTATCTACAAGGATCATTTAATGCTAAGATTTGGAACAAAAGTGGACATGAGTTTTTGGAGGGAAAGCTCCCTCTGCTGGGCCAACTGTGTGATGCAATCCCATTCACACAGGGAACCACACATGCGCTAAAAAGTTGTGAGGTGATCTGCTGCTGCAGATGCAATGGACAGACAGAAAAAGAGAGCAAGAAGAAGCTGTTGCTGCTACCGTTGCTGGCACACCTTGGAGAAGAAGAAGAAATCTAAGCCAGCTGCGTCCAGAACAAGAAGAGAAAAAGAAAGAAGAAGGAGAACAGCCCAAGGCCATTGCCTGAAGATCTGAAGCTGATCGCAAGCTCCTCTTCCGCCTGCTCCTCGTCCTGCAAGGAAAAGCCATTAGGAAGGAAGCAAGGGTTCTACAAGCAGCCGTCCAAGCTCTCCATCTTTCAGATAGAAACTTTTCTCACGACCTGAGTTTCACTTAATCTGTCTGATTTTTTCATTGTTCTTTTTCGTTTGCTCTTATCAAAAACTATGAACCATCCCTACCGGTGTTGTAGGAAGACAGATGGAGGTGTTCTCAAGTCTGTGGTGTTTCAGTCCCTACCTAGTACTGTAGGAAGACAGACTGAGGGCTTCTCTTGTCTGTAGTTGGCCGGTTATGCCATTTGCTGTGTTTATAGCGGCTTAGTGCGGTGGCACTAGTGAAGCCTCACTTGGTTTAAGTGAGGGGTGGACGTAGAACTCGAGTTTGAGTTTGAACCACCTAAAAATCCCTATTCTTGTGGTTTGCATGTGCTTGTTCGCCCTACCCTAGATGCTTGCTTAGGCTCGTTGTCCATTTACACTTCATCATCTTGCATAGAGGTTCTTGTTTCATGTGCTAGTTGTTTTATTCCGCTCCAATCTTTGTTTATCTAGAAAAAGAGGGGCATATCTATTCACCCCTCCCCTCTAGATCAGCCATTCCCACACAACACTAAAATGTGTTAGTTTTTCTTCTCGCTGCAGGGTAGGTCGACCTATTGCAAATCAAGGTCGACAGATGAAAATTTTCCTCTTTGGATACGGTCAACTTTAGTAGAGGTCGACCTTTAAAATGGCAGAGGTCGACTGATCTAAGTAACATTTACGGGAAAATATCAGAGTTGAGCAGAGGTCGACCTATGCAAGCAAATCGGTCGACCTACGCTCAAGCATGTTTCTGGAACAAGTTCTATCTATGTACAGAGGTCGACCTATGCAAGGATATCAGTCGACCGACGCTCAAACATGGTTCTAGAACAGTTTCTAGCTCTGTGTAGAGGTCGACCTATGCAAGATGGTAGGTCGATCAAAAACGGTTACGATTGAACACGGGGCAGTTCGTACAGGCCGTACCAGTCCCGTGTCACGTGTGGGAAGCCTTTTTACATATTTTCAATAATTATTCTATCCTCTCCCACGTGCCAGGAATGAGGATAAGGGGAATAGAAGGTTCTATTGGACATATATATGTATATTTATGGCATCCTTTGGTGGTGTGCACAAATGAGAAAGAACAACTACTGCAAAGAAGAACCTCCTGGGGAAAGCAACGCGTCCAAGGTCAAGAGAAATCAGTCTCCAGCCAAAGTTGTACATCTATTGCAAGGAGGAACACCTGATTGATAGCTCAAGTGAACCTGTTGTGGCTAGGAGGAAGAAAGCTTCACCCATTCGTAGAAGAAGAAGGCCAACCGTTCCATCAACGGGGGATATTTCATTAAGCTTGAATTTTCTGTTTTCTACTTGTTAGGATTATCTTGTGTGCTTCAATTTGTATATTTTGATCAGACATTGGACATTGATGCGGAGATTGTTGCTCTCTGAGTGTGTGTGTGCTAGGCCACTGTTGCATTCTACAGGTGGCTGTGTGCTTGTTGATGTTGAGCATCAGTGTTGGAGATTGAATCTCCAAGTGCATGTGTGTGTGTGATTTCATAGTGTGTTTAATCCTCACACATCATGAGGGGTAGATGTAGGGTGCACATGGATGCATCCAAATCACATAAAAATTTCTTGTGTCCTGTGGTGTGCTCCATTTCTTCTATCTCCGTTCACAGGGATCTTGCCACTAGTTTGTCAATTTGCCTCTGTTTGAGCACAGTTTAGTGAGCTTTGCTACTATATCTTATAGACTTAAAATAGAAGAGTTAAATCACTGTTAATTCATCTAGCTGAAATTTTTTAAAGGGGCAAACTCAATTCACCCCCTCTTAGTTTGCTGTCCCTGCTAGGGCTACAATTGGTGTTAGAGCCTTGCTCTTTGTTAACTCGGATCTAATGATCTTAAGAGAGATCCACAAACATTCACCGCAAGGACATTTCATTCACCGCCCCCTTTATTCGATGGTTCAAATTATCCATACTGGAAAAATCACATGCATGTGTTTCTTAGAGCTCAGGAGTATGAAGTCTGGAAAGTAGTAAGCAAGGGTCTATATGATCTCCCTGAAAATGAAGATGAATAGACTGGAGATCATATTAAGAAAAGTTGTGCTAATTTGAAGGCCATGAATATTATTCAGTGTACTATTCATCCAAATGAATTTTCATGTATTTCTATGTGTTCCTTAGCCATGGAGATGTGGGACAAACTGAAGCTAATCTATGAAGGAACATCAGAGGTCAAGGAGACCAAAGCTAATCTACTTGTGAGAGACTACAAACTCTTCAAGATGAAACCAGAAGAGTCAATTTTGGAAATATTTGCAAGGCTGATGGAAATCACCAATGGACTTAAAGGTCTGGGAAAGGAATACACCAATGCAGAACTGGTCAGGAAGGTGCTCAGGTCAATTACCCCAACATGGCACACAAAAGTTACAGCCATTGAAGACTCCAAGGATCTGTCCACTTTATCTTTGGACGAATTGAAAGGATCTTTAATGACCTATGAGATCAATATCAGAAGGAATTAAGTGGAGGTTAAGAAAAGGGAGATGATTGCATTGAAAGCAAATTAGCAACCCATAGACTCTAGTGGAGATGACTCTTTAGAGAAAAGTGATGATGATGAGAACATAGCTATGTTGTCACGCCAAGTAAGGAAGTTCTTAAAGAAAAATAGAAAGAATCAAGGACATATCAGGAAGATCCGAAAGAAGCCTGTCATGAACAAAGGGGAAGCAAGCAAAATGAACGAGATAATTTGTTATGAATGCAAGAAGCCAGGGCACATGAGAGACGAGTGCCTTGAACTGAAGAAGAAATTCAACAAGAGAAAGTTCAAGAAGCCAAAAGCCATGGTTGCAACATGGAGTGACAGTGAAGAGGATGAACAGTCCAAGGAAGATCTGGAAGAGCTCATGCATAGCATGCGTCTTATGGCTCATGAGGAAGAAGAAAATTAGGTAAACACTGACCTTGATTAGATATCCTATGAACATTGGGAAATGGCATATACCTCTTTGTATAAAAAATATAACAAGATCAAATTTGAAAATGGAAGTCCCAAAAACAAGATTGAAGATCTTGTGCATGAAAAAAATGAATGTGACAAATGCATTTCTTTAGAAAATGAGTGCAAGAAGCTAGGAGATGAAAATGAGTCCATGAATGAAAAAGTAAGCCTGGTTGAAAATGAATTGGAATGTATGCATGAAAGTAAAATACTGCTTGAGAAATCCAACAAATGGGAAGAAGAAAATGTTAAATTGAGAAAGATAATGTCACGCCCCGAACCGATAGCAACGGGAAGCGGTGCTCGGAACGTGGCAGCGAAACAGTCATGATAATAGAGCAGAAAATAAATAAACATAATAAATAAATATTTGAACACACGGAGGCCATTAATTTGAGAAAAATAGAATTTTATTGATATTTGGAAATTTAATTACAATGTGGACTCAATTATTACAATAATAGACTCAATATAAGAAATAAAGAAGAGGAAAAAAGATAGCAGACGACTATACTATCAGACTCTAGAAATAAAAGACTCGGGTCTCAAGCTCCAAGTTCACTCGATCACGTTGACCCGATCACAATTGCAAGCGTTCCATCTACTGTGTTACCTGAAAAGGATTGAAAAGTAGGGGTGAGCAAGAAACTCAGTAGGAATTACACTCTATCATCAGACATAGTTTAAGTAATTAACCATTTCATGAATGCATGAATAACGCAAGGAAACAATTAAGTATGATAACAAGATAACTAGCACGATAAAGATTGCAAGTCACGATAGCAAGAGCAAGTAATCAGAACTTTAAGTGAATGGCCATATATCAAGTCAAGTCAAGTCAAGTCAAGTCATGCAAGTAAGTGCTTCATACTTTCAAGTACGAATAGCAAGTTCACGAGAATGTGGAATGTCGTAGACCCAACACGCTAGATAGTACTGGTGTCAAATGTCACACCTAGTCATTCACCTCCCCGGGGATCAAGTACTCTTCGGGTGCGCCTCCCAGGACCAGACTGGGCCCTTTAATGTGTTTGCCTTGGCATTGATTTTTGATTGGATCATAGATCCCACGAAATCTAGACATCCACAATGTCTAATAGCCAAGAGTTCCAAGGTTTAAGCTCACGAACTTACTTCTAAGATTGAGAGAAATTCCAACATCGTTGGAATGAACATTAGGTAGAGAGACAAGGATGCAAACAAGAATCACACACTATTTCACAGTTCAAGGCCAACCTTGATGACTGCTACACGATAATAAAACAAGGGAAACATATGAGATATCTTACATGTGGCGGTCGATAACTGGGTCACTATAGGAACGTGACGGTCTGACCTTAGTCCGTTACGCTGACGTGACGGTCCAACCTTGGGCCGTTACAGTTCACAGATCAGTCCAGTTTGGACTGACCCAAAACATAATTCAAACCACGTTCATGGGTTCAGGTCTTTGGGGTACAACCTGCCCGGCGTCCTAGTGGGAATCCCATGCTCACGGGGTCTTAAGGAGGTCTCATAATAGTGGTCCTAGTCCGACGGAAGGAATATCCGGCGGAGAGTTCCATATATTACAAGAATTGAGGCTAATAAACACGGAAACCAAGACGGTGCGGTCAGTCAATCCCACCGGAGTGGAATGACTGTCAAACAATAATGCCAAAATCATAACATATATCGCATGGATCAGAATTTATACAAGTATTAAGGGTTTCTATCAATTTTCATATGATGAATCAACTTAGCACTATCTAACAACTTTCATGTAGAAATTAAAACCTAATGTTTATGATCATGATACTATATTATTATCACGTTCTGTATTGTTACAGATCAAGAAGTCATACTAAAACATAGCAAGTCCCTGGTTAAAACGCATGAATTAAAGTTTAAAAACACCCTGCCAGAAGAATGTGACGGTCTATGTAAGGGGCGTTACAAGAATGTAACGGTCCATAGTAGGTGTGTTACGTATCAGAAAATAAATAGATAAAAATCTTAAAATTTTAAAACACAAGGGCATGTGACGGTCTGTCGTGAGGCCTTCAGGCTCAGGTGACGGTCTATCGTGCGACCGTCACGGTTGTAACGGTCTCTGGAAGGCGCGTCACCTCGACCTGGAACCCACCAACGACGAACTTCGACATGCTATGCTAGAAACCTCGATTTCTCATGATAGAGTGAACAAAATTTAGGGAAAATACCACCGTTCGAAAGAGCATTAAAAATCGTAAAAGATAGGATGCTTTGATTAAGACCTAAAATGATTAAATTCAACTTTAGACTAGTTAACATGAAAGTTACCCTTTTTATATACCTCGGAGTAAAACATGAAATTAGAACAGCATGGTGTACTAAAATTAGGCAATTAGGTATCAAAAGAAAGCGCTCAGGAAGACGAACAAGATGGTATCATTAGATTTTCGTTTGGCCTGAGAGAAATCTACCGATTTAGGAAGAGGAAGGGAAGACGGGCTCGCCGGAACCCTAATACACGCCGCCACCAAACGCCCAAATTCGCCTAGGTTCGACCACGATCGCCCACGCCACCTGCTGAAAAACTAAAAGGAGGTCTAGGGCTACGAAAGCCCTCTATTTATAGAGCCTATAGGTCGTTCTAGGGATCAAATTAACTTAAAGAGTCCAAGGGTTTAAACTCGGCAAAAATTTCACACCTTGACCAGATCCGCGCCGCCGTCGTCGAGAGAAGCTTCTAGAGGCTAGGGTTTCAGAGGGGAAATGAGCTCCTAGGGTTTATCTATCAAATGGGCCTGGTTTGGGCTCGAATGGTTGAGAAATGGGCTCGAATTTGGTCGATTAATGTCGGGCTATCAAGAACAACGATTTTAGCTAAAAACTCCATAATTCAGCTTAATTAATTTTTTTATTAGGAGTCGACCCAGTTGATACTATTGTTAAACTCTTCATTCTCTACAAGATATTATTTTTTTCCATATTTTTAGAATGTAGTCAAAACTTTAGCCTACGGGTGAAATTCAATTAATTTAATTTATTCTTATTAATTTCAATTCATCGTAGAAAATTCGATTGCGTCTTAGAATATGAAAGTCCTTTTTATGATAATTGTATAAAATAATTATTGATATAATTTTGGCCATTTCCAAAAAAAAAGATAATATTCTTTAATTAAGAAAATCATTGAAGTCATTAAATAACAAGGAAATATCTTTAATTCCAATACATATTTCAAAATTTTTCTTTTATATTTTATTATTTAACCGGGGTGTTACATCCTCCCCCACTTTAAAGAATTTGGTCCCCAAATTCGTCGGATGTCATTAACTATTCGAACATTTAAACTAAGATGATCTTATTTATCCAAAATAATATGTTAATCATACCACTAATGGAATGCAAAAGAATTTAACTATAGTTAAGAATGAGAACGATACCTTATATAAAATTCTTCATTTGGAAGAAATCAGTTGTAATTTACTTGTGGAAGTAGCTTAGGGCAATTAGCCATTACATGTTCTTTGTTTCCGCAACAAAGACACGCTCCGCTCCTTCGCCAGCACTCCTTGATTAGATGACCAACTTTGCGACAGTGAAAATATTTCTTTTGCGAAAGGTTATGCCTTTTCTTCTTATTACTTCGAATCTTCTTACGATGGACTCGCCACCTTCTAACGAAATCGAACCTTAACTTACTCATGGACCCTCTTGCTTTCATTTCAAAAGGAGCTTAGATACCTGCAAAATAATTATAAAGTTAAAAAGTTATTACCCTTACACATCGCACTACGCAATCTTATACATATTTTATTACATAACCCGAGACACTACCCAATCTCGCCAGGTGACAAAAGGGATGACACGGGTCCTATAACTTAGGGTAACCTATACTTATAGACAACAACCTAGAACACAAACAACCTGGCTCTGATACCACTTTGGTCACGCCCCGAACCGATAGCAACGGGAAGCGGTGCTCGGAACGTGGCAGCGAAACAGTCATGATAATAGAGCAGAAAATAAATAAACACAATAAATAAATATTTGAACACACGGAGGCCATTAATTTGAGAAAAATATAATTTTATTGATATTTGGAAATTTAATTACAATGTGGACTCAATTATTACAATAATAGACTCAATAAAAGAAATAAAGAAGAGGAAAAAAGATAGCAGACGACTATACTATCGGACTCAAGAAATAAAAGACTTGGGTCTCAAGCTCCAGGTTCACTTGATCACGTTGACCCGATCCCAATTGCGAGCGTTCCATCTACCGCGTTACCTGAAAAGGATTGGAAAGTAGGGGTGAGCAAGAAACTCAGTAGGAATTACACTCTATCATCAGACATAGTTTAAGTAATTAACCATTTCATGAATGCATGAATAACGTGAGGAAACAATTAAGCATGATAACAAGATAACTAGCATGGTAAAGATTGCAAGTCATGATAGCAAGAGCAAGTAATCAGAACTTTAAGTGAATGGCCATATATCAAGTCAAGTCAAGTCGAGTCATGCAAGCAAGTGCTTCATGCTTTCAAGCACGAATAGCAAGTTCACGAGAATGTGGAATGTCGTAGACCCAACACGCTAGATAGTATTGGTGCCAAATGCCACACCTAATCATTCACTTGCCCGGGGATCAAGTACTCTTCGGGTGCGCCTCCCAGGACCAGACTGGGCCCTTTAATGTGTTTGCCTTGGCATTGATTTTTGATTGGATCATAGATCCCACGAAATCTAGACATCCATAATGTTTAATGGCCAAGAGTTCCAATATTTAAGCTCATGAACTTACTTCTAAGATTGAGAGAAATTCCAACATCGTTGGAATGAACATTAGGTAGAGAGACAAGGATGCAAACAAGAATCACGCACGATTTCACAGTTCAAGGCCAACCTTGATGACTGCTACACGATAATAAAATAAGGGAAACATATGAGATATCTTACATGTGGCGGTCGATAACTGGGTCGCTATAGGAACGTGACGGTCTGACCTTAGTCCGTTACGCTGACGTGACGGTCCAACCTTGGGCCGTTACAGTTCACAGATCAGTCCAGTTTGTACTGACCCAAAACATAATTCAAACCATGTTCATGGGTTCAGGTCTTTGGGGTACAACCTGCCCGGCGTCCTGGTGGGAATCCCATGCTCACGGGGTCTTAAGGAGGTCTCATAATAGTGGTCCTAGTCTGACGGAAGGAATATCCGGCGGAGAGTCCCATCTATTACAAGAATTGAGGCTAATAAACACGGAAATCAAGACGGTGCGGTCAGTCAATCCCACCGGAGTGGAATGACTGTCAAACAATAATGCCAAAATCATAACATATATCGCATGGATCAGAATTTATACAAGTATTAAGGGTTTCTATCAATTTTCATATGATGAATCAACTTAGCACTATCTAACAACTTTCATGTAGAAATTAAAACCTAATGTTTATGATCATGATACTATATTATTATCACGTTCTGTATTGTTACAGATCAAGAAGTCATACTAAAACATAGCAAGTCCCTGGTTAAAACGCATGAATTAAAGTTTAAAAACACCCTGCCAAAAGAATGTGACGGTCTATGTAAGGGGCGTTACAAGAATGTAACGGTCCATAGTAGGTGCGTTACGTATCAGAAAATAAATAGATAAAAATCTTAAAATTTTAAAACACAAGTGTTGCATCTCTGTAGTTTTGATGATGACTAACACTATGAATCAAATTATTTTTATGATAATTATTTTGATGCTCCTTGATGAATGATAAAGATCCTGCATTGTCTAAATATTCTTAGGATCTAATGTTGTTGTCTTGCATGCACATCTATGGATCAAATGCTTTTTCATCATGCTTTTCTGATTTAATGCTCCTCTATCATGTTCACCCATGAGCTCATACTTATTTGTCTTGTTTATATGGGTTCTGTGCACTTAGTGCGTTGACGCACTTGGCTGGCTGCGTAGACGCAATAGTGCATCTTTTGCTTGCTATTTTATCCACTGCGTCGACGCTATCACTGGATGCGTTGACACATTGGCTTGTTGCCAGGGGCGTGAGCATTTCGTTTAAGCAGTTGAGTCGACGCTGCACGATGGAAGCGTTGACGCATTGGCTTGGTGCCAAGGGCTTGAGCGTCTCGCCTATGAAGCTGAGTCGACGCTGTCACCTGAAGCGTTGACGCATTGGCTTGTTACCAAGAGATTGTGCGTCTCACCCAAGGAGCTGAGGCGACGCTACACAATGGAAGCGTCAACGCCTTGAGCTTATGACCCAAGGTCTTATGATCATCAACCAAGCAGACGCGTCGACGCTGTCACTAAGGCGTTGACGCATTAGTGTGTTTTGCCAAGGGATCTGTTCTCCATTATATCCATTGCGTTAACGCCTTGACTTTAGTGCGTTGACGCGTTCTTCAGTCCTTTGATAAGTCCCGTGCAATCTGTGTGAACAATGTATGACTTGAATATTTCTCAGATTGACTGAATGTTCTCTGAAACCTTACAGGGACTTAAAGACAAATTGGAACTTTATTCCAATCATGTGAGCACGTGATCCGAGGGAATAATCGTCTAATATGTGGCTCGGTTCATCTGGAAGCATGACTTCGCGCGTGTCTCCCAAACCCTCACTCTCTCGTGAGGTTGGATATATATATGAAGGTTTCTGCTCCTGAAAAGCTGCCGAAGCCACAAGGAAAAGGGTAAGGCCAGAGCGAGAGGAAGGAGAGGAGAAGCCATCCTGATCCATTCGTTGAGCGTACCTGGAAGAGAGAGAGTGATGAAGGAGAGGATGGTTTTCTGCTATGTTTTGTCTATGCTTCCTTAAGAAGCTACATTGGTTCTCCGTTCGATTGTCTTCGATAATTCTTTATGTTTTCAGTTGTTTGTTCTTAAATTCCGATACTCTGTTTTATCGTTCCCTCTAGGTGTAGAGGAAGAGAGGTGAATCCTCTGGGTTGCATTGTGGTTCCCTCTGAATCAGATCAGAGGAAGGGAGGTGGTATCCGGGGTTGTTGTGTTCAGATAGTGAGGAGGCTATCTGGGTTGTTCCCTCCGGCTATGGAGGAAGAGAGACAGCGTCTCTGATTTGCAGTGAGTGTGGGTCACTGCTGGGTTCCCACTTATCTAAGAGGAAGGGAGAGTTATCTCCGGGTCAGGTCTTGGGGTGTGAGACCTGGGTGCAAGCTGTGTGTTCAGCGTCTGTAGGGATTTCGATCCCCAAGCTGTGGATCAGCGTGTTGTTGGCAGACTGAGTCTGCGGTTCCTTCTTGTGAAAGGGAAGCCTCACTCGGCCTTGAGTGAGGGATGGACGTAAGTCTGCAGGTTGCAGACTGAACCATCTAAACCTCTTGTTCTTCATGGTGTGATTGTGTGCATCTTTTCTCTTTATGTTTTTGTCTGGTTTCATGAAGTAAGTGTGATTGTTGTTGATCGAAACCTTGGTCTGACTGCTCGCTTAGTGCTTGTGCATATGTGCTGATGAAATTCTGAGTGATATATGTTCTGCGCTCGTGACCTGCCTTATCTTGGTTGAGGTTTCGGATTATTTTACATATAGTCAGTCTTCCTAGCCCATCTCATCTTCTAAGATTACCTCGGCTAGGACAAATATTTTTTAAACGGTGATCTATTCATCCCCTCCCCTTCTAGCTCATCGTTTTCCTGTTTAACAGTTGGTATCAGAGCGGGTTTACCTGAGATGTGGTCCAACGACCAGGGTAATCCTGGAACCAGTGGTCCTCGCAGCTACATAGCTGAAGGACAGTCAATCTCCCATCCCCCATATTTTGATGGTTCTAATTATTTCTTTTGGAAAAACAGGATGGAAGTTTTCATCCGATCTCAGAGCCACAAGCTGTGGAGAGTCATTACAACTGGACCTTATGATTTACCTCCGAATGAGGAGATGTGGTCTGAAGAACAAGTCAAATTATCCGGACTGAACTGGTCTGCGCTCAACATCATCCAGTGCGCAGTTCACCCTGAAGAATATGCCCGAATTTCGGCGTGCAAGACAGCTAAGAAGATGTGGGATGAACTAGCACTGATTTACGAGGGTACCTCTCAGGTCAGAGCTACCAAGGTAAACTACCTAACCTCTGAGTATGAATTATTTAAGATGAAGTCAGAGGAGAGCACGACTGATATGTACGCTAGGCTGTCACTGATCACAAACAGCCTCAAGGGGTTTGGAAAGGAAATATCTGAAGGGGATATAGTCAGGAAGATCTTGAGATCTTTGACTCCAGCGTGGCACACAAAGGCCACTGTGATAGAGGAATCGAAGGATTTAACAACCATGACTGTCACTGAACTCATAGGGTCTCTTATGACCTATGAGATGAATCTCAAGAAAACAGGAGAAGGAAGTGACAGAAAGGGCAAGAATGTTGCTCTTAAAGTTGAACGACACAGCAGCAGCAGCAGCAGTAGCAGCAGCAGCAGCAGTGGAGACTCTGATGGAATTCCAGACCTTGACAGGAGTGAAAAAGCTTTGCTCACACGACAGTTCAGGAAATTTCTGAAACTGAAAGGAAAATCATATGGGAGAATAAGAAACTACTCATCAGGTAAATATCCGAACAATGGCAATGACAAGGATAGGCATGCTAAAAGTGTGATGTGTTATCATTGCAGGAACCTTGGGCACATGAAGCAAGATTGCCCTGAGCTTCAGAAGAAGACACTGGATTACCATAAGAAAGGCTCCAAAGTGTACAAGAAAAAGCCAAAAGCTATGGTATGCACTTGGAGCGATGAAGAAGAAGACTCAGAGACTAATTTCTCAGGAAAGGAGACTGAAGGAGTATGTCTGATGGCCGACGAGGAAAATGAGGTAATCAATCCCTTTGTGACTTACTCTATTGATGACTGGGAAGATAAGTATGGTGAACTGCTAGATATGTACAATGCCTTAGCTAAAGAACATAGAGTCACCAAACACAAACTCAATGTGGTTAATGAAGAACAAGAACTCATCAAGACAGAAAATTCCAAACTGATAGCTGAATTAGCTCAAATGGAAAATGTAAGAAATGAGAACAATCTTGTTAAAAATGAACTTGAAAAACTTAGAAAACAGCTTGATGAAACCAATCAACATACTGAAGAAAACCTGAGACAAAATGACTTACTCAGGGAAGGGTATGAAGCTGTTAAAAGGGTCAATGATGAATTGCTGGAAAACAATATATGTCTGCGGAAGGAGTTGGAAGATAAGAAGAAAACCCTTGAGAGGTTTGTTTTGGGAGAGAGTAATTTGAATGCCTTGTTAGGCACCAAAGTAAACTTTAACAGAGAAAGGTTGGGTTTCAACCCAAGTAAGAAGGAAGCATTTGGGGTAAAAATCACTACTTTCTGCACTGAGAAAGGAAAAGAGAAACTGGACATTCCATCCAGTTCCAAAACTACTGAACAACAAAAGAACATCCATAGACAATAGGCTGATTTTGGAAAAAATATCTTCAAGAAACTCAACAAGCCCATGCACCAGAAGCAAGGTGTCTGTCAATTCAACAGCTATGACTCTAATAAAAGAATGGGCTATTTTAAAAGAAACATGGGAACGTCTAACTACACACAGAAGACTGTCAATAAAATGCCTTCATCTAGACAGGTTAAAAATTATGGTCTGGCTGGGACCCAAACTTTTATCAACAGAAACTGGACACACCTTGAGAAACAAAAAGAAACAAATGAAATGCACATCAATAACAAAACTGTCAACTCTCAGCACAGAAAGAAAAAGGGGTTGAAACAGATCTGGATTCCCAAGACTGTGATTAATGAATTGAACGGTATTTTTGGACCCAACTTACCTTGGGTTCCAAAGCACACAACTTAAATTGTTATTGTGCAGGTGAGCCTAGCAGCCGAGAACAACAAGTGGTATCTCGACAGTGGCTGCTCGAGGCACATGACAGGGGATCAAAGAAAGTTCAGCAAGCTTGAATTGAAAGCAGGAGGGTCAGTTAAGTTTGGAGGTAAAAACAAAGGTCAAATCATTGGGACCGGAACCATCGGTAAGAAAACCTCTAGCTCTGTTGAAAAAGTCTTGTTGGTTGAAGGTCTGCAACACAATTTATTGAGTATTAGTCAGTTATGTGACAAGGGTCACAAGGTTCTTTTTGATGAGCATGCTTGCAAAATTTTAGAACCAAACTCCGATAAAATAAAGTTCATTGCAAATAGAGTCAATAATGTCTATATTGTGGATCTTGATGATGAGTCTGAGTCTAATCTGTGCCTCTCTGCTGATTCAGAGAATAACATGTTTGACTGGCATAGGCGACTAGGCCATGCTAGCTTTAACACCTTGCATAAATTAGCTAAATTTGATTTAGTTAGAGGCATGCCTAGCTTGAAGTTCAAATCATTCTCTAAGCCTTGCGAGGCCTGTGCTCTAGGCAAGCAAACTCAAGCTTCTTTTAAAATTAGGTCTGAGAGCTTGTCAACAAAGATCATGGAACACTTGCACATGGATCTCTTTGGTCCTACCAGAACCCAGAGTCTAAATGGTAAGAGATTTGGTTTTGTCATTGTCGATGACTACTCTAGATTTGCATGGTTGTTTTTCTTGGCAAATAAGAGTGATGCTTTTCAAAAATTTGAACATTTTTTCAATAAGCAAAAACATATAGGGCACAAGATCACTGTTATCCAATCAGATCATGGAGGAGAGTTTGAGAACTCCTCATTTTCTAGCTTCTGTGACAAGGAGGGACTGACTCATAAATTTTCTTCTCCCAGGACCCCAGAGCAGAATGGAATTATGGAGAGAAGGAATCGAACAATAGTAGAAATGGCAAGAACACTACTAATGGAGAGTCAGCTACCTAAGAGCTTTTGGGCAGAAGCGGCAAACACAGCCTGCTACATACTTAATAGAGCTTTGGTAAGACCCATACATAAGAAAACACCATATGAACTCCCGAAAGGTAAGAGGCCTAATGTCTCATATTTCAAAATTTTTGGTTCAAAATGCTTTATTCATAATAACAACAAGAGAGACTTAGATAAATTTGATGCCAGAAGTATTCCAGGAATATTCCTAGGATACTCTGAAACATCTAGGGCCTTCAGGGTCTTTAATAAAACTGATAGAACTGTAGAGGAAACCCCTCATGTTATTTTTGATGAAACAAAAATCTCTAACAGTCTAAATGATGATAACAGGTCTACAAGTCATGATGGAGAGTTCCTAAATCAATTGCAAGAGGAGGAAGTACAACCGGCCGAAGAACCCACTGATCTGAACCTAGTAAGTACAGTCGAACAAGGTGAGTCCTCAACAAATGTCAGAATTTTAAAAGACCACCCTGTAACCAATATTATTGGTAGTCTTAATGATCCCCCTAGGACAAGATCTCATTTCAGAAATGTTCAGAATCAGGACTTAATTGCTTTAGTTTCTCAAATTGAGCCTAAGACCATTGAAGAAGCCTTAAGCGATGAGAATTGGGTAACTGCCATGTGTGAAGAACTAGGGCAATTTGATAGAAACAATGTCTGGGAACTTGTTCCTAGACCTGAACATCGCAATGTAATAGGAACAAAATGGGTTTTTAAGAACAAACTGAATGAAGAAGGTGTCATCTCTAGGAATAAAGATAGACTTGTTGCTAAAGGCTACAGTCAGGAGTATGGAGTGGACTTTGATGAATCCTTTGCTCCAGTAGCTAGAATGGAGGCTATCAGAATTCTATTAGCATTTGCTTGTTCAAACAACATAAAACTTCAACAAATGGATGTTAAGAGTGCTTTCTTGAATGGAATTCTAAAAGAGGAAGTTTATGTTGAACAACCTCCTGGTTTTCAGTTTTCGACTAAACCTGATCAAGTTTTCAGGTTAAACAAAGCTCTTTATGGATTAAAGCAGGCTCCTCGGGCCTGGTATGAAAGGCTGACCAGTTTCTTACTGAATAAAGGATATAACAGAGGTAAAGTTGACCAAACCTTATTCACTAAGAACTCAAGACAAGATCTCATCATAGTTCAGGTATATGTGGACGACATCATCTTCGGATCAACAAATCCTGAACTGTGTAAAGAATTTTCACAGCTTATGTCAGCTGAATTTGAGATGAGCTTAGTTGGGGAACTGACTTATTTCCTTGGCTTGCAGATAAATCAAATGACAGATGGCTGTTTCTTCCACCAAACCAAGTACACGTTGGATATCCTAAAAAGGTTTGGAATGACTAACCTGAAGCAAATATCCACCCCAATGAGCACAAGCATGACCCTTAATGCAGATGAGTCAGGTAAACAAGTGGATGAAAAACTCTATAGAGGTATGATCGGATCCCTCTTGTACTTAACTGCCTCTAGGCCAGACATACAATTCAGTGTTGGTTTATGTGCAAGATATCAGTCTAGGCCTACTGAACTACATTTGTCTGCTGTAAAAAGAATATTTAGATATCTGTCTGCCACACATACATTAGGCTTATGGTATCCTGCTTCATGCACATTAGATTTAGTTGCATACACTGATGCAGACTTTGCTGGATGCAAACTAGATAGGAAGAGCACCAGTGGCCACTGCCAATTCTTAGGAGGATGCCTAGTTTCTTGGAGTTCAAAGAAACAACATTCAGTGGCTCTTTCCACTGCTGAGGCTGAATACGTGGCTGCAAGCAGCTGTGGCACTCAGGTTATCTGGATCAAGCATCAGCTTCAGGATTACCAAGTAGAGACAGGTTGCACTCCCATCTTTTGTGATAACACTAGTGCCATAAACATTGCAAAGAATCCTGTTTTACACTCACGAACAAAACACATTGAAATCATGCACCACTTTATCAGAAATGAAATTGCAAATAAAACATTTGAATTAATTCATGTTGGGACTGCAGATCAAATTACTGATATTTTTACAAAACCTCTAGATACTGAAAAATTCACCTCTTTGAGAAGAGAACTTGGTATTTACAAACTCTGACTGATTTGAGGCAATGATTTCTGGTTCATGTATTTCCCTAAATTTAGTGGTAGTTTTGTCATATTTTTTCTGGTGGGGGTCCCTATGTGAGGGGGAGCGGGTGTGTGCTTTGAGTAAAGTCAATTCTGCTTCTCTGCTATTTTCTGGGTAGAATGGAAGATAGAGCTACTAGAGAGGGGGAGCTTGACTAATTAGAAACGCTTGAAAGATGGTTGTTGTTGCTGGATTAAATGTTAGAATTGATCTTGAATATTCCTCTTAATAGAACCTCATTCCTCTCCTACATTCTTAAGTTTGTGCAATTAAAGTCCAGCTAGAATCCTCTTCTAGTAAGTCTTAAGAGGCTAAGATTAACCTTCACAAGTATATCCTCTTACTTTGTTGCATGACTCATGAACAAGCTAGACTTGTAAGAAATGGTTTCTGTTTATGAGCTTCTCATTGGACATCTTGATAAGACCTCTAATATTTGCCCTGGTTTTTGTCTTCAAACAACCCCCTGTTGAGCTAGTTAAACTGATCTGTGCTTAAAACTGCATACTGAGAAACTAGGAATCCCATCAATAAAATGAGAATTTCCTATGTCATGAGGTATCAGTTCTTATAAACAAAATCAAAAGAAAGAAATACAATTCAAAATTATGCTTGGCAGAGCAATGATGACAATATGGTGAGTAACTGGGGATTCTGGCCTCTGATCAAGGTGTCTCCTCATGTAACAACCAATGGTCACTATCTCTGTTCTCTAATTGAGAAGTGATGAGGCTCTTACACTGAGTAACTGAGGATGCTGGCCTCTGACCAAGGTGCATACTTAATGTCAAAAGTGTAACTGGCCAAATACACTCTATAACTGTGCTTTCTCTGCCTGGACTGTTTATCCTCATTGCCTACAGGCTGTCTTAGTGGTTCAAACTCTTGTTGTCTCTTTGACAAGCCTTAACAGCTACCTCAGTCATACTTGTTGCCACTTGCTCTTCTCTCGTAATCATAGTAAGTTGATAAACTTCCAGTTTATTCTGAATCTCTTTCTCTTACCAGAACTCCAAGATTCTTCACTGGACCTTACAGCCCCACTTAAGCATCTAAGATTTGATACTGAGTGTCTACTGTTGGAATCCTCTCCATCTTTTCTCATCAGTCCAGCGTCAACATCTCTCTTCCTCCTTGTTTTGATGATGTCAAAGGGGGAGAAGGTTGAAAAGTCTGAAAAGGGGAGAAGGTTGAAAGGGGGAGTAAAGAAGTTGAAAGTAGTGGAAGGAAGGTGGAATGGTTTTAGGTAAAAGATGATGCATGCTGTGAGTTCAGGCCTTGAGAGGTCACCATTGCTGCCTTTATTGAGAATGTTTTAAGTTGGTGTTTCTTCTTTCACTGAATTTGACTCATGGTGTTGCCATCATCAAAAAGGGGGAGATTGTTGCATCTCTGTAGTTTTGATGATGACTAACACTATGAATCAAATTATTTTTATGATAATTATTTTGATGCTCCTTGATGAATGATAAAGATCCTGCATTGTCTAAATATTCTTAGGATCTAATGTTGTTGTCTTGCATGCACATCTATGGATCAAATGCTTTTTCATCATGCTTTTCTGATTTAATGCTCCTCTATCATGTTCACCCATGAGCTCATACTTATTTGTCTTGTTTATATGGGTTCTGTGCACTTAGTGCGTTGACGCACTTGGCTGACTGCGTAGACGCAATAGTGCGTCTTTCGCTTGCTGTTTTGTCCACTGCGTCGACGCTGTCACTGGATGCGTTGACACATTGGCTTGTTGCCAGGGGCGTGAGCATTTCGTTTAAGCAGTTGAGTCAACGCTGCACGATGGAAACGTTGACGCATTGGCTTGGTGCCAAGGGCTTGAGCGTCTCGCCTATGAAGCTGAGTCGACGCTGTCACCTGAAGCGTTGACGCATTGGCTTGTTACCAAGAGATTGTGTGTCTCGCCCAAGGAGCTGAGGCGACGCTACACAATGGAAGCGTCAACGCCTTGAGCTTATGACCCAAGGTCTTATGATCATCAACCAAGCAGACGCGTCGACGCTGTCACTAAGGCGTTGACGCATTAGTGTGTTTTGCCAAGGGATCTGTTCTCCATTATATCCATTACGTTAACGCCTTGACTTTAGTGCGTTGACGCGTTCTTCAGTCCTTTGATAAGTCCCGTGCAATATGTGTGAACAATGTATGACTTGAATATTTCTCAGATTGACTGAATGTTCTCTGAAACCTTACAGGGACTTAAAGATAAATTGGAACTTTATTCCAATCATGTGAGCACGTGATCCGAGGGAATAATCATCTAATACGTGGCTCGGTTCATCTGGAAGCATGACTTCGCGCGTGTCTCCCAAACCCTCACTCTCTCGTGAGGTTGGATATATATATGAAGGTTTCTGCTCCTGAAAAGCTGCCGAAGCCACAAGGAAAAGGGTAAGGCCAGAGTGAGAGGAAGGAGAGGAGAAGCCATCCTGATCCATTCGTTGAGCGTACCTGGAAGAGAGAGAGTGATGAAGGATAGGATGATTTTCTGCTATGTTTTGTCTATGCTTCCTTAAGAAGCTACATTGGTTCTCCGTTCGATTGTCTTTGATATTTCTTTATGTTTTCAGTTGTTTGTTCTTAAATTCCGATACTCTGTTTTATCATTCCCTCTAGGTGTAGAGGAAGAGAGGTGAATCCTCTGGGTTGCATTGTGGTTCCCTCTGAATCAGATCAGAGGAAGGGAGGTGGTCTCCGGGGTTGTTGTGTTCAGATAGTGAGGAGGCTATCTGGGTTGTTCCCTCCGGCTGTGGAGGAAGAGAGACAGCGTCTCTGATTTGCAGTGAGTGTGGGTCACTGCTGGGTTCCCTCTTGTCTAAGAGGAAGGGAGAGTTATCTCCGGGTCAGGTCTTGGGGTGTGAGACCTGGGTGCAAGCTGTGTGTTCAGCGTCTGTAGGGATTTCGATCCCCAAGCTGTGGATCAGCGTGTTGTTGGCAGACTGAGTCTGCGGTTCCTTCTTGTGAAAGGGAAGCCTCACTCGGCCTTGAGTGAGGGATGGACGTAAGTCTGCAGGTTGCAGACTGAACCATCTAAACCTCTTGTTCTTCGTGGTGTGATTGTGCGCATCTTTTCTCTTTATGTTTTTGTCTGGTTTCATGAAGTAAGTGTGATTGTTGTTGATCGAAACCTTGGTCTGACTGCTCGCTTAGTGCTTGTGCATATGTGCTGATGAAATTCTGAGTGATATATGTTCTGCGCTCGTGACCTGCCTTATCTTGGTTGAGGTTTCGGATTATTTTACATATAGTCAGTCTTCCTAGCCCATCTCATCTTCTAAGATTACCTCGGCTAGGACAAATATTTTTTAAACGGTGATCTATTCATCCCCTCCCCTTCTAGCTCACCGTCCTCCTGTTTAACAACAAGGGCATGTGACGGTCTGTCGTGAGGCCTTCAGGCTCAGGTGACGGTCTATCGTGCGACCGTCACGGTTGTAACGGTCTCTGGAAGGCGCGTCACCTCGACCTGGAACCCGCCAACGACGAACTTCGACATGCTATGCTAAAAACCTCGATTTCTCATGATAGAGTGAACAAAATTTAGGGAAAATACCACCGTTCGAAAAAGCATTAAAAATCGTAAAAGATAGGATGCTTTGATTAAGACCTAAAATGATTAAATTCAACTTTAGACTAGTTAACATGAAAGTTACCCTTTTTATATACCTCGGAGTAAAACATGAAATTAGAACAGCATGGTGTACTAAAATTAGGCAATTAGGTATCAAAAGAAAGCGCTCAGGAAGATGAACAAGATGGTATCATTAGATTTTTGTTTGGCCTGAGAGAAATCTACCGATTTAGGAAGAGGAAGGGAAGACGCGCTCGTCGGAACCCTAATACACGCCGCCACCAAACGCCCAAATTCGCCTAGGTTCGACCACGATCGCCCACGCCACCTGTTGAAAAATTAAAAGGAGGTCTAGGGCTACGAAAGCCCTCTATTTATAGAGCCTATAGGTCGTTCTAGGGATCAAATTAACCTAAAGAGTCCAAGGGTTTAAACTCGGTAAAAATTTCGCACCTTGACCAGATCCACGCCGCCGCCGTCGAGAGAAGCTTCTAGAGGCTAGGGTTTCAGAGGGGAAACGAGCTCCTAGAGTTTATCTATCAAATGGGCCTGGTTTGGGCTCGAATGGTTGAGAAATGGGCTCGAATTTGGTCGATTAATGTCGAGCTATCAAGAACAACGATTTTAGCTAAAAACTCCTTAATTCAGCTTAATTATTTTTTTATTAGGAGTCGACCCAGTTGATACTATTGTTAAACTCTTCATTCTCTACAAGATATGATTTTTTTTCATAGTTTTAGAATTTATTCAAAACTTTAGCATACAGGTGAAATTCAATTAATTTAATTTATTCTTATTAATTTCAATTCATCGTAGAAAATTCGATTGCCTCTTAGAATATGAAAGTCTTTTTTGTGATAATTGTATAAAATAATTATTGATATAAGTTTGGCCACTTTCAAAAAAAAAGATAATATTCTTTAATTAAGAAACTCATTGAAGTCATTAAATAATAAGGAAATATCTTTAATTCCAATACATATTTCAAAACTTTTCTTTTATATTTTATTATTTAACCGGGGTGTTACAGATAAAGACAAGCTTCTGTCTAAAATTTATGTGATGAAAAATGATGTTGAAAAATCTGAAGCTAAAATTGGCATTTTGACTGCTGAAATAAAAGACTTAAATGAAACCTTGGCAAAATTTGTGAAAGGAAAGAAGAATCTTGACAATGTGCTTGGGATGAGTGTAAATTTTCAGAAAGAAGGGTTGGGGTACGTCCCCATCCAAAAAAAATCATTTGAACAAAAAATCACCGAGTCATACATTCATGAAAAGATCACAAAATTTGATGTTTCACAGAGCAAAGGTCCTACATTTGCATGGAATAATCAAAAATAGTCCTCACAGAGAGGGAAAACATTTGGAAGACCACTTAATGTCACATGTTTTTACTGTGCAAATCCCGGTCATGTAGTTTCAAATTATCAGTTTAAAAGATTTACTCACAAATTAAATGCAGTTTGGATAAGGAAAGATTGCTCGGAGAAATGCACTGACGCCAGTGGACCCAAACTAGTTTGGGTACCAAAAATCATTGGATGAGAATGTTTCATTGTAGGCTTGCCTTGAAGTCACAGGATCAAAAGGGTACTTCGATATCGGCTGTTCAAGGCACATGTCAAGTGATAGATCTATCTTTTAAAGCCTGCAAGAGAAGAGTGGAGGACAAGTTGTGTTCAGAGGGCAGAATAAAGGTGAAATAATCTGTATCAAAAAAATAGGTAAAAATTCCTCCACCAGTGATCATGTGCTCCTTGTGAAGGGATTGAATCATAATCTTCTTAGTATAAGTCAATTATGTGACAAAGGATATAAAGTGATTTTTGAATATTTTTACTGCTCAGTAGTGGGCAAGGAAACCAATGAAATAAAAATTGTAACTATTATAAACAATAATATTTACATGATTGACTTGAATGATACTTCACTCAATAATCTTTGTTTAGTTGCTAACAGTCCTGAAGCTGCATGGTTGTGGCATCGTCGTTTCGGACATGCCAGTTTCAGTGGGATTTCAAAACTATCCAGAAATAACTTAGTCATAGGTTTACCAAAGTTGAAGTTGTTGTGCCCTGTGGTTTTGATGGTTTCAATTGTGGCTTTGCTGATGGCTTTGATGTGATTTTAATAGTTGATCTTTGATGTGTGTTATTCACTGTGAGTCATCCTGCTGTGTGAGTCATCATGCTATTACTCACCTTTTGATCATAATGCAGTTCTTCATAAGTTCTGATATGGCATTGCATATTTGATTATGTTCAGTCATGGCTGATTGCTCAACCCCTCAGCTCATTCATTGGTTATACATGCCCATACTTAGGTCTTCTCCTCCAAGGTTATACATTGATCTTCCTTGACGTTTATACATTGGTCTTAACGTCAAGTCTATTCAGCGTGATCAGTGCATCATTTCTTCAAGTCTATAAATCAGCTCTATAAATCAGCTTCATTGATAGCCCTACATGCACCACACTTCGTGTGGTTTCTCCTCACAAACACGAAATGACTTCCTGTCGTCTTTGTTTACAACACTTCGTGTTAACTTTCATGGCTACCAGGTAAACTGCTATGAGGTAGTACGTCGTGTGTCCGTATTGTTTCCTTCATATTTCGTGTCATTTATCCCTACAACACTTCGTGTTATCCGTTTATACTTCGTATTGTTCCATCTTTGTCTTCTATGTCTCCGAGTAGTATCTTCCACTGTTTAACTTCGTGTCGCTTCACTTTCTGTCTTCATGTTGTTCACTGAAGCAGCTCGAATTGTTCTGACGAACTTCGAGTCGTCTCCCTGTGAACCTCGTGTCGTCTCCTTTGTTTTTAGTTGGTCATCTCGTGTCACCTTTTATGTTTGCTCGTGTGCTTTCGTGTCACTTACTGCTGTTCCTCGAGTCGTTTCTTCCTGGTCCCACTGCTTCATCACGTGTCTGATAGCCGTGTCATCTTCTGTCTTCGTGTTGTTTTCACTTCGTGCAGCCTTCTCTAAAGTTCAAGCTCTAAGTGTCTCAAGTCGAGTGTGTCGGTGTTGTCTCCATGTCGTCCTCAGTTAGAGTCATTTCTTTGTTATCTCTATCCTCGTGTTGACTTAACACACTTCGTGTTGGTCTTACGTCGTGCACTTCTTTTCTAATCAAGCCGAGTCTGTCTGTGATGTCCTCGTGTCGTCCTTAGTCCGAGTCATTTCTCTTCTATCTTCGTGTTGGTTTTTTTCTGATTAGACTTCGTGTCATTCTCGCCCTGACCACACTTCGTGTCGATTCTTGTTTTTCATCTTCGTGTCTTTCTCACCTCATGACCACACTTCGTGTCGGTCTCTGTTTCTCATCTTCGGGTTGCTTTCAGCCCGTGTCGTCCTCGTTTTTGAGTCGCTCGTTAGTTCGAGCAGCTTTGTACTCGAGTTGTCTTTATGTTATTTTAGTATTTGTGTCTTCGTGTTATTTTTGTGTGTTAATGTCTCCGTGTTGTTTCTTTCTCTCCTCGTCCAGGTTTCTTCTAAATCACGTGTTATTCTATTATTTCACTCTGTGTTATGACCTCTCACCTCGTGCCGTTCTTATCTGACCCCATGTCATCTTCTTTGTTATATTAGCCTTGTTACCTCGTGTCGTTTTCTTCTTACCTCATGCTGGACTTATCTGACCTCGTGTCATCTTCCTTGTTGTGTTAGCCTTGTTCATTGTATCTCGTTTTGTTCATTTCCTACCTTGTGTAGTAGTCACCTTGTTTGCTATTACATACCTCGTGCAGCCTTAGCTTTAAATGATCATACAGCGAACTCTGAATGATTAATGGTATTAATCTCATTACAGGTCCGAGGAAGAACATTCCACACACCTGGGCTGCATGTGATCCGAGACAAGAGGAACCAATCCGATAAAGACACGTGGCAGGAAGGTTCTGGATCGAGCGTGGGAGGCACACGCGTTTTGTGCCCTATCCACCTACTGCTGCTGCTATATAATGTAGCCTTCGTCCACAGATAAAGAAAGATCGAAGCCAAGAAAGAAAAAATCTCGTGTCGTTCTCTTCGTAGTGTTTGTTTTGTTACAGTGATACTTCGTGTCGTTCTCTTTGTAGTGTTAGCTTTATTAGTGTGTATCTCGTGTCGTTCTCTTTTTTACCTCGTGCTGTTTTAATCTGACCTCGTGTCATTCTCTCTTTATTTCGTACTGTAGTAATCTTGTGTATCTCGTGTCGTTCTCAGTACAGTGCATCTCGTATTGCTATCAAATACCTCATGCAGTTTTAGTTTTTGTGGCCCTGAGTTTTAATCGTTTTAATTCTTTGCAGGAGAAGAAGAAAAACAAAAAGAAGAAGGTGGTCCGAGGAAGAACATTCACCGGTGTCTGGGCTGCACGTGATCCGATACTAAAGGAACCAATGCTTTAAGGGCACGTGGCAAGAAGGTTCTGGATCGAGCGCGGGAAGCACACGCCTTGCATGCACCCTCCTGATCGCTTATAAAAGCACTGCCTCACCATCTACGAAAAGCGAGGAGTTCAGAGGTTACAGTAAAGAAATTTGAGTGAGAGCAGAAGAGAAAGAGCCTCCCTGAGAAAAGAGCCTCCCTGAGAAACTAGAGTGTTCTAGTTGAGAGAGAAGAGAGAGCAGAAGAGTGATCAGAAGATGGGTATTGACTTACGGATCAAATCCGAAGTCTGCTGCTCAGTTTGAGCTACATTGTTTCCAGTTTCTGAAATTTAGCTTCCTTCTTTCTTATTTTCATTTTTATCTATTTTTCTTTCTTGATTGAGAGTTCTCTGTGTTACCTCCTGGTGTTCAGAGGAAGAGAGAGACGTGTTCTCTCTGGTTCACTTGCAACAGAGGTTGCAGTATTGTTCCCTCTTGTAGAAGAGGTGTTCCCTCTGGGCTTCAGAGGAAGAGAGACCTTGGTCTCTGGGTCTAGTGACTGCAGATCACTAGTGTTTCCTCCGGTTGGAGGAAGAGGAAATTGTTTCCTGTTTCTAGGGACTTGGCGTCCTTCGGGTTCCCTCCGGGTGTGGAGGAAGAGGGGAGGGTGTTCCCCTGTGAAGCTGTGAATCAGCCGTTGTTGCAGACTGAGTCTGCTTTGCTAGCAGGTGCTAGTGGAAGCCTCACTTCGATTTGAAGTGAGGGGTGGACGTAGGCAGACTGGAGGTCTGACCGAACCACCTTAAAAACCTCTGGGTACTCGTGTGATTATCTGTGGTGATTTTGTGGTGTGCCTTCTATCCACTCGAGCTATTGTCCGCACTGCATTTTTGTGGGTTCAACTCCGAGATTGCTTGTTTTAAGTGAATCATTATTCAGTAATTTTTTAATAGGTTGAAAACAGTGATCTATTCATCCCCTCCCCTTCTAGATCACTTCATATTTCTTGTATCAGGCGGTGCTCCCATATGAGATCTTGATCCCTTCCCTAAGGGTGCAGCTCGATAAGTAACTTAATCTCGATGAACGTCGAGAGGCGTTGCTCGTCCAGTTGGAACTCTTGGATGAGAAGAAAATGAATGCGGCCGATCACGTGTCCGTTTATCAAAAGAGAGTTTCTCGTTATTTTCAAAAGAAGGTAATCGAGCGTAAATTTCAAATATGAGATATGGTTTTGAAACGAAAATTCATTCGGTCCGGAGGTCCTAGGTCCAAATTAGAACCTAACTGGGAAGGTCTGTTTGTCGTTAGAGAGGCTTATCCAGGGAACACGTATCGCTTAGTCAACGCAGAAGGTGAGGGGCTGTCTCACGCCTTGAATGGGTTGTATCTTAAGCGCTTTTATCTTTAGAGTCCGGCTAATGAGAACCCGGTAGTAAACTGTCCCTTTTCTCGATCACGAAGGAGGATCCTGAGTTTGGCAAATCAAACACTTCACAACATCCCTGGTCGGGTTCCCCAGTTATGTAAACACCATTTCTCCCTGGCCATGCTTGGGAGAGGTCAAGGTCCCTGTCCGTTTCTCTCCTCGGCTGAATCTAGGGGCAAGAGGCGAATAAGGGGGCGATGACTGATCTAGACACCCTAACGAGAGGAGGTCTCAAATAGGGGCAGTCCGTTATGACCTGATTCCACAGAAAAAAGAAAAGGGGCAAATCAAAGCAAAATTAAAAGTTCATCTGAAAAGCTCGAAGTTCAAAAGTCAAGGCTCTAAAAGGAAAATATAAAACTAAACATGACAAGAGTGGCAGTACAATTTCCCCGCGGGACATTATGAGCTCGGTCGTGTACGTGCCTAGGGTGGGTAAAGGTTCGATGACGGACACAAAGCCCCGGCGCAACAGACCGAATCTCTGAACGGGTTGTCGTGAGAAGGACTCAAGCCCTAAAAACCTCTACACCTGACCTAAGCTTACCCCCTGAATTCTATTTCTCTTTTAGGACCAGACAGTACCCTGGGTATGGCCTCGGTAGAAGAACTGTCATACAGATTGACCTTGGCCAAGAATTGTCACCTCAAAAGCACGCCGACTTCAGGAGATTTCTAGTGATACAGGTAGGGCTCTTGTTGCCGGGACGGAATTTGCCCCCAAAATTTTAAAAAAAATCATATATTTCAAAAAATTCAAAAAAAATCATATATTTCAGAAGTCAAAAAAATCATATATTTCAAAATCCAAAAAAAACAAATATTTCTAAATCCAAAAAATTTAGATATTTTAAAATTCAAAAAAATTAGATATTTCAAAACCCACAAAAATCAAATTCCAAAAATACCATCATCATTGCATAGCATGCATTTGCATTCATATTCATTGCATTTTCCACCTATTTAGAAGGCTCCACCCCTTGACCAAAAATCAAGAATTGGTCATTCTCTAACTTACTGTAGGCAAGGGGTTGAGCTTAAGAACAGATCTAACTTATTTCTTGTTTTAAGTGTGTGCAGATATAGGTCTAATTCCCCAGGATTCAAAGCTCTCAAGTTTCTCCATCTCCTGTCCCTGGCGGTCCTTGGTTAGATTGCTAACAATGAACTCACGGTCGTGCATAAGACCGCTATTCTCACCCCAGGACCAAATTCTCAGGTTTACCTGTTTCTCCTCCTTAGCGGTCCTTCGATAGACCGTTTATCCTTTTCTAGCGGTCTAATGGCGACCGCTTGCCATTACCGAGAACCAGATAACTCTGAGTTTTTCTGAGCCCTGTTCTTAGCGATCCATCGCTAGACCGTTTTATTTACGTAGCGGTCGTTTGCTAGACCGTTTACCAGACAGAAAACTCTGCTTCATTCAATTAATCATGCTAAATCACGAGTCCATTGCACATCTTTTCAAACAAACTTCTCATTTATTCATCCAAGGTTCATCATACATCATTCGATCAATAAAAATGTAAATTTTCACATCATAAAGATCAAAATACATTCAATTTCTTGTCCGCGCAAGGCCGGATCTTGCGTAACTCCTTCACATAAGTTCGGTATTCCTCTTCCTTCTCTGTCACCTCCGCTGGCAAGGTACGGATGCGGCTGATCTCCCACATAGTCAGAGCACTCCGGACTGCACATTCATCCTTCTCGGTCCCAATTCTCCTAGCTTGAAGGGGAGGGTAGTGTGATAATGCTGGAACCTTAGTGCGAGGTAGCCTGATTTGTAAGTAGCACCGGTGTGGGTTGTAGATCGCCAAGGTGGTGTTCCCCACTAGTTGTAAGTCTAGGCCCAGTCGCCAGGGTAATCTCAGAGTAGCACCTTGAAGAAACTATGGTCGCATCATGAACTTATCAATTGGCAATGTGTTGAGGAAGAGACGCCACTCATCCCTTGTTTTCTTATATGTTGTCCGACACTCAACCTGTTTAGAGAACCCAAAAGTGCCTCCTATGTAGAAGAGTGGGTGGCCCCCGAATATACGACTAGCTGAAGGAACGTTCTCCTTGGGTAATAACTTCAATCTAACTCCCAACCAGCACTCAAGGACAATCATGGACCCGAAGAGAGGCCCTCCTAAGCAAGCTGAGCTAAGGCCCTCATAAATATATGAAAGAATGGCCTGAGAAATGGACAAACCCCGCCACAAGTCACTAATGATGCTGAGGTTTTGGATATCCAAAAGGTGGTCTGTGGTAGAAAAGAGGAAAACCCCACATAAGTAAACCGAGGTAGCCTTGGCTATGGCTTCAAACCTCCCGCTCTTATTTTTACAATAAGCAGTGATCCATTGAGCCATGGGGATCAAATGAATGTGGTGTGGGCTAATCATTGTCCTAACATCCTTTGGGTTATGAATGAAATCCCCTAGAATTAGAGAACGGTCTATTGGTTCAACTGTATGACACACTAGATCTTCATCCCCCACCTTAGTCTTAGGAAGGGCTAGGTAGGTCTCTACCTCTTCTATAAGGATGGTGGCTTCAAAGGATGGGAATATGAATGTATGTGTTTGGGGTTGCCACAACTCCACAAGGGCTGAAATGCTAGGCCAATCATATAATTTTTTTTTGAAATTCTTGGCCAAAACTAACAAGGGTTGTAGGTGCCATGCCCTTAGGATGGAGGTGACTTCTAAATGAAGCTCTTTTATCAAGGGAACCACCCACTTCAGGTTAGAGTAACATATTGGGCCAGGAAGGAGCTAGAAGAAAGAAGAAAGGGAGAGAAGAGATGCCATGAGAGGAAGAATTAAAGAAAATTCAGAAATTCATGAAATTGATATGAACTTACCTCTCTTGAGGAGCTTGTGCTCAAGTGCTTGAAGATGGATGTAAGCCTTTGCAGGTCCCCATGTTCCCTTCTAGCTAGCTTTGGCCCGGTGTAGGCCACCTCTCCCATAGTACTAGCCTCAAAGCTTCTCTTCATGATGACTTGGATGACTTTAAGGGAGTTTTTAAGGTTTTCTTGAGCAGAAATCTGTGAGCTGCAAATTCTGGGTGTATTCGTAGTTATAGGGCTTTGGTTTTAGTCTTAACACATTAGGATTGAGGCTAGTTAGCTTCAGATTAAGGTAGGATAAGTCTTAGAACAGATTAGGTGTCTTTTGCCCCGAGTTCGGACTCTCACAGAGAGTCCCGTTCGGACTTCATTGAGTTTTCTCCTTAGCGGTCTATCGCACGACCGCTAGCAACCCGTAAGCGGTCGTCATGCGACCGTTTTCCACCTTCTTCCACCGTCTTATTCCCCAATCCCCAAATGGTCATCTCTTGACTGTTTCTTGTTCCTAGCAGTCATCCAGATGACCATTTTTCACCTATCCCCTGTTTTGATCAAAATTCTCTCTCTCTCTCTCTCTCTCTCTCTCTCTCTCTCTCTCTCGATTTCTATGTCAGTCCTAGGAGTCGTACATTCACATTGCATTTGAAAAGACAAAAAAAAAGATCATATATTTTGCTAACAAAAGTCATGTACATCTATCCATCAAAAAGAAAAAGTACAACTCATGCCTCGGTGGGTCCCTCTCCTGGACCGCCACTATCCCCGGTCCCCTCACGCCTCTTTGCCGACGGGGCCATGGAGGTGCTCCCCTCCTCTCGGTGACGTCGCCGCTCCTCCTCCTCCTCGTTCCTCCGATGGCCGGAGGAACCGGTAAGGTAATCACGGTGCAGGCTACGCCCACCACTCTGCGACACGCTATGGGAGGATCGGCCCCCCCACTAGTCGAAGTGCTCTCTCCAGCACTCGGATCTCGGCCCTCAGCTCTGCCGCTACCCCGAATCTGAGTCTCTCTACCTCCGCACGAAGAGGAGCCACCTCAGCCGCCTCTGCCCGTAATCTCTCTACCTCTGTACGAAGAGGAACCACCTCGGCTGCCTCTCCTCGGAGCCGCTCTGCCTCTGCTCGAGCCCGCTCTGCCTAGGCCAGTGCCATGGTCAACTCCCTCGCCTGCATAAGCATTCATTCATAGTTAGTCATTTGCATATCATAAGCATTTAATAGAAAGGAGTCGGCTAGTTTTGCTTACCCTCTCTGCAAGTGTGGCCTCGGCCTCCTTGGCCCGAGCAACCGCCCGAGCGAAGTCGGCGTCCCTATCGGCCCAGTCTACCGCTGGCTACGAGAATGATGATGGAGCATCTGGTCCTACCCGTTGCGCTCCCTCAGCTCTATGCATTTTAGAAATCATAGTCAGTCGCATTCATAATCAATTGCGTGATTAAGTCTAAGGTTTAGAACTCACCAGTAGCTCTAGTGCGTGCTGGAAATCGTCCCTCTGCTAGACGGTGGAGTGGAGGAGACCCTGGAGCTCGGCTATGCGCCCTTGCGGGTATAGCTGCATATAGAAAGTCCACGAGTTAGTGCATTTAGAATTAATTAAAGAAGCATGGTTTAGAGAGTCTTATCGGTCGTCGAGCACCGTAAAACACCTGATCGCCGTACCTTCGGGCGTAGGCCCTCAGGTACGCCTCATCGCTCGTCGCCTGGGCTCGGACCACTCTGCCTCGACGAGTCCAGTCTCTGACCTGGTCCACTACCTTCGTCACCCAGTCGATGTCGCTGCTCATGCCCCGGGAGGATCGCCCGATCTGCTCATCATCTCTGGCTGGGAACTTTACCTCAGGCTGGTGAACCCCGCGCGTCCTCATGATCAATCGGAAGTGCAAAGGCTCGACGATGTTGAGGTAGTGCATCCAGATCTCTCGTCCTCCATATGCCAAGGCCGTGTCACGTCCCGAGTGCGGAAGATACTCGGATGCGTGACGCGTCTATATAGATCGTGTCGTTCACGTAGAATTAGAGTGCGCATAGTACTTGATAATTCATTGCTAATTTAAAATTTGACATTTAACCATAGTCCAAGATGACAATTGATGAACCAGAATAGTAAATTCTTAAAACTACAAATTGATGGCAATTCTAAACCAGCTTAATCATAACCGATCGAAATTGTACCATATATTACAAGCCTTAATAATAACTGGAAGTACACAACATAGGACCTAAAATACGAGGGACTAGACCTAGCTGATGGTACACCCAATCTAGCACTCAACACTCGGTATCCGTCCCATCCGGGTGCCGGTCACTATCCAAATTTCCTGAAAAAATGTTAGAATTGTAACTTTATGAGCGAATTGCTCAGTAGGAATTATATCTGAAGTTCTAACAAGCTTTAAGTTAATTACAAGTTCAGTGCAAGTATAATGATGCATGTTGGAACAAGTAAGAATATTCAGAATTGTATCAAGAGAGTGTCTCATGAATTTCAATACGATGTAACAATAAGGAACTAGCAAGTAATTTGCAAGTAATTGCACAAGTATTTCTAAGAAATTAGTATTCCAGCAAGCAATCTCAAGTTCGTGTAATAGCAAGTAGTAGAATAGAATTGGCTATCTCATTTATATCATTCAAGCAAGTAAATGCCCTTTTTCGGGCCAAGCAATCCATGTCAAGCAAGTCAAGTATGTCACGAGAAAGTGAGTGGGAATGTCTCAAGTCAAGTCAAGCAAGCAAGTACTTCGGTGCAATGCCAAACACCGTGGTCAATAAACTCCCATGGGCACAAGTACCTTCGGGTGCTCCTCCCAAGACTAGATATGGCCCTATATGCACAGTATTTCATGTATACTTTTAGACATCCACTCTCATTTATATAGCCAATATAGAATTTCAAGAAGTTTACCCTTGTAGGAACATTAGGTAGATTTTCAGGAATAGAGGTCAAAAGACATCTCAAGTGTAAATGATGAATTATGACCATCTACTTAAAATACATGACACATAGGCAAATCGGGGTTAAGGAGATGGCAAAAGGTCATGTAAAGAAGGTCAACATGATTGTTGGTCAAAGTCAACGTTATTGGTCAAAGTCAACGCCACTGGTCAAGGTCAGGCAGCGTTTTACTTTTCATGTAGAAATGCATAACAAAGGTCGATGCTAGTTTGCACAGATTCAAACTAAGGTCGGTGCAGCTACTGTTGAGGTCGGTGCAAGTTATGTCTCAGAGTTATAAGGTCAGTGTACATTTCATTTATGGTAGATAAGGTCGGTGCATGTCTGAGTTACCAGCATATAGGTCGGTGCATGTTACTGTTCACAAAGGGCTAAGGTCGGTGCACATTACTAGTCACCAAGGACTAAGGTCGGTGCACATTACTGTTCAAAAAGGACTAAGGTCGGTGCACATTACTGTTCAAAAAGGGCTAAGGTCGGTGCACATTACTGTTCATGCATATAGAAGGTCACTGCACATTACTATTCATGCATATAGAAGGTCTGTGCACGTTACTATTCCTGCATATAGAAGGTCTGTGCATATTACTATTCATGCATATAGAAGGTCTGTGTACATTACTATTCATGCATATAGAAGGTCAGTGCACATTACTGTTCATGCATATAGAAGGTCTGTGCAAGTTACTATTCATGCATATAGAAGGTCTGTGCACATTACTATTCATGCATATAGAAGGTCTGTGCACATTACTATTCATGCATAAAGAAGGTCTGTACACGTTACTGTTCACGCATATGGAAGGTCTGTGCAGGTTTTCTTTGTGCATACTAAGGTCAGTGCATGTTTCATGATAAGGTCAGTGCAGGTTTTCTTTGTGCATACTAAGGTCAGTGCATGTTGCATGATAAGGTCTGTGCAGGTTTTCTTTGTGCATACTAAGGTCAGTGCATGTTACATGATAAGGTCTGTGCAGGTTTTCTTTGTGCATACTAAGGTCAGTGCACATACAAGCCAAGGTTGATGCACATCATTATAGCACCCGACCAAGGTCGGTGCACTTATGCAGTAGGCGATCAACATTGACCCAACGTATTTACTATTCATTTTCACACTTTTTACTATTCACTCAATTTCATTTTTAAGGCCAAATATTTATTTGATAATTTTTCATGGTAGAGTAAATCGAGGTGGTTAATGAGTAATAATTAGATTTTCCTAATCATTTTTATCTTGTGAGATATTAATTTTTAAAGGGGGCCATGAATAGTGTCTTTTTACTATTCACTCAATTTCTTTTTTAAGGTCAAATATTTATTTGATAATTTTCCATGGTAGAGTAAATCGAGATGGTTAATGGGTAACAATTAGAATTTTCTAATCATTTTTATCTTGTGAGATATTAATTTTTTTATAGTGGGCCATGAATAGTGTCCTCCGTCTGCCCTTCACGTAATTGACATATACGCACCAGAATCAGTGCATTTTAGACACAAGTTTCTGTTCATAAAATTTAAGGTTTGGTAAATTAAGTTTTAAGGACATGATTAGATAGAGAAAAATCTGAGGATTTTAAAATTATGCTAATGCTAGAATTTCATGGTTTGGTTAAATAAATATGAATTTCTGAGCATGGTGATCACTAATTACGTAACTTACTGTTTATGATTTTTAAAAAAATGTTCACAGAATTAGGAAGTAAAGATATGACTAGACATGGACAAATAGCAGGATTGCAAGATCATGCTCATACAATATTTTTAAGATTTAATTTCATAGATATGAATTTTTAAAGGGGTAATTTATAGGAATTAAAATGGAAGAACACATGGACACCATGTGATACGTAACTACCCTATTCATGCATGTCACCCTATTTAACTACTAATTAAGCCAGATCTTGAGAACACCTACCTGTAGAGGTGGTTGACTAGTTAAACCGTGAAATCCTATCCCTCCAAGTCCTCTACATCCAAACCCCCAACCTTAGGATGTTGTACGTAACCTGCACGTGAAGAGAAATGTTAAACTCTCTCTCTCTCTTCTGCAGGTGGAGAAGAGAAAGTCACGACAACCTTCTCTTCTGTGACAGGAATGGCAGAGGGGTGGTAGGTTATTAATAAGGTCTCCTACGTAGGATGGAAAGGGTTATTTATAGAGGAATATCCTCAATGGGGAACCAGATCTAAAGCCTTGCTGTATGTGTTCCCCCATGGGTCCTTTGCCAGTAAAAAGGAGTTGTTTATAGAGAATAAATGGGTTCATGGGAAATCAGATCTGAAATCCTTACTGTGTATGTTCTCTCGGGGTCCATGGCCATTAAATAATGGCTGTTATTGCCTCCACCGAGCTCTGGTGGTTGAGGGGTCCCTCCTCTCGTGGGTATGGTTGGTGGCATATATATATTCATTTTTAATTGGTTTGAAGAAATGTCGGCTTCTCTATTTAGGGAAATAACGCCCAGACAGGTGGGCGTTAATCCTTTGGGCCCTTTATTTTGCCCAAAAAGAAATGGCGGATGCAAGAATCGAACCGTGGTCACATGTTTGGATAACACGTCACTTAACCAACTACACTAAGAAGTCACTTTGTCAGGTGAATAATCTTTCTAGAAGATGAAGCCCCATTACGTATGATGACTTCAGTGGTGGTATTTTTATATAATGACCCTCATTGGGTATTCTAACTTCTTACTTAACCTTCCTATAGAGTTATCTTCTTATAGAATTATCTAAAGTTTTATTTATTTGGGGGGAAAGTCTATATTATTATTATTATTATTATTATTATTATTATTATTCTTACATTTTTATATGGGGTGCTACACCATCCCCCACTTAAAAGAATTTGGTCCCTAAATTTAATTGCATATATAGAGACAATGAGGGTGAGAAATACTTACAAAGTAGAATAGTTCTGGAAATCTCCTTCTCATAAACTCCTCGGTTTCCCATGTAGCCTCTTGTTCTACGCATCGATTCGATTGGATTTTCACCATAGGGATCGTCTTGTTTCTTAGAACTCAGATTTCTCGGTCGAGAATCTTTATTGGCTTCTGCTCATAGGTAAGGTCCTTCTGTATCACCAAGTCAGTGTGACCGATGACGTGGAGAGGATCGTGCACATACTTCTTCAGCATAGAAATATGGAATATATTGTGCACCTATGACAATTGTGGAGGCAACGCAATGCGGTAAGCTACCTCGCCCACTCTCTCCAATATCTCGAATGGACCAATAAATCTCGGTGTAAGTTTGCCCTTAACACCGAATCTTCTAATACCTCGACCAGGAGATACCTTTAGAAAAACATGGTCTCCGACTTGAAATTCCAGATCTCTTCTTCTATAGTCAGCATATGACTTCTGTCTGGACTGTGCTATCTTTAGCATTTCCCGAATGAGGTGTATCTTTTTGGTTGAGTCTCTCACCATATCTGGGCCTAAAATTTGCTTTTCACCGACTTCATCCCAGCATATTGGAGATCGACAACTTCTGCCATAGAGTGCCTCGAAAGGTGCCATCTGGATACTGGCTTGATAGCTATTATTATATGTAAACTCGGCTAGGGGTAAGTGGTCATGCCAACTTCTGCCGAAGTCTATAATACACGCCCTTAACATATCTTCAACAACTTGATTTTTCCTTTCTGTCTGTCCATCTGTCTGGGGATGAAAAGTAGTGTTGAAGTTGAGTTTCGTCCCCAGAAAGTGTTGTAGACTCTTCCAGAAATGAGAGGTGAAGCGGGGGTCTCGATTGGATACGATCAACACGAGAACTCCATGCAATCTAACTGTCTCCTTAATATACAAGGCAGTAAGGACATCAACCGACCATCGGCTTTTGATAGGCAAGAAATGAGCCGATTTAGTTAGGCTGTCGATAATTACCCAAACTCCATCATGTCTACCTCTAGACTTGGGCAAGCCCATAATAAAATCCATGCCAATGTCTTCCCACTTCCACTTGGGAATATCTAGTGGATGTAGCTTTCCGGCGGATTTCTGATGTTCCGCCTTCACTTGTTGACATGTCAGACAGCGAGATACGAAATTCGCTACCTCCCGTTTCATATTAGGCCACCAGAAAGTCCTTTTCAAGTCTTGGTACATCTTGGTGGCTCTAGGGTGGATCGTGTACCTCGATCTATGAGCTTCTTTGAGAACCTTTTTCTTCAACTCGGGATAGTCGGGTACACATGTCTGTTCATGGAATAGCAATCTCCCATCGGGTGCCAGCTTAAAATCGGGTCTCTCGCCCAGCTTGTCCCCTATCTCCACTAGTGTAGGATCTTCCTCTTGTAACTTCTGAATTTCTGCCAACAAATCCGTATGTAGACTCATATGTGCTAGAGTAATACACCCATCTTGTTCACCGGTGGAAATATTGAGTCTAGAAAATTCCTCCAATATCTTCCATTCTTGGATCATGTAACTGGCCAATATTGCTCTCGGCTTTCGACTGAGAGCATCAGCTACAAAATTACCCTTACCGGGATGGTACTGTATAGTGAAGTCAAAATCCTTGAGATATTCGAGCTAACGCCTTTGATGGGGGCATCTTTGACCCTTCATATTTCCCGGTTGTTCACCAGCATGGTTCCATTATGTCCGTCACATTTTCCTTATTCAGTTCATGTAATTTTCATATTTTCTTTGAGTCATAATTATGTAATCTTCTTTTTATTTGAGTCATGTCCCTAGGTCTTTTGTTATTTCCCTAAGTTTGTGTGTCATTAAGTTAGTTTGATTAAGTCATTGGGCCCAATTCTTTGGGCTAGGCCCATAGGCGCCCCTCCTCTTTTTTGGTTCTTTGTCATTGTGTCAAAAGTCAAGGGCTTTTTGTAAAATGTGGGTTGCCTATATCCCATTCCCCTCATTTTGGGTAATGAATCAATGAATGAAAATTGCCATTTTGTGAGTTCTAACTTCAGATTTATTGTGGAGTGAATCCATTAGTGAGGTGAGAAGCCTTAGGGAGAGAATTCCACCCATCCCTCTCTTAATCTCTCTCTTCCACTCCCCTTTCTCTCTCCTCCACACCCAATTTCAAATTTTTTCTCTCTCCTCCCCTCCCAACCACCTCCACTCCCCACCTAACCCATTAAAGCCTCTCCCCATTCCCCACAACCCTCTTCAATACTCCACCCCTTCCCAAGACCCCTTCACCAATCCTCATCTCACCTCCCAACCCCCAACTACCCCTCCCACTTTCCCAAGCACCCTTCCCACTACCCCAAGCACCCCTCCACCTCCCTAGGCCATTTGAATTCAAATTTCCCCTTCCCTCCATAGCTTTGGCCGCCCCTCTCCCCTCCCCTTTGGTTAGGGTCGCCCCCCTCTCATCCCCTCCATCTTCCCTTGTTCACCTCCATCACCCCATCCTCTACCATCTAGAGTAAGAGAACCTGCAGAAGACTTGAAACTTGCAGCAGCGACCCCGACCTCCTCCGGACGTTCCTAGAAGCCCGTAAGCCATCGTTGGAAGCGTCTCTCCGTCCTCTTCGCAACGGCGGTGGTCCCGTCTCGTTCTGAGTTCGTGATCCCCCAGGGGAGCCATTCTTCCCTGACTGCGCAAAGCCTCCCTGGCAGGAGTTCAGAGTCGGAGTGGAAGCTCGACTGCAACGATCTTGTTGGGAATCTGATCAAGAGTTCTTCTTTAAAAGTCTTCTACTCTGAGTTTTCTTTCATCCTCAGAAAGCAGAGCTCAGTTAGGCGTCCGGATCTGGAAGTTATCAATTTTCTCCCTCGGGTGTGCGGTTCTGCCTCCACTCAGTCTGCACCAACCCTTCCTCAGTGTTCAGAGCCTACCAGTCCACTCCGACAACATTTTGCATCCCCGTCAAGCTCGTGTCGAAGAGGACTCACAGATGGTTCCGACGACTCCGGCGGTGCCTCATTCTGAGTCCGGGAGCGCTGGTGGCAACAACTTCTTCCTGCTGTTGTGATCCTAAAGCTGCCAGAACTGAAGATCTAACTCCCTGTTCGAGGCTCTGCTCCGGCCAACAGCGACCTCCCGAAATTCCGGAAAAATTTGGACGACTTCCCCATCCTCCTACGAAGAATTTCCAGGTGGTTTCGTCTGCAACAAAATTCAGGAGCAGTCACAGCAACTACTTCTTCGACCTTCTGTCAGCACTCACAGAAAGCGGGCAGAGCCGACATCGGTCTCCTTATTGGTTACGAGTTCGGTTCCACCCCTCCTCGCTTGGCCGGCTGAAGGCCCCTCCCTGTGTGGAGGTAGTTTTAGATGTAATATCAGTTAACCCCCACCCCAATATCCCCCTCCTGTGAGAGGTGTAGTGTTGTAATCGTTTGAGCAGGTCAAGCTTCTCCGACGCGGCGTGTGGGGAACACTCGCCTCCCCGCTCGCCCTCGTCTCCGACTCGGGGCCGGTGTCCTCACACCGGTCAGATATATGATGAACCCTCCCTGGATATTTGTGTTTAATTAGTATCATTTCTAAGTTCAGCCGGCGAGGAAGAGAGTGCCCGGTCCCGTGATCCCCGATCACAAGTGGCCACCGCGGATTAAGTGAGGAGAGATCCCCGCGCCCTCAAGGCACGGCGTCCGCCCCACTGATGTGGGTGCTCCAATCCAAGGGAGGGGAACTCATTGGCCAAGTCATCACGCCAACCAGTGTGGTTTAGGCTCTCGAATCCACCCTACCATCACTTAGTCACCACGGGAAAAGGGTTGTGCTGCGATATCGGTCCGCAAACATCGAGTCCGCCAATTTGTAAGTGGGCTTGCAAGTCTAGGTCCGAGGTTCATTTGGTTGATACCATTGCACCCTTAGGTCATGTCACATCAGTTGGTATCAGAGCAAGTCATTGACTTGTTCTCACAAGTCAAGTCCATGGGCACGCTTGCATTAGAGTTCTCATCGGATCGCTCCATGCATTATCCACCTCCCATTGTCATTAAGTCTACGGACCAAAAGGCCCCAATTCCCATCATATCCCAAGCATACCTACCTAATGGGAACCCCACAGAAATTGACTTCATCGACATGGTAGAAGATAATTGGGTATCCCCCGAAATTGTAGCCACCCTCTCTACGACCGGAAAAATTGTGCACAACGGAGACCAAGTCTTCGTTGAATTCCATAAATGGTTTGGAGAGACCAAATACTTTGGTGGAGCATGGCGTCAAATTGGTACTTTGGAAGGCCCTTGCATAATCCTAGGGAAACAATGGCTTGATGAACGGAATACCACCTTCCACCCATTGCGTTGGTCTTGCCTAGTTCATCTCCCACATCTCCCGGGACCCTATGGTTTCAACAACCTTTTGTTCCCTCACCCACCGGAGCCCCATACCCGGCCACCATGCCCTCTCAACCCACTTCAAAGAATGAATGAGGTCATGAGTGAACATGAGGAGAACCCGGCCCATAAGACCAAATCCCCGGGATTGGACACCAACCCAAAGCCCTTCCCCACCTTTAAGGAAATCCATACTCCTATCAATAAGGAGGAAGGACATCAACTCATCCCCGTCCAAACAAACACATACCTCCCCAAACCACTCAATCTCACCCAAAAGGTGGTGACCATAGGAGAACTCATCATCAAATGGCTCAAGCAAAATCCCGTCCCTCATGCCTTGTACTTTCAAACCCCAACCATGGAGCACCCTTTCCAATTAGCACCCGTTAACTCTTATCACACCACATTCTAATCCTACTATGAGGTAAATGGTTGGGATGATCTCCTCAAGGGTTTAGAATGGCAACTAAAGTTGACTTGCTTATTGACCATAGGAGCGACCCACCCAAGAAGACTTAGTCTCATCCACCCATGTGATGGTTCTATCACCTCAGTCTTCACCATTGGTTGCTATACTAGTGACCTCCTTCTCATTCTCCCCATGGATGAAGAACCCATCATGGTCCACTCCACTCCCATTAAGATCCCAAGTATCTTGATCAACTGGCCCACTAAAGACCTTGGTCCAATTACCTTGGGGAAGGATGACCCACCGTGCGTAGACCATGGGGACATAGAGTTCCTTCCTCTAGGAAGCCCAGTCCATGACCCCTTTGATCCCTTCCAATGGGAGCCTAGTTACCCATGTGACACACCCACCTTACCCACAACTCACCTTTCCCTATCCCAACCAACTATGTTGGACCAAGATCACCTCTTCCAAGACTCGGGCCACACAAAGAGAACCACCGCCTTAGACAACATATGCCTAGGAAGCAAGGAAGAGCCCCTCTCCATAATGCCCACCTTCCTAGATCCTTTTGACCCTTTCACATGGAAGTTCAAAGGTCATCCCACACCTATACACATGGAAGCCATCTTTGGGATAGGAATGCATAAGTCTTGGCACAACATATCACTTGGCATGATTCATAAGACGGGTCCATTCATTCACATCGCCCACATGTCAAGTAGGAAGCATGAATAGACCATTTTTGGATGTAATGATCCACCTTCATTCATCATGAGTCTTAAGCATGATAGGTGCATTCTTGGATGTCCGGGTCCCCCGGCATTTGTCACCCCTTTGCATGATAGAGCTACATTTGGAGGTCCAGGCCCTCCTATCCTCACTAACCTTCATAGGGAGTCTAGACATGCTAGGTCCACATTTGGGTGCCCGGGACCCCCAACATCCAATAGAGTGCTAGTATTCACCAACTATGTCTCAGGATTGCATACTTGTAAGCCCATCATCAAAGGCAATAGGATTTGTCAAAGGCGAATCGATACCCGCAAAAGAAACCAAGACTTCCAAGAGGGTGACTATCTGATGGTCAGGATGAAGAGGCTCTTCCCTAGAGTCGCCTCTACGCTCAGGGATCGAGAGACTGGACCCTTTAAAGTCTTGGGGCGATTGAGCATAAATGCCAATGAGTTGGTCCTTCTGAAGGAATATGGGGTCAACCCTCATTGTAGTGTGGCGGACCTTGTGCCCTGCAAGGGCCCCGCGGTGGCACCTAGCGAGGATATTGAGCCCATACCCCCTTTTAAGAGTGACCCCACCAATGAGAATCCACTTCTAACCTTGAGAGCCCGGCATGAGCACAAAGATTTGATACTAGTTGAACATAATGACACCATCAGGAGCAGGGCAATCCAGCAGTATCTTGTGAGGTGGAAGGGCCGGCCACGATAGTGGACACATGGGCGAGCCAGGAAGGACTCTTACTCGACGGAGTCGAGCTCTTCGCACCCCGGGAGTATGATGGGGGCATCTTTCACCCTTCATATTTCCCGGTTGTTCACTAGCATGGTTCCATTATGTCCGTCACATTTTCCTGATTCAGTTCATGTAATTTTCATATTTTCTTTGAGTCATAATTATGTAATCTTCTTTTTATTTGAGTCATGTCCCTAGGTCTTTTGTTATTTCCCTAAGTTTGTGTGTCATTAAGTTAGTTTGATTAAGTCATTGGGCCTAATTCTTTGGGCTAGGCCCATGGGCGCCCCTCCTCTTTTTTGGTTCTTTGTCATTGTGTCAAAAGTCAAGGGCTTTTTGTAAAATGTGGGTTGCCTATATCCCATTCCCCTCATTTTGGGTAATGAATCAATGAATGAAAATTGTCATTTTGTGAGTTCTAACTTCAGATTTATTGTGGAGTGAATCCATTAGTGAGGCGAGAAGCCTTAGGGAGAGAATCCCACCCATCCCTCTCTTAATCTCTCTCTTCCACTCCCCTTTCTCTCTCCTCCACACTCAATTTCGAATTTTTTCTCTCTCCTCCCCTCCCAACCACCTCCACTCCCCACCTACCCCATTAAAGCCTCTCCCCATTCCCCACCACCCTCTTCAATACTCCACCCCTTCCCAAGACCCCTTCACCAATCCTCATCTCACCTCCCAACCCCCAACTACCCCTCCCACTTTCCCAAGCACCCTTCCCACTACCCCAAGCACCCCTCCACCTCCCTAGGCCATTTGAATTCAAATTTCCCCTTCCCTCCATAGCTTTGTCCGCCCCTCTCCCCTCCCCTTTGGTTAGGGTCGCCCCCCTCTCATCCCCTCCATCTTCCCTTGTTCACCTCCATCACCCCACCCTCTACCATCTAGAGTAAGAGAACCTGCAGAAGACCTGAAGCTTGCAGCAGCGACCCCGACCTCCTCCGGACGTTCCTAGAAGCCCAAGAGCCATCATTGGAAGCGTCTCTCTGTCCTCTTGGCAACGGCGGTGGTCCCGTCCCGTTCTGAGTTCGTGATCGCCTAGGGGAGCCATTCTTCCCCGACTGCGCAAAGCCTCCCTGGCAGGAGTTTAGAGTCGGAGTGGAAGCTCGACTGCGACGATCCTGTTGGGAATCTGATCGAGAGTTCTTCTTCAAAAGTCTTCTACTCTGAGTTTTCTTTCATCCTCAGAAAGCAGAGCTCAGTTAGGCGTCCGGATCTGGAAGTTATCAATTTTCTCCCCTGGGTGTGCGGTTCTGCCTCCACTCAGTCTGCACCGACCCTTCCTCAGTGTTCAGAGCCTACCGGTCCGCTCTGACAACATTTGGCATCCCCGTCAAGTTCGTATCGAAGAGGACTCACAGGCGGTTCCAAAGACTCCAGCAGTGCCTCATTCTGAGTCCGGGAGCGCTGGTGGCAACAACTTCTTCCTGCTGTTGTGATCCTAAAGCTGCCAGAACTGAAGATCTACCTCCCTGTTCGAGGCTCTGCTCCGGCCAACAGCGACCTCCCAAAATTCCGGAAAAATTTGGACGACTTCCCCATCCTCCTACAAAGAATTTCCAAGTGGTTTCGTTCGCAAAAAAATTCGGGAGCAGTCACAGCAACTACTTCTTCGGCCTTCTATCAGCACTCACAAAAAGTGGGCAGAGCCGACATCGGTCTCCTTATTGGTTGTGAGTTCGGTTCCACCCCTCCTCGCTTGGCCGGCTGAAGGCCCCTCCCTGTGTGGAGGTAGTTTTAGATGTAATATCAATTAACCCCCACCCCAAGATCCCCCTCCTGCGAGAGGTGTAGTGTTGTAATCATTTGAGCTGGTCAAGCTTTTCCGACGCGGCGTGTGGGGAACACTCGCCTCCCCGCTCGCCCTCGTCTCCGACTCGGGGCCGGTGTCCTCACACCGGTCAGGTATATGCTGAACCCTCCCTGGATATTTGTGTTTAATTAGTATCATTTCTAAGTTCAGTCGGCGAGGAAGAGAGTGCCCGGTCCCGTGATCCCCGATCACGAGTGGCCACCGCGGATTAAGTGAGGAGAGATCCCCACGCCCTCAAGGCACGGCGTCCGCCCCACTGATGTGGGTGCTCCAATCCAAGGGAGGGGAACTCATTGGCCAAGTCATCACCCCAACCAACGTGGTTTAGGCTCTCGAATCCACCCTACCATCACTTAGTCACCACGGGAAAAGGGTTGTGCTGCGATATCGGTCCGCCAACATCGAGTCCGCCAATTTGTAAGTGGGCTTGCAAGTCTAGGTCCGAGGTTCATTTGGTTGATACCATTACACCCTTAGGTCGTGTCACATCAGCCTTTGACGCATGTTTAGCTCCTTTTGGAGAATAAATACTTGAGGCTTTTGTGATCGGAGTATACCGTGAATTGTTCTCCGTAGAGATAGTGTCTCCATATCTTCAAGGCAAATACTACAGTGGCCAGCTCTAAGTCATGCACCGGATAGTTCTCTTCATGTTTCTTCAGTTGCCAGGAAGAGTATGCAATGACTCTCCCATTTTGCATCAATACACACCCGAGGCCAATACCAGAAGCATCGGTATATACCTCGTACTTCTGTTGGATTGTTTTTATTCTCTTTTGTACCAGGGGTATTTTATTATACATGTCCCACCGGGCGTGCCAGACTTGTTGGGACGGTTTATTTTTGTTGGGTCATTTTGTTCGGGTCAATCAACCAGTTGATTAATAATTAACCAATTAGTTAATTGACTGCATAGGCATGCCAGTCATGTGAGTGGCAAGTTTATTGTGTGCTCATTCTGACCCTTGTGGGCGAGAGTGAGATTCGGGTCGGGACCAGCAGTCTGCCATACCATAAATATGGCATTAATTACATCCCCCATAAGGGAGAAAACTTTTGATTAATTGGCGAGATAGCGGGCCGTTCGAGGCCGAAATAAGATGCAAAAGTATGAATGTGATGAGGTCACGTGAAATGCTTTTATCTATCATGCAAGAGAGGCATGGTTCATTAAGTTGGGGACCCTCGATACGTGGCGGAGGACATAGGTCCAAAGACCACCGTCGCGCATGGCAAAGACTTCCGGTCGGGCGTAACCCAGACTTCCGTCAGTGCCATTTGATATACTTGAGGGTCTATGCAAGCATGCGTGCATGATGCTCATGATTATGCTAAGCATGGTAGTAGGGTTATGAAGATGAACAATGATCAATCAAGTTTATTAATCTCCACCAAGGGAGACGAAAGTGGTAGCATAGGCATGATAACGAAAGCATGATGCTAACAGACATGACAGTAGAAGCATAATAAGATGGTTCGGACTTGAACAGCCCTTTCCTTATTTAGTTTATTATTGATTGGGGTTTATTAATCTCGACCGCGGGAGGCGAAGATCGCTCCGAAATGAGTGAGTGATTAGAAGGGAGCAATAACTCAAAACCGGCGCAACCATGCGTAGGGATAGGCTTCCCAGCGTGGCCAAACGTAGGCAAAAGGGCCTTAATCCGGCGCGGCCATGGCATTCATTAATCCGGCGCGGTGGCCTTGGGGCGTACCGGGAACAGGCCAAACAAGATGATGAAGTTATGAGTCTAATGTTAATCCGGCGTGATGGGGTACCGCGCCGTATTAGGGCGCACTGGATAAGGGGCCACGCCGTTTTAGTTGATTTTTGAGGAATTTTGAAACCATTTTGATTTATTAAGATGCTATTGAGAGTTTTGAGGTTAACTAGGTTGATTGCCTATTGAATTAGAGTCCAGGGCTCTTCAGGAGTAAAGTCATGAGCTAGTGCGAGGTTCATACTAGAGCACAAGAGTTTATTACTTAAGAACATGTGTTTTATTGAAGCGGAGGTAACTTAGTAATTAAGAAGTTTTGTCAAAAATTGGGCAGCATCTCCCCCGTCCCTGAAGGATTGCAGGGGAGAAACGGAGTCATACCCACGTGTGGAGTAAGCCCCTAACTAGCCGATCGACACGATGGCAGCCAGCAGATCCCAATCGGATAGGAAACCCCGAGGACTAGCCTACAAGGGGAACCGTGACTCTGTGGGTTGAAATGAGCAGATAAGGCGACTAATGAGGGAAGCAGCAACCCCGAGGGCTAGCCTACGAAGGGTGAGCGACCCGTAGTCTGCACTATATCCGAGAGAGAGGGACCACTGTTAGGGAGAGAAGCCCCGAGGACTAGCCTACGAGGGGCACACGTCCCTTAGTCACCACAGGGTCCCGAAGGACTGTGGATTTGAATTTGTTGGGCTGAAGCCCTCGTTGATGTTCACCTTATGGTCCGTGAGGAATCCATCACTTACGGATGGGACCCTATCGACCGAGTGGTGTTTGTAATAGGACATCAGGGAATGTTTCCCCTCCCCGGTTTACTGGAGCAGTGCTGTCGAGTAAGCTCATAGACCCTGAATGCAGGCGGGATGAAAACATGAATGTGTAACACCACACGACAGCCGGTGAGTTGATAGATTACCAAGCATGGGTTGGAGCATTGACGTTCGAGGGTTAAAGGAATTAACACTCACGGGAGAAGAGGTGATTAGCAATTACAAGAGGGGTAGCTAGCATGTAGGTAGGATGATTTAGCTACATACACATATACTCAAGTAACTGGCATGCAACAATCATAGGACAGGCCTTGGTGTTCTGGAGGTGGACCCCACCTTCTTTGAGCAATAGAACGATGCAAAGAGAAAAGAAAGTGGAGATCAGACCTTGAACCAGAGCGGGAAGAGATACGTGCAAAGGCACACCCCTATCCACAAAGTATGCAGGAACCATCGAGTAAGACATGGCCACTGCGTTGACGTGAAGGACCCAGGGAGGGGTCATCTCTGTAGCCCGTGGTGTCCCAGGGCATATTCGGAGTCAGAGAAATCGGATTTGGAAACCACACACATGGGGAAACAGATAGATGCACCGTGTCACGCCCCGAGCCTTTATGACAGCGGAAGACTCGCTCGAGAAATGTGAACAGTCGGCATGGTAAGCCTCTTGCAAGCAAGAATGATCAGAGAACAAGACAATCACACACATAAATGCAATTGCACAATATTTACTCAACTTCAACTTTATTTCATAATAATCAAGTATTCAAATACAACCACTAATTCAACTTATTCCAATCTATCAGACTCAAGAAATAGGAAAATTACATAGACTCAATCTAAATAATATAGACTTTCCAAAGTCTTCACTCTCATCTTTGACAATACTTTCATTCGCTCTCGGACCCGCTACTTGTATAACCCGAATCCGAATTCGAATCACTTTCATTTCCTGAAAAAGAATGAAAATAGGTAATGAGCACACTTACCCAGTAGGTATCTTCGCATCAACATAAAGGTATCATTTAAGTAATTAACGTTTTTGGCTCTAGAGGAATAAGGTAAAATCATGTGAATGCGATCAAACACGCGATTAAATCAAAGTAACATGATGATCATGAAGATAGAATGAGAACAAGTATGAACTAGTAAAGCATGATATGGCCGAGAATGTACTAGAAAGCCACATAATCATCACTTCCAGTATCTTTTGCTTATGAGCAAGTACTTCGTGAATTTCTGTGGAATATCAAGAAAGTCAAGTATCAATCATGCTGTATTGTGTTGTGGATTTTCACTTATTTATAAAGAAAGTACTCCCAGCGCAATGCGACGCCAGTAGCATCATACCCCATGGTTTATAATATTATGTTCTCGACAATCAGCCGAGGGGACTAGCATAGAGCCCTTGAACACAATCAGTGCTCGATCGCATCTTCAAGTATAAATCAAGCTTTTTCCACGCATGTAACAATAAAGTATGGCCAAGAATGTACAATTCCAACAAGCTCTTGATAACAACAATTCAACGAATGAATGCTTTAACGAGAATCATGAGAAATCAAGAATGACTTATACTATGTTATGCTTAGGGAAATAATTCGGTAGCATAACAGTACATTCTTTATCTTCCATTCATTATATTAGGTTTCTTGATCAATATGATAAGTTCTAGATCATCAAGAGTCCATCTAGAAACCTTGGAATATCAACCCTTGGTCAAACCTCGAGTTAAAATACTCAAGCAATGTGACGGTCGTGTACTGGGCCGTTACATGATGTGACGCTCCAGTATTGGGCCGTTACATTAGTCTGAATCCAGAACCAAGAAATCGGACTTAGTTGAATGTGACGATCATATATTGGGCCGTTACATGTGCCTAACGGTCCAATATAGATCCGTTACACTATTGATAACCAGAAAACATCGATAGTGTAATCTAATCACCTGGGTTTTAATGGTACAACCAACTCGGCATCCTAGTGGGAATCCCAGGCTCGCAGAGAATTATGGAGGCCTTGCAACAAGATTTTCTAGTCTATTGGAAGGAATATCCAATAGAGAGGTCCTCATGTCCAAGAATAGTGTTCCTATAGTGCAAAGTGTAACTAATGGACATATACCTGAATATACGCCATGTACTTAGAGAAATGACTCTATAGATAGAAAAGAATGTGTAATAATGTGAAACCAAGATAAAATCCCGTCAATACATCTTTGGAAAAATCATGATTTAGATACAAAACTATAGAGTTTAGCCAATGAAATTAGCATAAACTAAAATAACTCAAAATGCTTTAATCATACAATTTCCTATCATGAATCAATTAAGAAACTCAAAGTCATGAAAATAAGGTTTAAAACTTAGATAACTAGGCTTATTCATAAGTAAGTTTGGATGTCCTCAGTCCTATCTCGGTTTGACAGTAAACCGCACTCTGACGGTCTAGTATGGGCGCGTCACAGGGCTGTGACGGTTTATCGTAGGACCGTTACAGCATTGTAACGCTCCTGTTATGGTGCGTCGAGACAATTGAGAAACTTTAAATACAACAGGGGTTGTGACGGCTTATCGTAAGACCGTTACAGTCGTCTGACGGTCCTAGTATGATGTGTCAGAGTCCCTGCTAAAAATAAAAAGACTATGATTTGAAATCATGTTATGCTTTGAAAAGATTTACTACCCTAATCATGACAAAATGAAGTACAGGTCATCTAGATGCATAGGTTGCAGTGAATTAACAAGATAACATCTTTGATCTTTGATTAGGGCTAAGAATATGTATGTATGCATGAACCCTACTAAAACATGAAATTCATAGTCTATAATGCATGAAATCAAACATAATCAGAGGGCTTTTATCCCTAACAAGATGTTTTTGCCAATCATGAGATAACCTACCGCTTAACTAGGCTTTAAACTTCTAATTTGAGCTTTCAAGGACCGCCCAAGTTCCTCTCTTTTTGTGACTCTTCAGCAACTTCACGCTGCCCTAGCTCCTCAGCCTCTTGACCTAAGGACGTGAAATTTTGAGGGTAAGAAGATGAAACTAAAGTGAACAAAAAGTTCTAAATAACCGAACTCTAATTACCTTGTTTAGATGTCCTAATTCCCTGATCTTCAGTGGCCTTTAGCTCTGATTCCTAGGTTACTATGGTCGAACCAGCAACTTTGGAAGCTTCAATCTCCTTGGTTGCTTGATCTCCTAGCACGAAATTTGGAGAACTATTAGTCTAAAGTATACTAAACAAAATCTTCTAAAGAACTTACCCGAAATTATATCTCCTTACCTTGATTCTTCACGAGCCAAAAGTAAGAGTGGCTCAGTTCAGAACTAGGTCCTATTTATAGGGTTTTGAAGATTAGATCGATTCTAGAGTCCTTAATTTGCCAGAACCTAATCTCTAAGAGTCCTTAGTAATGTTATAAACTCTCCCAAGTCGATCTCTTGTAGATAAGATCCCAAAGTTCTAATCTTTTGGCTCGTTCCTTCTTTCACGGAACTATCAGAGTGTAATGCATCCAGACTGGTGCGTTACATGCTTGTAGCGGTCGCCCGATAGACCGTTACACCAAACGTATACAGAGTTTCAATTAAATAAAACTCTCTTGTTCATTTATCCTTATAATTATCTATAAAAATAGTATTTATCTTTAAAATACGTAATTACGTCAATTAACCTTCTAGATCATGGGCCAAACTTAATGGGCTTGGTCCATTAACATTTTGGATTATCTTTAAATAGGCTAGGTTAATTATTTAACCTAATTGGGCCTTATAATGACTTATTGATCTAATATTCTATTTATTAATTTATTTAGGCCTTTATAAATTCTTGAAAATAATTAAATATTCCAAGAATAATTTATAAAAATTTTGGGGTCTTACACCCTCCCCCACTTAAGAGAATTTGGTCCCCAAATTTAATACATGGATTATGGAGAGTGTACTTACAGTTGAATAATTCTGGAAATCTTCTCCGCATGGCTGTTTCAGTTTCCCATGTTACTTCATATGGCCATGTTTTCTTCCATTGAATCTTGACCATAGGAATAACTTTATTTCTTAGTTGATGCACTTCCCATTGTTGCAATTTCCCCACACACTTATAAAATTTTAGAAAATCCACAAAAATTCCCTAGTGTTCCTCACGTATACCCCATTCCACCATAATTTTCGTTGAGTCAAAAAAAAATCATTTAGCCCTCGGTCAAAGGTTTGTTTCAGGCAGATCCATCTCTACCCTGTGTGTCTGTCAGTCCGGGTCAGAAAAAAAAGGTAGTTTGCAGTCATTTTTATTTTTAATTCGTTCTGTGGATGGAGACACCAAAAATATATGATGTAGATATCTTAGTCCTCTATCCATCGGTACCTCTTGTGCAGCATTCCGACATCGGATCTGGTCGTAGGAATTCCTTTTGTGAAGGTGTGCAGAGCAGATCCGAGTTCAACCAGCACAACTCAGTCCGGGAGAAAATTCAGAAATAAATATCAAAGGTCAACTTCAGCGACCGCCCCTTCAGAGAGTCGATCAAGGACATCCCACCATCGTCCCAGCCAAGCGGCGCCTCCGGAAGACCTCAGGAAGGTGACGTTTCTTTAGAAACTGTTGCTTGTTGTCCAGTGAGTCAGCAATCGAGTTGGTGTAGCACCGAGTTGGAATAGTGCCGAGTCGGACCAGCAGGCCGAGTTCGTGCCGTACGCACCTCCAGATTGCTGTCCGTCAACCCAGGGTCGGTCCTCCCGGGCCCCACTTGTAGCCCTTTACCTCCCTGCGTGGAGTGGGCAATAAGAGTTACTTTTGTAAATAACTTTTACCGTTATTACCGGGAGTTACCGTACTTGGCCGGGAACGTCTTCCCCACGCCCGGAGCGTGGAGGTACACTCGCCACCCTCCTCGTAGGCTTTGCTTTACTCATATTTATTCGTATATGCCGCTGCATGTGATAGGTTATTAGCCCGTTATATCAATTGTATCACAGCTGCGAGAGAGTGAGTGTAACTCGTCCCGTGACTCGACCCGAGTTAACGCGGAAAGGCCGATACCCGAGACTCATTGCCGGTTTCTCAACCGCGCACGGTCCCACGTCTTCCCTCGCTTAGGGACGATCGCGAGCTAGAGTCCCAGGTCGCATGTCCGTCCCGCATCAGTTTGGTATCAGAGAGAATGTTGAGTCTAGGGTAGCCTTTGTGTCTAAGTCTGCAAAAGAAAAAAAAGTGTCTAAGTCTAAGTGTCACATTTGCATACCATTAATCGGTATATCAAAAGGTGTTGTCCGAACGTTAGGCTACGCCTATCGGGAAGGCCGCACACATGCGCGAGTGATCTTCGGATCGATTAACTCCGCCATGTACCGAGTCTTGGTTTACGTCTAGGGTCCTTAGTGTGCATTAGTTAGTGCATTCTAACTTGCATTGTCGTCGTGTCTAGTGTCTTGTCTCCGTGTGTCGGCATGTCCGCCTTGTAATTCCCCATTCCCAATGGAATCTCGGTCGCCTAGGCGATCTGACCGTTGGCCCACCCTTGGGTTAGGCAACCATCCTCTCCACTTCTGTAGGCCCGAAGCCTCAGATTTTTATGGCCCCAACGACCCGGGCGATTACCTACGTTGGGAAGCCGCCATGGAAAAATACTTCGCTTGCTATCCCATGTCCGAGGCCGGACAATTCTATTTTGCCAAGGATAGGCTTCATGACCGGGCTGTCGAAAAATGGAGAACCATCGAAGGCTTAAGGCAGGTTAGGAGGCAATGGCCCCTCGAATCATGGTGGGACATGAAGAGAGAACTTAGGAAGGTCTACGTTCCCCAACCGGTCCCCTCCAACCAGTCCCACCCAGTCACCTCCAGCGAACCCCACCAAATCATCTCCAAACAAGTGGGTCACACCTCCAGTCGACCCCACACCCTCACCTCCAACCAAGTGGGATATAGTCGGAGGCAAGAAGCCCCACCGGTAGCCGAGCCTTGGCCCACCCCCAGGCCGAGAGATGAGGAGGGAGTCCACCCCGAGACCCCTACTCCAATCCGCACCTTAGATGAAATCAAGAAAATGCTTTCGGATTGGTTGGATAAGATGGAAAGGACACGTGCTCCTTCACCACCCACGAGAGCTCCAATGCCACCACCATCTACTTCCGATCTTTATCCGGAACCATCACATTTGGAGCCACTTCATTTCGAGCCACCCGTGTTTCTAACGGGTACGCTTTTCATAGCTGAGCCACTTCTTAGTTGGCTCAAGGATGGCTTGGTCCCGCCTCCTTATCCATCAATGGATCCCACCCTACCATTAGTGCCGGTCAACTCATTCCATACCACATTCCGGTCTAGTCACCATGTTGACACCTTGGATGACCTTATTGTGTGATTAGACTCGCAATGGAAGTTGACGCACTCATTGGCCCGAGGCTTCGACCAACCCGCTAGTCTTAGCTTCACCCATCCGGCCTTAGGGTCCATTACCTCCGTGTGCACCGTGGGTTGTGTCACCACGGAGATTCTCTTATTCCTCCCCATGTCGGTCGAGCCTGACTTCATACCCTTTTACCCGAGGGAGGAATCTTATTTTCTACACATGACTGTCGTCCTACCGATCATAATGTATGACAGTGACTATGAATTTCAAACTTGGGACCATGTCATGTTGGAACCCATCTCTCGGGGTCATACCTTCTTTAACCCTTTTGACCGCTTCACTAGTGAATCTCCCGAGCTATCATCTTCACTCCACTTTTTCCGCGGAGTTCACTATCACACCTTTTCCTCTCGGGCCAAACAACCTCCACATAGTAATAGGTCTGAACCATCATTTGGGGGTAATGAAGACTTTGGTTCCCCCGGCCCACCTAAACCATCCGAACCTCCCGGACTTCCCACATCCAAGCCCAATGTCCATGAGTGGTGCATCGTAGGATGTCTAGGAATTCCCCATGGTGTTAACCTCCGGTTACGTCAAATGCATGCATGGCACATATTCGGGTGTCCTTGTCCACCATCGCCTATGCGTAGGTCGGACTAATATTAGGTTTGTTTAGGGTCATGTGTGAGTCTTTGTTTCGTTTGGTTTGTTTGTCGAGTGCATTGTGTGTCTGTGCATACATCGAGTCGAGTCAGGTCCTTTGTATGCTCGCGTTGTCAGTCCCTTTCGAGTGCGACACTTGTCAGACTTTGGGATCGGTTCTACCTCACATATCGGATCTAGTCACATAAAGGGACCCAGCGGAGATTCCTAGTGAGTCTTCGAGCCGCCTTCCCCTCTTTTGAGAGTGACCCCACCCCTGAGTGTCCACCTCTAGCCTCATACCCACAGCAGCGTGTGCATATCGAATCTATACGGGATGAGCAGGTGTCGATTACTTGGAGTGGAGCATACTCCGCGCTTCCAGGTTCGATGACGGATCCGTCGGAGCTACTCGAGCAGCCGCACCCCTACTCGACGGGATCGAGTTCTTCCCACCCGGGGAGAATTGATGGAATCAACACCGGGCACTAACTTTTATTTTTGTATTTGTGTCCTTTAGTTTGCTTTTATATCCTTGGGAAAACACATGTGCAATTGTAAGACTTTATAAGCCACTTTGTCATTCCTTAGGATTCTTTGGGTTTTTGTGCAAAAGTCCAGTAGGACCATCAAGGGACCCCCATACCCTTTCCCATTGGTCCACCTAAGCCCTAGGGGTCCATGTGGGGCTAGTCAAAGGTCCAAGGTGGGCTTCTAGATGGTTTGACATTCAAAGGGGACAAATGGACTAAAAAGTCAAAGATACCTTCCTTCCTTTCAAAGGAGTGTCCCCTCCATATGTAATTTATTTATTTTGGATTTTTTACCACATGGGGGAAAAAAATGGCCTCTCTCCCACTAAATTCCCATCCCCCCCACCCCTTTCCATTCTCTATATAAGCCTATGTATAGTGTCATTAGAAGAATTAATGAAGAATTAAGCATTTTTGCCAAGAGCAAGCCCAAGGGCACCCCTTGTGTATCTCCTCTCCCCCTTGCAGCAGTGATTGCTACCCATTCTAGGGTGTGAAGCCCTCATCTTGGTGTGACTCCAAGATCTCCAACCTCTGCTGGATGCGACTTCCGACCGCCGCCTTCCGTTCGTGCCGCCATCGCGCCGTCACTGCCATCGCCGGAGTTCTGTCCAAATCAGGATAGAACCACTTCTCAGAAATTGTATCTCTGGTTCTTGTTGTCTGATTGAGCCCTAATTTTGAGGGTTTTTTCTGTTCATCTCCCCTAACCTCCAGTTAAAATTTTGTGTCATTTGGAGTCCATTTGATAATTTTCCCATATTTTCGTTTACCCTCTCAGTGATCTACCCTTTTGTAGATCTATAGGACAGAGTCTCCTTGATGCAATTTCCCCACCCACTTAGAAAATTTTAGAAAATCCACAAAAATTCCCTAGTGTTCCTCACGTATACCCCCTTCCACCATAATTTTCTTTGAGTGAAAAAAATATCATTTAGCCCTCGGTCAAAGGTCTATTTCAGGCAGATCCATCTCTGCCCTGTGTGTCTGTCAGTCAGGGTCAGAAAAAAAGGTAGTTTGCAGTCATTTTTATTTTTACTCCGTTCTGTGGATGGAGTCACCAAAAATATATCTTGTAGATCTCTGAGTCCTCTATCCATCGGTACCTTTTGTGCATCAATCCGACATTGGATCTGGTCGTAGGAATTCTTTTTGTGAAGGTGCGCAGAGCATATCCGAGTTCAGCCAGCACAACTCAGTCTGGGAGAAAATTCAGAAATAAATATCAAAGGTCAACTTCAGCGACCGCCCCTTCAGAGAGTCGATCAAGGACATCCCACCATCGTCCCAGCCAAGCGGCGCCTCCGGAAGACCTCAGGAAGGTGACGTTTCTTTGGAAACTGTTGCTTGTTGTCCAGTGAGTCAGCAACCGAGTTGGCGTAGCACCGAGTTGGAATAGTGCCGAGTCGGACCAGCAGGCCGAGTTCGTGCCGTACGCACCTCCAGATTGCTGCCCGTCAATGCAGGGTCGGTCCTCCTGGGCCCCACTTGTAGCCCTTTACCTCCCTGCGTGGAGTGGACAATAAGAGTTACTGTTGTAATTAACTTTTACCGTTGTTACCGGGAGTTACCGTACTTGGCCGGGAACGTCTTCCCCACGTCCAGAGCGTGGAGGTACACTCGCCACCCTCCTCGTAGGCTTTGCTTTACTCGTATATATTCGTATATGCCGCTGCATGTGATAGGTTATTATCCCGTTATATCAATTGTATCACCGCTGCGAGAGAGTGAGTGTAACCCGTCCCGTGACTCGACCCGAGTTAACGCGGAAAGGCCGATACCCGAGACTCACTGCCGGTTTCTCGACCACGCACGGTCCCACATCTTCCCTCGCTTAGGGACGATCGCGAGCTAGAGTCCCAGGTCGCATGTCCGTCCCGCATCATAGCGGGTGTAGTGTATGCGGCATGACGGAGTCGATGCCGATTCATTGGGCTGGCTTGGTCGCACTGCCGGTTGGTTTGTGAATTCATCTTGATTCTCCTGAGGTGAAGTCCCCGGTGTTCATACAGGGTGACCTGAGGCTCTGGCAGCTTGAGAGGGCTTCAATATGTTTATATCCATTGGCTTATGTGCTTCAGTGGGCCGTGTCATTCGTCTTTGAGGCTTGATCGTCACTAATCATATTTTAAGTGCCAACAAATGCCCCCCAGCCGTGGGTGTTGTGAGCAAGGCACAAGTGTAGCAAGACCGACAGATGAGCTTCGTCTGGAGTGATCTCCTCTTCAATTGATGGAAGTTCGGAACGGCCCTTAATCTAGCGCAGATGCTAATCCGGCGTAGTTTGAATGTTAACACGACGCGAGCTCTAATCCGGCGTGCCTTTTGTTCTTGGAAGAGGCTAATACTGCGCGGCTTTAACCGGCGCACCTTTTGGCTTTGGAAGACGCTAATTCGGCGCGCTAAATAGCATGTTGGATTAGCCAAGGGGAAGACTCTCCTATATATCTCTTCTTTCTTTGTTTTTCACTTCATCCTTCCTCATTTGCAACAAAATTTTCTCTCTCTTCCTCCTCTTCCCCTCTCCAGCTTCGGCGCCGAGTGAGTTGAGAGCGGCCACGGCCGGCCCCTTTGAGCGGGTGAGTGAGAGTGTTGCTCATTCGGGTTTTAAAACCCATCTTTTGGGCCCCGGGAGGCTTCTAGTAGGGCTTGCTCTTGGAGCTACTCCCCCGGGTGTCCCGTTTGGCCTCAGTGTAATGCCGATGGCTGCTTTTAGGGACCGTTCCCTTGGTGGACGTGTTCCCGCTTTTCTTTGGTAATCTCCCGTGCTGGGGAGGTTCTGCCAAAATTTTGTCAGAAATTTGTCTTGATCAACTATTTTCTAACCTTGCTTATTCTTTGATGTGCCCTCTTATAGATAGCAATGGCATCTAGCTCTTCTTCTTCTGCTCCCTGTGCCGTGGTGACATGGGAGAATGTTCATTCCCTGGATCGGGGGCATGATCAGCTTGCCGTGGTCGCAGAATCTTCAGACTCGAAGACCGACACTGTAGATACTAGCCGCCTCCTCATCCTCAGGGGCGATTCTTTTCAATATGACCGGGAAGGTGCTATCAGGAGGGACTACCCCAAGCACAAGCATCTGATGTCCTTCCTTAGGCGCTTCAATCTTCAAGGGATGAGAGACATGTTCCTTGTCCGCAAAGCTGAGCAAGCATTGCTAGTGGAGAGGGACAGTTTGACAGACTGTGTGATGTGGGGAAGGCCTATTTATCTCCCCGAAGAAGTCAGGAAGTGGAGCGCCGTGCTTGGGTTGCAAGATCTGGCTCCAGAAGATGGGCTGCTGACCATGGCCCCTGAATTTGTGCCTGCTGGGTGGAGTGATTCCGCAGGCCGTGTAGACCGGGAGAAGCCGATCTTTGGCTTATTTCTTGCCCCGCTGAACTGGGGGTATAGAGAGGAATCCTTTCTGTTGGACTGCTTGGCGGTCCATTTTAAGCATCAGATATCTGTGAGGTGGTTTGCCGAACTGAGGGCCACCGACGCCCATGCATTCAGACCCGGAGCAGTGGAATTTACAGATTATGTGCTGCAACACTACGCTCCCATCTTGACCAGAGCTGGCATATATCACAGAGTGTACGCCTCAAGGTACCGCTACCCCATATCCTGAGGTCAATGCTGCGGCATGATCGAAGTATTCTGCCTCGAGTATAATACTTTTTATACTTCATAGGGAGAGACTTCTTTAGATCTATGGAGCCTCTCGCAACTCAGTGGCCTACCTATCGACGGAGAATCGTACGAGGAGGTTTGCTGGCCAGACTGGCTAAAGGATCAGACCAACGGCAAAGGTTGGTACTTGGCAGGTTACGCCTATCATTATCTGATGAAGGCGTACCGTACCCTCTATCGCTCATCGTACGACACGAGGGAGACCCGAAAGCCCGGCGAGAAGTGGAGAGTTCGGATGGGCACTTGGCTCCAACATTTCTTCGGCGGGAAGAAGAAGTATGAGGACTTCCCTGCAGTAGCACCGATGGCTCCGAAGAGGAAGAAGATGGTCCAGCGACAGGCTGTCGCATTATCATCTTCGAGGGGAGGGCAAAGGGAGGACCCGAACCCCACCGATATTGATGCAGTCACTCACTGTGCCGCATATTTGACCTATTGGATCTGTTCTTTTTCTCTCCCGTAAGGCGACGAGAGCGTAATCAGAGCAGAGGCCATCTACCTCGCCTGTCTGATGGCTTGGGGCACGAAGCTGTCCCTTTGCCCGGTGGCTCTATGCCTCATCTTCAAGATGTTGGGAGATCTGCACAAGACGCGTCTCCCCAGGAATTTGCGGACGGTTGGTCCATTACATTTCTTCAATGCTTGGGTCTGCACCCTATTCCCGAAGGCTGCTCCTCAGGCGTTGCTATCGGCTCATCTTATTCCGCGGATGATAGAGTTCGCGAGTGCTGAACTGGCATCGGTAGCGGAACAGCTCTACGCCATTCGGGGCAAGCAGGCCCGGGTTCCCACGGATTCTCCCGGGGTTCTTCACTTCTGGAGCCTGGCTGCTCATTCAAGCCCGTTGGTGAACAAGACAAGGCAGTGCAAGCTTTTTGAAACAGAAGAATATATCCATCTGATTTCTGGGGCCAAGTGCACAAGGCCCATTTTGGAGCAGGAATTGGTTGACTGGGCACTGGCTATTAGACCGAGCGTCCTTGTATTCCGAAAGAGTGGCATTCTGTGGCTGGAGCCATACTATCCGTTCCTCTTCAGTCGGAATTTTGGCTATGATCAGCACATTCCTTTTTCCTCTTCACAATTTGCATTGCCGAACAGGCATAGAGCTGGGCAAGTATCCAACGACGATGCCCGTATATGGTGGGACTACTTCCACCGCCGAGAGGATGTTTCATTCAGGGTGCCAACCCCTGCCCGTTTCCCCCGTGTCACCCCCGAATATATCAAGTGGTGGAATGCGCGGACGGGATTTTATAGGAGCTCCCGCCGAGAATGTTGGGCCATTACGGAGCACAGATTTTTGGACTCCCAGTCGGAGCCAGCCCTTGACATCGAACCTTCTTACTTGAAGAAGCTAAAGTCTTGGACTAACGCAGAGGTGAGGGCTTATCTGGAAGTCCGAAAGGCTGCGAAGAGTCGTTCGTCCAAAGTCGATCCGAAGCTGCTTGCAATCGGCATGGATGACTACGTGAAGACGCTTCGAGGATTATGCCGTGTAAGCAGTGAACGGGTGGTTCTTCAGCAACTCCCTCTGCCGGTGGAGGAGCCTATCTCAGTCATAGCCGACTGGAGTCCCGAGGTCGATAGATTGCATCCTTATCGAACTTTCATCCATAGGGAAGATAGGCGGGATGCCTTGTATGATAACACCCCTTGGCTGTTTGCACTTCTCCGTTCCCATGGGCTCTCAGTGGGTGGCCCAAGCGAAGCTATTCCAGACCGGCCCCTTCATATCTCATTCAAGTATGCTGACGGATGGGGGCTGGACCACCTGAGCTTGTATTATCACAAGTCTTCTCGTGGCCATACAGACTTGGCGTTGCTGGCCGAGCAGAGTGAGAAGATAAAAGACTTGTGTTGGCTTATTCGCGAGGCAGCTTCGAGAGACAAAGTGCCATCGCTGTTTTATTGGCCCCTTTTCCCTTTCTATACGGGGCCAGCAGGTATGTTCTATTTCTTTATTCCGGCCCTTTGGCCAACTTCTTTTCTTCTTTGCAGCATATATCATTCTCACCTTCGTGCGTACGCAATCCGACTCACTTTGGAGGAGACTAGGCACTTTAGGGAGCTAATAATAAAAGCTCAGAAGCCGACATATTTCAAGACTCCCGAGCCGGCCCCGACCACGACACCATTGCCTCCTGGTGACTCGCGAAAGCAAACCAGATCCCAGTTAAGGGAGGCTGTTGGCAAGGCCAAAGCGACGGTGACCCGAGTGACGCGGGCACGCCGGAAGAAGGCTGTAGAAAAGGAACCAGCAATCGTCATTCCCCCGATTGTCTCTTTTGAAGAGTTTGAGGCTTCTCACGCGCAAGGGCCTGAAGCTGAAGGTGATCTCTTCATTCTTTTATAGCTCATTTGCTTTATTCTAGCCGCTTTGGCTAATCCTTCTTTGCAGTTGCCGACACGGTTGCTGCGGTCGTTGGACTAGAAGCGGCAGCAGGCGCCGTGACTTGAGAAGGGGAAGGGGAAGTCCCCATCGCTCCTGTGGAGAGAGATCTACCTTCCTTGACGCCCAGGCAGGAAATCTAAGGTAATTTGCAATTTGTTCATGAGGACTCCGCGAGCCGTCATGTCTTCAGTTGGCTTGATTGCTTCTTACTTCAAATTTCACTTGAAATACAACCGACATTACTTCCTGAAGCTGGGGCCATGGAGGAAGCTGTTGCTGGGGAGCAAGCCATTTCAAGAGGCGAGCCAGCCCCCAAGATCCATTCAACTGACACTCCCAGTGTAGAGCCAATTGGGGAAGTCCTTGCTGAGGGTGATGTCCCTATTAGCAAGACATCCACTCTGATGGTGGAGCGTCCAGAACGGGCAGAGGACTCTTCCTCTTCCGAGCAAGTCAATTATGGTGGTGGCTCCAGTGACGAGGAGTTCCCACTGGTTGATACAGAGACCGAGGATGCCGGGGCATCCTCAGCTTATGAAAGTGATTATATAACCTTCAGCCCACCCCGGTTGGCATGGAGTGGCCCTAGGCCATTGGGATCACTCGTAAGTGAAGGGGCTGGAGCCACAGAGGCCGCCCTTGGAGGTTTGAGCTTAGTGCCAGCTGAGGTGAGAAATCCCCTACCATTTGCACTTTACTGCTCTTCCCTTCTCTTCATATCAGCTGCTTGATGCATATATTTCTGGTGCAGACTGAGGTGGTACTGCCAACCATTACGTTGCAGATACCTCTCCCGGCATTAGGCGCGGGTCACCCAACCTTCTCGCCAGTCTTGCGGCCTATCGCTCTGCGATACCCCAAAGACTATGTGGCAGCAGCGGGTCCAGAAGGACCCGGGGTAATTGTGGGGACTGATGAATCGACAGCAGTTGTGGAACCGCAACCACTTGGAGCCGAACAAAAGTTGTCCCCAGAGAAAGGTGGCCCTCCCGAGATAGAAGCGGGGGAAATTGTTGAAGAAGAGGTCGGGGCTTCCGGGGCCTTGGCTCTTATTACTGAAACTCGCCATATGGAGGTCAGCAAAGCTGGGGGTGAGGAGCAGGTATCCTTGGCTATCGATGTTTCCAGTACAGCTCCACCTTAAGAAGCTGGCAGGGAGGTTGCTGTCATCGAGACCCCGTCTGTTGTATCAGTTGCCGGAGTTGGCTCCAGTGTGAGCGCCTTGCAGATCATGCCGTCATCATCTTCTGAGACGAGTGACGATATCTGGGCCGCCGTGGATAGCAGAGTAGACTTTGAGCTTCCTGAGACGTCACTACTTGGTCTTCAATCATCGAGCGACCTAGTGTGGCAATTCTTAGGGACCCTTCAGCAGACTATAACGGCCAGCAGAGATTTGACTTATGTTCAGCTGCGGGGCTTGGTGGAGCACCTGTCCCGCTCGCTGCTAGTTTTCGGCTGCCCCATTGACGATTGGACGCCACGGGTAGTACTGCTGTTGAAGTACGTGAATAGACGAGAATTTCTGGGCCGAGAGGTAACCGATCAACTGACGGCCATAACATTGGAGCGTGCTAAATGCCAAACCGCTCTCGCCTCCTTAAGAGGGACTACGGGGCAGATGAGAGATGCAGCCAGTACCTCTTCACAGCGCCGAACCTTACTCATAGCTCGGATAGCAGAACTGCACGCCAACTCTCCAGGGCCGAAGCCGAGCTTCAGGAGACCAAGCGTCTGGAACTTCAGAGTATAGAGGAAGCGGAAATGGCCAAAGGGCATGCCGCTTCTCTTGAAGAGAAACTATCCCAGTTGGAGGCCGTCGAGTCTCGACTGCAAGAGCTGACCCGCCACCCTTCCTTGGGTATTTTGGAGCTGGAGGACATCTTCCGACGCCCATTGCAATAGTTTTTTTTGTTTGCCTTTTTGTTTTGGTGGACTTCATGTACCCCGGGGTATGCCCCGAGTAACATGTATCTTGCTGCTTCGTAGGAATGAAACATCTTTGTTTGCCGTGAAATCATGACTCCATTCTCTTTTTGCTTTGTACTCTTTTTATTCGCCCGTTAGCTTAGTCTGAGTATGCAAGTTACTAGGGCAGGAGAGCGCTCACGCCTTCAGCAAAGGGGTGAGGTGTTCGCTCCACCGCGTCGTAACTATCCTCGGGGCCAAACTATGGCTAATGTAGGCCGAAAGTCTGAAGGACAAGGGTGTAGAGGCCTTCTAAGACCGGAGAATACGGTCAGAAGGCTTAACAGCCAGACTTGTCGATGGTGACGGGAACTAAGGGTAGGGTTTATTCATCGGCATGGGTTACATGTTGAAGCAAAGGTGACTTATTGGTTGATGAGGACGAAAAGTCAAGGTTAAGGGGATGTCGACCGGTCTTGCCGATGATGGCAAGGGTCAAAAGTAGGTCGATCGATCTTGCCGATGGTGACAAGGCTCAGAAGTAGGTCGACCGATCTTGCCGATGGTGACAAGGGTCACAAGGAGGATGGCCGATCTTGCCGATGGTGACAAGGGTCAAAAGGAGGTCGACCGATCTTGCCGATGGTGACAAGGGTTGCAAGGAGGTTGACCGATCTCGTCGATGATGACAAGGGTCAGAAGTAGGTTGATCGATCTTGCCGATGGTGACAAGGGTCAAAAGGAGGTCGATTGATCTTGCCGATGGTGACAAGGGTCACAAGGAGGTTGACCGATCTTGCCGATGGTGACAAGGGTCGAAAGGAGGCTGACCGATCTTGCCGATGGTGATGAGGGTCACGAGTAGGTTGACCGATCTTGCCGATGGTGACAAGGGTCAGAAGGAGGTCGATCGATCTTGCCGATGGTGACAAGGGTCACAAGGAGGTCGACCGATCTTACCGATGGTGACAAGGGTCACAAGTAGGTCGACCGATCTTGCCGATGGTGACAAGGGTCGAAAGGAGGCTGACCGATCTCGCCGATGGTGACGAGGGTCACGAGGATATTGACCGGTCCTACCGATGATGACATGGGTCGGAAGGAGGTCGACCGATCTTGTCGATGATGACAAGGGTCGAAAGGAAGTCGGTTGGGAACTTTAAAACATCACTTTACTGACTTAAGCGCCCTTTCAGGTTTTCACCGAAGCCAGCCCCCTTTTGCTTTTGCCCACGTGCCCTTTCGGGTTTTCACGTGGCGGGATTCCCGATTTTGCCTGCGGTGCCCTTTCGAGTTTTCGTCACAGCCGGGTTATAGCCATTTTTGCCCTTGTCCTGATGTAGGAACAAGTTCGGCGAGGCACCTCTATTTTAAGGCTTATTTTTATTTTCTCTATTTTTTTTCTTCTCTTTTTTTTTGACTCACTCTTCTTGTTTGATTCACGGAATGAATCCGAGATGAACGTGGGCTCGTTTGTTAGCAATGGATGAGGAAGTCCAGGCTAACTAGATGTCGACTAGCCTTGTCGATGATGGCGAGGGTCGAGCACAGGTTTGTTCGTCGACACTGGTTGAATGCCGAAGCAAGAATAGATTCATTAACAAGGACGGAAGGTCTAAGTTAAGGGAATACCGCCTGGTCTTGCCGATGATGGCAAGGGCCAAGAGTGCCTCATCCATTGGTATTGGAAGAACGCCGTAGCAAAGGATAGGTTTATTAACGAGGGCGTAAGGTCCAAGTTAAGGGAAAAAGGTCGACTGATACTGTCAGTGATGACAAGAGTCGGTCACAGGTTTATTCGTCGACATTGGCTAAATGCCGAAGCAAGAGATAGGTTTATTCGTTAACGAGGACGGAAGGTCCAGGTTAAGGGAAAAGGTCGACCGATCTTGCCGATGATGGTGAGGGTTGAAAGCGGGTTTGTTTATTGACATTGGTTAAGTGTCGAAGCAAGGGATTAGTTTATTCATTAACGAGGACGGAAGGTCTGGGTTAAGGAAAAAGGTCGACTGGTATTGTCGATGATGGCAAGGGTCGAAAGGATATTGAGGAAAAGATCTCCGGCAAGGTCTGGGGTGATCATCCTTTCCAGAGTTTCATTGGGATGGGGGTGAAGAGGAACTTTAAATTACCACATTACTGGCTTAGACGCCCTTTCGAGTTTTCACCAAAGTCAACCCCCTCTTACTTTTGTCCACGCGCCCTTTCAGGTTTTCACGTGGCGGGGTACCCGATTTTGCCTGCGGCGCCCTTTCGGATTTTCACCACAGCCGGGTTATAGCCATTCTTGCCCTTGTCCAAATGTCGGAACAACGCCGGCGGGGCACCTCTATTTTAAGCCCCATTTTTTTTTCTTTTTTTTCTTTTTTTTACATAACAGGAGGATGTTGAGAGGTCAACATGTGATATTTGACCCCTTGGTGACATTAGATAGTTACCGACTGAGGCGCAGAGTCTCATGCCAGTAGAGGCGGTTTATTCGTTGGCAGAGGAACGATGCCAGCGTAAAGGAGGAGCTTTAACCAATTCGGACGTAAGGTCCATAATGGTGATGTTGAATGAGGGTCGACTAGGACACGAGGTCTTGAGCCGAGAAAGGGCTTATTCGTTAGCAAGAAGGTAATGCTAACGCAAAGGATAAATTTTGTGCTGATTCGGGCGTAAGGCTCGCAATGGCAATATTGTAGAAGAGTCGGCTAGGACACAAAGTCTTGCGTCGGAAAAGGGGTTTATTCGTCAGCAAGAAGGAAATGGTAACGCAAATGATAGATTTTGTGCCGATTTGGGCGTAAGGCCCGCAATGGCAATGTTGTAAAAGGGTCGGCTAGGACAAGAAGTCTTGCACCGAGAAAAAGAGTGTATTCGTCAGCAAGAAGGTAATGCTAACGCAAGGGATAGATTTGTGCCGATTCGGGCATAAGGCCCGTAATGGCAATGTTGTAAAAGGGTCGGCTAGGACAAGAAGTCTTGCGTCGAGAAAAAGGGTTTATTCGTCAGCAAGAAGGCAATGCTAACGTAAGGGATAGATTTGTGCCGATTCGGGTGTAAGGCCCGTAATGGCAATGTTGTAAAAGGGTCATTATTTATATATATATTTTTTAAGAGTTTGGCCGGGGCGGAATGCCACTAGACCAAGGTAGGTAGAACCTAGCTAGGGCGGAGTGCCACTAGACTAAGGTGGAAGAGCTTGGCCAGGGCGGAATGCCACTAGACCAAGGTAGGTAGAACCTAGCTAGGGCGGAGTGCCACTAGACTAAGGTGGAAGAGCTCGGCCAGAGTGGAATGCCACTAGACCAAGGTAGGAAGAGCTCGGCCAGGGCGGAATGCCACTAGACCAAGGTGGGAAGAGCTCGGCCAGGGCAGAATGCCACTAGACCAAGGTAGGAAGGGCTCGGCCAGAGCGGAATGCCACTAGACCAAGGTGGGAAGAGCTCGGCCAGGGCGGAATGCCGCTAGACCAAGGTGGGAAGAGCTCGGTCAGGGCGGAGTGCCACTAGACCAAGGTAGGTATAACTTAGCTAGGGCAGAATGCCACTAGACTAAGGTAGGAAGAGCTTAGCTAGGGCAGAGTGCCACTAGACTAAGGTAGGTGGAACTCGGCTAGGGCGGAATGCCACTAGACCAAGGTAGGAAGGGCTCGGCCAGGGTGGAATGCTGCTAGACCAAGGTGGGAAGAGCTCGGCCAGGGCGGAATGTCGCTAGACCAAGGTGGGAAGAGCTCGGCCAGGGCGGAGTGCCACTAGACCAAGTGTAATGCCCCATATTTTTTGGATCCTTGTTCGTGGGTCTCGGATCTGGTTTCTCGGAGTGTCCGACTCCGTTGTATCTGAAATTTCATTTCAGACATCTTTCGTGTTTGGATCGATGCGATCCGGAGTTGTTTCGGAGGCCCGGAAGCGTTCCACAGCTTTTCCGCGTGTGTTTTCTGATTCCCGGTGTGCGTTTCGGTAATTCCTTCGGAACCTCGTTGCGGGTGAACCGAGCCGTTCACCTAGGCGAGTGTGGTACCGTTGCGATCGGTGCGTTCCGAGGATCGCGGAAACGTGATTTTCCTATTTTTGGTATTTTCTGGAATTTCTGGATTTTCCTATATATATAACCCTTTTCTCTCTCTCCCCTCTCATTTCTCTCTTCTCTCCCTCTCTCTTCTCACGCTCTCTCCTCTCTCCCTCACTCTCCGGCGGCCGACGGGGTGGAGCGTGGGCGAGGTGGGGACGGCGCGGGTGAGGCACGGGCGAGGATGGGTGAGGATCGAGGCGGTGGAGGCGCGGTGAAGCTCGGCCGTGAGGTCGTGGAACGGCGAGGCTTCAACGGCGTTTTCCTCGTCGATCGGCGTCCACGGCGCGTTGTTTCTTCGGTGGAGGTAGGGAGATGGACCCTCAACCCGCGTACTTCATTTCCCGCGAGTTTTGTAGGCCGTGGTGAGCCGAGCTGGCTTGTTTGGGCGTTTTGGGGAAAATGCATGTTTTGGGGTGTGTGAGCCGAATCTTGTGTTTTGATCGTGTTTTTGGGGTTTAAATGGGTCCTCTCGGTGCTGGAGAGGTTGGGGAATGTTTTCCCCTTTATTTCCCCTTCACCTGGGGGTGGATGGGGCATGGAATGGGTTTTTCTGCCGTTTCCACCATTTTCAGGCGCGGACTGAGAACGCGCTAGTCTCAGCTAGCGCGTTCTTGAGGGTCGCGTCGCCCCGACGGGGCGCGTTCATCGGAGAAGATGAACAGTAAGGCGGTTGCTGTGGCGCTATGGGGTCCTAGCACGTTCTACCTTGTCACGCTAGGGGTCCCTAGCGCGTTCTGTCTTGTCGCGCTAGGTGATCCTAGCGCGATCTATGCAGTCACGCTATGGGCCTATAGCGTGATCTGTCTTGTCACGCTATCAGTGTATAGCGCGTTCTGTTTGAACGCGCTATAGACCTATAGCGCGTTCTTGGAGGTGACCAGTCGGGCTGCCCGGGGCGGGCGGTCTGCGGCTGATCGTGCTACCCTTGGGCCGTGTGTGTCCCGGACACCCCGTGGAGTTCCGTGACCATGTCTTTGGGTGTCTGGAGGTTCCGTGTTACCTCGATGAGCGTGCCCATGGGTTTGGCGAGTTCTGGTGACCCCAGGAGTTCCGGGCTTCTATGTTCTTGCTAGATCGAGTCACCGTGTATCGGTGTGAGTGCGGTGAGGTTTCCCCGCAGGTTGTTGCTTCTCTGGAAGGTGGCTTCCGAGTGGGCCAAGCGTGTGGCCTTGGACTGTGAGTCCAATCTCCCAGCCTGAGGTTGGAGGTCGTTTAAGTTTCCCTCCTTGAGGGATGGGTCTCGGCGGTTGTAAACTGCCTCGTGAGTTATCGCATTGTGGTTTGGACCTAGGGATTAGGCCAGATTGACGGCTCAGTGCTGTCATGTGCAACGGTCTTGACATCGAGTCTTGTGACTCAAAGGCCGTTGGGTTTTGTAGGTCTAGTGGGCCATCTAGAGTCTGGTGGTGTCATGCCACCTGTTACTCCGTGTTACTTGCAATGAGTGTGTGCGTGGTTTTCCTTGTCCTTGTTTTGTGACACGTCCACTAGTCGTAGCCTTCTTACGGCACGCGTGTGCTATCCCACCTAGGAGTGGTGGAGCGGCTGACCCGAGAGAGGCGATTTTAGGCTGGTTACCGTTAGGCCCCTTGCCTTTGCCACCAGAGTCCGGTGGGGGGGGGGGGGGGGGAAACCAGCTAGAGGACCCGACCTAGAGCAGATGGTCTGTGTGTGCACACGTAGTTGGGGGCTTAGGACACGCGCTGACGAGCGTGACCCTAGCTAGTCCTTGTGGTGGTACTTGTTGCGTGTCTGAGTCTCACGCCCGGGGCGTCGTAGCTAGAAACTTGTGACGCGGCGTAAGACGTCGAGATCCTGTCACGTGACGTGAGTTGTCGTGCACCGGGTTCTGTTTCCGTCCGTGAGACGGGACTTCGTGAGTGGTTTTGGGAGTGTTCCCGGAGTCGAGGTCTGGGGTTTCCGGTGAGCGTCACCGAGGGCCTTTCCCCAGACAACGTTGTGTTCACGACGGTGAGGTCGTGACCGTGTTCCCTGACCGTGTGGTTTTGGCTCGGGCCCTTTTTGTGAGGGCAGGCCTCCGCTACGGAGGTATCGTGGCGTTTTCCTAGTAGCGTGGCTAGGGCGGTTCATGTCTGGTGGTCCTCGATCATGGAATCAGGTGGTCAGGTGCGTGACTTGGTTGTCCCCCGATGGGAGACTAGGTTGTGTTTTCTGGTACAGTAGGAGTTGTTGTAGAGCCGAGGTTTTGCCGGCCACAGTAGTTACTTTCCTGCTTTCGTAGTTACTACTTTTAGTGCCGCCGTTGTTCTTAGTTGGGGTTCCGCGGGATCCCTACTGGGCCAGTGACAGGAGGCTCACCCCTGCTTTTCAGGTGCGGCGGTTCTGCCTCGTGGTTCGAGGGTGCTGTGTAGAGGTTCTTAGTTGCCAGCTTGCCGGGCCGAGTGTTCACTTGGCATGTGGTACGTTTTACTGCTTTGGACTGTACTTTCTGTTGGACTGGACTCTGTTGTAGTTGTTCATTTATTTCTGTTAAATTGTTGAATTGTCCTGCCTTATTTCCAATTTCTTTGTACCTCCACACTCCTTTTTAGCCCTTCCGAGCCTCCCGCTCGTGGGCGGCGGGCCGGGATTCGAATGGTATCAGGCTCCTCCCGGTATCCGGATCTCGGGTCGTCACAGTTGGTATCAGAGCGTGCTTGTGGACGTACATAGGAATTCAAGATATTGCAGTGATCATAGTCCGAAGGGTCCAGTACAGTCGGCAGCTAGCATAGGGTTTCGTGCATGTTTTCTGCTTTGTTTCTCGCTTGAAAGCTTGAGTGCACTGTGTGGCGCGGTGAGGGTGGTTGCTGTTCACGGCTTTCATGCCCGCATGGGGTCTGCAGATCGAGGTCGAGAGCTTTTTCCCTTGGGTGGTGACCCTGGTCGTGTTGCGTTGGGCAGAGGTTACCGGCAGGGTGTGTTGCGGTGGTGCTGTGTTCGAGGTGTTTGCAGCGAGGTCAGGTGGCTGGTGAGGATTGCTTGTGGTTAAGTGGTCGTGGGCGTGCTCCGAGGAAGTTGTTATTGGTGTTTGGCCACTCCAGCGTTGGTTGTACCCAGCCCCTGCGGTGTTGAGGTTGTGTTTTGAGGTGTTGGAGCGGGTGCTCTGGTCGAGGATTGTGCTCAGGTGAGCGGAAGGTTTTCTGTTGAGCTGCTGATTTGTCGAGCCCGATGTCCTTGTTATGCTCAGTGGCGTCAGAAATGACGTGTCGGTCCCAATTATTTTTACGGATTTCGAGGCATGATTGGGCTATGGTGTCCCAGTAAGTCTTGCTCCTGTGCTCTTGTGTGCGAATGGGTTGTGTTCACCCAGGATTTGGCTCGTGATGTGAAGGTTCCGTGGCGAGTTCGGGGCTCGAGGATGAGCATTGACGATTATCGGTTATGGCTCGTGTTGCGGCTCTTGACCTGGCGTGTTGCAGTTTGGGGAATTGCAACGGTGGTGCATCGAGAGATGTTGTGATCGTGATCCGACGGGACACTTGGTAAGTGTTGTCGGAGGAGCTGACCTGAAGGAAGTGATGGTTTTCTTGGTGCTGGAAGGTGTTGTTCCCAGCATGTACGAGGCTCGAGGTCAGGTCGAGTGTGGAGTTTTCCTTCCGCTGGTCAGAAGTGTATTTGAGTTCTTTCCTTGGTTGGAGGAGATCGCGTTTGGTTAAGGTTCGTCGTCTTGCACTGTGTGTCTGGATTGGTTGGCCTTCGTGCGCCATGAAATCCGTGCGAGACGCGTCTCGTGTTTTGGCAAGGTGGTTGCCTGTGAGAAGCGTTGCCCGTTCCCTGATGTGTAAGGGTGTTGGCGCTGTTCCAGAAGGACGAGTGCCGACTGGGTGGTGTTTTTGAGGTTTGCGGTTGGTGTTGCGATTCCTGAGGTGCGGAGGATCGGAGTCTGCGGGGTTGCAGATGGTTGTCGGGATGGTGGATCTCGAGTTGTCGATGTGGTGGCTGTGCGTGTGGATCAGAGTGCGTGGATCGTAGCGTTGGTTGCTACGGGCGGATTTCTTGAGAATGAGTAGAGTAGCGAAGGATTGGTTCATCGGTGTGTGTTATCTCCGGCGGCATGAGACGTGTTGTTGCCGTGCCGTTGCTTGAGATATTGTGGTTTATGGCATTGGCAGGTGGAGAGTTGGGGAAATATGCTGGCGAGGTTGCCGCATGAGTACCCTATTTTTGCGTTAGAGGTTGCGTTCACGGATGAGATCGTGTTTTGGAGAAGTGTGTCGTGGATCGTATGAGGTTGTGTGTGTCCCGTGGCTCTGTGATAAGAGCGGGAGTCGAGATTGGCAGGCATCCTCTTGGATTAATTGAGATGGAGGTTTCGATGAGATAGGACGGTGGTCGATGCCCATGGGTGGAGGTCTCTGATGAGACGTTGGCGTGGGATATTGATCCTTAGTCTGCGGCCAGCAAGGGAGGATTCCCCGTAAGTCTAAGTCGAGTGACGTGAAGACCGAGGGGAGATGGAGTCGTTTGATTTCGCTGTGCTCCCCTGAGAGGGTAGAGTTGGCATGTTGATAGGTCTGGATGTGGTGTTGGTATGTGCGTGAGTCAACGGATGGCCTGTCATGAGTTGAATCGTGCCTGTTGGGCCGGTGGAGGTTTCCCGTTGGCGAATGTCTGGTGACCAGTGGATGGTCTTTCACGGACAGAAGATGCTGGTTGTAGGGGCTCGAGAATGGAGAGAGCCACATGCCAGCGAGGCCTTTGGGTGGCCATTTTTGAGGTGTGAGCTGGTGGAAGCTCAGTGATTGGTTGCCCCTGGTGTAGGGTGTGGGATCGGTCAGCGGGTTGTGAAGCTGGCGTTTGGTTGGTCCGCCGAGCGTGGGCGTTGACCGGTGGATTGGTTCTTGTGACGAGGATTGCATTCCCTCGGTGAGCGAGAGGGTGGCAGCGATGCCGTGAGTGGTTTCTGTTGTGTCTGAGGTGATACCAGACTTGTGCCTTTGTATTATGCCTGCTTTGGTGGCCGATGTGTGTGCGGTGTGCTGAGCGTAGGCGTCGTTCATGATTATGGTCTGGCCGCATCCCTCATGATCATGGTTTTGTGAGAATCGAGGTTTTTCTGTGCTGGGGCCCTGACAGCGTTGTCAGTTGGTTGAGGCATTCTTCCCCCTGTGGCTGGGAGCTAGTCCTGAATTTTGAGGATGAAATTTCTTTAAGGGGGGAGGGCTGTAATGCCCCGGATTTTTCGGATCCTTGTTCGTGGGTCTCGGATCTGGTTTCTTGGAGTGTCTAACTCCGTTGTGTCTGAAATTTCATTTCGGACATCTTTCGTGTTCAGATCAACGCTATCCGGAGTTGTTTCGGAGACCCGGAAGTATTCCGCGGCTTTTCCGCGTGTGTTTTCCAATTCCCGGTGTGTGTTTCGGTAATTCCTCTGGAACCTCGTTGCGGGTGAATCGGGGCGTTCTCCTAGGCGAGTGTGGTACCGTTGCGATCGGTGCGTTCCGAGGATCGCGGAAACGTGATTTTCCTATTTTTGATATTTTCTGGAATTTTTGAATTTTCCTATATATATAACCCTTTTCTCTCTCTCCCCTCTCATTTCTCTCTTCTCTCCCTCTCTCTTCTCACGCTCTCTCCTCTCTCCCTCTCTCTCCGGTGGCCGACGGGGTGGAGCATGGGCAAGGTGGGGATGGCGCGGGCAAGGCACGGGCGAGGATGGGTGAGGATTGAGGCGGTGGAGGCGCGGTGAAGCTCGGCCGTGAGTTCATGGAATGACGAGGCTTCAACGGCGTTTTCCTCATCGATCGGCGTCCACGGCACGTTGTTTCTTCGGTGGAGGTAGGGAGATGGACCCGCAACCCGCGTACTTCATTTCCCACGAGTTTTGTAGGCCGTGGTGAGCCGAGCTGGCTTGTTTGGGCGTTTTGGGGAAAATGCATGTTTTGGGGTGTGTGAGCCGAATCTTATGTTTTGATCGTGTTTTTGGGGTTTAAATGGGTCCTCTCGGTGCTGGAGAGGTTGGGGAATGTTTTCCCCTTTGTTTCCCCTTCACCTGGGGGTGGATGGGGCGTGGAATGGGTTTTTCTGCCGTTTCCACCATTTTCAGGCGCGGACTGAGAACGCGCTAGTCTCAGCTAGCGCGTTCTTGAGGGTCGCGTCGCCCCGACGGGGCGCGTTCATCGGAGAAGATGAACAGTAAGGCGGTTGCTGTGGCGCTATGGGGTCCTAGCGCATTCTACCTTGTCGCGCTAGGGGTCCCTAGTGCGTTCTATCTTGTCACGCTAGGTGATCCTAGCGCGATCTGTGCAGTCGCGCTATGGGCCTATAGCGCGATCTGTCTTGTCGCGCTATCAGTGTATAGCGCGTTCTTGGAGGTGACCAGCCGGGCTGCCCGGGGCGGGTGGTCTGCGACTGATCGTGCTCCCCTTGGGCCGTGTGTGTCCCGGACACCCCGTGGAGTTCTGTGACCGTGTCTTTGGGTGTCTGGAGGTTCCGTGTTACCACGATGAGCATGCCCATGGGTTTGGCGAGTTCTGGTGGGTGTTCCGGGCTTCCGTGTTCTTGCTAGATCGAGTCACCATGTATCGGTGTGAGTGCGGTGAGGTTTCCCCGCAGGTTGTTGCTTCTCTGGAAGGTGGCTTCCGAGTGGGCCAAGCGTGTGGCCTTGGACTGTGAGTCCAATCTCCCAGCCTGAGGCTAGAAGTCGTTTAAGTTTCCCTCCTTGAGGGATGGGTCTCGGCGGTTGTAAACTACCTCGTGAGTTATCGCATTGTGGTTTGGACCTAGGGATTAGGCTAGATTGACGGCTCAGTGCTATCGTGTGCAACGGTCCTGACCTCGAGTCTTGTGACTCAAAGGCCGTTGGGTTTTGTAGGTCTAGTGGGCCATCTAGAGTCTGGTGGTGTCGTGCTGCCTGTTACTCTGTGTTACTCGCAATGAGTGCGTGCATGCTTTTCCGTGTCCACGTTTTGTGACACGTCCACTAGTCGTAGCCTTCTTACGGCACGTGTGTGCTGACCCACCTAGGAGTGGTGGAGCGGCTGACCCGTGAGAGGCGGTTTTAGGCTGGTTACCATAGGGCCCCTTGCCTTTGCCACCAGAGTCCGGTGGGGGGGGGGGGGGGGGAACTAGCTAGAGGACCCGACCTAGAGCAGATGGTCTGTGTGTGCACACGTAGTTGGGAGCTTAGGACACGCGCTGACGAGCATGACCCCAGCTAGTCCTTGTGGTGGTACTTGTTGCGTGTCTGAGTCTCACGCTCGGGGCATCGTAGCTAGAGACTTGTGACGCGGCGTAAGACGTCAGGGGACGCATCCGGTCATTCTTCTAGTGGGTGGTGCTCATGTCACGTGACGTGAGTTGTCGTGCACTGGGTTTTGTTTCCGTCTGCGAGACGGGACTTCGTGAGTGGTTTTGGGAGTGTTCCCGGAGTCGAGGTCTGGGGTTTCCGGTGAGCGTCACCGAGGGCCTTTCCCCAGATAGCGTTGTTGATGGGAATCGACACCGAGCCTGTACCTTTTTTATTACATTTATGTCCTTTTAGTTTGTGTTTATATCTACGGGAAAGTATACGCGCAATTGTACGGCTTTATCGGCCAATGCGTCACTCCCGTAGATTGTGTGGGTTTTTATGCAATTATGCAGTAGGACCAGCAAGGGGGCCCTCAGCCCTTTCCCATTGGTCCATGTCATCTTGTGGGGCTGGTCAACCATCCTAGGTGGACATCTAGAAGGTTGGACTAGTCATATGCCACATGGGTAGACAAGTGGCCCATTTTGTCCAAGGTAGGCCACCTACCATTCAACCTTACATATAGTCAAGGGGGCGCCCCATTCCACTAGGATTAGTTTATATTTTTTATGTGTGATTCACACTTAATCCCAGCACTTGATTCCCCTTCCCTAGATCTAAGGGTCCACATTGCATTTGATGTAAGTCATATAAAATGTTGTATTTTCATATGAAATTCAATGAAATTCAGAAAAATTTGTGAAAGTTTGAAGCTAGCTGCACCCCAGCCCTCTCTCCTCTGGTTCTCCCCTTCCCAAACCATCATTCTAGAGTGGTATCTCCTTTCCCCCATCTCCGGTGATCATTGGTGCCGCCGCCGCCGCCGTTCGTGCCGCCATCGAGCCGCCTCTGCAGTTCTGTCTTCGTCCGACCACAGCATCTTCCACGAATTGTCTGTCTCAGTCACGACCTTGGATTTATCTGAATTTTTTATGGTGTGTTCTACCCTTGAATCCCAAGATCCACCTAACTTTTCACTCCAAAAGTCCATCTTTTAGTATTTTGACATTTTCGTCCAACCTGTCATCCCAGATCTGCCAGGTTTCTATCTACAGTGACAGAACCCCTGAGTTCTCCCCCTCCGACACTCTTTTTGATTTATCCAAACCTTCCCAATTTTACTAGGAGTTCTGTCCATCACCCCCTACCTCCACAAATTTTATTAATTTTTTATCAGCCTTCTATCTATTTTTAGAAATTCGTGTTCTTCCTCTGATACAGTGTTTTTAGTCAGATCCCAGATCCGACCACCCTCCACTTCCAAAATCATAACAAATCACCAACACCTCCAAATCTATATCCACAAATAGTCCTGGTTTCCGTGTTCGATTTCCTACAACCTTGCTAAAGAACACATCTTCAAATTCAGACATCTACTTCACGGTCAAAGGCAATCAACAGGAAAGTTCTCTACAGATCTGAGTCTTCGGTTACTGTACAACAGCAGCATATAAAATTCGCCAACACAAAGTAAAAATCTGTTAAATTTTTCTGAAGGCCATTAGATTGTAGTACTTCGAAGCAGCTTTCCAACGGCTCTGATCTCGTCGTATTCTGACACCGGTGCTGATCGCAGCGTCCGTTCTCGCCGGAGCGCACGCTGAAATACAGAACCGACAGATTTCTGATCGGTTTTTTCGACCGGTGCCGAACGGAGCCGCCCGGGCTCCGGCCGGCGAACCAGCGTGCCGCCAGCCCGGGGAGCGTTTCTCCAAGTGTCTCCACTACAGCGGTACCACTGGGTCCCACACGGCCCCTCCGGACAGCACGTGGGCCCCACGGTCGTGAACACGCGTGTAGCCAAATCAACACCCGAAGCTGCCCGTCAACACGAATTCGGCCCTCCCGGGCCCATTTGTATAGCCCTTTACCTCCCTGCGTGGAGTGGGCATGTTCCCATTACTGTAATTATTGTGTGTTAAGTTTCCTAGGAGTGCGAGTTTTCGGCCGGGTCCGTCTTCCCCACGCCGAGCACGTGGAGGTATCGTTTTCGCTCCCTTCTCGGCATTTTGCTTACTTCATATATATTTGTTTATGCCGCTGCTAGAGAGCATGTGTAGGGACAATTAGCTCGCTTTATATTTATATCACCGCTGCTGCGAGAGAGAGCGTTACCGTCCCGTGACCCGATCCGGGCACAAGTGAGAGCCGACCACCCTAGCTCATTACCGGTTTCTCAACCGCATGTGAGCGACGTCACGCGGTTCGGGGAAGCGGAGAAGACGCGGAGCGCGCGGGCTCCTCTTTTGTTTACTGCAACACAGAAATAAGAGAAGAGAGAAGGGGCCACCACGGGAGATTGCTCCGGCGGGGCGAACGGGACACATGTAATATAGCAAGATATGGGGGTTAAACGGCCATAGCGGGAAGTGACTCGCAGCGGCCTCGGGGGGACGGGAATGGTACAGAAATTAAATAGCAAGAATTGAAACGGCCATTGGGGAAGTGACTCGCCGCGGCCTCGAGAATATGAGCAGATAAGAATATAACAGAATATAAGGAGAATATAAAGAGTAAGAATTTAAACGGCCATTGGGGAAGTGACTCGCCGCGGCCTCAAGAATATGAATAGATAAGAATATAACAAAATATAAAGAGAGTATAAGAGCGGGAATTTAAACGGCCATTGGGGAAGTGACTCACCGCGGCCTCGAGAACATGAATTGATAAGAATATAACATATAAGAACGGAAATTTAAACGGCCATTGGGGAAGTGACTCGCCGCGGCCTCGAGAATATGAGCAGAATATAACATAATATAAAGAGAATATAAGAACGGAAATTTAAACAGCCATTGGGGAAGTGACTCGCCGCGGCCTCGAGAACAAGATGTGATCGCCAGGGGCCAAAAGACCCCAAAATAAAGAAAGTGATCGCGCCTACCTCAAGAGCGGGAGATGGCGGGTTGCTTCTTCCTCCCCCTTCGGCCGGCCGACGGAGAGGGCTTTCCTTGGTTACCCTTGCAAAATAGTAGACAATAAACAAACGGAATTAGAAAATGGCAATGTAGTAACAATTCCTTGCAATAAAAGTAACGAGATCGTGACCTGACACACACCTGGTTGGTGTGGTTTTAAACCCCTCTCGGACTCGAGTAGGAGGAAAATGCGATGATGAATGCAAGAAGTATGCAAGAGACGGCGCCCTTATGTAGGGAGATAGAGGATGCAGTATGATGAATGTAAAGAACTATGGAGAAAAAGGGGAAGAAAAAGCTTATTGGAGGAGCCGAGGGTGAGATCCGGCAGCGTGGGGATGACGTGGAAGCGCGGTGGACGAAGACGACCTTCCTCTCGCGAGCGTGGGCACCCGAGAAGCCGGCAGAACCTTCACCTACAAAAGACCCCATGGGTTAGAAATGACTCCGTAGCCTCTGGGCTCCGGCAGCCTATCGGATCTCTTAGAAGCTCCTTCAGAACTGAGGGGGTGGGCCTCTATTTATAGGGCTCCGGAGGGTGGAGGCGTCCAGGACCCTGGACACCTCCATCAGGGCCGAACTAATATTTTAATCTATTTTTATTCATTTTTTTGGAATATTTTTGTGGAGGCGTCCAGGGCCCCGGACGCCTCCAACAGGTCCACCGAACCCCACCAACGGTCGCACGTGGTTTGGCACAACGCGTGGTTTTGTGAGCGGCGCCTCGTGATTCAAAAATGGGCGCGTCCAGCTGGCTGGACGTCTCCATAATTTAGATTTTTTCACACACGACAAACTGTCGTTCGGTGGGCGGCGCCCGTGAGGGAGTTGATGGAGGCGTCCAGGGGCCTGGACGCCTCCAAGAAAATATTTTTTATTATTTTTTGTGTTTTGTTTTTATGCCAAAGCTGGCATTTTAATTTTTTATACTTGTTTTTATGGAGGCGTCTAGGGTCCTGGACGCCTCCATTAATATATTATTTTTTATTTTTATGTTTTGTTTTTATGCCAAAGCTGGCATTTTAATTTTTTATACTTGTTTTTATGGAGGCGTCCAGGGTCCTGGACGCCTCCATTAATATATTATTTTTTATTTGATTTTGGACTGTGAAAAAAAAATTAAAAGAATGGGGGCGTCCAGGGGCCTGGACGCCCCCATAAAGACCCACCCGGGTCCTCAGTTCAGGCGTTGGCGGCTGCCCGACAGACACCCTTCTTGGTTCCGGAACCTCCTGATGCGTCTGACTGGTGTTGATGCCGTCCGAATGCCGTGACGAGACGATTCCGGATGCCGAAAAGGGCGGAAGAAGACTCAAGAAAAGGAAGCACTCAAGAAAAACTCGCTTGTCCCCCTTTTCGTCTCCTTCCTCTCTTGATCGATGGAGTTCGGTGGTCTAGACCACGGCAAAGGTGGAGAGGGACGCGGGACCCCTCGTCCGAGGAGGGACGCGCAAGAGCACGAAACGGCGTCCATGGTGGAGGAAGGGCCGCTTCAGGCCCCCGAGGGACCCGAGGGGCCCAATGGCGCGGAAGGAGGTGAACACAGCTCGGTGAGTGCTTGGTTTTCCCCCTCTTTGATCCATTTTGAGTTTTGAAGCAAGTCGTGCGATGGGGAATGGGTTCGGCGAGTGTTGTACTCAAATGATGGACGCGTCCTAGACAGGGGACGCGTTCTTTGTTATGATGCGAAGTCCTTCTTTCTTGGTGCAGGACATGGCGAGGACCCTGGGCCTGGCCGATGAGTGGGCGAGTGCAGACGAGCCGAGCCGCGTCAGGAAGGAGAGTCACGGCAAGGCGAAGCTTTAAGATTGGCGCATACGTCTCCCTGGGCAGCAAGGGAGCGTACTGGTGCAGGATAGTGTCGACTTCCTGCGGCGGCAGAGAGAGAGTTATGCGGGGCTTCCCCAAGCCGGGGATACGCGTGACGTCGACGGGTCGCGTGCCCAATTAGCCGAGGTCAGGCGGCAGCTGGCCGCCACTCAACAGGAACTGTCGCTCTTGGTAAGCTAAGTGCTGCATTTTCTATTTTTAAATGTGGGGCTTAGCTGACGGCTGTTGTTTGTTCGTTCCAGCGTGCCCAGCAGATAGCGATGGTGGGAGTGACTGGCGGCGCATCTTCCAGTTTCTCAGCCCCTTTTCTTGAGATTGCCTCCCTTCGGGAGCAACTTGCTGGTGCAGTGGCTCGGGCTGCCCGGGCGGAAGAGGAGCGTGATGCCTGGGTGGCGACTGTAGCAGAGCTGCGACATCGCGGTGAGGAGAGACCTTCTCCAGACATCCTGGAGTTAAGGGTTCTTCTGCAGATGATGAGGAGAGAGGTAGAGAGAGAGAAAGCCGAGAGAAGGTCCGAGCGACAGCGGGATCAGACCGAGAGGAGGGCCTTGGAGGCCCAAGTGAGGGAGCTCCAGCTGGGCCTTCAGGCCGTCGTGCAGAGGCTAGGAGGGATGGAGACGCGCTACGAGAGAGCACGAGAGTTCGGGGAGCGACTGCGCCAGTCTGGTCGCTTTGCGGCTAGTGGCTTCTTTGCCACGCCAGGGGAGGAGCAGCGAGTCATTGCTGTGGAGCCGGCGCCACGAGGCGAGGCGGGTGCTACTGCACGGGGATCCCGGAGGCTTCTGAGGGACCCTCACCTCAGGGGAGAGGAGAGGGACGCCTAGAGGGACGAGCATGAAAATAATGGCAAGAGTTGGTGAGCTAGTGGACTCGCCACCTCTCTATGATTGTAGTGTTTATGACAGCTTATGTAGAATTATGGAGTGATTTGATTTTCTGCTGCTTGTTTGTTCTCTTGTGCGTTCCTTCTTCCCTACACTTCTTCTTTGACACTGTTTCCATGTGATGGGTCTGTCGAGACTCCACCCTAAGCAGAGAATCGTGTCTTGTTGTGACCATTTTCCACGGGAATCTCCCGTCGAAGTCAATAATGACAGCCCTAGTCCCTTTTCCCGGATGTTGTGTCAAATTTTACGGACGTCCTCCAAAACATGATAGGGTATCCTTAGACAACATAGGGGGGCTAGTCGTCATATTCTTCATCCAATCAATCACCCTGTGCGAGCGGTGAAGTGACACACGGGACCGCATGGTAGGTGCCTTATCGCGAGGGCTATCATTAACAGGTGATGGAGGCAATCTTGGCCTGCACTCCTTCCATTTCTATAAATTCGTGTCCCTTTTATCCTTCCAGGTATATCGAGAGCTAACTCGAGGAGCACAAGTTCTCACGGGAGAGGAGGAGTTCAAAATTCTGAGAGTTGGATGGAGGGTGACTCTTCCCACTCCTCGAAGAGAAGCATGTCCAGTGGTAGTAGTTCCAGGAGGCTTTCGGACCTCGAAGGGCACTTTAACGAAAGGGCCCAATCACAACTCGTAAGCTGAGCTTTCCTGCCCTTTTCTCATTCTTTCTTCCTTCCTCTTGATAACACCCTTCTCCATTTCTTATGCACGCACAGAGCGTGATGAAATCACACATTTCATGGGAGTTAGCAGTGGCCGCATACAGGGGTCTCCCAGATTTTCAGAAGGCCAGGCTAGACGTGATGGGATTTGGTGCCTTTCTTCGGATCGAGCCGATCCAGCTCGACCTGGTCCTGATCCAAGCCTTGTGTGAGAGATGGGACCCAGTGAGTCGGGCATTCCTGATGCCCTGGGGGCACATGGTGCCCAGCTTGGAGGATGTGGTCCGAATTACGAGCCTCAAGGTGGATGGCGAGGCAGTGACCGGAGTTACTTACGCGGACTACCGAGAAGGTGCTCGGAAGCTACTGGGTTTGGACCTAGATGGTCGGAAAAACAGGTCGGTAGCTAGGGCGTCCCTCATGGATGCATTAGGGCTCACCGACACTCATCGGCGGGACGATGAATCCTCAGAAGAGTTCATGGAAAGGATGGAAATAGGATGCCATGCCGTGTACTGCACAGATTTCGGCAACTGGGAAAGATGCAACATAGATTTGAGGAGATTTCTCCTCTTCCTTTTGGGGAGATTGGTACTGAGCTCGAAAGGGGATGGTATCCAATGTCGCTTCCTGGAGCTGCTGTCAGACCTTGAAAGAGTAGGGTACTATGCCTGGGGAGCTGCCATGCTGGCACACTTGTTTGCAGGCCTGTTCCAAGAAGCGGATCGTGAGATGGCTGTGAGTGGTTTCACACCATTCATCCAGGTATTTTTGGTTTTGCTTGTTTTGTATATATTTTGGTGTGTTTTTGCAAGGTACTGATGACCTGCGCCGAGCAGCTGTGGAGCTATTATTACCTCCCCATGGGGAGAGCTCGACATTGGCGACCCGCGATGGTGCCGCTAGCCAGGCGGTGGGAACCCATCATGAGTGCGGCACCCCTAACCTACCAACTGATGGTGCTAAGGCGGGAGCTATAGGAGTTCCCTGCAGCGATGGTAAACTGGAGACCCTACTTAGACATGGTCGATGCCTACCAGCCGTGGGTTCTAGCAAGTCGTGTCCGGTTTGGACGGGAACTGTGGATGCACTGCCTGAATGAAATCAAGCCGCTTCGGCTACGATTGGCTATGAGGACTTTAGGGCTGGCTCAGGAATGGGTGGATACGGCTGCGCCACCTCGTATTGGGAGAGAGACGCGAGGACCAGCGACCTGCATTGACTGGCGCGTGCGGTTCCCTGAACAGTATGAAGACTGGCAACTAGGTGGCATGATTGTAGAATCACATGCGCGGGATAGTGAGGACTACTTGCGTCTATATAGGGCAAAGTACGCAGAGCGGCTCCAACCCCGGGGACTTGCGGAGGTAGGTTTCCCCTTTTTCTCTTTTCTTCTTTCTCCTTTTTTTTGTTTTCTGGTGAAAATGCTGACTCGTATGGCTGCAGGATATTCGTGATACGATGATAGCGACTTTACGAACTCGCTTGGCAGAGATGGAGCAACGGTTGGGCGATGCCCGCGGAGCTACGAGCGCCTTGGTAGGTGTACAGTGCGTTCCTAATTAAAACCCCAGATTCCATATGTTTGGCTGCTAATTCACGCAGTCGTAGCATGCTCAGATTGGCGCGGCTTCCCCAGCGATGGGAGTAGGTGGTGCCTCTTCCAGCTTGTGGATTCCCACCTCAGAACTTGACTTGCTTCATGAGCAACTTGCTCACGCCACGCAGCGTGCTGCGGAGGCAGAAGGGATGCTCTGTATACATGTAAAAGTTTCAGTGTTGAGTTCTCTTTGTTTACGCCTTATCGCGTATCTGAGATGGCACACTCGGCAGGAAAAGGAGACGGAAGAAGCGCTTGCCCAAGCTGCGCAGAGGGCGGCTAGGATAGCAGAGCTAGAGAGGGAACTGCGACGTCGTCCTGATAACGACTCCTCCAGGGATGCTGTGGAACTGAGGATTACTCTCCAGTTGGAGAGGGAAGATCGTGAGAGAGAACGTGCAGAGAGAGAAAGAGACGCAGAGAGAGAAAGAGCCAACAGATTGACTGAAAGGGAGGAACGAAGGGCCATGGAGGCCCAACTATTCGAACTCCGAATCAGCCTTGGTCTTGCTGAACAGTGGCTAAGAGATGGTGAGGAGCGCTACCGAAGAGCACGAGAGCGTGGCTTTCGTGTTAGTAGCTTCTCTGCTGCTTCCGTGGATCAACGCCGGGATGTGGGAATAGGAAGGGGAGTACAGAGCGGTAGGAGTACCGCTTTTCATAGTTAGGTAGCACCTTTGAGACCGTTTTGCCCGGAGAGTAGTGGTACGAGTAATGCAGGGAGAGAGGGCGGAACTTGATGTAATTTTTTTTGGTTTTTGGAATAAAATACAAGGTTCGGTTTGTTTGGTTTTCACCTTTGCTTCAGTTGCCTGAATCCCTGCACACATCACTGAAACAAACAAATCAGAATTTCTGTTCTGGCTTGGCCCCTTGCTCAATAAGCAAATGGTCCTGTGACTGTCCTTGAAACTGGTCAAGGGGCCAAGCCTTTATTTAACGAAGGCAAGGGAAAGATGCAGTGATGATAAATGGTACAGGCAAGCACACGAATGCAAGCGGTATTAAAAGTGAGATGCTGCACGCAAATGCAATCATGCAAAATTGATTTGTTTTCTTTTTTATATTTGGCATTTTTTTTGGTTTATCATAAAAAGATTTTTTGTTTGCAAATATGTACATTTTCTCTTTTCTATTTTTTGTTGTTTTTATCATTTCAATTTTTTCTTGCTAACGCCTGGCAAGCACCCAAATGGCACCTAACCTACGTGAGAACATGGGTTTCTTACTAACCTCCCAGGTATCCTAAGTACACATCTAGGTCAATTTGGGCCCCTAGACCCCTCGAATGATGATCCCGCCGGCTAAGACTTACCCTGATGATAATACCGTCATGCCATGCTTAGGCTCCCAGTCGCTTCCGACCACAGGGATTCACCCAAAAGATGTTTGAGATAAATGATTTGCCCGACTCGGGTCTATTTCCTCACAACTCTAGATGGTATATGATGGAACACCCTGGAACCCTAACAACCAACCGCGCGACGCTGACCCGGAATCAGACGCCGTCGCACCCATAGGTGACACGCTTGCATTGGCCTAAGCCCGAGGTTAAACAAGAAGACATCAAGGTGGTAAACAGGGGTCTTGACCAGCCAGAAACACGGAGACTCCTTCACAGCGATAGCTTTTACTTTTCAAAGTAGGCAACCAAATGTGTATATTAAAATAAGGTCGCAGACCCTGGGCAGTTTTCACCTTTCAGAAACTCCATCGAACCTTCATCTTTAGACGAAGAAGGAAAAGCGTGGGGGGATAAACCTCCTGAGAGGATCGGCAAAACCGTTAACCCGATGAGCGAATAAGGGCCCATTAACTCTTTCCTTTCGGACAACTTCGGACCAAATCTCGAGCATTTACATTCCACGGCCCCTTTTGTGGATTCAGACTTTTGCTTTGAGGGGTTCCGTTTATCGCAACAGGCACGGTCACGACCAGACTTTTCTCTTGATTTTGACTTTGTATTTCTTTTTGTGAGGGAGATATAGTCGTTTTGACGTTTGTGGGCTCCCTTTTCGTATGCCTGCGGGGACACTGCCCTCTTCTCGCGCTCTGATCGATGCTCGAGGAAATGAATCCTACTCTTGCCTTTGGGGTTTGAGTTTCGGTTTCTCATGCTCAGCGTTTTAAGGGCGCCGACTGTCTCATTTGGTCGAAGAGAAAAGAATAAAGATTACAGCTTCCGGAGATCTTCTGGGTGGGGCCCCACCGTAGGTGATGCTACCGACTTTTTTGAATAAAATACATAAGTGAGCACATGTTAGCTTCCTTCGAGCGAGCATAGGCCGACGTGGCCGGACAGGGATCTCCACGGTTCTAGCAAACCAAGACCCGGTGCCTACCAAGCCTTAATGGGCCCTATCCTAACATGAAGGTTAGATGTAGGGACTTAACTACATGGTGACTGCCAGGCATCGGCATTTTGAATTTTCCATATTTTTAGTGGTTTTCGGTATTTCTTTGTTTTTGATGTTTTTTTATCTTTTCATCATTTTTTTTGTGCGTTTTGTGCTAAGGGTAGTATTTCTTAAGATAAAGCCCATTCCAAGGGTGGGATAACTCGGTCCCTTCGGCGTTGACTAGCTTGTAGGCGTTGCCAGGGTACACGGCTTGAATTACAAATGGTCCTTCCCAATTGGGTTGGAGCTTAGAACGCGGCCCTCCAAGTTTGACAAAAATTCTTTTTACGACCATCTCACCGACTTTGAATTTTCTCTCAACGACTTTCTTTTGGTAAAAGCGAGCGAGTTTATTTTGATACACACGCGCGTGTTCGGCAGCGGCCAGCTGCTTCTCATCCAAGAGTTCCAACTGGGCGAGGAGTGAATTACGACGATCGTTGAGGGGAAATTCCTCATCCAATTGTACCCTGAGAGAAGGGATCAGAGTCTCGTACAGGACTACCGCTTCCATACCATAAGTAAGGGCAAACGGAGTCTGCCCGGTGGGGGTACGGATTGAAGTGCGATAGGCCCATAGGGCTTCGATAAGTTTTTCTGGCCAGTTTGAAAACTTACTAGACTCGCAGGTTTTTTTGATGATTTTGAGCAATGTTTTATTGGTGGCCTCCGCTTGGCCGTTACCTTGTGGGTAATAAGGCGATGAATGATGCAATGCAATTACGTACCTTTTGCAGAGGTCCTGTAGGTCCTGAGAAATGAACTGTGGCCCATTGTCGGTGACGATCGTGCTTGGGACGCCGAATCTGGCGAGGATGTTCTTCATGATGAACTTGCAGACTGTTGACGCCTTGATTTCCGCGTAAACTTCAGCTTCGGCCCATTTGGTGAAGTATTCCGTCGCAGTAAGGATGAAAGATTTTTGCTTGGTGAGAGAATTGGGATCACCTAGGGGACCAATGATGTCGAATGTCCACACGGAGAAAGGTCATGGGGAGGATATTGGATGAAGTGAGGAAGATGGTGAATGGATTTTATCGGCGTGAAGTTGACACTTGACACACCTACGGACATAGACAGCACAATCCTCTTCCATAGTGGGCCAATAAAAGCCTTGGCGAATGATCTTCTTGGCGAGCATCTGACTATTCACGTGGCCACCGCACACACCCGAGTGCGTCTCCTCTACACATTTCCAAACCTCATCATCACCAAGACATCTTAACAGAATACCAGTAAGGCTCCTCCTATAGAGTAGACCTCCAACCAAAGTATATTTCTGAGCCACCCTTCTTATGGCTTTCTTGTCCTCTGCGGTGGCCCCTTCAGGATAAGACTGATCTTGGAAGTATTTGACGATTTCATAGAACCATGGTTTCTCTTCATCAGCCAGTTCTTCTTCAACCTCTGCCAACATGATCTCCCTCTTCTCAAGGATATCTTCCTGCAGGATCTTCCTTACTATCCTGTCTTTGATGTTTACGTAGGAAGCATCATCGATTGCAGGGGCGTGAAGTTTGTAGATGGAAATGGACTCAAACCATCTTCCTAGAGGGAACCTTATGGATGATGCCAATGAGGTAAGGGCATCGGCGAGAATATTTTGATGACGAGGGACATGAACAAAGATCAGTTTTGTGAACAGTTTGGCAAAGGCAGCAGTGAGTTCTTGGTATGGCTTGAGTTTGGGATCGCGAGTGTGATATTTAGTGAGCACTTGGCGAAGAATGAGTTGACTATCACCTACGACTCGCAACTCAGTGATACGAAAAGAATGAGCGAGTTCTAGGCTAGCTACAAGAGCTTCATATTCGGCTATATTGTTGGTAACTGAAATTTGAGCTGGTATGCCAATGGGAATGTGAGGCTTCGGGCGACAGGTGGGCGACGCCGATTCCTCTCCCTTGAGAATTCAGAGCTCCATCAAAATATAGCATCCACATTGGCTCATCTGATTGGTTGACGGACATTAGTTCCTCATCTAGAAACTCTGATTGGACGGGATCGAACTTGGGAAGAGGATGGTGAGCAAGATGCTCGGCTATGGCATAGCCTTTAATCGCCTTTTGATGGATGTAGGTGATGTCGAACTGAGAGAGAAAACTTTGCCAGCGTGCTAGCCTATCCGTAAGGACGGCTTTCTCCAGAAGGAATTTGATAGGATTCATTCGAGCAATCAAGTGGACCTCATGAGCCAAGAAGTAGTGTTTCAATTTCTGCACTACCCAAACGAGGGCAGCACATGTTTTCTCCATGACGGTGTACTTCTGCTCACAGGGATTGAGAAGTTTGGACAAGTAATAGGTTGCCCGTTCTTTACCTTCTTCATCAGCTTGTGCGAGGACGGCTCCCACGGAGTCATCCAAGACTGAGATGTAAAGGATCAGAGGTATTTCTGGTTTGGGTGGAATGAGAACGGGTGGACTAGCCAGATATTCCTTCAACCCTTCAAAAGCTTTCTGACATTTAGAATTCCAGTGGAATTCTACTCATGGCTTGGTCAACTCGTAGAGAGGTCTACACCTTTGTGAATGTTGGGACACAAACCGACGAATAAACTGCAACCTCCCGATTAAACCTCGGACTTCCCTCAAATTCTTGGGAGGCGGCATATCCTGATATCCTTAGCTTTGTCGGGATCTATCTCAATCCCTCTTTTGCTCACAATGAACCCCAGCAATTTACCCGACGACACACCAAACACACACTTCTTCGGGTTCATTTTCAATTGGAACTCCCTTGATCTCTGCAAGACCTTAGCCAAAACTTCTGGATGTTCCATCCTGGTCCTTGATTTCACCAATAAGTCATCCACATATACTTCCAGATATATGTGCATCATGTCATGAAATATGGCCATCATAGCTCTTTGGTAAGTAGCTCCAACATTCTTTAACCCAAACGGCATGACCACGTAACAATATGTTCCCCAAGGGGTAGTGAATGACGTCTTTTCCTGATCTTCTTCTGTCAAACGAATTTGATTGTATCCTGAAAATCCATCCATGAATGAGAGGGTTTCATATCTTGCCGTGTTATCGATCAACACATCAATGTGAGGCAAGGGAAAATCGTCCTTTGGACACGCGCGGTTAAGGTCCCGGAAGTCGATACAAATCCTGACTTTCCCATCTTTTTTCATGACCGGGACAATGTTCGCCACCCATTGAGGATAAAGGACGACTCTAATGAACCTGGCTTTGTGGAGCTTATCGACCTCTTCTTTCATTTTCAAAGCCATCTGAGGGTGGAAACGCCTTAACCTTTGTTTTACCGAGACGGTCCCTGGTTTTAGGGTTAAACGGTGTTCGACCAAGGTTGAATCTAGACCCGGCATATCCTCGTAGCTCCATGCAAACGTGTCCTTATATTCCTTGAGAACCTCAATTAATGCCTCTTCTTCAGAGGGTGGTAGGTTGTCACTTATGAGGATGATCCTAGGGTCTTCCTCAGTTCCCAAGTTGACTTCTTTGGTAGATTCTTCTACGGCGGTTGACGGCTCGTCGAATCTCCTCATTCCACTTGCGTATGCGCCCACCGCATCCTCATATTCTTCACCCTCATCTTCAGTGGGGCATTCTTCATCCGTGATCTCGTAGTCTCCATACCCTTCATCAAATACACAGTCGCCCTCATATTCTATTTCCGGTAGCTGGATGGGATTTTCTAACAACTGGGGGATGGCAAGAAGGGCCTGACACCTGGCGGCCAAATCTAGAAGGAATCGACGAGGGATCTGCCTACCCTTGGATTTCTTCCTAGGTACTACCCTTGGCCTATCATTCGTAGATTGACTGACAATATTTACAGAAGAAGAGGAAGACGAAGAGGATGGTGTGAAATGTACAGGAGAAGACCCCTCAGAGGAGGGGTAGAAAAGGTCGCTCATCGGACCTTGGACGGGTGGTCCGCAGGGCGGTACGCACCCGTGGGAGATGTAGGAGGTTTCCTCAACGAAGATGTGTTGTTGGGGAGTTTGAAAATTGACGTTTTTTTTTCATTTTCATTTTTAATGACAAAGCAGTGAAAAGAGATTGGAGGAGAGAGAAAAGTGGTTATGGCTAGAGGATTGTGAGGCTCATAGAGCAGATCATGGTTGAAGACCTGGCGCGGGTTAAGAAGCCCGCGTATGTATGTAAGCAGAGAAGGGGATCTGGGAAGATCATCAGATAATTGTCTGGCCCAGGAAAAAGATATCAGCAAAGGTTGAGACGAGTGGATGGAGAAGATGGCGGCTAATGAGCCGTCGACGGCAATGTTGAGGACGGATGAAGATCCGTCGATGACAGGGTCCTTCTGGCGAGGACGAGGATAGTTTGGAACCTTGGCAAGAGTGGTAATGTTCTCTGGTATTCCAGAGATCAATGGCGGTCCTTCAAACTGCGGAGACGAGAACATCCTTTCCAGTGCAACGGAAATGTCCCGTATGTTGAACCATTTGTTCCACTCGCATTCCGGATCTTTGATCTTGCCTCTTTTGGTGATCCTCGGACATTTTTCAGCCAAATAGACAGCATGTGATCCCCCATATGCTTCTCGTGGGTAATCTCCCATCTGAACAACGGGCCCTCTGTTGAAGTGGTTTGATAGAGTCCATGTGAGGGGCTTCCAATCCGCCTTGAACGGTCCTTTGAAGCCTAGGTCAAACCTGCGGTTCGGCCTAATTTCCTTTGGCGGTTTGAGCCTACCCTGTAACTATGCGGCCAGACCTTTACCCTGTTGACAGCCGATGTTCCTCATAATCTCCCACCCTTTGGAGTGAAAAGGGAGATATGATGTTGCGGTTGTCCTGACCGGCTCCTTTGGTGCTAGTGGAACGTGAGATGAATCACGTACGTCCAGTAGTGACAATATGGGCCGATGAGACGGCCAAACAGAGGGCAGAGAGGTGTTGATAGCATCCACTGTGTGAAGGACAGGTGTACTGACCACTTTAATAATTCTCCCATTGTAAGGAAACTTCAGGCACTGATGGTTGGTGGAAGGCACAGCGTCCATGGCTTCGATGTAAGGGCGACCCAGTATTGCCTTGAATGTGGGGTCCATGTCGAGGACATGGAATTCTGTGGGAATTGACATGGGGCCTAGTTCTGCCTTCAGAATAATCATCCCCTGCGGTGGCCTTTTGCTATTGTCATAAGCCGTGACCGTGATCGAGGAAGGTCTTATTTGTTCTTCGTTGACCCCACACAACTGAAGGGTGCTCATGGAGATCACATTTATGGACGCACCCGTGTCCACAAGACACGGGTTTATGGATACCCCATTAATTTTTATTGAAATGCACAGTGCATATTTTTTAGCCTCCTTGGGAGCGAGCTCATAGTTGTGGAACATGATGGCCGGTTGTGTGTCCGTTGGGGTCAGGACGGTAGAGATCTTTTCTACAGGGAGGTCCTCATTCACCATGACCCTTTGAAGGTACTCCATTAAGGCTGTCTGGTGGGATGTGGATCTTTGAAGAAGCTCCAGGATGGAGATCCGAGCAGGCGTCTTGTCCAAATGTTTCAATAGATCATACTGTGTTCCAGGGATAGCTCTTTCTGGTTGTTCTCCATCATCCTTCTCTGGCTGAGATCGCTCAGGATTCTGACTGTTGTGGGGGAAAACCCTGTGGAAAATCCTTCCACTCCGGAGCACCATTGCCTGCGGCTTTTGTACCTCTGTGAGGGTAGCAGTGGGTTTTAACAGGGATTTGAGGGGTAGTGGTGGAGGAATGGTTGATGAAGCAGGGGTGATGACGGGAGTAGGGATTCTGATGAGGGGTTTGTTAGGTAGAGGCATGGTGGAGGTAGAGGGGATATCACACGGATTATGGAGGATAAGGGGTCTGGAAGGTGGAGGTGGAGACGAAGTAGAAGTGGGTAGGGCTTGAAGCGAGCAATGATTTTGAGGTGGGTGATGGTTAATGAGTGGTTTTGAAGGCATTAGTGGTGATACGGTGGAGAAAGACGGGGTTATGTATGGTTGACGGATGATAAGGGGTTTAGAAGGCGTAGGGGTAAATGTGGTAGAGGTGGATGGTAAAGTGGGGGAGTGGGAGAAGATGAGAGGGTGTGAAGGCGTAGTGGAGAGTGTCGGTTGATAGGGGATCGGGGTACGGATGAGAGGGCGTAATGGTAGTGGAAATGGTGAAGGTGATACTGACGCGGGTTGATGAGAGAGAGGTGCTACCCGGGCAAGGCAAGGGTGTTGCGTGATGATAGGATTGGCGGTAGAAAGAATGGAGGTACTTTCCTGGTGCCACACCTGCTCTCTCCCGACTTCCGGGAAGGAGGAGATGAGGTTAACCTGATGATTGGGCTGTTGGTGCTCCGGTAATGGATTCTGGATTATGCCCATGTTGGGCTGTTGTTGTGGGGCCTGCTGAGGCTGTTGTTATTGTTGTGGTTGCTGTTGCTGCTGCTATTGTTGTAACTGCTGCTGTGGCCTATGAGGAGGTCTCCTAGCCTTGAGAGCTGCGACGTATCGTCTCATTTTATCCCAATCTATTTGATGTTCATCATTCATATCGTGGATGTAATCTTTGAAATGGAAGCAGTAATCTACTGTGTGTCCTGGCTGCCTGTGGTAGACGCAGTATTTGGAGGTATCAACATTCGGGGGCCACACGGGCCTTTCTCTGGGTAGGGCGAGTTGGTTTGATGCCATGAGGGCATTAAAAATGTCTGCTAAGGTTTCTGGCAATGGTGGATAGTAGGCTCTCTTGGGACCGACCGGCCTCCTTTGTTGCTGTTGGGGACCATAGTTCCCCGGGGGTGGAACTTGGTTGTACTGAAGCGGTGGTTGTTGTTGTTGAGGTTGTGGTTGTTGTTGCTGGGGTTGACGTAATGGAGGCATATTATCCTGGGGTGGATGATTTTGGGGTGGAGGACGAAGAGGGAAAGGACCTGGTTGGAGGGGAAGTCGGGGCATTTGTGGAGGCCTTGGGTTGACTGCATAATTGGCATTGTTTACCGCACCCACTTGCTCATTTGTCACGACCCCTTCTGTGGCTCCGCCCGGGACACCAGCGCCTGTCTTTCTGACCACTTTGGGCTTCGGCGACTCAAACATGTTCATAATGGGGGAGTCTTTTAACTGGGTTTGGATGTACCGGGCCCTTTCATAGAGTTCCTCCATTGTAGTAAGTTTATTCATGGCCAGGACGTGTCTGAACTGTGGGGTTACATTAGACACAATCATCTTCACTTGTTCGGGCTCGGAGAGGGTATCCCTTATTCTTTCCGCCAGAGACCTCCATCTATCAGCATAGCGGACAAAATCCTCGTCGGGTTTCATCTTTTCGGCCACTAGGTCGATAATGGAGAGTGAGGGACCGACCCTATCCCTATATTTCTGCAAGAACCTTCTTTGGACTATTTCATAATTCTCGGCCTCGCGGGGCTCCAAAGAATAGAACCACTCTAGCGCGGGACCATCCAATGATCTCCGAAAGAGGTATGCCAGGGACCTCTGATCGTTTTGCCAATAGGAGGATTCATACATGAAATCCTTGAGGTGAATGAAGGGGTTGCCGGTACCATTGTATCTGCGGTACGTGGGCATTTCGGAGGGAGGAAGATGAATGACGGGAAGGATTGGCAAAGCAACCTCCGGGGTGGCTTTCACGTCCACCATTCTTCTCAGATTTTGAAACTGCTCGTCCATGCGATTGAACCTATTGAGGAGCGATTGGGCGAGCTCCTCTGGAGGTGAAGGTGGCACTTGCGACTGGGGGAGAAATTGTCTCCCGGAGACTTGAGGGGAGAACCCCGAATGAGAGGGAGCTGTCAGACCGCCGACCATTGGCCCCGGCTGAAGCGGTATGTGGGGAACAACGGGAGTTTGAGATTGTGACGGGAACTGGAATGAGGGTGGTTGTTGGCTCGCTTGTCCTTGAAGCGAGGGAGACTGGATGGCTTGCGCCAATGAAGGAGATGGAATGGCCTGCACGGACTCTTGGAGAGGTGCAATGGCCAGAGTTGATTCCTGGGGCGTGGGGGAAACAGATTTCCCCTTCAGAATGGCCTGGAAGGCCCGGAGCTGTTCAGAGGTAAGCTCCGTGTTGGCGAGGACGCCCAGAGATATCCTGTGGTGGGGACGTGTCCCCGGCAATAACCTGCACCTCATGCGAGGGCTCATGAGAAGGACCCGAGTCCATAGCATAGACTCGCGGGTCGGCTGACAAACCACGACAAGGGTGGTTCTCCTCAAAAGACTCGTGAGCCATGCTCACAGTTTTCCCAGAACGCAAAAATATACACTAGCAAGCAGGTAGCAGAGATTATCAAACAAGTGGATGCCTTTACGCCTTTTTTTTGTTTTGATTTTGATGATTATTTTTGTGCTTTTAGCGAGATCCGAAGTTCACACAAAATAGGGACCCTAGTTTATTTTTATTTCACCGTCGTGTCAGCTAGGGTCTCTCGTCTCACCACGAATGGGATGACTAACTCCGGGGAACTTCAATGGTACAACTAGCCCAGTGAACGAAGAGGAGATTCTTCGATGTCGGGGACTTACGGAGGTCCCAGTGGAGGAGATTCTAGTCCGTTGAGAGGAATTCTCAAACAGAGAATGCTTCCTTCACCGGGAAAGGATGATCATTAGAAAAAATGAAAAAGGATATGATAGAGGGATGGATGTATGCAATGGAATGCTGACAGTGATATAGAGTAAGAAAACAACAGAAATAACAAACATACACCCAACCAATCACAACTGACAGTGCTGCCGTGAGCACAACGGGGGCGCGCGAGGGCGCCAAGGTGGAGAGGCACGGACGGTGCCGAACTTGCAAGGGTAGCCAAAAGGAAGCAGTAGAGGTCCCACCGTGATCGCCAATCTGTGAGTGACGTCACGCGGTTCGGGGAAGCGGAGAAGACGCGGAGCGCGCGGGCTCCTCTTTTGTTTGCTGCAACACAGAAATAAGAGAAGAGAGAAGGGGCCACCACGGGAGATTGCTCCGGCGGGGCGAGCGGGACACATGTAATATAGCAAGATATGGGGGTTAAACGGCCATAGCGGGAAGTGACTCGACGCGGCCTCGGGGGGACGGGAATGGTGCAGAAATTAAATAGCAAGAATTGAAACGGCCATTGGGGAAGTGACTCGCCGCGGCCTCGAGAATATGAGCAGATAAGAATATAACAGAATATAAGGAGAATATAAAGAGCGGGAATTTAAACGGCCATTGGGGAAGTGACTCGCCGCGGCCTCAAGAATATGAATAGATAAGAATATAACAAAATATAAAGAGAATATAAGAGCGGGAATTTAAACGGCCATTGGGGAAGTGACTCGCCGCGGCCTCGAGAACATGAATAGATAAAAATATAACATATAAGAACGGGAATTTAAACGGCCATTGGGGAAGTGACTCGCCGCGGCCTCGAGAATATGAGCAGAATATAAAGAGAATATAAGAACGGAAATTTAAACGGCCATTGGGGAAGTGACTCGCCGCGGCCTCGAGAACAAGATGTGATCGCTAGGGGCCAAAAGACCCCAAAATAAAGAAAGTGATCGTGCCTACCTCAAGAGCGGGAGATGGCGGGTTGCTTCTTCCTCCCCCTTTGGCCGGCCGACGAAGAGGGCTTTCCTTGGTTACCCTTGCAAAACAGTAGACAATAAACGAACGGAATTAGAAAATGGCAGTGTAGTAACAATTCCTTGCAATAAAAGTAACGAGATCGTGGCCTGACACACACCTGGTTGGTGTGGTTTTAAACCCCTCTCGGACTCGAGTAGGAGGAAAATGCGATGATGAATGCAAGAAGTTTGCAAGAGACGGCGCCCTTATGTAGGGAGATAGAGGATGCAGTATGATGAATGTAAAGAACTATGGAGAAAAATGGGAAGAAAAGGCTTATTGGAGGAGCCGAGGGTGAGATCCGGCGGAGTTCCGGCAGCGTGGGGATGACGTGGAAGCGCGGTGGACGAAGACGACCTTCCTCTCGCGAGCGTGGGCACCCAAGAAGCCGGCAGAACCTCCACCTACAAAAGACCCCACGGGTTAGAAATGACTCCGTAGCCTCTGGGCTCCGGCAGCCTATCGGATCTCTTAGAAGCTCCTTCAGAACTGAGGGGGTGGGCCTCTATTTATAGGGCTCCGGAGGGTGGAGGCGTCCAGGACCCTGGACACCTCCATCAGGGCCGAACTAATATTTTAATCTATTTTTATTCATTTTTTTGGAATATTTTTGTGGAGGCGTCCAGGGCCCCGGACACCTCCAACAGGTCCACCGAACCCCACCGACGGCCGCACGCGGTTTGGCACAACGCGTGGTTTTGTGAGCGGCGCCTCGTGATTCAGAAATGGGCGCGTCCAACTGGCTGGACGTCTCCATAATTTGGATTTTTTCACACATGACAAACTATCGTTCGGTGGGCGGCGCCCGTGAGGGAGTTGATGGAGGCGTCCAGGGGCCTGGACGCCTCCAAGAAAATATTTTTTATTATTTTTTGTGTTTTGTTTTTATGCCAAAGCTGGCATTTTAAGTTTTTATACTTATTTTTATGGAGGCGTCCAGGGTCCTGGACGCCTCTATTAATATATTATTTTTTATTTTTGTGTTTTATTTTTATGCCAAAGCTGGCATTTTAATTTTTTATACTTGTTTTTATGGAGGCGTCCAGGGTCCTGGACGCCTCCATTAATATATTATTTTTTATTTGATTTTGGGCTGTGAAAAAAAAATTAAAAGAATGGGGGCGTCCAGGGGCCTGGACACCCCCATAAAGACCCACCCGGGTCCTCAGTTCAGGCGTTGGCGGCTGCCCGGCAGACACCCTTCTTGGTTCCGGAACCTCCTGATGCGTCTGACTGGTGTTGATGCCGTCTGAATGCCGTGACGAGATGATTCCGGATGCCAAAAAGGGCGGAAGAAGACTCAAGAAAAGGAAGCACTCAAGTGATTCAAAACGCGTAAGCCGTCGCGGGGCGTTGTATAGTGATATGAGACTTTCTCAGGAGACGTCAAGAATAGCGTGTCTACACCGCGCACATCCGACGCTTCCCTCGTTAAGGGACAATCGCGAGCTTGTCGTGTCCATGGTCTCGTCCCGCATCAATTTGGTATCAGAGACAGGTTGAGTCTAGGGTGTCCAAAAAAAAAGTGTCATTCATTAGTCATTTACGTCTAAGTCGTGTTTAGGGTCATCATTGTTTTAAAACAAAAAAAAAAAGTGTCTTTTTACATTGCATCCCTTTACTCGGTATATCAAAAGGTGTTGTCCGAACGTTAGGCTACGCCTATCGGGAAGGTCGCACACTTGCGCGAGTGACCTTCGGGTCAATTACCTCCGCCGCGTACCGCGTTTTGGTTAAGTCTAGGCGCACCATTTTGCATTAGTGTGTTTTGCTTTAGTCGGCGTCTTCTAGTCGGTGTGTTTGCATGCCCACTCGTCGGGGTACTCAGTACTCACCCCCACCAACACCTATGGCCAACCCACGGGATACCTCGGGAGACTTCCACTCCCTACAAGAGGCGATGATGGCCATTATGACTAGGTTGGACCAATCCGATGCTAACTTTCGGACTTTCTTCGATAATATGGATGGTCGCCTTAGAGCCATGGAGGGGCGCTTGGAGACCTCCGACAGGTCGGTCCAAGACCTCGTTGGGCGGTTAGATAGGATGTCACATGGGGACCCTCCTGGGGCAGGCCAAGGCCCACCCGCACCTCCTCCCGCGGTGGCCCAAGTCCAACCCGCTCCCATGGCCCAAGTCCAAGCCGCTCCCGCGGCCCAAAACCAGCCACCACAGGCTCCTCCACCCGCCCCTCCTCGGGTTCCCGAACTACCGCACCGTGACCTTGGTCTCGAGGACTATGGGTCCGATAATGCCTATGAGGGGTATGGTCAACGCCGTCGTGGTTTTCAGCCACAACGAGATGAGGATGATGATAGGGTCCTTAAGACCGTGCGAGCAGACCCTCCCTCTTTTTACGGGTCTTTGGATCCGAAAGTCTACCTAGATTGGGAGTTCGGCATGGACCGTTATTTTGAGTGGTATGATATGTCGGAGCGCCGAAGGGTCCGATTTGCCACCATGAAGCTCATGGGGCAGGCGCAAACCTATTGGAAGAATGTGGAGAGCCTGCTACTTCAGCGGCTAGAACCCCCGATTGACACATGGGCCGAGATGAAGAATAAACTTCGGCAAAAGTACCTTCCTCCCACATACCGCCAGCGACTCATCGATAGATGGGAAAGTCTTAGCCAAGGAGACCGGTCAGTCTCCGAATACATCGCTAAATTTGATGAGTACTTTCTACGATGTGGTGTCACGGAGGAGAGTACCATGCCCGTGTCCCGCTTTCGACGTGGTTTGCGGCCACACTACCAGTATGAGCTTTTCCGCCGCAATGCCAAGACGTTGGAAGAGGCATACCAAGTTGCTCTCGAGATGGAGTAATTTGAGGGAGAGTTCGAGTCTAGCCATCGGTTGGGCCCCACCCCTCTCCGTAGTACCGAGCCCCGTCACTCCATAGGCCCACATCAGCGGCCTTCCATGGCTCGACCTCAGGAGCCCACCCGTCAGGAGCACTTCGCTCCACGGCCTCGTCCTCCTCCACCCCGGGATCTATTCCCACCCCAACCACCGGCACCCGTTGCCCGTCCCCCGGCTCCTATAGCCCGTCCTCTGGCACCGGCACCCCCTCCACTATTGTCCAAGGCACCTACATCTCCCCCTTTGCTGCCTACACCCCCTACCCGACGGGATGATAAGGGTAAGGCCCCTTTTATAGGAGAGAGTAGTCGGTCGAGAGTGTAGTGTTTCCACTATCATGGATTTGGCCACTTTGCCAGCGAGTGTCCCGCTCGCGCCACCCTAGCCTTAGGTGTTGGAGAGCCCGCACCTCCCGAGCTTGAGTGTGTCAATTATGAGGCCGATGACGCACTAGCCGATGAGTACTATGCCTTGGGGGGAGAGTTGGATGGCTCACCCGCCGCCCAGGATGCCGCCACCTAGTGGGCTTGTGTCACCATCTTAGTCTAGGGTCATATATGAGTCGGTGTGTTTTTTCTTGTGTGGTTTGTTTGTGTGGTGTGTCTCGAGTCGATTGTTGTGTGTATTGCATGGTAAGTCTGCATGAGTCTTGTGCAAGCTCGTTGTCGGTCTCTTATGAGTAAGAGGCGAGTGGACTCACTTGATGATTATGGGGTCGATTCTACATCTATACCCGGATCAGTCACCTATAGGGACTCAGCGGTGATTCCTAGTGAGTCTTTGAGCCGCTTCCCTTCCTTTTGAGAGTGCCTCACCCGGAGTGTCCACCTTCAGGCCATAGCAGTTTGCGCATATCGAGTATATATGGAATGAGCAGGTGACGATCATTTGGAGTGGAGCGTACCCGCATTACTTGGCACGGTGACGGATCCGCCGGAGTATTCGAGCATCCCTACCCCTACTCGACGGGGTCGAGTTCCTCCCACCCGGGGAGAGTTGATGGGAATCGACACCGAGCCTGTACCTTTTTTATTACATTTATGTCCTTTTAGTTTGTGTTTATATCCACGGGAAAGTATACGCGCAATTGTACGGCTTTATCGGCCAATGCGTCACTCCCGTAGATTGTGTGGGTTTTTATGCAATTATGCAGTAGGACCAGCAAGAGGGCCCTCAGCCCTTTCCCATTGGTCCATGTCATCTTGTGGGGCTGGTCAACCATCCTAGGTGGACATCTAGAAGGTTGGACTAGTCATATGCCACATGGGTAGACAAGTGGCCCATTTTGTCCAAGGTAGGCCACCTACCATTCAACCTACCCATTCAACCTTACATATAGTCAAGGGGGCGCCCCATTCCACTAGGATTAGTTTATATTTTGTGTGTGTGATTCACACTTAATCCCAACCCTTGATTCCCCTTCCCTAGATCTAAGGGTCCACATTGCATTTGATGTAAGTCATATAAAATGTTGTATTTTCATATGAAATTCAATGAAATTTAGAAAAATTTGTGAAAGTTTGAAGCTAGCTGCGCCCCAGCCCTCTCTCCTCTGGTTCTCCCCTTCCCAAACCCCCATTCTAGAGTGGTATCTCCTTTCCCCCATCTCCGGTGATCATCGGTGCCGCCGCCGCCGCCGTTCGTGCCGCCATCGAGCCGCCTCTGCAGTTCTGTCTTCGTCCGACCACAGCATCTTCCACGAATTGTCTGTCTCAGTCACGATCTTGGATTGATCTGAATTTTTTATGGTGTGTTCTAACCTTGAATCCCAAGATCCACCTAAATTTTCACGCCAAAAGTCCATCTTTTAGTATTTTTACATTTTCATCCAACTTGCCATCCCAGATCTGCCAGGTTTCTGTCTACAGTGACAGAACCCCTGAGTTCTCCCCCTTCGACCATCTTTTTGATTTATCCAAACCCTCCCAATTTTACTGGAAGTTCTTTCCATCACCCCCTACCTCCACAAATGTTATTAATGTTTTATCAGCCTTCTATCTATTTTTAGAAATTCGTGTTCTTCCTATGATACAGTATTTTTAGTCAGATCCCAGATCCGACCACCCTCCACTTCCAAAATCATAACAAATCACCAACACCTCCAAATCCATATCCAAAAATAGTCATGGTTTCCTTGTTCGATTTTCTACAACCTTGCTGAAGAACACATCTTCAAATTGAGACATCTACTTCACGGTCAAAGGCAATCAACAGGAAAGTTCTCTGCAGATCTAAGTCTTCAGTTACTGTACAACAATAGCATATAAAATTCGCCAACACAAAGTATAAATCTGGTGAATTTTCCTGAAGGCCACTAGATTGTAGTAATTCGAAGTAGCTTTCCAACGGCTCTGATCTTGTTGCATTCTAACACCGGTGCTGATCGCAGCGTCCGTTCTCGTCGGAGCGCGCGCTGAAATACAGAACCGGCATATTTCCGATCGGTTTTTTCGACCGGTGGCGAACGGAGCCGCCCGGCCTCCGGCCGGCGAACCAGCGTGCCGCCAGCCCGGGGAGCGTTTCTCCAAGTGTCTCCACTACAGCGGTACCACCGGGTCCCACACGGCCCCTCCGGACAGCACGTGGGCCCCACGGTCGTGAACACGCGTGTAGCCGAATCAACACCCGAAGCTGCCCGTCAACTCGAATTCGGCCCTCCCGGGCCCATTTGTATAGCCCTTTACCTCCCTGCGTGGAGTGTGCATGTTCCCATTGCTGTAATTATTGTGTGTTAAGTTTCCCAGGAGTACGAGTTTTCGGCCGAGTCCGTCTTCCCCACGCGGAGCGCGTGGAGGTATCGTTTTCGCTCCCTTCTCGGTATTTTACTTACTTCATATATATTTGTTTATGCCGCTGCTAGAGAGCATGTGTAGGGACAATTAGCTCGCTTTATATTTATATCACCGCTGCTGCGAGAGAGAGCGTTACCGTCCCGTGACCCGATCCGGGCACAAGTGAGAGCCGACCACCCTAGCTCATTGCCGGTTTCTCAACCGCGCACATCCGACGCTTCCCTCGTTAAGGGATAATCGCGAGCTTGTCGTGTCCGTGGTCTCATCCCGCATCAGTTGTATTCACGACGGTGAGGTCGTGATCGTGTTCCCTGACCGTGTGGTTTTGGCTCGGGCCCTTTTTATGAGGGCATGCCTCCGCTACGGAGGTATCGTGGCGTTTTCCTAGTAGCGTGGCTAGGGCGGTTCGTGTCTGGTGGTCCCCGATCGTGGAATCGGCTGGTCGGGTGCCTGACTTGGTTGTCCCCCGATGGGAGACTAGGTTGTGATTTTTGGTACAGTAGGAGTAGCTGTAGAGACGAGGTTTTGCCGGCCACCGTAGTTACTTTCCTGCTTTCGTAGTTACTGCTTTCAGTGCCGCCGTTGTTCTCGGTTGGGGTTCCTCGGGATCCCTACTGGGCCAGTGACAGGAGGCTCACCCCTACTTTTCAGGTGCGGCGGTTCTGCCTCGAGGTTCGAGGGTGCTGTGTGGAGGTTCTTAGTTGCCAGCTTGCCGGGCCGAGTGTTCACTTGGCATGTGGTACGTTTTACTACTTTGGACTGTACTTTCTATTAGACTGGACTCTGTTGTAGTTTTTCATTTATTTCTGTTAAATTGTTGAATTGTCCTGCCTTATTTCCAATTTCTTTGTACCTCCACACTCCTTTTTAGCCCTTCCGAGCCTCCCGCTCGTGGGTAGCGGGCCGGGATTTGAATGGTATCGAGCTCCTCCCGGTATCCGGATCTCGGGTCGTCACACCAAGGTAGCTAGAACTTAGCTAGGGTGGAGTGCCACTAGACTCAGGTAGGAAGAGCTTAGCTAGGGCGGAGTGTCACTAGACTAAGGTAGGTGGAACTCGACCAGGCGGGATGCCACTAGACCAAGGTAGGAAGAGCTTGGCAGGGCGGAATGCCACTAGACCAAGGTAGGTAGAACTTAGCTAGGGCGGAGTGCCACTAGACTAAGGTAAGTCCTGGTCATTCTAAGAATGCCGCTTGAGCTGCGTGATACAGCTTCAAGTGTTTTCCATTAAGGGGAGAGAACTGGACGACTCCTTTGTGATCTAAAAGGACGTACGCACCCCCTTCATATACTCGACAGACAAAGTATGGTCCAACCCAGTTTCCAACCAACTTCCTGATGTGACACACCCTCGGACCTAGCCAAGCAAGCACAATTTGCAAACAGAATGGACCGAAATTTGGCGGCCACTCACCCGACACTCACCCAAACCCGAGGTAACTTGGCGATGCCAAGTGGAGGATGTGAGGGCTGGGCCCTTGCTGGTAGAGGGCCAGCAAGGCCAAGGTTGATTCCTCGAGGATTTGGCAGGCCCAATTCAATGGGGCCAACGTTGTGCCAAGGGCACGGGCTGCACACGACACCCACGGCGGTCACTCGAAGCAAGGTTGCTTGATGGACCGGACACTAACTCTCACAAACCAGCAGAGCTTATGAACTAATATTGAAAGAACAAGTACTAAAGAGAGCTAAGGTTGGAGCGCTTACTCGACCGGTTTGAAGAAACCGATCCCGCTCGGAGACGAGGGCTAGCGGGGAAGCGTGGGTTCCCCACACGCCGCGCCGGGGTAGCTTGACATGTTTTTGATCTTACAACACTACACCCCATGCAAGGGGGGGATCTTGGAGAAGGGAAGACAATGATTACAACCAAACACTACCTCCCATAGGGAGGGGCTGTAAGCCGGCCAGGCGGGGAGGGAGAAAACGCAAATGGAAGCCGAATGGTGGATGATGCCGATTCTGCCTGCTCTCTGTGAATATGGACAGATTGTCGAAGATGTAGACGCTGCGGCCGCTCCTGATTTTTGTTGGTGATGAGCCCAGATGGAAAATCTTCGTAGGTGACCCAGGAAGTCGCCCAAAGTTTTTTGGAATTTTGGCTAGTCAGTGTTGGTCGGGGCAGAGGCACGAACAGGGAAGCAGAACTCTTACTTTGTCTGCTTCAGGAACACAACAGCAGGAAGATGAAGACTCCACGGACGCTCCAGAGCTCAGAATTTGGCGGGGTTAAAGTCGATGGAACCGTTGTCGAGGCCCCTTCGATTCGAGACCAGCGGGGACACCGTAGGATATCAGAGAAGACGGGGAGACCTCGAACAGTGAATAGGGGTCGGTTCTGCTCCAGATGAGATAGAACTACGCACCCTGGAAAAGAAATTAGGAACTCACACGTCCGAGATCCAAATGGGAAGCCGCTTCTTGGTACTGGAATGCGACTTGTTGAGGGAGATCTCGGCCAAGTCTCGCCTCCAGATCTTTAGGCTACTAGTCGTGGGAGCCTCTGCTAGCAGTCTCTGGTCTGTAGTCTGGAGGTGGACGCGCAGTCTGGGGAGAACGACTCCCCCGGGCAGCAGCAAGCTCCGAATGGGACGAGACAGCTGCCATTGCGAAGAAGACCGGTAGACGCTTCCAACGGTACCATTTAGACCTTCAGGGTCATCGGGACGAGGTTAGGGTCACTGCTGCAATCTGATGGTTCTCTACAGGTCCTCAGCTGGAGCAGGTCCGTCGATGTAGCTCTCAAATGACCACGAAATGAGAAGAAGAAGTGGCTGAATGGTGAAGGGGATATGATGAGTGGTGGGAGGGGAATGTGGGGAGAGGTATGGAGGGTGGTTAGGGTGTGTGGATGAGCTGGGGAAGGGGGAGGGCGTAGGGGATTGCTAGCTTCAGCCAAGGTGGAGGGAGAGTGAGGGGTGGTGGATGCTCTTGGTGGAATGGAATGGAGGGAAGGAGAGGGGGGGGGGGCGACCAGTTCTAATGGAGGGGGGTTTGGGGCGCCCTAAGGCTGGGGAATGGAGGGAAGTTTCAAATTCAAACTATCTTGGGGGCTGGAAGATTGTGTGGGGAAGGGAAGAGATTATGTTGGGGAGTGGGAGATTGTGTTGGAATGGCCAAAGATCTATTAGGGAGGAGCAAGATTTGGTGGGGATTTGGTGGAGGGGTCTTCAATGCACCTTGGGAAGGGGATGGGGGCTGAGGTGGCAGGTGAAGTGGAGGAGAGAGAGGGGGGGTCGCAGCCCCCCTTTGTGGAGAGAGAGAGAGAGAGAGAGAGAGAGAGAGATGGTTGGGTGGGGATTCTCTCCCCTAGGGTTTCTCACCCACTATTGGATTCACTCCACTAGAGCTATGAAATTTGGACTCTCAAATGGCAATTCTTCATTCATTCATTCATTTGAAATGGGGGGAATGTGGTCCTATATATAGGCAACCCACATTTTACAAAAAGTCCCTGACTCATGCAACAATGACAAATAAGCAAGGGGTAGGGGGGCGCCCCTGGGCCAAGCCCACAGAAATGGGCCCAATAGCTAATCTAAAGACACTTAACTTAGGGAAATAAACAAAAGACCCAGAGACATGACTCAAATAAAATGGAAAATACATCAAATGACTCAAATAGAAAGCACAAAATAGATAAATGGGCCTTCAATACATCAAATGACTCAAATAGAAAGCACAAAATGGATAAATGGGCCTTCAGAGAGTGAAGCCTGAGCTCAAATGGCACTGGGGTGTGAAGATGACCGGAGCCAGAGGGAGTTGTGGGTGATGCCTCCATCAAATTCCCTGGGCTGCTGAGAGCTCGACTCCGTCGAGTCGGGGTCCATCCGGCTGTGATACTGCTCGAGAAGGTTAGGATCCAGCTGCTGCATGTCTTCCCGACTCACCCAAGAATCCTCCGAAGGAGGTCGATCCTTCCACCTGACGAGATAGCACTCGTATAACTTGCTCCTGGTGGTAGTGACATGTTCATCCAATATTCGTTCAATGCGCTCACGCTGGGCCCTCTTGGTTGGTGGTCTCTCCTCACGGGTGGGTGCTCTCTCAATGGGAGGAATATGCTCAATATCCTCACTGGGTACCACCGTGGGCCCCTTATATGGTACTAGGTCAGCTACATTGAATGTGGGACTCACTCCATACTCCTCGGGGAGATCTAACTCATAGGCATTAGTGCCAATGCACCTTAGAACCTGGAAGGGACCAGCCCCATGAGGCCTCAATTTCGAGAGGGCTCCAGGGGAGAGCCTCTTCATTCTCACCATCACAAAGTCACCCACGTGGAATTCTTGGTGACGTCGATGAGAGTCGGCCCGCCTTTTATAAGTCTCATTCTTCATGCTAATGTGCTTGCGGATTTCTTCATGCAATTCTCTAATGTGTTGGGCAAATGATTCAGCTGAAATAGACACTCTAGCATGCTGTGGAAGGGGAATGAGATCTGAAGGTTTCCTTGGCTTGTACCCATGCACAGCTTCAAACGGACTCATCCCTATGGACTTGTTGATTGAGTTGTTATATGCAAATTTAGCCTAAGGTAGAATGAGATCCCAATTCCCTGGATAGTCCTCAACAAGACACCTATGGAGGTTCCCTAGATTCCGATTGACAACTCCGATTTGACCATCACTTTGAGGGTGGTAGGCTATGGAGAATTTGAGAAGGGTACCCATTAAGTGCCAAAGAGTCTTCCAAAAATAGTTGGTGAACTTGACATCCCTATCAGATACTATGGTCTTGGGTAGGCCATGGAGGCGAACAACCTCATCAAAGAACAATCGGGCCACATGGGAGGCATCGGAGGTTTTGGAGCATGGGATGAAGTGGGCCATCTTTGAAAATCTGTCAACGACCACATAGATTGAGTCATGATTTCTTTGAGTCTTGGATAGGCCAAGCACAAAGTCCATGCTTAAGTCTTGCCATGGGTAGTCGGGGACGGGGAGAGGGGTATAAAGGCTGGTGTTTTGCTTCACCTGTTTGGCCGAAGCACATGTGCGGCACTGACCCACTATCTTGCCTACGTCTCTCTTGAGACTTGGCCAATAAAACTGACCCTCAATTAGAGCAACGGTTCTGTGAACCCCAAAATGACCAGCTAGTCCTCCTGCATGTAATTCCCAAACTAAGAAATCACGGAGTGAGGTCCGTGGAATGCAAAGTTTTGGTCCCTTGAAGAGGAACCCATCCTCTAAGATAAAGCCCTCCTGTTCCTTGCTAGAGTGGACGGTCAAGGTGGTATAGATGTGCCCAAAGTCGGGGCAGCCAGGGTACTCTTCCTTGAGCTTCTCAAATCCGGTAACCTCCACTTGGATAGTGGACAACAAGGAGACCCTCCTACTAAGAGCATCCGCCGCTCGGTTCTCACTTCCCGCCTTGTGTTTGATGAGAAAGGTGTAGGATTGGATGTACTCAACCCAACGGGCATGTCGGGCAATCAACTTTTGTTGGGAGTTGAGGTATTTGAGGGCCTCATGATCGGAAAAGATGAAGAATTCTTTGGGCAACAAATAGTGCGTCCAATGTCGGAGGGACTGAACCACGGCATAGAACTCGTTGTCATAAGTAGAGTACCGTGTCCTAGCATCACATATCTTCTCACTGAAGAAGGCCACGGGGTGATCCTCTTGGCTAAGGATCCCTCCTATTCCTATCCCTGATGCATCACATGTGACTTCAAAGACCTTAGAGAAATCGGGTAGGCATAGGATTGGGGCTTGGGTCATCTTCTCCTTAAGATCATGGAAGGCTTTGGAGGCTGGTTTGGTCCATACAAAAGTTCCCTTTTTGAGGCAATCAGTGATAGGGGTAGTGATGGTGCTAAATCCCCGAATAAACCTCCTATAGAATGTGGCAAACCCATGGAAACTACGGACCTCATGAAGAGTGTGGGGTTACGACCAATCTAGAATAGCTTGGACCTTCTCGGGGTCCATGGAGACACCTTTGGTAGACACCACAAATCCTAAGAAGGTGGTGGATGTGGTCATGAAGTGACACTTACCTAGGTTGGCAAATAGACTCTCATGTCGAAGGACGGTACAAACTTGCCTAAGGTGGTCAAGGTGGGACTCTTGGGATTGACTATATATGAGGATGTCATCAAAGTAGACCACTAGAAAGATCCCAATGAAAGGCCTAAGGACCTCCGTCATGAGATGCATGAAGGTACTTGGGGCATTTGAGAGCCCGAAAGGCATGACCAACCATTCATACAAGCCATCCTTGGTCTTGAAGGCCGTTTTCCATTCATCTTCGGGCCTAATTCTAACTTGGTGGTAGCCACTCTTAAGGTCAATCTTGGAGAAGATAGTGGCTCCCGCTAGCATGTCAAGCATGTCATCAAGCCTAGGTATGGGAAACCTATACTTGACGGTGATTTTATTAATGGCCCGACTATCCACACACATCCGCTATGATCCATCCTTCTTGGGAGTGAGAAGGGCCGATACGGCACATGGGCTTTTGCTAATGCGGATGAAGCCCTTCCTAATGAGTTCCTCTCTTTGCCTCCGAAGTTCGGCATGTTAAGTGAGGTTGAGGCGGTAATGAGGAAGGTTGGGAAGGGTGTCTCCCGGAACTAAATCAACTGCGTGTTACACATCACGCATGGGAGGGAGTTGGTCCGGGAGTTCTTCCGAGAACACATCGTGGAATTCTTCTAGGAGATGTCGGATTTCTATGGGGTGGGGGTTGGAGGGAGTGGGTTCCCCTAGACAAATGACCACCGCACATAAAGGTGCCCCTTGAGCTATTTCCTCTCAAGCTCTTTCTTGGTGATGAGGTGAAGACCCTTGGTCAGCCCCAGGTCACACCTTGTTTGGGATTTTGGGTAAGGGATTGGGTTAGAGGGGTGGAGTTCCCTGAGACTTGTGGTGTGGTGGGGTGGTGTCCTTGAGGGAGAGTGTCCCTCTTAGGCATGGGACGTGGGGGGGAGGGGTTAAGACGGATAGTCTTTCCCTCATGCTCAAAGGTGCATGTGTTGGTCCTACCCAAGATGGTGGCATCAATGTCATAAAGCCAAGGTCTCCCTAGTAAGATGCTACCTACTTCCATGGGGATGACATCACACCATATTTGACCATGGTAGAAGGAGAAGGTGAGAGGCACAAGGCAACGGGTGTTGATCGGGATTGAGTTGTTATTGATCCGTGAAACCCGGTATGGACTTGGGTGGGGAGTGGTAGTAAGCCCTAGGATCTTGACGGTGTCGGGGGACACGGAATTAACACAACTCCCACTATCTAAGATCACTTTTTTCACATGACCCCCTATCTTGACAAAGGTGTGGAAGATTGCGATTCGACGCCAGTCCTCCTCTTTGGGTTTAGTGAGGGTGCATCTAATCACTCCTAGATGGGAGTCGGTGGAGGTCATGGTGTGATCTAGACCCGCCTCATGGTATTGGGCCTCGTACTCTTCCTCCCACTCTAGTGAGACTTTATGTTCCTCAATCATGCTCCCAAGCTCCCCTTGGGGTGGGGGAGCTTCTTCCCCCACTAAAAAACTAGACAACTTTTTTGATGGGCATTGCCCCGCGAAGTGCCCATACCCTTGACATCTATAGCATTGTTGGCGCCCACTACCCGGGGTGGTCCCTCCTACATTTGGGCCCTTGGAAGCCTCGTCCCTCCTTGGAGGGGGATGGATAGGGGCGACCTTGGTGGGATAGGAGATGGGAGGTGCGTTGTAAGGTCTCAAAGGAGCACTCCCACTCGGGCTAGGGGCCTTCATGGGAGTGGCCGGGGTGGGTCGGGGTCCTATGCTTTTGGGATCGGTCGGCCGTGGGGAAGTAAACCTAGGAATCCTTGAAAATCGTTCAACATCCCGAGCTACTTGGTAGGCTTGTTCAAGGTTGTCGACATCTCTCATGAAAAGCTCCCTCTTGCTGTGGTTTTAGAGCCCGTTCCTAAATCGAGACAAGGTGACTTCTGGGTCCTCATGAACTCCACATTTCAATAGATAGGAGTCAAATTTCTCAATGTATTCGACCACGATCTTCCCTTCTTGGGTGAGGCTGTGCCACTCATCCAAGAGCATTTGGTGGTAGGATAGGAGAAGGTACTTGTTTCTAAGTTGGGTCTTCATACCCTCCCAAGTGTCAATAGGCTCTTCCCGCCTAACCCTTCTTAATCCCTCTTGGTTTAGCCAATAAGTTTTGGCTAATTTGGTGACGTGCATTTTGGCCAATCTTACCCTCCTTTGGTCGGACATAGGGTACCATTCAAAATATTGGTCCATGGCGGTTTCCCATTCTAAGTAGACACTTGGTTCATGGGAACCATCAAAGTTTGGGGCCTCTACCTTGATCATCCTTAAGAGAGGGTCATCCGGGTCGTCCCGTGGATGCCTTTCATGATTTTGATGGTGGCGAGGTCTTTCATAGTCATGGTAGGGGTCAATATTCAAGTCCTCCCTATTAATTTCAGCATGTTGAAGGTGGGCTCTTGGTCCATTGTTCCTTGGGTGGAACTCATCCCTATGAAGTTCAACATGTGGAGGGTGGACTCTTGGTTCATTGTTCCTTGGGTGGAACTCATCCCTATGAAATTCAACATGTGGAGGGTGGGCTCTTGGTTCATTGTTCCTTGGGTGGAACTCATCCCTATGAAGTTCAACATGTGGAGGGTGGGCTCTTGGTTCATTGTTCCTTTGGTGGAACTCATGCTCTTCTAGCCGAGCAAGCCGAGTGGAAAGGGACTCAAGTTGGGCAAGAATGTTTGTAAGGGTAGCATCCACCTGGTTCATTTGGCCTTGGGGTTCCTCCCTAGGGGCATCTTGGTTGAGTTGAGGATTGGGATCCATGGGGGGAACCGAAGATGATGGGTCGGGTCGGTAAATGGCACCACTACGGGTGGACATGCAAGGGAGGGGGATGAAATGAAGGAAGGACACACAATGTAATGGCCCTAGGACTTAGACTTGATAGAGACAAGTCTAAACTTTCTCTGATACCAATTGATGTGGCACACCCTCGGACCTAGCCAAACAAGCACAATTTGCAAACGGAATGGACCGAAATTTGGCGGCCGCTCACCCGACACTCACCCAAACCCGGGGTAACTTGGCGATGCCAAGTGGAGGATGTGAGGGCTGGGCCCTTGTTGGTAGAGGGCCAGCAAGGCCAAGGTTGATTCCCTGAGGATTTGGCAGGCCCAATTCAATGGGGCCAACGTTGTGCCAAGGGCACGGGCTGCATACGACACCCACGGCGGTCACTCGAAGCAAGGTTGATTGATGGACCGGGCGCTAACTCTCACAAACCAGCGGAGCTTATGAACTAATATTGAAAGAACAAGTACTAAAGAGAGCTAAGGTTGGAGCACTTACTCGACCAGTTTGAAGAAACCGATCCCGCTCAGAGACGAGGGCGAGCGGGGAACCGTGGGTTTCCCACACGCCGCGCCGGGGTAGCTTGACCTGTTTATGATCTTACAACACTACACCCCATGCAAGGGGGGATGTTGGGGAAGGGAAGCCAATGATTACAACCAAACACTACCTCTCACAGGGAGGGGCTGTAAGCCGGCCAGGCGGGGAGGGGGAAAATGTAAATGGAAGCTGAATGGTGGATGATGCCGATTCTGCCTGCTCTCTGTGAATACAGATAGACTGTCGAAGATGTGGAGGCTGCGGCCGCTCCTGAATTTTTTTGGTGATGAAATTAGCTGGAAAATCTTCGTAGGTGACCTAGGAAGTTGCCCAAATTTTGTTGGAATTTTTTCATGTCGGTGCTGGTCGGGGCAGAGGCACGAACAGGGAAGCAGAACTCTGACTCTGTCTGCTTCAAGAACACAACATCAGAAAGATGAAGACTCCACGGACGCTCCAAGCTCGGAATTTGGCGGGGTTGAAGTCGATGGAACCGTTGTCGAGTCCCCTTCAATTCGAGACCAGCGGGGACACCGTAGGATGTCGGAGAGGATGGGTAGACCTCGAACAGTGAATAGGGGTCGGTTCTACTCCAGATGAGATAGAACTGCGCACCCTGGGGAGGAAATTAGGAACTCACTAGTCCGAGATCCAAATGGGAAGCCGCTTCTTGGTACTGGAAGGCAATTTGTTGAGGGAGATCTCGGCCAAGTCCCGCCTCCAGATCTTCAGGCTACTGGTCGTGGGAGCCTCTGCTAGCAGTCTCTGGTCTGCAGTCTGGAGGTGGACGCGCAGTCTGGGGAGAACGACTCCCCCGGGCAGCAGCAAGCTCCGAATGGGACGAGACAGCTGCTGTTGTGAAGAAGATCGGTAGACTCTTCCAACGGTACCACTTGGACCTTCAGGATCACTGGGACGAGGTCAGGGTCACCGCTGCAATCTGCTGGTTCTCTGCAAGTCCTCAGCTGGAGCAGGTCCGTCGATGTAGCTCCCAAATGACCACGAAATGAGAAGAAGAAGTGGCTGAATGGTGAAGGGGATATGATGAGTGGTGGGAGGGGAATGTGGGGAGAGGTATGGAGGGTGGTTAGGGTGTGTGGATGAGCTGGGGAAGTGGGAGGGCGCAGGGGCTTGCTAGCTTCAGCCAAGGTGGAGGGAGAGTGAGGGGTGGTGGATGCTCTTGGTGGAATGGAATGGAGGGAAGGAGGGGGGGGAGGTGACCAGTTCTAATGGAGGGGGGTTTGGGGCGCTCTAAGGTTGGGGAATGGAGGGAAGTTTCAAATTCAAACTGTCTTGGGGGCTGGAAGATTGTGTGGGGAAGGGAAGAGATTGTGTTGGGGAGTGGGAGATTGTGTTAGAATGGCCAAAGATCTCCTAGGGAGGGGCAAGATTTGGTGGGGATTTGGTGGAGGGGTCTTCAATGCACCTAGGGAAGGGGATGGGGGCTGAGGTGGCAGGTGAAGTGGAGGAGAGAGAGGGGGGGTCGCAGCCCCCGAGAGAGAGAGAGAGAGGGAGAGAGAGAGAGATGGTTGGGTGGGGATTCTCTCCCCTAGGGTTTCTCACCCACTATTAGATTCACTCCACTAGAGCTATGAAATTTGGACTCTCAAATCGCCATGAATGAAGAATAGTGGGGAATGGGGTCCTATATATAGGCAACCCACATTTTACAAAAAGTCCCTGACTCATGCAACAATGACAAATAAGCAAGGGGTAGGGGGGCGCCCCTGGGCCAAGCCCACAGAAATGGGCCCAATAGCTAATCTAAAGACACTTAACTTAGGGAAATAAATAAAAGACCTAGGGACATGACTCAAATAAAATGGAAAATACGTCAAATGACTCAAAAGAAAGCACAAAATGGATAAATGGGCCTTCATAGAGTGAAGCCCGAACTCAAATGACACTGGGGTGTGAAGATGACCCGAGCAAGAGGGAGTTGTGGGTGATGCCTCCATCACTTCCCTTTGGGATTGGAGGCCATCACTTCTCTTCTTTTGACCATTACCAGGTCACCCTTCTTGAATTCTCGACCTTTGACCAGCTTGTTGAAAGCACGGGCCATGCGAGCTTGGTAGAGTTGAATATTTTGTTGCGCGTGGAGACACTTTCCTTCGAGCTCGGCAAGCTCTTCCAGTATTCTTTCTAGATTGGTCTGTTCGTCGCTAACCAAACCATGTTGGATGGCAATTCGCAGTGAGGGGACCTCCAATTCAATCGGCACCACAGCCTCTGACCCGTATACGAGGGAGAATGGCGAACAGCCGGTTGGGGTTTTATAAATCATACGATAGGCCCAAAGCGCTTCGTACATCTTTTCTTCCCAGTCCTTTTTATTAGACTTGACGGTCTTTGCCAACAGTGTGCATAGTGTTTTATTGAAGGCTTCTGCAAGTCCGTTGGCCTGAGGGTTGTAGGGTGACGAGGTCCTCCAGTCAATCTTGTATTTATCAGCCAACCGATAAACCCTCTGGTTTCTGAAATGGCTGCCATAATCAGAGATAATTAAGCTGGGGACCCCGAACCGGAATATTATACTCTGCCGGAAGAATCTTGCGACCAATTCTCCCGTTACATCTCTTAGCGCAACTGCTTCTGCCCATCTGGAGAAGTAATCTGTGGCTGCTAAGATATATTTGCACCCTGACGAGGATGCTGGCAGTGGTCCTACCACGTCCGTGCCCCATTGGGCAAACGGCCAACTTGGTAGGGTGGGGTGTAGCGGCACCGGCGGTCTCCTGGACACGTTGGCGTGCTCTTGACATTTTTGGCAAGCTTTAGCAAACTTGCAGAAATCATAAAACATGGAGGGCCAATAATAGCCCAATTTCTTTATTTGAATTTTCATCTTCGGCCCGGCCTGGTGTGCTCTAGCTGACCCGGCATGGACTTCTTGCATCACCTACCCAGCTTCTGCCGAAGACAAGCAACGGAGTAGAACTTTCCTTCTGACATTGGCCATTATTCGGAACAAGGTTCTGCTTCTCATCTCGTAAGAGTCTTTGATCCTTAGGAGCTTCATTCTTTGTTCTTTTTCTTTCGGGAGCTGTTGGTGCTAGAACCAACGTAGAAGGTGCTCCCGCCAATCGGGCTGCTGAACTTCTTCTACAGCCACTGCCTCATTTTCTTGTTCATCAGCCAGAACCTCCGTCATACTGGGGACCTGTCGACGGTTGATTACGGCTATATTCAGGCTTGTGTCTGGCGGAATTGCCAAAGAGCTAGCCAGCTTGGCGAGGGCATCCGCCTGAGCATTCTGTCCTCAATTGATATGCTTGATTTTGACGAAGTAGAATCTCGCCATCAATCGGAGGGCCAATTGATAGTAAGGGAGGAGTTCTTGCTTCCGCACATTGAACTCTCCTTCCAGCTGTTTTATGACTAGCATGGAATCTCCGAATGCTTCCAACATTTGGATCTCCATCGACAGAGTAATTTGCAACCCGATTATGAGGGCTTCATATTCTGCTTCATTGTTTGTGCATGGCTTGTTTATTGAGCAAGATGTATATATGACTTCTCCTTTGGGAGACTTCAGGACTATGCATGCCCCCGCTCTGACTCTGGCTGACCCAGTAGCTGAGGTGTCGATTCTAGAAGCGCCGTCAAAATACAGCTGCCATAGAGAGGACTACACCTGGCCAACTTCTAGGGTTTCATCTTCAGGAAGCTCCGGTTCCAACGGGCAGTCTTCAGGTACTGGATGCTCAGCAAAGAAGTCTGCGATAGCTTGGCCCTTGACAACCTTTTGCGGTATGTAGGAGATATCAAACTCCTTAAGGATCACCGCCCATTTTCCCAAACGACCTTTGAGTGCCGGTTGGGACATGATATATTTTAGTGGATCCGCCTTGGAGATCAACTTAATCTCATGTGATAGCATGTAGTGTCGAAGTTTCTTGACGGCGAAGACCAGTGCCAAGCAGATCTTCTCAATGTGGGTGTATTTCTCCTCAGTTCTGACTAATCTTCGACTGAGGTAGTAGAGGGCTTGTTCTTTCCCTTCTTCATTGGTCTGGGCTAGCATTGCCCCCAGGGAGTTATATGTGGCTGCGATGTATAAAACCAGCGACCGTCCTTTCACCGGTGCGCCCAGCACTAGAGGAGTCTTCAGATAGTCTTTGAGCTTGTCGAAGGCTGTCTGGCAATCTTCGTCCCAGTAAAAGGGAACATCTTTCATCATCAGCTTGTGAAAGGGCTGGCATGGCCCCGACAAATTGGATATGAACCGCCGGATGTATGCCAGGCGGCCTTGAAGAGATCTCAGCTCAAAGATTTTTACATAAAAATAAAAAGAATTGGAATATTAAGAGGGAGGGGATGCATATAGATGCTATATGTAGTTGTGATCGCCAAAGACACGCGGGCCTCAAAGGAATATAACAATAAGAAAGGGAGGTGATCGTGATATCAATACCTTTTAAGAGCGGGGGATTTGTGAGTGCTACCTTCTCTTCGAATCGGCCGACTGATGAAGAGAAATTCTTTTGATTACCCTTGCAACCAAAAAAAATATTGATTAGAAATATGAGTTGTGTAGCATCAAATTCTTAATGGAAATAACAATAACAACATGAGAAAGAACACACCTAATTGGTGTTCGGCTTTTAAAACCCCTATGCAAAGGGTAGGATAAAAATATATGATGATGTTTGAAATAAAATGGAGTTATGCAAGTGTTGCACTATAGAGGATCTCAATTTAATTGAGATAAAAAGATGGAAGAGAAAGGAAGTGTATGATGCATGCAATGTAAATAAAGTCTAACAAAATAAAAGATAAAAAAGAAATAGGGAAGCTTATTGTCTTCTCCAAGATTTCTTTAAAGGATGAAGGAGCTTCAAGAGGATGTAGCCTTCAAGCAAATGAGAGACTTCTCCTTGACACTTCAATCCAGTAGAACTTCCCCAAGATCACTAAAATTCAGCCTTAAACACTCAAGGGTGAAGGGTCCTATTTATAGAGTTGAAATTTGGAGGTTTAATTATCTCAAAAATATAAAATAAGATTCTAATGGGATTTGGAGAGGAGAATCTACCCTCCAAGTGTCCTTACTGCCTTAGAAAGTCATATGGACCTTTTCCCAAGTGGAAAAAGAGATTAAAATGAGGAAGGGAAGGGCTAGTTTCCAGATCGAATTTCTGGAAGAATTCACGTCCACCACAGGGGCCACGAATTAAATACGCGTCAGCGTGGGAAGATACCAATTTGAAACCATTTATGGAAAGCTTAAAAATTGCTAAAATTGAAAAACAATTCGCGTCCACATGTTCAGACGCGGATTAAGAACAATACGAATTTTGGTAGGAATTAAAAGCTCAAAATAAGGAAATGGAATTCACGTCCACTACTCTGGACGTCAATTTAAGAATATGTGTCCACGTAAAAGGACATTAATTTATGAAAGAATTAGCGTCTGGAGTCTGATTGTCATTTTTCAAGAACACGGTCACCTTGGCGACTGTGATATGATGAACGCAGTCGTCCAGGCGACCGCGATCAGGGCAGATGTGAGTTTGTCGATCGGAAGAAATTGACATCCACTACAGCTACCACGAATTCATAAATTGGCATCCAGATGGCTGACGTGAATTAAAATGGCATCCACGTAGAGAGACGTTAATTCAAAAAGGCCCTGAAAAATTGGAGAAAAATCTTGAAAAAATAGGAGAAAGTTGGATAAGCGATAAAAATGAGGAAACTCACTCAAATAAGTCGATTTGAGGGTCAATCTGGGCGTTATAAGGTGATAGGAAATGTACTCAAAATGATGATAATTTTGACGTGTCTACAGCTCCCCCGCCTTGGCGTCTCTTTTACAAGGGAGTGACACGGAGTGGAGAAATGGAACGGAATGAAATGAAGTGTAATGAAATGGAGTGAAGTGAGAGCGAACTAAAAAGTAGATGTCAATGTGTGATGAGACACGCAATCAACACCACTTGATAAGAATTATTCTAAAATTTGAGATGAAGAAAGCTTGAGAAGGTTCAATGAAATCAGCAACTGTTTGGATGTAGGAAGGAAAAGAAATGTGCACACGAGCACGAAGGAGAGAAAAAAGAAGTTGATCAACTTCCAGCATCGGGGAAGTACCTCAGGTTGTAAACATGGTGATTTCACTATGGGAGAGCGGTTATCAGCCAATGTGGACGTACTATAGCCAATGTAGATTTAAGGGAAGAGATTGAATGAGAAGATAGAGATCCAAACAAATGAGCTTTTAAGGAAACAACCCAAAATGGCAACAAGGCGAACTGAGGACTCAATTCGGAATGGAATATCTCATATCATGAAAATTAATAATCAATTGAATCTCAAAATTGAGTTATTGTAGGGATTTTCCAAAGTTAAATTAATGACCTACATGAATGCATACTGGATTTAAAGGGAAACTTAAAATAAACTAAAAAATAGAAAGTAATGAAGGATAATCTTGTTAAGCTGCCCAAACTAAGTCAGGACACCAATTTCGTGAGCTGATACTAAGTCGAAGCCCATTTATCAACGCACCAACGCAAAAAAAGGCATCGTCCCCAGTCTTAGACGGCTCAACGACCTATCCGTGCGACTAAGATTCCTCTGAAATCATCATCATTTTTGATGGAGGGGAACTCAAATTTCATATTTACCAACGTCACAAGGTCCTTGATATAATCTAATAGCGTAGATAACATAAAGTAAAAATGCATACAATGTCGGGGAAGTACCCCAGGTCGTAAACCTATAGGTTTCACCATTAGAGAGCTGTTACCAGCCAATGTAGACATAGTACAGCCAAGGTGGATCTAAGGGAAGAGATTGAATGAGAGGCTAGAGATCCAAACAAAGGAGCTTTCAAGGAAACAACCCAAAATGGCAACAAGGTGAACTAAGGACTCAATTCGGAATGGAATATCTCATATCATGAAAATTAATAATCAATTGAATCTCAAAATCAAGTTATTGTAGGGATTTTCCAAAATTAAATCAAGGTCCTACATGAATGCATGTTGGGTTTAAAGAGAAAATTAAAACAAAGTAAAAATAGAAAGTAATCAAGGATAATATTGTTAAGCTACACAAACTGAGTCAAGACACCAATTTCGTAAACTGGTACTAAGCCGAAGCCCGTTTATCAGCGCACCAACTTGGAAAAGGGAACCATCATCCCCAGTCTTAGATGGCTCAACGGCCTATCCGTGCGACTAAGATTCCTCTGAAATCATCATCATTTTTGATGGAGGGGAACTCAAATTTCAGATTTACCAAAGGCACAAGGTCCTTGATATAATCTAATATCGTATATAACATATAGTAAAAATGCATACAACAAAGATGGTGAAGGCAATAAGTCTATTGAGAACTAAGAAATGCAGTGTAATGTAATCACCTTGAGACTTGGATGATGCCTGGATGGTGGGACCAAAGAGCTTCTTCCTGCGCTCAAAATTTGTTAGCCAAGATATCAAGAAATATAACAAGCAATGAATTAAGACAATTTAAGTATAGCATGAAATGCATAGTATGGATAGTATTAAAGCGTTAAACATGCAAAGCGTCATTGTTTGTTGTTATGTATAAACCATGAGGATGACAAACTTGGATGATCATAAGATTTGTACTTGTTGGTCCTGGGGGTAGGCGAGTGGACAAGAAGGGGGGGTTGAATTATCCCCTTATGCTAGATGGCAAATTAAAACTTAACTAGAGGAATTAACAAGTTTAAACGAGATTGAAGAAATTAAACTAAGCAAGGTAAACTAGTTCTCTCAATCTCACTGTTCACACACGATCAAGATAAACGGATTAAGCTATTAAGTACAACCACAATGCAAACCACAATACACAAGGGTTTTTAAGGTGGTTTGGGACCACGACGGGCTCCCTACGTCAACCCCTCACCAAACCCGGTGAGGCTTCACTCACTGGACGAACCAGCACGGGGATAAATCCCCAACACGGAGGTGACGCTCCATTACACACACGGGGATAAATCCCGACGAGGAGATCTCTCCTCACACTGTAAACACAGCAACACGGGGACGAGCCCCAAATGCTCTGGATCGTGAATCCAATAGCACACAGACACACACGCGGCAACAAACGCAGCACAAATGACCCACACGATCGCACGTAGGTGATCAAAGACGACCGTACACAGACGGTCACACACACACAATATTCCTTAGTTCAGAAAATAAACACAAATACCCAAGATATGCTCAACCCAATGTATAGAACATGAAACACATCACAAAGAACATATAGAAGATATAGAAATGATCGCCCTTTCTCTTCAATGCCTAGAAGACGATGTTCTTTGAAGCACAAGTCGGAGGGGAGATGAATGTAATCGATATGAACGTCCTCTTGCTCCTCTCGTCGATCCGCTCCTTTTCTTCTTCTTCCACGAACCCCAGAGATGCCTGGATGGAGATCAAAACCTTCTTCCAACTTCTCCCTTTCTCCTCCTTGGCCTTCTTCTCCTGCAAGATAGAAAACTATTAGCGCATAAGGGTTTCTCCTACACAAATTCGTAGGTCACACAAGAGTATATATAGAAGACATGAAAAGACCATTAAACCCTTCAGAAAACCATAAAAAATCCCTCTAAGATATGTATCATAACCGTAGGGGAAAATGGGTAAGAGGGGAGCACAAATGGATAGGGTTTAATGGGTTTTCGGATTTACGTTTTTGGGTTACCGCCTTATTTGGTCGACCTAAAGATAGGGTCGGTCGACCAAACTTTTACAGAGCTGAAACTGATCAGCTCTGGGAAGTTCGGTCGACCGAACTCTGCTGCCATACAATTTATGGAGAGTTCAGTCCACAATGAGATGAAACCTCTTTGCCCAAGTGTTCAACCTTCATGAATGACATATAGACAAGAGAACCAATGATCAAGGAGCATAATGAAACTAAGAGAAACATGATTATCCACACCAAGAGATCAAGATCAAATATCGATGCAATTTATGCATTACATTTAAACAACTCGTAATAGAAATCCTCATGAGTGAAATTAAGGATTTTCACATTTGTCATTTTCACAAATCCATGCATAAGATGTGTTGCTTTGATGCTAAGCAATCAAGGGGTCAATTCCCTGAGAAATGTCAAGCCATGCTCAACCAAAAATCAACACCATATAGCCATGCAAATATGCAAGTTGAATGAGCATCATGAAGCCAAATTTCACCTTGAGTGATATAAAAGATTGGCACACTTGTGAGCCTCAATACCCATGACAAAAATGCATGTGAACACTTTGAAAAATGGATTGACCACATCTAAAGGTCAAGTTCAAATAGATATGTATTTGTCCAATATGAGTGCATCAAGTAACCAAGCTCCATGACGAGTATGCATAGAAACCATTCAAAGCGTTACAAAATAGCCATGGAACCTTCATCCACCAAAGGACCCTTCTACACAATTATCAAGATGCATATTACACAAATCCACCGAACTATGGATTGAAGTGAAAAACAATGCATCTATTTCAACGAATAAGCATCTTTCAAACCAGTTTCTACCAAGACTTATGTGAAATTCTTAAGCTCATTGTAAACCTCAAAAGACATGAAGAGAATGCATGAGACATAATCAAAGCTTAGCTTACTTCAACCAAAAGCCCTATGTAGAAAGAGCATGAAAACACATTCAAGATTTTGGCAACCCATTCAACAAGTCTCATGTGAAAAATGCATGAAGCACATTAAACATTTCTAGCTTTTAAAAACTTCCATTTCCAAAATGAAATACACCATTTACCATATAGTTCAAGCTAGAATTGTATCACCCCCAAAATCATGATTATCATATTAGCATTTGAAGCACACTATGCACATTGACTAGAATTGTCAAAAGCAAATGGTCATGAGTCCATATAATGAGTGAGCATCATTAAAATCACATTCATCAAATTTTAAGTAAATAGATTGAGTATATTTCAAGCCCAAAAGCCTTATGAGGAAAATGCATGAAAATATCCAACCAAGACTTTGAGAACCTATTTGATGAAATGCAAGATACATAGAAGTGAGTAGGTCAACTCCCTTTTTGAAAAGGAACTCCATTGATTGACTCCTTTGAGTTCCAAGCATGTACTATGGATTTTGATCTTGCGAATCAAGATATTCAAAGCATGAGTTCTTTAATCAACAAGCATTCGTTTGACTTCCAAATGTCAACATTGAAGTCATCCTTTAACTCATCAACCAAGATGCATACATGTTTCTCAATATAACACACACAGAAGCACAATCATTTTGTTATCATTAAAACCAAACATCAAACATCAACTAGGGGATGCAACAATCTTCCCCTTTTTGATGATAACAAAACGATGTATGCGAGCGTTCCAAAAGATAGAGTAGAAGCATTTCAATAAATCATTATGAGAATGAAAGATAAGACATTCATTCATATTCTCCCCCAAAGCTACTCTCTTTCATTAAGCACAGAATCATAAGGCATTGATCATTGAGCACACAAACCATTCTCCGCCTTTTTATCATCTACAAAAAGACAACTGATAGTGGGGTTATTAGAAATGATATGAACATGTGAGGCTTGAAGATATGATACCAATTCTTTTACCAATTGTTACTAATTGTTGGCCCAAAGATATGATACCAAATGTTGTTCAAGTTGTTGGAAGATATGTGCAACATGAAGTGTTCAAAATGATGCATTATATGCATGATATGCAGAAAATGCCAAATTTGACTTTTATCTTCCAAATGCTAAGTGTATGCACTATGTTCATGCTGAAAATGACAAATAAAAAAACTATGCACATCATGATCTTCAACTTTCAAATGCAAAGATTATGCTTAGAATTATATCAAAGAGGGGAATGCATGTACATGCAAGCACACAAGCACGTTTGTCAAGCATGCAAATCATACTACTAGTAATTCTCCCTAACTGAGGCATGGGTTAAGAAAAAACATGTGATTCATTATCAAAATGTAAGACATGAAGCATATCTAAAAGAGTTTTGCATACACAACTAGAAGTACTACATAAATCATGAATGTAGGCAAATTCATAGTATACATTCATCACAAAGATACCCATATGTGAAATGTGATGCGTGAACAATGAGCTTCAAAATATATGGATATTCAGATTTTCTAAAGAACACTAAAAGGTAATCTCCTTTCTACACTTTCATTTTAGATTCTTGACTTTTGGTGGCTTCGTACAACCTCGATTTTGTTTCTTTTAAAGGACTTCACCGTTCGGCGCGAGTTTCCTCATATGTCTCAATGGGGATTCCTAGCTACTTGGATTCATCACGCACGTGGATTTTTGCTTCACCGTTCGGTACGAATTTTCTCATTTATCTCAATGGGGATTCCCAACTACTTGGTTTGACATTCCACTTATTGAATTTTGCGGGGTAGGTAACTTTTTTCTCACGATTACTCTTTAGTGTCCATGTAGAGATTTAAGTTCCCTATAGAGTGTTGGAAAGAATTTCTCAAATCATTATCGATTAAAGTCATTACATTCCTTTTGTGCAAAAGTGTGGGAGTAATAATTTTATTTTGCATGTATAAAATGAATTTGACAAGACACGGCTATGACTCCCCCCAAATGTATGCACGGTCGGAAATGAATCCTCCCCCTTAGTGTATGACATATATCACATATGAATGAGATCACTGCATTTTTATTTAGGAATGAGGTGAGACCTTAGAGCAGTTTAGAAAAGGTTTCATAAGCTAAATACATGCATGCAAGGATTTAGGAAACATTCATGCAAGCACTCATGATTCAAGATATGCAATTATCATGAAATATATGTATATACCCTACATGTGTGAATGTGTAAAATATATTTTGATGTACATAATCAAGTGTCCAACAGATTTCACATATAATTTGGCAAATGAGCAAGATAAGTGTTTGAACATCTATTAATAAGAAGAGATTTTTAAACATGTCAAACAACTTATCAATTTTACAAAGCAATCACACATGGTCATCATTCAATACTAATTGATGTATTAGTGATGAAGCAATTCCATAGTTCAGAAATTTTTGCCTTTTTGAAACAAAAAGGATTTTCAAATTCAATTTGAAAGCTATGTAAATCAAAGGCAAATCGATTTTATTCAAAATACATGAATCTTCATAAGCCAAATAATTTAATTTCTGAATTTTGGTACAAGGTGGAAAACATTGATCCTAAGATCACCTCACACATTGTGATACCTTCCTGACAGACTTGATCTGTCATTTCATATATCATCATTTGATATAGCAAATATTCATTCAATGAAAGCATGTATGGCTTGTGAAGAGATCATAATATGAAATGATAAGCATAGCAGAATCATAAGTAAAAACATCAAAACTACCAAGTTTGAAAATAAAGGGAAAATGTCGGGGGTTTTACCGAATGAGTGTACCTTGTTCCATTTTATTGAAACCCCTTTATTTTATATTTACGTTAAGGCACACCTGCATCAAAATCAACTCATTTGATAAATTTTGGCACCCAAGCCTTCTTGGGTCCCTGGAGGTTATTAGCATTCTTGGCAAACATATTTTTCATCTTTCTCATTTCCTCCAAGTCATCATTTTCCATGATCCTGCAATCCTCAAATACATGACCATAGTTTCCACAATAAAAATAATGAGGAGTAGTTTTAGTAAAAGATTTTCTTTTATGAGCATTGGAGTTTTCAAAAACATTCCTTCTTCTATTTTCAAAAGTTTCCAGATTTAACAAAATTAAACCTAGCATTCATTCTAGAAGCATAAGAATCATGATTTTTTAAAAATCAACAATCTTTCATAACATGACCGTATTTCCCATAATGAAAATAACAAAGAGATGTGGGTCTACGGAATAATTTTTCATTGTTTGCGTGAATTTTTGGAAATAAGTTTCCCTTCTAAGATGAAAACCTTTGAGCATGGAAAGCATGTTTATCACTTAATTTTATTTGAAAATCTAACTTATCATTCTTAGTATAAAGTTCATCTGTTTGCTTCACAAAATAATTTTTCATCACATGACCAAGTTTGTGAAAATAAAAGCAAGTAACATCTCTTTGTCTTTTGAAAGAAGATTTAACTTTGCATGCATTTTCATCATCCATTTTCATGACAACACAATCATTCATTTCATAGCCAAACATACTACAATAGAAGCATTCAACATTTGATTTCAATTTTTGAGATCTATTTGACATGGAGGGCTTAGTGTTGAGATTTTTCTTTTTTGTAAAATTATTTTCAAAAATTTTCTTTTGAACATTTGGAGGAGGTGCTTTTGAAGTACTTAGAATGTCGGATGAATGAACAAACGAGATTTTCATTTTATGTTCAAAAGATTTTTTGTTGACCGGGATGTATCCAAGACCTTCCTTTTGACAATTCACTTTAACACCTAACACCTTATCAAAATTTTCTTTTCCATTCACAAATCTAGACAAGTCATCTTTTAAAGTTCGCACTTCTTCTTCTAGAGTGGAAATATGCAATTCGGCACTTGTCATTTCTTCTTCGCATACAGACACTTTATCATTTAACAAGCAATTCACAGATTTGAAATTTTAATTTTCTTCCACGACTTTCTTGTTTTCATCATTTATCGCATGCAGTTTTTCAATTAATTTTTCAAGAACTATCTCAGTTTCAACAAGGTTTGAGATCTTAGCAAGCAACTGTTCATTCTCAAGTTTTAACAATAAGTTTTCTTTTTCAAACTTATCAAAACCTTTCAATCTACCTTCAAACAAGGAAATTTGAATTAGCATGGCACCATTTTTCTTTTTAAGATCCTCATTTTCATCCATGATGCTCTTGCTATCAATTTCAGAATCAAGTAATTTCTCAAATATTTTCTCATCATTAGAAAGAGATGCTAGATTACTTCTCAAGCATTCTTCACTTTTCTCAAGCATGAAAATTTTAGACAATAAAGTTTCATTTTGCTCACGTAATTCATAACAATCATTTTCAAATGCAAGCGATGAATTTGTTTTTCTAGCGATTTCAAGGTCTTCAATCATACAAGAGAGCTCATCTGAATATAGTTGAACTTTAGATTCTAGATCTTCTAGATTTTTAATTTTTGATTCCAAAGTTTTACAATTTTCACATAAAGAATTAGCATGCACATTCTCATCTGAAACAGAAGTAATTATAACATCTTCAATTTCTTTGTCAATTTCTTATTTTCAGATTTGACCTTTTTATATCTACCTAACAGTTCCTCATAAAGATCCATTAACTCTTCAAAAGAAATTTCCTCACCTTCGGATTCTACCTCCGAGCTTTCTTTGGTTTCTTCATCATTGGCCATTAAGCTTGAGCCGACTTGCGAAGTCTTTTCATTGGCTTCATACTTTGCCAGTTGATCCCATAAATCTCTGGCTGACCTACAAGAGGAAATTCGGGAAAGAACATGAGGCTCTATGCAATTCCTTATAACACTCAAAGTCCGAAGATTGATTTTATTTTTCTTCACATGCTTGTCATTCCATTCTCTTTCATTTGACGGAAGTTTGTGGACCATCACATATGACTTTCCAGATTTCATGTTCATTAAAATCAAGATTAACACACATGCTATTTCTCCAAGAGATTTAGTTATTTTCATTATTACGAGAATGAAGAGTAAAACTAGACATGTTGCTAAATGAAACTTGCCAAGAGGGATCACTCTATAGGTTGTGAGACCTCAAGAAAATAGAGCCATGGCTCTGATACCAATTGTTGGTCCCGGGGGTAGGTGAGTGGACAAGAAGGGGGGGTTGAATTGTCCCCTTACGCTAGATGGCAAATTAAAACTTAACTAGCGGAATTAACAAGTTTAAACGAGATTGAAGAAATTAAACTAAGCAAGGTAAACTTAGTTCTCTCAATCTCACCGTTCACACACGATCAAGATAAATGGATTAAGCTATTAAGCACAACCACAATGCAAACTACAATACACAACGGTTTTTAAGGTGGTTCGAGACCACGACGGACTCCCTACGTCCAACCCTCACCAAACCCAGTGAGGCTTCACTCGCTGGATGAACCAGCACGGGGATAAATCCCCAACACGGAGGCGACGCTCCATTACACACAAGGGGATAAATCCCCACGAGGAGAACTCTCCTCATGCTGTAGACACAGCAACACGGGGACGAGCCCCAAACGCCCTGGATCATGAATCCAGCAGCACACACAAACACACGCTGCAACAAACGCAGCACAAACGACCCACACGATCGTACGCAGGCGATCAAAGACGACTGTACACAGACGGTCACACACACACACAATATTCCTTAGTTCAGAAAATAAACACAAATACCCAAGATATGCTCAACCCAAAATATAGAACATGAAACACATCACAAAGAACAAATAGAAGATATAGAAATGATCGCCCTTTGTCTTCAATGGCTGGAAGATGATGTTCTTTGAAGCACAAGTCGGAGGGGAGACGAATATAGTCGATGTGAATGTCCTCTTGCCCCTCTCATCGATCTGCTCCTTTTCTTCTTCTTCCACAAACCTCGGAGATGCCTGGATGGAGATCAAAACCTTCTCCCAACTTCTCCCTTTCTCCTCCTTGGCCTTCTTCTCCTGCAAGATAGAAAACTATTAGCTCATAAGGGTTTCTCCTACACAAATTCATAGGTCACACAAGAGTATATATAGAAGACATGAAAAGACCATTAAACCCTTCACAAAACCCATGAAAAATCCCTCTAAGATATCTATCATAACCCTAAGGGCAAATGGGTAAGATGGGAGCACAAATGGATAGGGTTTAATGGGTTTTCGTATTCATATTTTTGGGTTACCGCCATATTCGGCCGACCTAAAGATAGGGTTGGTCGACCAAACTTTTACAGAGCTGAAACTGATCAGCTCTGGGAAGTTCGGTCGATTAAACTACCCAGTTCGATTGACCGAACTCTGCTACCATACAATTTATGCAGAGTTTAGTCCACAATGTTATGAAACCTCTTTGCCCAAGTGTTCAACCTTCATGAATGGCATATAGACAAGAGAACCAATGATCAAGGAGCATAATGAAACTAAGAGAAACATGATTATCCACACCAAGAGATCAAGATCAAATATCGATGCAATTTATGCATTACATTTACATAACCCGAAATAGAAATCCTCATGAGTGAAATGAAGGAATTTTACATTTGTCATTTTCAAATTTGTCATTTTCACAAATCCATGCATAAGATGTGTTGCTTTGATGCTAAGCAATCAAGGGGTCGATTCCCTGAGAAATGTCAAGCCATGCTCAACCAAAAATCAACACGATATAGCCATGCAAATATGCAAGTTGAATGAGCATCATGAAGCCAAATTTCACCTTGAGTGATATAAATGATTGGCGCACTGGTGAGCCTCAATACCCATGATAGAAATGCATGTGAACACTTTGAAAACTGGATTGACCACATCTAAAGGTCAAGTTCAAATAGATATGCATTTGTCCATTATAAGTGCATCAAGTAACCAAGCTCCATGAAGAGTATGCATAGAAATCATTCAAAGCTTTGCAAAATAGCCATGAAACCTTCATCCACCAAAGGACCCTGCTATACAATTATCAAGATGCATATTACACAAATCCACCCAACTAAGGATTGAAGTGAAAAATAATGCATCTATTTCAATGAATAAGCATCTTTCAAACCGGTTTCTACCAAGACTTATGTAAAATTCTTAAGTTCATTGTAAACCTCAAAAGACATGAAGAGAATACATGAGACATAATCAAAGCTTAGCTTACTTAAACCAAAAGCCCTATGTAGAAAGAGCATGAAAACACATTCAAGATTTTGGCAACCCATTCAACAAGTCTCATGTGAAAAATGCATGAAGCACATTAAACATTTCTAGCTTTTAAAAACTTCCATTTCCAAAATGAAATACACCATTTACCATATAGTTCAAGCTAGAATTGTATCACCCCCAAAACCATGATTATCATATTAGCATTTGAAGCACACTATGCACATTGACTAGAATTGCCAAAACCAAATGACCATGAGTCCATATAATGAGTGAGCATCATTAAAAACACATTCATCAAATTTTAAGTAAATTGATTGAGTATATTTCAAGCCCAAAAGCCTTATGAGGAAAATGCATGAAAATACCCAACCAAGACTTTGAGAACCTATTTGATGAAATGCAAGATACATAGAAGTGAGTAGGTCAACTCCCTTTTTGAAAAGGAACTTCATTGATGGACTCCTTTGAGTTCCAAGCATGTACCATGGATTTTGATCATGCGAATCAAGATATTCAAAGCATGAGTTATTTAATCAACAAACATTCATTTGACTTCTAAATGTCAACATTGACGTCATCCTTTAACTCATCAACTAAGATGCATACATGTTGCTCAATGAAACACACACACAAGTACAATCGTTTTGTTATCATTGAAACCAAACACCAAACATCAACTAGGGGATGCAACAGTACTTAAAGGATCATAGTGATGCCCAGAGTGACAGGGATAATCAGGTAGAGTCAGTAGGAATACTTAGGAAGATTGAAAGATGATTCATGATGATGCCCGGAATAGTAAATCATGAGGATAGTGATTAATGTTGAGATCATAAGGAAGAATCAAAAAAATTGATGTAAGTGGAAGGAGAGGACTCGTCCCGTGTTCTTGGTCCTTCTTGTAAAAAGTTGTCACTATATGACACCATCTGAACAAATGGTTAGTGGAAATAAATTTTTTTATTTTAAGAATATGCAATTTTTTCATGGATTTTGAAGATATTCAAATTTTTATGGATTTTTGAAAATATTTATTTTTTTATTTTGAAAATGTTTATTTTTTTACAGATTTTGGTTTAGATGTTGCTAATTACAGCACCAAAGGTAGTTTAAATCACTGGCTAGGTGTCCTTGTTCCTTCCCCTTTTGCCAAGAGTTGCCTAACGCAAGGTGTGCATTTAAGGTGACACCTTATAACTGGCTGTCCTTAATTACGGTGCCCCTACTAAGGCCATACATGAGAAACACTCAATCTTCGAGGGAGAAGAGAAGACAATTTGGGGATAAGCCTGATATAAGTTTAGAAAATATCAGGTTTGACTTCCTCCCATAGCACAACCCCTCTAAGATTCGGTCTGTTATGCTGGGACTTTTTGTCATATCATTAAACCTTAATTCTCTTTTAGGCACGCATACGACCGGGCTCATAATTGTAGATATATTTTCTCCTCTTATTTAAAGGAAGATGGTGTTATGAATAAATCAACATGCGATGAGTAAGTGAAAGATAGTAAGAGGAGAACAGGAAATGAAAATGACCGTGATAGCCACCAAAGTGTCGAACGTGATGAACACGCCGTGCTTTGGAAAGGAAGGGGAGACACTCGCCTAGCTGCAGCACAGGGAAGATGAGCAGTTGATGAAGAACCGCCTATAGACGCACGGTCTTACGATAGACCGCCTAAGGGTGCTGCATGAGATGCGGGAGGAAACGCTCCTGGATGTTGAACGGCTCTGTAACGACCGCCGGACGAAGAAGAACGGCCGAAGATGCACCACACGTCTCCTTGCACGGACAGAAGAGAACCGCTCGAGACCACCGAGCCAGAAGTCGCAAAGGGGTCCAACCTACACCCTCTCCAGCCGACCAGAGGGGATGGGCCTCGTGCTGATGATTGCTGACCTGCAAAACAACGTAAAAACACACAGAAAACCTTAATTAGAACTGAATGGTGTAGTAACAACAAAACAATAAGGAGTGAATGTGACTAAGTGGAAAGGGGATACCTGGGGGGTTTTAGACCCCTAGGGTGTCAAAAACGTGGGTGGATGTGTGCATGATGATGAGAATGAAGAAAAACGTGGGGGGAACGTAGTGAAAGTAATGCATGCAATGAGAAATGACAAAAACTATGAAACACAAACGACTCAAAACCGGACTACTCCCTAGACCGGAGGCTTGTATGGACGTAGAAAGCCTCCCTCCTTGGTGCTAGGTCGCTTAAGAATGCGGCAGGGCTTTGCCGTCGACCAAAATCTTCCCCCCCTTTTCAAGCTTGGCCTTTAGGGTCTATTTATAGAGCCTAGAAAGCCTAGCTCGAAATTAGAGTTTAGAGTCATTTTTAGGTGGTGATTATCAAACAACAATCGTAGATAAATGAATCATCTTTTATCCAGTCGAAACGGCACTTAAAATGGTTGATTATCCGAGGAGAAAATGATCAAAGAAGTTGGGGATAAAACCACGGATAAAAGGGATAAAATTAGTTGAAATTCAGGAATCGAACAGATGAACGGTCTTACGATAGACCGCTCAACGTGACATGCGGCCATGTCCGGACCGTCCAACCCTGTCGGTGGAAATTCAAAATAAATCTGAAATAATCCAGATTATCCCTCGAACTGACCGAAACGTTTGCCGTTGGACTCTCATAGATGAACGGCTCAGATAAGACTGTCCAAAAGTAGAGCGGCCAAGGACCCACCGTTCTATCCTTGTCGGTAATAATTCAATTATTTGGATAATTATCTGAGAAAACCCTCGAGCGCAGGACTCTGAGATATGGGCGGTTACCATGCATCCGTCCATTATGTTGAACGGCTTGATTAGGACCGCATAAATTCTTGTCGGTGGAAATTCAAAAAATTAACCAAAATGTTCCAAAATATATGGACGGCCCATAGTCGACCGCACATGGATTGAGCGGTCGTGGGTGAACCGTGCGTGCACATGGACGTTGAAACTCATAACACGGCCCAATCAACCAAAACCAAGGCCCATTAAGCCCTGAAATGAAACAATCCTAGCCAAAAAGGGAGGCAACCCATAACACTGGCCCAAAACGTGCCTGAAAATAGCACTGATGAGTGACGGACAACTCGAGGCATCAACAAATGGGAGTAAGCGGAACGACTCAACTTATCGGTAAAAAACGGGTGTCAACAGATGCCCCTCCTTAACGTCCTCTTTGTAGGGGAGCGAGCAGAGGTGAAGCAAGAGTGACATGGAACATGGAGGTGAAGCAGAGATGCAGCGGAGGGGACCGAAAAAGTTGGTGTTATGGTAAAACGACACCCGTTTTCACCAACAAGTGACAGGAATCTTCCGAACAACTTTGAGCCAAACGCAAGGAATGATTAAATCAAAAGCGACACCAGTCTGGAGGAACTAAACTAAATGAAATAAATCGACAACACCAACCTCATGGGGGACACAACCCCGTGGTCCAATGAGGAGGCCACAAAAAATAGGCATCAAAAGTAAAGGAAACATGCCAAAGCTCAGACGGGGACCTCTCAATCAACCAAACCAGGCGAATCGACCAAAGAGAACCTTCCAACTCAGAGTGGAATTAGTTCTTCTTACTCAAACACTGAACGTACAGTTGACCATCACTGATGGGACATTTTTCAAGCAAACCATGGGTCATGAAAGCCCAAAAGATTCGTATGATGCATGCTGGGCTAAAATAAAGGAAATCGTTAAAACAAATGCGAAGAAAAATTAAAATATAAAATACTCGAGAATAATATTGCTAAGCTGCGGAAATCAGAGTCAAGATACCATCCGCAACCACAGCGTGCAGGACAGAACCATCTTCCCCTTGACATCCCAACCTAACGGCCTATCCGGAGATTAAACACGCGAACCTGGATCATCATCATTTTTGTTGAAGGGGAACATCAGATCCTGGAACGCGTGAGCAACCAACTGGTTCTCGAGATAATATATTATAATACCATATAATAATGCAATAGGGGTGATAAGGATAGAAGGCCATACCTAGCTTACCTGTGCAGGTGAAACGGCACTTTTTGGATTTTCTTTTCTGATTTTTATGGATTTTTCATGAATAAGACAAATGGGATAGACATAGCAGAGATAACACAATGATTAACTGAACGACAAACAATATGACAGAACATAACGATCAAATAAAATGGGAGACAATGCAACATAATATAACAAAGGTAAATGAGCACATACGCAATGGCATGAACAGACAACATGCATGCATGAACACGGTGTGACAAGACAACAACGTGGTGGGACAACACACGGTTGGGAAAAGAACATGACAGATGACCACACGGTTGGGACAACACATGGAACATGGAGGGACGACATTCAACGTGCAAGATAACTAACAACATGCGGCGAGGAGCAAAATAACATGTGTGGGATAACATGGTGGGACATGGTCATGAGATAAAGATACAGTGGGAAAAAGAGACATAAACAAAACACGTTCTTCAATCAAGACTCGAGATTAGAATGAAGCAGAACAGCCAGGTTCACAATCGTGAGGCAAAGTTCTCTCATAAAGATATGATCATTGCAAACAAAAGTTGAGAAGGACATGAGCTCCAGAACAGATCGAGAGATATGATTGAAGAGAAGAACATATCAAAGATGTAAACAGGAGGCAGATAGAACAAAGTATGGGCAAGGAAAGCTTGAGTACCTGTAACCTGCACACTTAGCAAACAGATTACGTATCTGTTCTCAATATAAATCCGAATGCATGAAAAGGAAAACAAAAAGACACATTTTTTGGCTCTTTTGGTAATTTTATGATTTTTTGGATTTTGAATAGTATTTCATTTTTATGGATTTTTTGACAATATCTTATTTTTTTAGATTTTTGACAATATCTCATTTTTTTGATTTTTGAAATAGCAATCCGCAGCACCCAAAGACAGGCTCGAACTACTGGCCAGGGATCGCCGTCCCTCCCTTCTCATTAAAGACTTCCCTTGAGCAGGACGTGAATGTGAGGGTGGCTTACCACAACCAACAGCTTCTGAAGAACGATGCCCCTACTAAGGCCATACCCGGGATACAACCAAGCCTAAGAGGGAGGAGCAGAAGAGGAAAAATTAGAGACAAGCTTTGTGCAGGATGGGAGATATCAAGGTTCGAATCCCTTCTAGGGCGCTACCCCTCAATGAGTAGGTCTGTTACGCCGGGGCTTTGTGTCTTTGATTTTTAGACCCATATTTATCAAGCACGCATGCGACTGGGCTCATGACGTCCCGTGGGGAACTGTACTGCCACTCTTGCCATGCCTTTGATTCATAATTTTGCATATTGATTCATTTTCTCATTCATAGCCTTTACTGACTAGATTTAGCGTGAAAGCTCATTTTTGAGGGTCAAAACTGCCCCTATTTGAGACCTTTCCCGTATTAGGGAGCACCTAGGTTAGTCATCTCATCCATCAATCTCTTGCCCCTGCACTTGGCTGAGCAGAGAAGAGAAAAAGACCTTTGTGCATACCCAAAGTATGGCCAAAGCAGCAACGGTGTTGCACTAGAGGGGTCGGCTATGGCTCACCGTGTTGTGTGTGAAAAACCCATACTCATAGGCCACCCTCAACAATCGAGAAAAGAAACTAGACTCCCAGCGCTAAGCTATCACCAGCCTAAGGATGCTGCAGAAGCTAACTTTTTATTTGACTAATTAAGCAAATTCAACTAAAGCCACTCAACCATGTTGAGGAACCAATGTTATAAGCATGTGCATGAGTAATAAGAGTAATAGCAATGATAACATATTCCTACACAAAACCAAAGATACCTTTGCAAATCCATGGCGTGGGAATCGACCTCCTGAAGCGATTTCGATCATCAAGCTTTTGATCGGCACGAGCTTTATATTCCTTGCTTGCCAGGATAAAAGGGTGAAAAGGATAGCAATGTGTAGATATTCTTTGACATGGAGGAGCGGCAGACATCAAACTGGATGAAGAAGGGATAAAAAGGAAGAGAGACGAGGGCTATAACTCCCTCGTTAAGGCACCGAGGCCCTGATAACAAGGAACCAAGTACAGAATAACCAGTGATTAACTGAGATCAAGGTGGGCTAAAGTCTCGAAAATAGTAAGAAAAAGGGTAAGAGCCCTGAAAGGGTGAGACGGAAAGAATAGAAAGATGACGAAAAGATAACTGTGAAGATAAAGTAGAAAGAAAAAGATCATCCGACGTGGTCGGAGGAAAGGAATAACGATCACCCGCCAGGGGCGGGGAAAAAATGTATGAACACCCGAAAAGGTCGGGGAAAAGGAATAAGAACCACCCGACGTAGTCGGGGAAAGATTAGAAAAGCCACCCAACAAGGTCGGGGAATGAGCACAAGGAATCTCCAACAGGACCGGGGAACAAGGATGAGAAGCGGAATCCGGACGTATCCGGGGAGAAAAATTACGAGAGGATGCCCCTGGCTCAGAGGAATAGGAGGACATAGGCCGAGGCCTTGAATGGTGAAAATAGGAAGAGATGGTAGAAATATGACCAGGTGGTGGAAGGTACACCACCCAAGGATAAGAACTGAGCAACAGAAAAGATGAATGGACGGAAGAAGGAGATGAGGCAGTGGACCCCCGAGTGCACAACTAACGGCCCTTGAACTTACATCGCCGCCTCTTCTTAGCCGCAATCTTCTTGAAACAACGCCGCCTGGCGCGGCTCGGACCTTCAGGCTTCTTATCTTGCAATACTTTCTCAAATAACGAGCCCATCTGACAGACGGCCTAGCCCGACTATGAACACACAATTTCATCGGGGCGGTTGCCCCTAGCTGTGCGGTGCTAACCTCAGAAGGACATTCTAGAACAGTCAACTCCTTGGGATGAGCATCAGGAAGCAATGGAGTTTTGTCATTCGGCACTAGAGACATAAGATTCGGCAACTTCACTCGGCAATCGGGCATGAAGCATAACTCCCTTGCTAGAAACGCAGTACAGAACTGAGGGAGAGTCACGCGCGGCGTTGACGTGGCTGGCATGCTAATACCTTGAGGGAAGTTGCACAGCAAGTGCAGAATGTCCTTCGAAAGTGTAAAAGATGCGGCCAATTGCCCCTTGAATAGGGAATCCATCATGTTCCGGGCGGCCATATGTGTTAGCATAATCTGAGTAGAGAAGCCCTCTCGACCAGTGAACTGAACAGCAATCAAGTGCGAGGTAATAACAGCATTAATGATGAACTTCCCGGCGAGCAAAGAGATTGCTACCGGCCTCGCCTTTGAAGAAACTGGCACCAACACGAGGGAACTCTTCTTTGCAACCATTCTCGTAGTAAATGCAGGCTCATTACCCCTAAAATGGCCAGGAACCAGGACTTGGATCGGCATGCGGGAAATAACATCTTGGATCTTGAAATGCACGATTAAAACCTGGCTTGGCTCCTTTTCTCCTTGGGGACTAGACCCGAGGGGCACCAAAGGTAGCGTGTACCTGCTCCGTGAAGTGGGAAGCGGTAGGGGGAGGTTAGAAGGAGAAGGTTTGAAGGGCGCGGGTGGCGTTGGTGCAAGCGATGGAGAAATAATGATGATGATCGGCATGGGTGGAGGTAAAGGCAAAAGTGGGGGCATGGGTTTAGGGTCGGCCTGCTCGGGCTCAGAGGACGATGGCGAAAGAAGTGGCATCGGTCGCGGGGATGGTTGTAAAGGTGACGGAATAGGGGTTATCACGAGGGGAAGTGATGAGGATAATAGGGATAATGGAGAGGGTGACGATGGAGATGTGGCTAATGAAGGCGGCGAAGATGGGGGTGAAGAAGGTGGCGGCAAAGGGGGTGACGTGGTTGATGGAGATGGTGAAGGGGAAGAAGGAGGAGAAGAAGGTAGTGGCATAGTGGAGGAAGTGGCGGGTGGTGGCGCTCTTTGGCGTATCTTTACAACACGTCGAGAGGCGTTGGTGACAGGAGTGGTGGTGGAAACGGAGGGTGAAAGAGAAATTACCCAAGCGGAGGCTGAAATAGGTAAAGGTGGTGGAGGAGATGGGATAGAGGAAGGAGTGCACAACGGAGCAGGTACCTTATTAACTGAAGAGACACCAGGGTGCCCTGGTCATGACGTGGAGACGGTTGCTTAGGCGGCACGGCTTGCTGCTGCTGCTGAGGTCTGAAACAACTTGGCGCATGGTAGCCCAATCAATCATCTTCTTGTCTTCCAGACTGTAAACAAGTTCTCGGAACTCGGAGCAATTCTCGACCACATGCCCCTGTTGACGATGGAATTCACAGAACTGGAGCAAATTCATGATCACGGGTCGGCAAGGCACAACCGGAGGGAGTTGTAACGCATGGGTAGCCGCCAAAGCCTTGAAAATGTCTATAAGAGATTCCGACAATGAAGAGTGAGAAGCCTGCTTCGGGCATGGTGGATGCCGAGGGGTGTGAGAAGGTAGTGGGGATGGTAGCGGAGGTTGCGTAGGCAAGGGGGATTGTGTAGGCAAAAGCGGAGGGTTAGAATGACGTGGTGACGTGGAGGGATTGGGAATGTAATGGATGGCATCCACCCGCTCTGGGTATAGTGTTTCCTTGACCAGAGGTGGAGGGGTGTGGTGAGATGAAATAGCGAAGGGCTGACTTGTGGAGGGATGTAAGGTGGAGCACATGGAGGTATAGGGAGCGGAAGGTCGACTCGTGGAGGGATATGTAGTGGAGGTGGAGGGAAAGTGTATGTAGAAGGTGATGATGTAGGAGACTCATGGTCAAAGGAAACTAGGAGTTGTTAGCTAATGAAGGGGGCTCGATTGTAAAGCTGTTGCCAGGATGTGATATCGTTCAGGGCTAAGATGCACCTGAGCTTGGGCGTTGCATTAGAAATAACCATCTTGATCTGCTCGCCCTCTGGAATATGCCCGGGAACTTGTGCGGCTAGGCAACGCCAGCGGTCGGTGAACATGGAGAATTCCTCGCCGGGCTTCATCTTCTCTTGGGCCAGATCAACCATAGAATATCTGGGCCCCACCTGGTCTCGATATTGCTGAATAAATCTTGCTTGAATGGCTTGAAAATTCATCATCTGCTCCTGCGGCAATGTGAAGAACCAATCTTTGGCCGAGCCCTCTAAAGATAGGCCAAACAAATAGGCCATCACGCATTGATCATGTTGGAACTGGGCCGACTCATATAAGAACTCCTTCAAATGGATATAGGGGTCACCGACTCCACCATAGCGGCGATATGCGGGAATTTGTGAACGCGGTGGGAGTTGAAGACCTTGAAAGGCAAACGGGATGTCCGAAGAAGTTTGAGGGTTGATTCGGCGTTGTAATTCATCAAGCTGGCATTGGGCCTGAGTGAACATCTCCTCGGTAGGAAGAATCCAAGAAGGGTATGAACCAACCTGAGTAAGAGATGATGAATTTAGACCAGGGTAATGATGATGGGCCGGATAGGGGGATCCGGCCTGAGAAGAAGGAAAGCCCGTTCCAGGAACGGAGGAATACATGGGCCTGGAAGAATCATGAATGTAAGAATGAGGATTGATTGGGCTAACAGCAGCACGGGCAGGGTAAGAAGGCCCGTTTAAATAATAGGTGATAGGATCAGTGCGCTGGATTCAGAGGGGGGGTGAAGGAATCCCACCCTTAAAAAACTTTTCACTCAATGATAACTAGAACACTAACTAGAACAAGATAGACAAACTGGATAACTAATCAGAATCTCGTTTGAACCGAAGAACAAACATCTATCTCGCGCCTAAACAATCAACTAGTGGAAGCGGAAGAAGGTAATCAACCTACTGCAAGATAGCAATATGAACGCTCAGACAATCTATGAAAGGTGGTAGAAGACATGTAGCTAACGCACAAGGCAAACCACTGCACATATAATTTTTTAGGTGGTTCGGTCCTCCAGACCTACATCCACCCCTCACTCCCAACCGGAGTGAGGCTTCCACTAGCACAAGCTAGAAACTGTAGACTCAGTCTGCAAATAGAATGCTGCCACACAGCTTGACCAGGGGAACAGCCTCCCCTCTTCCTCCACACCGGAGGGACACCCCAAGTGACTCCCAGTCACTTGGAAACCAGAGACCGAAGTCTCTCTTCCTCCAGACCAGGAGGGGACAAACCAGTGACTCCCCGTCACCAGCAAACCAGAGGTCACAGACCTCTCTTCCTCCAGACCAGGAGGGACCCGACCTCTATCCAGAGAATCGGAAGAACAAAGATAACCAGAGTGACAAAAGAAAAACAAAAACAAGAAATAAAAATAATCACAGCAAACAAAAAGCTATAAAGCGAAATCACAATTTGGCTCTCACAGGAGCTGACTGGCCTGGATATGATCCACGGTCCAGTATGAACTGATCTGCTGATGAAGCTTCATATCTCTCGATCTCTCTTCTTCTTACTCTTCTTTTACTTCTCTACTTCTTTCCCTCACTGTCTTCTCTTCTTCTCTCAATCCTCACGACCTTTCTCTCTTTCTCTTTTTCTTCTGCTACACTCTTCTTTCTTCACTCACAGTCTCGATCAGCACTCTTCTGTTGATTTCTTTCTATAGATGAAGAAACTTCATATATATAGCAGCAGCAACAGGTGCTAGGGCGTGTGCTTTCCACTTCTCCTGCCCAATTGATGCAACCACGTGTCAGCATGTCAGCTTCTTGGATCACGTGCCAGGTGCCCACCTCGGGTCACGTGCCCAGACACATTAACCTCGTCCAACAATCCTGTCAGTTAATCAGTCGAAGACAGTATCAGCTGAAGGCAATGTTCAGACTTCATTCTACAAGCAAGGCAAGCATGGATGGCTGTACAGAGTTGATCCTGTGAGGCAAGACAAGTGTACAGACTTCTTACCACATGATGTAATATGCATATATGATGCAGTGTATAGACTTGCTGACACATGCTGTAGTATGCATATGACGCAGTGTATAGACTTGCTGACACATGCTGCAGTATGCATATGATGTAGTGTATAGACTTGCTGACACCTGTTGCAGTATGCATATGATGCAGTGTATAGACTTGAAGAAAGCAATGCATACACAATGATGCAATGTTTAGACTTTGCTGAAGGCTGCCAGTCGATGTATAGACTTGGCTGCGTGCAGCCTGGCTGAGGATGTATATACTAGCTGTGCAGGCTGCCTGACCATGTATGGACTTTGGCTGAAGGCAACACTGAAGCAATGTTCAGACTTGGCATTTGACTAAGTACGCATAACGACAAAGGATGCTCTGGCATGCAGTTAAAATGTACAGACTTGATAGCAGATGCACACAATGTATAGATTAGGTTCTGGCATCAAAGTATGCACAACGTAAAAGACGCCTTCTTCCTAGGCGTTTGATTCAAAAGTGATGCCACTTCTGGTGGTCGTCAAAATCCAAGTCCATCTGAATGTATAGACTTCAATGTATAGACTTCGATGAGAACAATGCATGAACGTAGTGTATAGACTTGCTGAATGCCTAGCTATCGTGCAGATGTATAGACTTGTGTTATGCAGCCTAAGTATGTATAGACTTGATGAGGTGCTAAGTGACAGAGCTGGCTGTTCAGACTCTGAGGAAACACAAGCAGCGTTGTATAGACTTGAAAAGCGTGAACACTGCTATGTGCAGAGTTAGCGATGTATAGACTTTAGCCACCAATGTACAGACTTGGCCCAACTAAGAATCGATGGATGTATAGACTTTACGAGTACAGTCCAATGAATAGACTTTGCGAAGCACAGTCCAATGTATAGACTTTGCGAAGCACAGTCCAATGTATAGACTTTAAACGAAGACCAATGTATAAACTCAATGCAAATGCCAAGACCATGTACATACTTGAAAGCTTCGAAGCACACGATGTTTAGACTTTATGATGCATACGCCAAGGCTGTACACACTTGAAGAGACGATGCAATGTAGGCTGCCAGACTCTGTACAGACTTGCAGCTTGAGACGCTGACAGAGACGGTCCACTGTATAGACTTCAAGTCCAAGTGAGACAGTGGATGTACAGACTTGGGCTGTACAGACTTTGACTCAAATATGCATATGAGACGCTGAATAAGACGCAGCTATGTATAGACTTTATAGTGAATGCATATGCCAATGTACAGACTTAGAAGTGAAAACCAATGTATAGACTTCAACATCTTCAAGGCACAATGTGCAGACTTTACCAGTGTATAGACTTGGACTTCTGGACGTAGGTAAAGACTGGGAATGTATAGACTTGACGAATGGCTTGAAACACAGACACGCTGCCAATGTATAGACTTGCACAGTGCTGCCAATGTATAGACTTGGCCCAACTAAGGACCGATGGATGTACACACTTCAGCTAAGCAAGCTACAGTGAATGTATGGACTTTATGAACGACGCAAATGACTCTGTACACACTTGAAGTAATGCATGCCGATGTACAGACTTCAGTTGAAGCCAACTGAAGAGTGTATAGACTTTATGAATGCATATGCCAAGACCAATGTACAGGCTTGAAGAGGATGCAAGCAGTGTATAGACTTAGTCTACGACAACGGACCAATGTACAGACTTAAGGTCTCGCATGCAATGCAGTGTGTGACCTTTGAAGTGCTTACAGCTGTGTAAACTTCAAATGTAGAGACTTTGAACGTGTGTGCTGGCAGTGTATAGACTTGGAAGTCTAGGAGGGGTCGACCCATCTAAGAAGGGGGTCGACCCACTTTTGCATGTAATGTGCTGACTGTGTGCTCAATGCAATTGTGCTGACTCTGTTATATGAATGCATCGACCAGATGTCAGATAAATATCGTGGAATGTCATTCACAAGCACACATTCATAAATCCATGAACACATATGAATGCACTTAAATGAATCAACAAGGTCTTTCATGCACACATGCATATGGTGACTTATAGTGTTTGCTATCATCAAAACCAATCATCAAGACCACAGGGGCACAACAATCTCCCCCTTTTTGATGATGGCAACACTATGAGTCACACTGACTCAAGTCAAAACATTCTCCCCCTTTGACTTCAGCAAAAAGACATTAGTTTGAGAGAGGAAAAATAAGCAGATATGAAACAATTGAAATAACATTTCTGCCTTTAACTACATGAAAGTACATTCTTCCCTAAAGAGCAATATGACTCAAATCAATTTCTCCCTTTTTGTTTTTAAAAAAAATCATGCAGAGGTATGAATGCAGAGATGCAGATGCAGCAAGAAATGCAATACCTCCCCCTAAGAATATGAATGCAGGGTCACAATTGATTTGAACATGATTCAATATGACAAGGAAGCTTCCCCTGAATAGATACCAATTGATATGCATCTGTTGCATTTCTCCCAATTGATGTGGTTGAGAGGGAGACCATAGTGGCATTCAAGGGTAAGTTCAGGTCAATGAACCAAGGACAGTGAGGAGAAGAGTTTCAAACACAAGAAGTTCAAAACAAGATTTTCAAGGAGATATCAATCTCATAAATCCAAAACATAATTTTTCAAAGTCTTCCATTATAAGGGCTTATGAATGAATTTTATTGATCAGCATGGTTTAAACATGATGTATGCAAGGTTTATCAATAAAATTCTGTATTGATATCTAAAACCAAGGTTTAATAAAAATGAACCAAGCCCTCATAATTCTATCTTGATTATCCTCCCTTTCTCTTACACAATCAAATTTATTGACTTCTTTCAGAAATACATGCACTAGTATTGAGATCAAGCAATTATGAAGTCATGAGATTTTGTCTAGGGTTATAAAAATTTGATTTTTGCATCAATATTCAAATATTACAATTTGTTCAACAAATTTTCATACTACAAATTTTACGAGCACTCTAGTTCAGTGTACACTTTGTAACTAGAGGATATACCTTGATCAGAGGCCAATATCCCTAAGCACTTAGTGTGACTAACAGTCATGCTTTATATGAACAGAGGTAGCATTTACACATCATGACACACTACAAATCATTTCTTTGATGAGTGAGTTGTATTTCTCAGTGTGCATGCCATTGCTCTGTCTGATTAACAATCATTCTTAAGCAGAGTTAACTATGGCACCTCATGACACAGTCCTTTGGACATGTGTTTCTCAGTGACCAAAGTCATTGCTCTGACTAAAATTAACCCTTTAGACAATTCAGACAAATTCATTTGCTTCAAGTCAATAATAATTTCATGTACTTAACCAATTAAAGCCATGTATTCAATAGTGCAGATTTCAGAAGGTTTTACAAGGCACATCATGAAATAGTTGGTTAAGGTTTATTAAACATGATTCAGATATTTTTAAGAGAATTACAGACAAACTCCATGAATACATTAAACTTAAACCACATGAGTTATTTCAGACATTCATAAAATCGTATAATAGAAGATTCCTAGTTCAAGTGTTTTCAGATTTATGATCGAAATAGTCCCATTGAAATCTTCATGAAAGACTGATAGAATTCTGATACCAAATGATAGAAGAGATTTTGAAGCTCAATGTTTTCAGAATATGATCAAGGTTTGTCAACAAAATCAATAAGGAATGATATGCAATGAATTCTGACAAGTGTATGCATTTGACAACCTACATGCCATGCATTGACTCCCCCTGACAATATGCATTCAGTCAATCTTTTTGGCATTTTCCCATGAAATGCAATGCAATTAACTACATGTATGTAAAGACATGCAAAGACTCAACATTGTTTGCTATGCAAGGACATGCAATTAACTACCCCTGAAAACATGCAATGTTTGCCTTGAAAATTGAACATATGTCTTTGTGACTCATGCACATACAGACTGCCCTATCAAAGTAAAATGACCCATGGTACTAGGCGGAGCACTTGGTCTAAAAGATCACCTCACACATAGTAAGAACCTACAGACAGATTTCCCTGCCTTTTGGTTGCTTACTATTTATATACCATAGTAGTCAATCATGATAATTCAACATGCAGTCCTATAGGCAATCTAGATTTTCAGTGATCTATGCAACAGAAAGATTTCAAACAACATTCATATGCAGTTCAGGTTTTCAGATATTGCAAGTTTATGCTCATTTCAATGTCTAAACAGACAATTCAGTATGAGCATTGAGAGACTGAATATTCCGTGTTCAAAAGATGACAAATATGCAAGAGCACATCAAACCAGATATGCAATGAATTTTATTATGCAAGAGAAGATTCAAACAGAGTTGTGCAGATGACACATGCAGTTATGTATGCTTAACAGATTATGCAAACATCTAAACCAGATATTTCAGATGGCAAGGTTTAAAAACAAGTTTTCAGAACTGGCCTGAAAAGTGCAATCCTAGGGGTTTCATTCTTGAATGCCTTAGTTTATTGCCCCTCTTTATTCTTCAGCTTCTAAGGCATACCTGTAACACAAAGCTTATTTTGCACAAACAGGTACCCAAGAGGTCATGGGTCCTGAATTGACAATGACATTTCTAGCAGGTTTTCTCAACAAGTTTTGTGCATGAAGGTCATCAGATTTCATTAAATAGTAATTATTCATTGAATGACCAAAGCCACCACAATAACGACATGAAATAGAATTTTTGTTCTCATTGTACACATTAGCATGATCATGAAATCTATGTGTATGAGAATTAAAGTTTCTGTTGTTTACATGAAGGTTATGTCCTTTGTTATCATTCGGCCAGCAATTTATAGCTTTGTAGCCAGACTTTTCATATTTAAAATGAGAAGAGTGATTTCTTCTCTTAAAAGGTGACCAGCACTCTCTAGCCAGATGGCCTGGCTTCCAACAGTTAGAGCATGCAACAGACTTTCTGTTAAAGATAAATTCAGGTTTATCAAAAAAATTTCTATTTGCAGGGAATCTACCAGATTTATAGTTAGACTTCCTTCCCTGAGCATGCCAACATTCAATGGCCCTGTGGCCTGTCTTTCCACATTCAAAGCATGAAATAGAATTTCTTCTACCAGCATTCAACCAACATTCAATGGCCCTATGGCCTGTCTTTCCACAGTTGAAACATGCAGAATATTTTCTATTTACAGCAAATTTATTCCTATCAACATCATTATGGTTTGCAGGGAATTTAGCATGATGTGAAAAAGACATTTTCTTACCATTTGCAAATCAGCATTGTGCAATGTTGTGTCCTAGTTTGCCACAGTGCAGACATTCAGTTTTCCTTTTCTGAGGTGAAGGATTTTTATCATGAAATCTCCTAGCATTCATATCATCCTTCTCCATCAATTTACAATCATGCATCAAATGACCAAATCTATGACAGTAATGACAGATCATTTTCTTTTTAGATGCATGTGAGTGTGTGTGAGGACTGTGATCAACATGCACTGATGTATCCTTTTTATTTATTTTCTGTTTTCCAGTCCTTTTCTGATTTTTATCATGGTTTTCTATTTTCTTAGCCTTGTACTAAGTTGGAGATGGGGTAGAAGTCTTTTCCTATTCAGAAGATTTAACAAAAATAGTTTTTAGGTTGGTTCCATCAACCTTCCTCATAACTGAATTGTAACCCAGTCCCTCTTTTTTAAAATTAACCTTCGTTCCCAGCATTTTCTGAACAATGGGCTGTTTGTCTTTAGAGGTTGTGGCTACATTTGAAGCATTTACAAATGATGTTATCAACTTGCTCTGAAGCTCTTTCTTGTTGATCTTATTGTGGCCCAGCCCTTCCTTCCTAGAGTTGATTTTTATACCTAGCAGCTTGTCTAGGTTTTTCTGCCCATCAACAAACTTTGACAGAGAGTTCCTCAAGTCTTGGATTTCATCTTCTAAAGAGGCAATGTGTAACTCGTAACTGGCAATCTCTTGCTCACTGCAATTCATAGGTTCATTCAAAACTTTGTTAGCAGTTTTATATTTCTCAACTTCCTATTCTAGATTGCTCAGTTTATCAGAATCTTCAATGCAAACAGTTTTTCCTCTTTCTAAGGCTAGAAGTCTCTCAGACATAGTGGAGTTCAGCACTTTTAACTTCTCATTTTCTTTAACCAAAGTATCATTTTGAATTAACTCATCAAGAAGAATCTGGTCATCTTAAGATACTTTTGGATTGATTGGAGTTTCATACTCCCTTTGCAAGTTTTCAATATTTTTCTGCAACTCCATGTTTACAGATTTTATGGCATCAGATTTTTCAATCAGCAATGTGTTCTCCTTTTTAAGTTTCTCTAATTTTTCTTCATTTTCTTTAACAGATTTTCTAAGATAGTCATTTTCAGATTTTAGCTTGTTTAAATCTGAGTTCACACTTTCGAAATTTTTCAACAATTTTTCATACTGGTCATGATAGTTAACAAGAGTCTGATTATCATTATTTGAACTGAGTTTCTCTTTGAGTTCAGATATCTAATTTACATGATCTTGATTCTCAATTTTCAGCAACGAAATTTATTTTTTCACCATTTGAAAATCAGACATACAAACATCATGAACATTTTTCAATTCAGTACAATTTTTACATGGAGAACTTGAATTATCTAACCCAGTACCCTTCTTCAATTTTTTATACTATTTTCTTAACCTCTCATGTGACTCTAATAATTCAGCATATGCATTCTCCCAATCATCTAGACAAAAATTCTCGAAGAGATTTACCTCCTCATCATCCTGTTCTTCTTCTTGATTGCTGCTTTGTCCACTTCCTCGAGCCATCATGCAGCTTGTTTGATTTCCTTTCCCTGCTCTCTTCATCATCTCTAATATATCACTTGCAAATTTGCAATCAAGGAAACATGAATGAAAGGCTTTGTCAGTAGCTGCCTTCATCAGATTCCAAGCCTTCTGATTTTCTGCACACATAGATCGATGCTTATTAGTCCATTTGGACTGATATTTTGGTAGTCTATGTGGACCATGTGAAATTAGTTTCCACAGATCTGGATCAGTAGTCGTAACAAACATATGTAAGCTTTTAAACCAGACATTAAAGTCTGTACCACTGAAAATCGGTGGATGAGCCATGAAGACAAATCAACGGGCAATTTTTTCAAAACAATATGTAGAAGACAATGATGCACCAAAACGCTAGCAGGATCCTCTGCAGATGGTTGGATCTGTAAGTCAGAAACCGCTCGGATACTAATTGATAGGATCGGTGCTCTGGATTCAAAGGGGGGGTGAATGAATCCCAACCTTAAAAAACTTTTCACTCAATGAAAACTAGAACACTAACTGGACCAAGATAGACAAACTGGATAACTAATCAGAATCTCTTTTGAACCGAAGAACAAACATCTATCTCGCGCCTAAACAATCAACTAGTGGAAGCGGAAGAAGGTAATCAACCTACTGCAAGATAGCAATATGAACGCTTAGACAATTTGTGAAAGGTGGTAGAAGACATGTAGCTAACACACAAGGCAAACCACTGCACATATAATTTTTTAGGTGGTTCGGTCCTCCAGACCTACATCCACCCCTCACTCCCAACCGGGGTGAGGCTTCCACTAGCACAAGCTAGAAACTACAGGCTCAGTCTGCGAACAGAATGCTACAACACAGTTTGACTAGGGGAACAGCCTCCCCTCTTCCTCCACACCGGAGGGACACCCCAAGTGACTCCCAGCCACTTAGAAACCAGAGACCGAAGTCTCTCTTCCTCCAGACCAGGAGGGGACACACCAGTGACTCCCCGTCACCAGCAAACCAGAGGTCACAGACCTCTCTTCCTCCAGACCAGGAGGGACCCGACCTCTATCCAGAGAATCGGAAGAACAAAGATAACCAGAGTGACAAAAGAAAAACAAAAACAAGAAATGAAAATAATCACAGCAAACAGAAAGCTATAAAGTGAAATCACAATTTGGCTCTCACAGGAGCTGACTGACCTAGATATGATCCACGATCCAGTATGAACTGATCTACTGATGAAGCTTCATATCTCTCGATCTCTCTTCTTCTTACTCTTCTTTTACTTCTCTGCTTCTTTCTCTCACTGTCTTCTCTTCTTCTCTCAATCCACACGACCTCTCTCTCTTTCTCTTTTTCTTCTGCTGCACTCTTCTTTCTTCACTCACAGTCTCGATCAGCCCTCTTCTGTTGATTTCTTTCTACAGATGAAGAAACTTCATATATATAGCAGCAGCAACAGGTGCAAGGGCGTGTGCTTTCCACTTCTCCCACCCAATTGATGCTACCACGTGTCAGCATCTCAGCTTCTTGGATCACGTGCCAGGTGCCCACCTCGGGTCACGTGCCCAGACACATTAACCTCGTCCAACAATCCTGTCAGTTAATCAGTCGAAGATAGTATCAGCTGAAGGCAATGTTCAGACTTCATTCAGCAAGCAAGGCAAGCATGAATGGCTGTACAGAGTTGATCGTGTTAGGCAAGACAAGTGTACAGACTTCTTACCACATGCTGGAATATGCATATATGATGCAGTGTATAGACTTGCTGACACATGCTGCAGTATGCATATGATGCAGTGTATAGACTTGCTGACACATGCTGCAATATGCATATGATGCAGTGTATAGACTTGCTGACACATGCTGCAGTATGCATATGATGCAGTATATAGACTTGAAGAAAGCAATGCATACACAATGATGCAATGTTCAGACTTTGCTGAAGACTGCTAGTCGATGTATAGACTTGGTTGCCTGCAGCCTGGCAGAGGATGTATATACTAGCTGTGCAGGCTGCCTGACCATGTATGGACTTTGGCTGAAGGCAACGCTGAAGCAATGTTCAGACTTGGCATTTGACTAAGTACACACAACGACAAAGGATGCTCAGGCATGCAGTTAAAATGTACAGACTTGATAGCAGATGCACACAATGTATAGATTAGGTTCTGGCATCAAAGTATGCACAACGTAAAAGACGCCTTCTTCCTAGGCGTTTGATTCAAAAGTGACGCCACTTCTGGTGGTCGTCAAATTCCAAGTCCATCTGAATGTATAGACTTCAATGTATAGACTTCGATGAGAACAATGCATGAACGTAGTGTATAGACTTGCTGAATGCCTAGCTATCGTGCGTATGTATAGACTTGTGTTATGCAGCCTAAGTATGTACAGACTTGATGAGGTGCTAAGTGACAGAGCTGGCTGTACAGACTCTGAGGAAACACAAGCAGCGTTGTATAGACTTGAAAAGCGTGAACACTGCGATGTGTAGACTTAGCGATGTATAGACTTTAGCCACCAATGTACAGACTTGGCCCAACAAAGAACCGATGGATGTATAGACTTTACGAGTACAGTCCAATGAATAGACTTTGCGAAGCACAGTCCAATGTATAGACTTTACGAAGCACAGTCCAATGTATAGACTTTAAACGAAGACCAATGTATAAACTTCAATGCAAATGCCAAGACCATGTACAGACTTGAAAGCTTCGAAGCACACGATGTTTAGACTTTATGATGCATACGCCAAGGCTATACACACTTGAAGAGATGATGCACTGTAGGCTGCCAGACTCTGTACAGACTTGCAGCTTGAGACGCTGACAGAGACGGTCCATTGTATAGACTTCAAGTCCAAGTGAGACAGTGGATGTACAGACTTGGGCTGTACAGACTTTGACTCAAATATGCATATGAGACGCTGAATAAGACGCAGCTATGTATAGACTTTATAGTGAATGCATATGCCAATGTACAGACTTAGAAGTGAAAACCAATGTATAGACTTGAACATCTTCAAGGCACAATGTGCAGACTTTACCAGTGTATAGACTTGGACTTCTGAACATAGGTAAAGACTGGGAATGTATAGACTTGACGAATGGCTTGAAACACAGACACGCTGCCAATGTATAGACTTGCATAGTGCTGCCAATGTATAGACTTGGCCCAACTAAGGACCGATGGATGTACACACTTCAGCTAAGCAAGCTATAGTGAATGTATGGACTTTATGAACGATGCAAACGACTCTGTACACACTTGAAGTAATGCATGCCGATGTACAGACTTCAGTTGAAGCCAACTAATGAGTGTATAGACTTTATGAATGCATATGCCAAGACCAATGTACAGGCTTGAAGAGGATGCAAGCAGTGTATAGACTTAGTCTACGACAACGGACCAATGTACAGACTTAAGGTCTCACATGCAATGCAGTGTGTGACCTTTGAAGTGCTTACAGCTGTGTAGACTTCAAATGTAGAGACTTTGAACGTGTGTGCTGGCAGTGTATAGACTTGGAAGTCTAGGAGGGGTCGACCCATCTAAGAAGTGGGTCGACCCACTTTTGCATGCAGTGTACTGACTGTATGCTCAATGCAATTGTGCTGACTCTGTTATATGAATGCATCGACCATATGTCAGATAAATATAGTGGAATGTCATTCACAAGCACACATTCACAAATCCATGAACACATATGAATGCACTTAAATGAATCAACAAGGTCTTTCATGCACACATGCATATGGTTACTTATAGTGTTTGCTATCATCAAAACTAATCATCAAGACCACAGGGGCACAACAATAGGGTCCAATGGAGGAATAAGGAGATGGGCCTGCATGGGAAGAGGAATCCACACTGGGGTAAGAAGATGGAGAAGTATAGGAATAAGGTACAGGGGAGAAGTGCTCCATGGGGAAATTGGAGACTTTATACAGTAAACTTCAAATGAATATAAGGATGGGAATGAACCTAAGACAAATGCAGCTAAATGGAGACACACGAAGATGAACTAGACCAAATAAGCCTAATCTGACAAAAGGATGCAAATGACGACACTATGCAACCTACAATGGAGAAGAGAGATGAGAAAAGAATCAGCCAATTACCCACACAAATTCCAAGTGATGCGCGAAGATTTTTATAAGTTCTCTTTTAGTACCTTAGTGGATTAATCAAAATGGGAATTCACTCGACCACAAGGTACCTAAACAGGGTGGGAATGGAGAACTGGCAGACTCTAAAGGACTCTCTCTCGCACGAATGCTGACCCTAGACTGGGAGGTGGTATGGTACAACCTGCCCGGCGTCCGTGTGGGAATCCACGGCTCACGGGGGCTTACGGAGGTCCTCGGCAAGGTCCCCTAGTCGGCTCCAAGGAGTATGGAGACGAGAGGAAAACCCTACCTCGGCAGGAATGCAACTAGATGTGAATGAAATGCATGAGTCCTATGTGCACCGGAGTGCATGCAAAGTCTAGCCTACAAACTAGCAACCAATGACCAAAATAAACATGCGAGGGTGAAAACAATTAGGCAGTAATAACATATAACCAGGGGGAAGATCAATAAATGGCACCAAGGAGATCAAATATCATGGAATATCACAATCAAAAATGAAATAATGATGCACGGTAACACCACAAGGACGGTCCATATGCAACCGCTCAAAGGGACAGACGGTCTGTACATAATCGTATAAGCCAGGGTGCAACAGAACGACGGAATAATTGCACAGGAATCACAGAGTGCTGGAAATGACGGACGGCAGAGATAAGAAGCGTACCAGGAAGAACGGTCTTTGAACAGCCGCGTAAACTCTGGGACGGATCTCCAGAAACCGTGCACCTACAACCAGAACACCCAGAAGCATACCTGTGCCAGAAAGATGGACGGCCAGGAACAGGCCGTCCGACGGTTTGGATGGTCTATGGGAGGCCGTCTATGACAGGATGCTCGCAGGAGAACTGGCGCCGTTCGCAGGGAAGGACGGTGGATGATCAGCCGCCCAAACGGTGAACGGCTCTGTGAGAATCGCTCACGTTCCAGAAGGTAGAAAACACAACTTAACCTGCAATCACTCCAAAAGGGGACTAACACAACGAAAGAGGGGTCAGCAAATCACAAGCACGATGGGCACTAGGTGTACCACCGTGATCACCACAAAAGAGGGGTGTAGATATATTTTCTCCTCTTACTTAAAAGAAGATGGTGTTATGAATAAATCAACATGCGATGAGTAAGTGAAAGATAGTAAGAGGAGAACAGAAAATGAAAATGACCGTGATCGCCACCAAAGCGCCGAACGTGATGAACACGTTATGCTTTGGAAAGGAAGGGGAGACACTCGCCTAGCTGCAGCACAGGGAAGATGAGCGGTTGATGAAGAACCGCCTATAGACGCACGGTCTTACGATAGACCGCCTAAGGGTGCTGTAGAAGATGCGGGAGGAAACGCTCCTAGATGTTGAACGGCTCTGTAACGATCGCCGGACGAAGAAGAACGGCCGAAGATGCACCGCACATCTCCTTGCACGGACAGAAGAGAACCGCTCGAGACCACCAAGCCAGAAGTCGCAAAGGGGTCCAACCTCCACCCTCTCCAGCCGGCCAGAGGGGATGGGCCTCGTGCTGATGATTGCTGACCTGCAAAACAACGTAAAAACACACAGAAAACCTTAATTAGAACTGAATGGTGTAGTAACTACAAAACAATAAGGAGTGAACGTGACTAAGTGGAAAGGGGATACCTGGGGGGTTTTAGACCCCTAAGGTGTCAAAAACGTGGTGGATGTGTGCATGATGATGAGAATGAAGAAAAACGTGGGGGGAACGTAGTGAAAGTAATGCATGCAATGAGAAATGATGAAAACTATGAAACACAAACGACTCAAAACCAGACTACTCCCCGGACTGGAGGCTTGTATGGACGTAGAAAGCCTCCCTCCTTGGATCTAGGTCGCTTAAGAATGTGGCAGGGCTTCGCCGTCGACAAAAATCTTCCCCCCCCTTTTCAAGCGTGGCCTTTAGGGTCTATTTATAGAGCCTAGAAAGCCTAGCTCGAAATTAGAGTTTAGAGTCATTTTTAGGTGGTGATTATCAAACAACAATCGTAGATAAATGAATCATCTTTTATCCAGTCGAAACGGCACTTAAAATGGTTGATTATCCGAGGAGACAATGATGAAAGAAGTTGGGGATAAAACCACGGATAAAAGGGATAAAATCAGTTGAAATTCAGGAATTGAACAGATGAACGGTCTTACGATAGACCGCTCAACGTGACGTGCGGCCATGTCCGGACCGTCCAACCCTGTCGGTGGAAATTTAAAATAAATCTGAAATAATCCAGATTATCCCTCGAACTGACCGAAACGTTCACCATTGGACTCTCATAGATGAACGGCTCAGATAATACCGTCCAAAAGTAGAGCGGCCAAGGACCCACCGTTTTATCCTTGTCGGTTATAATTCAATTATTTGAATAATTATCTGAGAAAACCCTCGAGCGCAGGACTTTGAGATATGGGCGGTTACCATCCATCCGTCCATTATGTTGAACGGCTTGATTAGGACCGCATAAATTCTTGTCGGTGGAAATTCAAAAACTTAACCAAAATGTTCCAAAATATATGGACGGCCCATAGTCGACCACACATGGATTGAGCGGTCGTGGGTGAACCGTGCGTGAACATGGACGTTGAAACTCATAACAAGGCCCAATCAACCAAAACAAAGGCCCATTAAGCCCTGAAATGAAACAATCCTAGCCAAGGAGGGAGGCAACCCATAACACTGGCCCAAAACGTGCCTAAAAATAGCCCTGATGAGTGACGGATAACTCGAGGCATCAACAAATGGGAGTAAGTGGAACGACTCAACTTATCAGCAAAAAACGGGTGTTAACAATAATGTCCCGTAGGGAAACTATACTGCCATCTTGCCATGCCATATTCTTTGAATATATTTTCTTTTCTCTCTTTTTTTTATCATCATTTTGTTTCTGTTGTTCTTTGGACTTGGCAGATATTGAAATTGAGACTGAAACTGAGACTAAGATCTTAATAGACTGTTCCTATTTAAGACTTCCTCTTGTCGGGGTGTGCCTAGGTCAGTTATCTTTGCCCAGACTACCTCTGCCCTCATATTTTGGCTGAGTAGAGAAAAGAAAAAGAACTCGTGTCCTCGAGCATGGCCCAAGTAGCAACGGTATTTTTCAAGGGAGATAGCTAAGGACGCCATGAGGTGTGTGCGGTGCCCATACTTAGGGCTTCCCTTAATGAGCGGGGAGGGAATGTCGAACTCCCAGCGCGAGATTATCATAGCCAAAAGTGCTACATTAGCAAGCTAATTTTTTTCTTTTTTTTTGACATTGACTTAAGTAAAGACCTAGGACTAGGCCTAGACTACCACCTTAATCAGGCTAAGAAGCACTTCATTTTAAAAAGGTGCGTGAATGAGATAATGAAACACAAGAATGCATGCTTACGCAAATGAATTACCTTGCAACCCTGTTGTAGAAGTAGCTGCCGGAGGCGATTATGATCATCATGGGAGATGCAATCCTTATTTGACATATGAAAGAGAGGGAGGCAAAGATTTGAGGTGGCTTAACATGAAGAACTGGTGCCAAGATCAGATTCAGGTGAATAAGGAAAAAGGAAAAGAGGTGAGGTCTAGAACTCCCTCACTAAGGTGTAGAAACCCTGATCACATTAAAGGTCTACAGAAGGGAAAGGAAATTAATGGGAGAGGTGATGGCTAAAGCCTAGAAGATAGTGGGAGAAGGGACAGATGCCTAGAGCAATCAATGCTGGAGAAATCGGGTCGGACTCGGGATTAAGAGGAATCAGCAGAATGAATTCATATATTGAAAGAGGTGGATCTGGCGGGTCTGGAGGCAGAGGATGAGAATCATAGTGAGAAGAATCTGGAGGTTCTGGAGAAATAAAATGACGAGAGATGCGATGCCCAAGGAAAAGGTGTGGAAAAAGATGGTTTCAAAGGTCCCGAATGAAGAGAATGGCAAGGGACACGATGCCCTGGAAAAATAGAAGGATAAATCAGAAGAAAGCGAATAGATTAAAAGGGAAGAAGTCTGGATGTTCCAAAGGAAGGAAATGAGAAGGGGTGCGATGCCCTAAGAAAATTGATAGGAACAAGAGAGGGAAATCAGGAGGTTCTGGAAGGAGAAAATAGCGAGGGACGTGATGCCCTAGGAGAAGAGATAAAGAATCCAAAAATTTCGAGGACAAAGGTGAATCAGAGGAAATGGAAGTATTATAGGGAGGATCCGGAGGTTCCGGAAGATGGGGGTCAAGAAACCTAGCTAGGAAAGAAGAATGAATGCCAATGCAAATGTATGAAATGCGAGTAATGTATGGAATGCATGGAATACACAGAATACGAGGATAAGATCCTTCTTCTTACCCAATGAGTGGCCCATAGAAAGAAATTGGTGATCAGTAAAAGAGTAGACAGAATGGAATAGGGGCTAAATGGATTGGTGGAAGGCCCCTCATCATAAGAATGCCTACCCCTCAACGGCCAATGGCATGCTCGACCGGATGGCTCAATTGGTGGAATTAATGCCCATAAGCTCTCATCTGACGAAGCTTTAATAACTGTATAATGCAAAGTAAGTGACAACTCTTTTGGCAAATAGTCACCATGAAATTTTGGGAGCTCCACTTGCAGTGTGGGAACCTTGGCATAAAATGGCTTCTTGAATGATAAGTCCCGTAGCAAGCGAGGAGCGTCAATATGTAGGAGTTGGAATTTTGGCATGGGAAGCTTCCTAACGCTCTGGTCTCTTGGAATATCTTCGTGAAAAGTATTTGGTAATATGGGCACTTGCCTCTTGCGTGGAAGTAAAGATGGAGTAGACTTGATGTTGAGAGCTTCTAGCACGGGATGCCCTAACCTGCCCTTGAGCGTGGACTTCACCATGTCCTTTGCAGTAGAATGTGTCATTATAATACTTGAGGAGAACCCCTTCTCTTTGCTAGGTACTTGCACTATAACGAAACAAGGGGTAATGAGAGCATCAAAAATATCTTGTCCAATGAGCAATGTCACTTTGATAATCTTCACCTTGGGCCGGCATGGCATCAACTCGACATTCTTTCTTTGTGAGCACCGGCGAAGACTTGACCGGTAAAAGAACACAAATTTACATTCGACAAATAAAATCTTGAATTTTGAATGGCATAGCCGTGACCATATTCTTCTTGCCTAGCTTTTGGACATCATCTTTTGCACACGTGTTTATGGAGGTACACCCGCTCCGAGGGGTGATGGAGGAAGGTGCGATGTAAATGATAGGCTTAGTGAATGATGGCATTTTAATGGAAAGCGTTGTCGGAAGGGTAGGTGAAGGTTCAAACACGATGTGCTTTATTCCTTGCTCGGAAGCAGACAGGGTTGGCTCAAGTGCAAAACTGAGTGGACCCTGCTCAGGGTCAGCCACGGGTTCGAGTAAGGGGTTGAGTGAAGGATAAGGATGGTTGGCTATGGGATCACGAGGATGATGGAGGGTTTAGGTGGCGGCGATGATGGAGGGCTAATTGGTTGGTGAAGAAGAAAATTAGTGGAAGGCTCGAAAGGCTTGATAGAGGAGTGACTAATGGAGGTTGATGGTATGGTGGTTGAAGGTATGGTGGTAGGTTTAGCACGAATGAAGTGTCTAATTTTGGTGGGTCATAAGAGTTTTGGTGTTGGAAGAGGTTGGGTACAGGGTTCTTGGTGTATCGACATGGGTTGTTGAAGTATTGACCCATCATCAAAGCACCAACTGGTTTCGGAAACGGGGGTAAGGATGGTGGCATCATCCTAAACTGGGGGTTCTTGTGGTGGTGGTGGAAGAGGAAAGCGAAGGAACCTCGGAGCAGGTATATCATGAAAAGTTTCATAATGTGCCATCTCAAAATCTTCGTAATCAGATTCAAATGGACACCGTGGTGGAGGCATATTGATGTGTGGTGGAGGATGATGATGTGGAGGGTTTTGTGGATGTGGATGGGGAGGGTCATATGAATGAATGGGATGAATGGGTGGTGAGCGGACGACGTCCACTTGATCATTGAAATTTGGCAAGTCATCTTGCTCACTCATATCCATGATGCTATCTTCAGTTTATCCCCCCTTCCAGTCTTTCTCCATTTTAGTTATTTCGTTCATAAAAGTGTGGAGGGGATTGACTTGAGGAGGAGGAAGCCGCGGACTTGTGACCCTCTTCAATTGTTCCTCCATTTTAGTGATATTGTCAATGAGAACTTGTTGGAGGGGAGTTACTTGCAAAACTGAGTGTTGGCCTTGGGACCTCAGAGGGGCTTGAAATGGAGGTCATGGAGCATGGAGGGGTTGACCCACAAAAGGAGCCGGTTGGACCAGGGTGCAAGGAACATATGGGCCTCGGGGCTGTGAAGGAGGATGAATGGTAAGAGGCAGGTGATGGGCCACTCGAGGGGGAGGATGAATGGAAGAAGGTGGGTGATGGGCCACCCGAGAGGGAGTGGAAGGAGGATGAGAAGAAGAAACTACACCTTCAATAATAGCCTTAAGGGCTTGGATTTGTTGAGGGGTGAGATGATCTAATGCATGCAAAACTTGGGAGAGCTTCTTGTCATGTGGAGGAGATGGTTCCATGGGAGTAGCGGCTCGCGATTGATGCGAGGGATCATGAAATTGAGAATTGCCCAAAGGGTGGACAATACCATGAGAATTGAAATAGAATCCTTTATGATAGTTATGGTGAGAACCATAGATTTGAGGATTATAAGATGTGCTAGGTTGATCATGCTCATGATTATATATATGATTAGGCATGTTAATTTGATTACCAAAGCGAAACATTATTCAAGGCAAACAATATTCAATCAAATCAATTTGCAAAGATATCAAACAAGTGGATGCTTATGCTTGGTTTTAGTTAAACCTTGATGTGAATTAAATGAAATTTAACAAAGTTATGCAGTTCACTCAAGGTAGAAACCTAGTTCCAATATAGTTTAACTTTGATGCCAACTAGGTTGATTCTCTCACCACGTATAGGTCAACTAAACCCGGGGAACTTCAAACGTACAACCTGCCTAGTTATCGAAGAGGGAATCCTTCGATGTCAGAGACTTACGGAGGCCTTGGTTAAGGAGATTCTAGTCCAATGAGAGAAATTCTCAATTGGAGGGTCCTTCCTTCACCAAGAGAGGGTGCAATCTCTTAAAGGTGTAGGGAGAGGAGGTCTCCCAAGCCAAAAATGTGCTAAGAATGCCAAACTACTACAAGAGAAATGAAAAATGCATGCACGAACAATAATATGCAAAAATGAATGCAAAATAGGCAGAACAAGTAAGTTCTGCGAAAACGGAGAAGAATTGGCGTACAATAAAGTGGGCGCCAATTTCAGAAATTGGCGTCCACTGCCTTGGACGTGATTTTTTTTTTGACAGAACCTGAACGCGGTTGCCTTGAGCACCTCATTTAGAAGAACACGGTACTGTACACAATCGCGTTCAGACCATGTTCAATGGCTAGAAAGGTATAGAATTGAAAAGAATCGATGGAATAACAATGTTAAAAACACTTACATAAGCATGAAGAACATGGCAATCCGCTAAAGATAATACAGAACATGCATCCGATTTCTTATTTTTTTTTAATTTTCAAAATCATATAAATTAGTGATCACTTAGGGAGGGGGTTGTGCATGTGATGCACGAGGAATAAAAATAATAAAAGGAAGAGAGAGAGTGCTACGTGGAGCACAATAGAGAAATGCACCGTGGGTGCAAAAGGGGAGGGGCACACGCGGGTGCCAAAGGAAAGGGGTAATCAAGAGAAAAATAAAAAGGAGTCCCACTGTGATTGCCAATTTATAGATTATGAAAAAAATCCACAAAGATTTTTATATAAAAATAATTAGAATATTAAGAGGGAGAGGAAGCATATAGATGCTATATGGAGTTGTGATCGCCATAGACACGTGGGCCTCGAAGGAATAGAACAATAAGAAAGGGAGGTGATCGCGATATCAATACCTTTTAAGAGTGGTGGATTTGTGAGTGGTACCTTCTCTTCCAATCGGCCGGCCGATGAAGAGAGCTTCTTTTAATTACCCTTGCAAAATAATGAATAACCAACAAAAATATTGATTAGAAATATGAGGTGTGTAGCATCAAATTCTTAATGGAAATAACAATAACAACATGAGTAAGAACACACGTTGTTGGTGTTTGGCCTTTAAAACGCCTATGCAAAGGTTAGGATAAAAAAATATGATGATTTGCGAAATAAAAGGGAGTTGTGCAAGTGTTGCACTATGGAGGATCTCAATTTAATTGAGATAAAAATGTGGAAGAGAAAGGAAGAGTATGATGCATGCAATGCAAATAAAGTCTAACAAAATAAAAGATAAAAGGGAAATGGGGAAGGTTATTGTCTTCTACAAGATTTCTTTAAAGGATGAAGGAGCACCAAGAGGATGTAGCCTTCAAGCATATGGGAGACTTCTCCTTGACACTTCAATCGAGCAGAACTTCCCCAAGATCACCCAAATTCAGCCTTAAACACTCAAGGGTGAAGGGTCCTATTTATAGAGTTGAAATTTGGAGGTTTAATTCTCTCAAAAATAAAAAATGTTAAGTAGATCTAGAGGGGGGTGAATAGATCTTTCCCCGTAAAATTGACAAAGTGAAACTATGTATGCGGAATTTAAAATTACTTACTATCAACAACCAAGGCAATCACAGAACATTCAACTCATAGATCAATATCAGTTTGCAAAAATATTAGCAGATATAGTGACTGACTTAATGGCCAATTGATCTATTGCACATTAATGAACTTGGAAGAGGTACTTGGCGGAGGTTCGACTCTAGGAGACTGCTCACACAAGTGATTCACCTTCCAGGTAAGCTTGACCTACCCTTTGTGTGGCATCCTTTTATATACCTTCTTCTAGCTCATAAACGAACAAGAAATCAGGCAGTTAATTCAGACAGACTAGCAGTATAAATGCAGCAAACACACTTAATATGGCAACCACAGACACAAGGTGTAGTGCCCCAGAATTTATGTAATAATTTCTGAGTTATTTATAGAACTTTCTAGAATTTATAACGGCTAAATAGACTAATAAAAGGATTATTGGATTAATAAGTCATTATAAGGCCCAATTATGTTAAATAATTAACCTAGCCAATTTAAATAAAATCAAAAAGGTTTAAGGACCAAGCCCATTAAGTTTGGCCCATATTCTAGAAGGTTATTTAGCCTATTCACGTATTTTAAGGATAAATACTATTTTTATGGATAATAATATGAATAATTAACAAAAGAGTTTGATTGATGTTGAACTCTGTGCACGTTGGATGTAGCGGTCTATCGTGCGATCGCCACAGTCATGTAACGCACCAGTCTTGATACGTTACATTCTGTCAGTTCCGTGAAAGAAAGAACGAGCAAAAAGATTAGAACTTTGGGATCTTATTTATAAGAGATCAACATGGGAGAATTTATAACATTACTAAGGACTCTTAGGGATTAGGTTCTGGCAAATTAAGGACTCTAGAATCGATCTAATCTTCAAAACCCTATAAATAGGACCTAGTTCTGAACTGAGCGACCCTTACTTTTGGCTCGTGAAGAATCAATGTAAGGAGATATACTTTCGGGTAAGTTCTTTAGAAGATTTTGTTTAGTATACTTTAGACCAATAGTTCTCCAAATTTCGTGCTAGGATATCAAGCAACCAAGGAGATTGCAGCTTCCAAAGTTGCTGGTTTGACCATAGTAACCCAGGATTCAGAGCAAAGGACCCCTGGAGATCAAGAGATTAGGACGTCTAAACGAGGTAATTAGAATTGGACGTCTAAACAAGGTAATTAGAATTCAATCCTTAAGAACTTTTTGTTCACCTTAGTTTTATCTACGTACCCTCAAAATTTCACATCTTTAGGTCAAGAGGTTGAGGAGCTAGAGCAGCGTGAAGTTGCTGGAAACTCAATGGAAAGGGAGAACTAGGGCACGTCTTTCAGACTCAAATCAGAAGTTTAAAGCTCAGATAAAAGGGTAGGTTATCTCATGATTGGCAAAAACATCTTGTTAGGGATAAAAGCCCTCTGATTGTACTTGATTCATGCATTATAGACTATGAATTCCGTGTTTTAGTGGGTTCATGCATACATACATATTCTTAGCCCTAATCAAAGATCAAAGATATTATCTTGTCAATTCACTGCAACCTATGCATCTAGATGACCTTTACTTCGTTTTGTCATGATTGGGGTAGTTAAATCTTTTTAAAACATGACATGGTTTTAAATCATAGTCTTTTAATTTCTTTATACTGTTAGCAGGGACTCTGACGCATCAAGGTAAGATCGTCACAGTGATCTAACGGCCTTACGATAAGCCGTCACACCCTCTACTGCATCTTAATTACTCTGTTATCTCTGACGCACCTTAACAGGAGCGTTACATTACTGTAATGGCCTCACAAAAAATCGTCACAGTCATTGTGACACACCCATTCTAGACCATCAGGTTAACTGTAGACAGAATAGGAAAATAGTTAATTTAACTTATAAATAAGCCTAGTTATCTAAGTTTTGACCTGATTTCATGTCTTTAAGATTATCTACTGATTCATGATAAAAATTACATAATTAAGGTATCTTAAGTTATTTTAACTTATGTTAATTTCATGTGCCAAAATTCTATAGTTTTGTATCTAAATCATGATTTTCCAAGGATATATTGACGGAGTTTTATCATGATTTCCTATTGTTACACATCCTCTCTATCAATAGAGTCATTTCTTTAAGTACATGGCACATATTCCGGTATGTTGTCCATTAGTTCACTTTGCACTATAGGAACATTATTCTTGGACATGAGGACCTCTCTATTGGATATTCCTGCCAATGGACTAGAAAATCTTATTTCAAGGCCTCCGTAATTCTCTGCGAGCCTGGGATTCCCACTAGGACGTCGAGTTGGTTGTACCATTAAAACTAATTGATTAGATTACACTATCGATGTTTCTGGTTATCAGTAGTGTAACGGATCTATATTGGACCGTCAGGCACATGTAACGGCCCAATATACGACCGTCACTTTCAACTAAGTCCGATTTCTTGGTTTGAGATTCAGACTAATGTAACGGCCCAATACTGGAGCGTCACATCATGTAACGGCCCAGTACACGGCCGTCACAACGCTTGAGTATTTTAACCCGAGGTTTGACCAAGGATTGATATTCCAAGGTTTCTAGATGGACTCTTGATGATCTAGAACTTATCATATTGATCAAGAAACCTAATATAATGAATGGAAGATAAAGAATGTATCGTTATGCTGCTGATTTATTTCCATAAGCATAACATAGTATAAGTCATTCTTGATTTCTCATGATTCTTATTAAAGCATTCATTCATTGAATTATTGTTATCAAGAGCTTGTTGGAATTGTACATTCTTGGCCATACTTTATTGTTACATGCGTGGAAAAAGCTTGATTTGTACTTGAAGATGTGATCGAGCACTGATTGTGTTCAAGGGCTCTATGCTAGTCCCCTCGGCTGATTGTCGGAAACATACTATTATAAATCACGGGGTATGATGCTACTAGCGTTGCATTGCGCTGGGAGTACTTTCTTTATAAATAAGTGACAATCCACAACACAATACAACATGATTGATACTTGACTTTCTTGATATTCCACAGAAATTCACGAAGTACTTGCTCATAAGCAAAAGATACTGGAGTGATGATTATGTGGCTTGCTAGTACATTCTCGTTACATTATTGTTCATGAAAGGCCATATCATGTTCTTATAATATTCTTGCTAGTTCATACTTGCTCTCATTCTATCTTACATACTTTGGTTTAATTGCATTATTGATCGCATTCGCATGATTTTATCTTATTTCTCTAGAGCAAAAATGTTAATTACTTTAATGATGTCTTCATGTTAATGCGAAGATACCTACTAGGCAAGTGTGCTCATTACCTATTTCCATTCTTTTTCAAGAAATGGATGTGAGTCGGGTTCGGATTCGGAATGTTCAAGTAGCGGATCCGAGAGTGCATAAAGAATGAGCGAAGACTTAGGAAGTTTACATTGTTTAGATCGAGTCTATGTAATTTTTTATTTTATTTCTTGAGTCTAGCATGATGGAAGTTGAATTAGTGGTTGTATTCGAATAGTGGATTTGATTATTAATGAAAGTTGAAGTTGAGTAAATATTGTGCGATTGCATTCTTATGTGTGATTTGCTTGCGCTCTAATCGTTCTTGCTTGCAAGAGGCTTACCATGCCGACTGTTCGCGTTCCTCGAGCGAGTCTTCCACTGTAATAAAGGCTCGGGGCGTGACAATTAAGTTGGTATCAGAGCCTAAGTCTCAGGACTTAGGGAGAAGAGTTATGTCATAAGATAAGTCTAAGGTTTAAGGACCCCTACCTATGAACTAAGGAAGAAATTTCCACACCCATGTGAGAATTGGGTAGAGCCCGGGATAAGATAGTTAATTAGCTTTAAGATTGAATTTCCTTCCAATTCCACGAGAAATAACAAGTTGTTATTTTTCTCTCAGGTACGCTATTATTACCATGGCTCATTGCGTAGATTGGAATGGTATGCAACAAACTATTGCTGGCCTCACTCAGGCATTACAAACCATGGCGTAAGCTGGCGCAGGTGCAAGGGCTGGTGATTTACATCGCAACTTTCGGAGCTCAAACCCTCCACGTTTCTATGGTTCTTCTAATCCGGACGAAGCGGAGAACTGGATAGACAAAATGAATCGTATCTTTGACGTTATCCAATGCACCGATCAAGAGAAGGTGCATCTCGTAACCTTCCAACTCAACAAGGATGCCCGTACATGGTGGAAGTCAGTTCCGGCACCTCCGGCCGATGCACCTCATACATGGGATGGTTTTCTTAACTTATTCCATGCCAAGTACTTTTCTGAGCACGTAAAGGAACGAAAGGCTATAGAGTTTGCCGCTCTTCGGCAAGGAATGATGACGGTTGCCGAATATGAACTGTAATTCTCAAGGCTTGCACCTTACGCACTGCATCTTATCAGTACCGATTTATTAAAGGCTAATCGGTTCATGGATGAGTTACGGCCCGGTTTCATTCAGCAGCTCGGGACCCAAAACATCCGTACTTATGCGGAAATGTTTCAACGAGTGTATTTGTGTGAAAGGACCTTAGAGAAGGTCGAGAAATTAAAAGGGAAAGGAGAAGAGTCTAGCCGACGCACATATTGGCGTTATAAGAAAGAAAAGTTTAGCATCATGGAGCCCTACAAGAGCCGTGATAGTAAGAAGAGATCCATGAATGGGAATGGTGGAAGTTCCTAGAAGTAAAATAAAGTCAAGGAGGAGAAGGAGCAGGTCGCCACGGCTTGCACATTTTGTGAAAAATTCGGCCATTCGGTTGAGGAGTGTTGGAAGCGCCTTGGCACTTGTTTACGTTGTGGAAGCAGGAAGCATCGCATGCCAGATTGCCCCCTTATGAAAGACCAATCATCTGGTGGAGGACGTAGGAGGCAGGCTCGCCTCAATGCCGTCTTAGAAGAAGAGGAAGTGCCAAGGGATGGTGGGCTTATGGAAGGTACTCTTCAAATTTGTTCTCGTCCTGCATTTGTGCTATTTGACACTGGTGCCTCTCATTCTTTTATCTCCACTACTTTTGCAAAAATATTATTAATTACATCAGTCCCCTTACCTTCAGATCTCGCTATTTCCACATCCTCAGGTTCTGGAACAAAGCTTACCGACTATTATCCTGATAGCGAAGTGATAGTAGAAGGTCACAATCTCCCCACAAACTTAGTATGCCTTGACATGAAAGGTTATGATGCCATTTTAGGGAGACATTGGCTTGTAGATCATGATGCTTATATCAATTGCCGAAATAGGATTATATCCTTTCGAAAGCCCGGTCTTCCGAGATTCTCTTTTCTTAGCATCAAGTACAAGAAGCATCTTACTATCATATCTTCTCTTCACGTTTGCAAACTTACCTCGCAAGGATGTGAAGCTTTTCTTGCTTCTGTCATTATTACCAAATCCAAGGAGATTATCTTAGCGGACATTCCTATTACAAGTGAGTTCCCCGATGTGTTCCCATCCGAATTATCCAGTTTACCACCTGAGAGGGAAGTGAACTTCACTATTGAACTCATTCCAGGAGTAGAACCTGTTTCTATAGCCCCTTATAGGATGTCCCCCACAGAACTCATGGAATTAAAAAGGCAGTTACAGGAATTACTAGACAAAGGCTTCATCAGACCTAGCACATCCCTTTGGGGTGCGCCGGTTCTATTTGTCAAAAAAAAGGATGGTTCTCTTAGGCTATGTATCGATTACCGGTGACTGAATCAACTCACAATTAAAAATAAGTATCCGTTGCCGCGTATTGATGAACTCTTCGATCAGCTTTCAGAGCAGAATATTTCTCTAAGATAGACCTCAGATCAGGTTATCATCAGCTTAGAATTAAAGAAGACATTTATAAAACGACTTTTCGAAGTCGTTATGGCCACTATGAATTTGTAGTAATGCCATTCAGATTAACTAATGTCCCGGTAGCATTCATGCAACTTATGAACAGTGTCTTCCAGCCATATCTGGACCAATTTATCGTCGTCTTCATTGATGATATCTTGATATACTCCAAGACAAGGGAGAAACATGAAGAACATTTGAAAATAGCTTTGCAAACACTTAAAGAACATAAACTCTATGCCAAGCTAAATAAATGCGAATTCTGGCTCAAAGAAGTTTCATTCCTAGGCCACATTATTTCAAAAGAAGGTATTACGGTAGATCCTTCTAAAGTAGAAGCTGTCAAGAATTGGAGCCGGCCAATGACTGTATCAGAAGTAAGAAGCTTTCTGGGTCTAGCTGGTTATTAAAGAAGATTCATTAAAGATTTTTCAAAGATTGCAGTTCCTTTAACTAGACTGACGGGAAAAGAAAATCCTTTTGTCTAGTCAGAGGAATGTGAGAAGAGTTTCCAAACTCTTAAAAATCATCTTACCACAGCTCCTATTCTATCACTATCGATGGAAGGTGGTGGATTCGAAGTATATATGGATGCATCAGGTATTGGCTTAGGGTGTGTCCTCATACAAAATGGAAGAGTAATCTGTTATTCTTCAAGATAATTGAAACGTCACGAGGAAAATTATCCTGTACATGATTTGGAATTAGCAGTTGTCATTTTCGCCTTGAAAATTTGGCGTCATTATCTCTATGGACAAAAGTTTACGGTATACTCGGACCACAAAAGCTTGAAATACTTATTTTCTCAAAAAGAGCTAAATATGAGGCAGAGAAGATGGTTGGAATATCTCAAGGATTTTGATTTTTCTATTCAATATCATCCTGACAAGGCTAATGCTGTTGCGGATGCACTCAGTAGAAAACCAATGGGTATGCTATCAAGTCTTATGATTAGTATGACTAATCTTATTTCTCAATTTATCCAGTTGAACTTAGATATTGACAGGAAAGAAGAAGATTACTTCATGGCTAATATCCGAGCTCAACCTACCTTAATAGAGGATCTAGTCAAGTTGCAAAATGATGATCTCGTGTTACTAGAAATTAAGGCTATTATTGAACAACGGTCGGATTTCTCTATTACGGAGGATGGAAGATTGCTATTCAAGGGCCGAGTGTGTGTACCGGATCATGAGGATACGAAAAAATTGATTCTAGAAGAAGCACAAAAATCCAGGTATACCATTCACCCAGGTAGTACAAAAATATATCAGGATCTCTAAAGAAATTTTGGTGGCCCAACATGAAGAGAGAAATAGCTGATTTCGTGTCTCGCTGTCTCACTTGTCAACAAGTAAAGGTATAGCATTTTAGACCCGCAGGTAAACTACATCCCTTGAATATTCCCGAATGGAAGTGGGAGAGTATAGGGATGGATTTCATTATGGGGTTACCTAAGACAAGAGGTGGACACGATGGTATATGGGTAATCATAGACTGATTAACTAAATATGCACATTTCATACCAATCAAAAGTCGATGGTCTGTGGATATCCTGGCAGCATTATACATAAGGGAAATTGTTAAATTACATGGTGTCCCAGTCACTATTATATCTGATAGAGATCCTCGATTCATATCATAATTTTGGAAGGGTCTACAACAGTCATTAGGGACTAGATTGAATTTCAGCACAGCCTTTCATCCACAAACTGATGGTCAGACAGAAAGAACGAATCAGGTGGAAGAAGACATGCTCAGGGCTTGTGTTATTGATTTTGGAGGTAGTTGGCATGATCACTTGCCTCTGGTAGAATTTGCATATAACAACAGTTACCAGGCCAGCATACAAATGGCACCTTTTGAAGCTCTATATGGAAAAAGTTGTCGATCACCAATATGTTAGAGTGAAATAGGGGAAAGACAATTCCTATGCCCCGATATTATCAGAGATTCTATAGAGAAGATCAAGCTTATTCAAGAGAGAATAAAGACGGCACAAGATAGGCAAAAGTCTTATGCTGGTAATCGTAGACGCGACTTGGAGTTTCAGGTGGGAGATCATGTATATCTGAAAGTTTCTCCAGGCCGCGGTATTCGAAGATTTGGCATTAAAGGAAAAATAACTCCAAGATTCATTGGCCCATTTGAAATTCCCGAAAGGGTCGGTGAAGTGGCTTATAGACTGGCTTTACCTCCATAATTAGCAGGAGTTCATGACGTATTTCACGTCTCTATGCTAAAGAAATATGTATATGATCCTGACCATATTATCACTTATGACAATCTGGAGATTCAAAAGGATATGACGTACGAGCAAACACCAATAAAGATTCTGGAACGAGAAGTGCGTCAATTAAGAAATAAAGTTATTCCTATGGTCAAGATTCAATGGAAGAAAACATGGCCATATGAAGCAACATGGGAAACCGAAGAAGCCATGCGAAATAGATTTCCAGAATTATTCAACTGTAAGTACACTCTCCATAACCCATGTATTGAATTTGGGGACCAAATTCTTCTAAGTGGGGGAGGGTGTAGTGCCCCATAATTTATGTAATAATTTCTAAGTTATTTATAGAACTTTCTGGAATTTATAAGGGCTAAATAGACTAATAAAAGGATTATTGGATTAATAAGTCATTATAAGGCCCAATTGTGTTAAATAATTAACCTAGCCTATTTAAATAAAATCCAAAAGGTTTAAGAACCAAGTCCATTAAGTTTGACCCATATTCTAGAAGATTATTTAGCATATTCACGTATTTAAGAATAAATATCATTGTTATGGATAATAATATGGATAATTAACAAAAGAGTTTGATTGATGTTGAACTCTTTGCACCTTGGATGTAGCGGTCTATCGTGCGACCGCCACAGCCATGTAACGCACCAGTCTTGATGCGTTACATTCTGTCAGTTCCGTGAAAGAAAGAACGAGCAAAAAGATTAGAACTTTGGGATCTTATCTATAAGAGATCGACTTGGGAGAGTTTATAACATTACTAAGGACTCTTAAGGATTAGGTTCTGGCAAATTAAGGACTCTAGAATCGATCTAATCTTCAAAACCCTATAAATAGGACCTAGTTCTGAACTGAGCGACCCTTACTTTTGGTTCGTGAAGAATCAAGGTAAGGAAATATAATTTCGGATAAGTTCTTTAGAAGATTTTATTTAGTATACTTTAGACCAATAGTTCTCCGAATTTCGTGCTAAGAGATCAAGCAACCAAGGAGATTGAAGCTTCCAAAGTTGCTGGTTCGACCATAGTAACCCAGGATTTAGAACAAAGGACCCCTGGAGATCAAGAGATTAGGACGTCTAAATGAGGTAATTAGAATTCAATCCTTAAAAACTTTTTGTTCACGTTAGTTTCATCTACGTACCCTCAAAATTTCACATCCTTAGGTCAAGAGGCTGAGGAGCTAGAGCAGCGTGAAGTTGCTGGAAACTCACTGGAAAGGGAGAACTAGGGCACGTCTTTCAGACTCAAATTAGAAGTTTAAAGCTCAGATAAAAGGGTAGGTTATCTCATGACTGGCAAAAACATCTTGTTAGGGATAAAAGTCCTCTGATTGTACTTGATATCATGCATTATAGACTATGAACTTTGTGTTTTAGTGGGTTCATGCATACATACATATTCTTAGCCCTAATCAAATATCAAAGATATTATCTTGTCAATTCACTGCAACCTATGCATCTAGATGACCTTTACTTCGTTTTGTCATGATTGGGGTAGTTAAATCTTTTCAAAACATGACATGGTTTTAAATCATAGTTTTTTAATTTCTTTATACTGTTAGCAGGGACTCGGACGCATCAAGGTAAGATCGTCACAATGATCTAACGGCCTTACGATAAGCCGTCACACCCTCTACTGCATCTTAATTACTCTGTTGTCTCTGACGCACCATAACAGGAGCGTTACATTACTGTAACGGCCTCACGATAAACCGTCACAGTCACTGTGACGCACCCATTCTAGACCGTCAGGTTAACTGTAGACAGAATAGGAAAATAGTTAATTTAACTTATAAATAAGCCTAGTTATCTAAGTTTTGACCTGATTTCATGTCTTTAAGATTATCTACTGATTCATGATAAAAATTGCATAATTAAGGTATCTTAAGTTATTTTAAGTTGTGTTAATTTCATGTGCCAAAATTCTATAGTTTTGTATCTAAATCATGATTTTCTAATGATGTATTGACAGAGTTTTATCATGATTTCATATTGTTACACATCATCTCTATCAATAGAGTCATTTCTTTAAGTACATGGCACATATTCCGGTATGTTGTCCATTAGTTCACTTTGCACTATAGGAACATTATTCTTGGACATGAGGATCTCTCTATTGGATATTCCTTCCAATGGACTAGGAAATCTTGTTTCAAGGCCTCCGTAATTCTCTGCGAGCCTGGGATTCCCACAAGGACGCCGAGTTGGTTATACCATTAAAACCAATTGATTAGATTACACTATCGATGTTTCTGGTTATCAATAGTGTCACGGATCTATACTGGACCGTCAGGCACATGTAACGGCCCAATATACGACTGTCACATTCCACTAAGTCCGATTTCTTGGTTTGAGATTCAGACTAATGTAACGGCCCAATACTGGAGCGTCACATCATGTAACGGCCCAGTACACGACCGTCACAATGCTTAAGTATTTTAACCCGAGGGTTGACCAAGGATTGATATTCCAAGGTTTCTAGATGGACTCTTGATGATCTAGAACTTATCATATTGATCAAGAAACCTAATATAATGAATGAAAGATAAAGAATGTACCGTTATGCTGTCGATTTATTTCCATAAGCATAACATAGTATAAGTCATTCTTGATTTCTCATGATTCTTATTAAAGCATTCATTCATTGAATTATTGTTATCAAGAGCTTGTTGGAATTGTACATTATTGGCCACACTTTATTGTTACATGCGTGGAAAAAGCTTGATTTATACTTGAAGATGCGATCGAGCACAGATTGTGTTTAAGGGCTCTATGCTAGTCCCCTCGGCTGATTGTCGGAAACATACTATTATAAATCATGGGGTATGATCCTACTAGCGTCGCATTACGCTGGGAGTACTTTCTTTATAAATAAGTGACAATCCACAACACAACACAGCATGATTGATACTTGACTTTCTTGATATTCCACAAAAATTCATGAAGTACTTGCTCATAAGCAAAAGATATTGGAGTGATGATTATGTGACTTGCTAGTACATTCTCGTTACATTCTTGTTCATGAAAGGCCATATCATGTTCTTATAACATTCTTGCTAGTTCATACTTGCTCTCATTCTATCTTACATACTTTGGTTTAATCGCATGATTGATCGCATTCGCATGATTTTACCTTATTTCTCTAGAGTAAAAATGTTAATTACTTTAATGATGCCTTCATGTTGATGCGAAGATACCTACTAGGCAAGTGTGCTCATTATCTATTTTCATTCTTTTTCAGGAAATGGAAGTGTGTCGGGTTTAGATTCGGAATGTTCAAGTAGCGGATCCGAGAGTGAATAAAGAATGAGCGAAGACTTAGGAAGTTTTCATTGTTTAGATCAAGTCTATGTAATTTTTTATTTTATTTCTTGAGTCTAGCATGATGGAAGTTGAATTAGTGGTTTTATTCGAATAGTGGATTTGATTATTAATGAAAGTTGAAGTTGAGTAAATATTGTGCGATTGTATTCTTATGTGTGATTGCCTTGCGCTCTGATCGTTCTTGCATGAAAGAGGTTTACCATGCCGACTGTTCGCGTTCCTCGAGCGAGTCTTCTGCTGTAATAAAGGCTCAGGGCGTGACACAAGGAATTTTTAGGTGGTTCGATCTCCTCTAGAGATCTACATTCACCCCTTACTCAACTGAGTAAGGCTTCACTGCTAAGCTTTACAGCTTGCTACGGTTGATCCACAGCTTTAGGGAACAAGTTCCCTACAGACGCTGAGCCTTACAGCTTAAGCTATCCAGAGGAATCTTCCTCTGCCGCTAGGCAATACAGCTTAGTCAACCGCTGACCTACAACTTTAACAATCCGCTGACACACAGCTTGAGTAAACAGGGGTTTGTAAAAACAAATAAAAGAAACTAAGAAAATAAGAGAATGTAGCTCTGAATTGAGCGAATGTAGCTCTTAAATTGAGCGAATGTAGCTCTTAAAGTGAGCAGATTGGTTCTGGTTAGAAACTAGGAACCAGGAACATAAAATACACACTCACAAAACTCCCATGCACTACTCTTCTTCAATTCTATCCTTTCTCCTTCAATTGATCAGCCTCACTCAGGAATCTTCTCTATTCTCAATTTCAGTTTGCTGGATGCTCACCCTCTTCTCTGCTTCATTTTCTGTGGCTAGCCTTCTGCTGCTCTCCCTTGTGAAACTGGGCGTTCGGCCCTCCTTGTATAACCTTCAGGAGATGGGCGCGTGGTAGCCACAATTCCTGCCCAAATTTGATGTCAGATCTGATCCAGATTTATCCATGTGTTATCATCAATGGGCTTTTACTTTCCACGTGGCAGGATCGTCTGTTATAAGCCTTTCCTCGGATCAGGGGCCATCCGCTTGGTTCTTTAAATGACACGTGTAGTTTGCTCAGTAGATGCTCGACCATTGGCTGGCTTGGCAGAATAACAGACAGAGTGTTAGCTATTGCTAATATGCACAGACCTATCAAGCATTCATCACAAACATGCACGGAATAGATATGAGGGCTTGACGCACTAGCACCGACTTTGTGTGTGCGTAGACAAAGGATGCACTGACCTACATATGTGCAAAACAGAACCTGCACTGACCTTGTCTATCTCAAGATAAAAAGACTGCACATACCTTATTTGCAGTTCTATGAGGCGTGCACCGACTTGATATGGCACAAAGCAAAAGATGCACCAACCTTATGCACAAGACCTTGCATACTCACACTGACTATATGCACGACCCTGGAGACTAGCACCGACCTTCATGCACCACATGCACCGACTCCAATGTGGCTAACACCAAAAGTGCACCGACGCTAACAATGCTAACATGAAATGTGCATCGACGCTAGCATGGCTTACACAGACTCTGCACAGACTCTAACAAGCTCAACACTAAATGCGCACTGACCTTGTGTATGTTAAAAGTGAATGTGTACTGACTTTTATATTCGTTGCAGAAAACATGCACAGACTTCATATAGTCATATGCAGACATGCACAGACTTCATTGTGCATATGTGAAGTGTGTACAGACCTCAACTACTATTGCTAGCAAATGTGCACTGACTTCGCATGACAGACATCCCACATGCACAGACCTTATAACATGCATAGGGCAAATGTGCACTGACATTAGAAAGCTAGCACACATGCAGAAAGCTTGACTAACACTGACTAAGTTAATTTCATCAAAGTAACCAATGCTACAGGAGTCAATGCAAAGTCAACAGTAAATGCAGTAAAGTCAATCCAGTCAATTAAGCTGTTGTCAATCATTCAAAACACACTGACTCCTTAACTGAAATCATCATCAAACCAGAGGGGTCACAACAATCTCCCCCTTTTTGATGATGTCAACTGGCTATATTAGATGTATTTTGATGAAATGTATTCAGTTCAGTTTAGTCAGAGTAGTCGTGATAAAATACAGTCAAAGCATTCAATTTCAACAAAAATATCTCACTCATGATATCTCACTCAGGATACCAAAGCATACAATCTCTCCCCCTTTATCATCAGCAAAGAGGAAGGGATGTGGACAATGAAATGCAGATGCTCAATGAAGACATTCTCCCCTTTTTACTACCCGTGCAGTGATGAATCCTCCAGAAAGAGAAGTATGCCAAAAATTCTGACTGACACCCTATTCAATAGTTCAGAATTAAGCATTACAAAGTTCAGAGTCTTCAGATATATGAATCAATACATTGCATTCTTGGTAGATTTCTGGTTTAAAGATGATAAATATTAGAATTTATGCACTTCATTCAATGGATAAGTCTGTTGTGTCTGATAATATCAATAAATCATAATCACATTGATCATGAGAGAATCTGTTTAATGGTATCTTACTTTCTGAAAATTAGTGATAATCTGTGGAAGTGACCAAGGTATGTATTGAGGTTAAACAATATGACAATTCTGAATTTTAGATGAAGGAACAACATTTTGATCATATGAACACAGTATCTTAAGACACTTCATGACATAAGTGTTTTCCATTTCTTTGATAGAGCACTTAGTTTCTCAGTGCTTATTATTTTGGCCATATGAACAGAGATAAACTAAGCCACTTCATGACTAAAGTGTTCTTCATTTCTTTGATGAAGCACTCTGTTTCTCGGTGCTTAGTCATTGCTCTGCCATTTTGTTTATATTTTTATATTTTCTTTTTCATACTTTTGATTTACTGTCCTTTATATGTTTCAGAGAGACTTGTTTAAAAAAAATACACATACTTAGTTTTCTTAACCAAGATTTCATCAACTTAGCAGATTTCAGATACAAGAAAACTTTATCAACCATGTAATGAGATAAGTGGTTGAGGGCTATTATCAGTTATCAACATTCCTATTTACTGAATGCAGTCTTTGAATTCTAAAGATTATAAAATTTGAACCATCAGTTTATTCAAGAAACAAGCAAGATTCTTGTAATAGAAGATGTCTGATTTATGTTGCTTAAAATTATGAACACATCATCAGACTGCCATTATGTCAGAACAAGAATGATGTAGAAGGGATCTGAATGACAGATGGACAGAAATGAGCAAGACTCCCTCTGACACCTTGCAGCATGCATAGATATGCCATTTTTCTTAGAAATCTCCCCTGTCTACATGTATCTTTATTCAGTTATTCAACCACAAATATGTATGCTTCTCTAGACATACTATCATGAAGTGAAATGCAGTGCAATCACCTGTCCTACATGCATGACTGTGCAGAAGTTCAGATGCAATAATGCATGACATGATATGAAATGAAATGCAGTACTGAGACAAACTCTTGATTTAGGGTACTAGGTGGAGGTTAATCTTCAACACATAGTATGGACTTTCAGACAGACTGAATCTATCCTTCCATCTCATAGCATTTGATATACCTCTGAGATCAAGATAACTGATTTATGAAATTTTTGAAGTGATCACAAGATAAGGTCTGAACTTTTATTCAGAAACAATTAATAGACAATCATTGAACAGATCATATCATTTATTCAGATCAGTGAATTGATGCTAATCTATTCAGAGAATTTATTCAAAAATGGATTTTCAGACAGACAAACCATCATTCTCAGAGCAATAGCTAGATTTTATTCGAGGATACTCAGTACACAAATCACATCAAAAGGCTCAATCAAGAATGAAATTGAACCTAATCATCATGCTGAAATTTACATAAACCTAATTCTCTTCTCAAGAATTTGAATCTATCATTATCCAGAGGTTTAGTAAATATATCAGCTATCTATTTTTCAGATTCAATGAAGTGCAATTCAATTTCATGTTTATTTACTTCATCCCTAAAAAAATGGTGTTTGATTTCTATGTGCTTAGTCCTAGAGTGATGGACATGATTTTTAGTGAGTGATATAGCACTAGTATTATCACATAAAATTGGGATGCAATTCTTGGTAGATTTCTGGTTTAAAGATGATAAATATTAGAATTTATGCACTTCATTCAATGGATAAGTCTGTTGTCTGATAATATCAATAAATCATAATCACATTGATCATGAGAGAATCTGTTTAATGGTATCTTACTTTCTGAAAATTAGTGATAATCTGTGGAAGTGACCAAGGTATGTATTGAGGTTAAACAATATGACAATTCTGAATTTTAGATGAAGGAACAACATTTTGATCATATGAACACAGTATCTTAAGACACTTCATGACATAAGTGTTTTCCATTTCTTTGATAGAGCACTTAGTTTCTCAGTGCTTAATATTTTGGCCATATGAACAGAGATAAACTAAGCCACTTCATGACTAAAGTGTTCTTCATTTCTTTGATGAAGCACTCTGTTTCTCGGTGCTTAGTCATTGCTCTGCCATTTTGTTTATATTTTTATATTTTCTTTTTCATACTTTTGATTTACTGTCCTTTATATGTTTCAGAGAGACTTGTTTAAAAATAATACACATACTTAGTTTTCTTAACCAAGATTTCATCAACTTAGCAGATTTCAGATACAAGAAAACTTTATCAACCATGTAATGAGATAAGTGGTTGAGGGCTATTATCAGTTATCAACATTCCTATTTACTGAATGCAGTCTTTGAATTCTAAAGATTATAAAATTTGAACCATCAGTTTATTCAAGAAACAAGCAAGATTCTTGTAATAGAAGATGTCTGATTTGTGTTGCTTAAAATTATGAACACATTATCAGACTGCCATTATGTCAGAACAAGAATGATGTAGAAGGGATCTGAATGACAGATGGACAGAAATGACCAAGACTCCCCCTGACACCTTGCAGCCTGCATAGATATGCCATTTTTCTTAGAAATCTCCCCCTGTCTACATGTATCTTTATTCAGTTATTCAACCACAAATATGTATGCTTCTCTAGACATACTATCATGAAGTGAAATGCAGTGCAATCACCTATCCTACATGCATGACTGTGCAGAAGTTCAGATGCAATAATGCATGACATGATATGAAATGAAATGCAGTACTGAGACAAACTCTTGATTTAGGGTACTAGGTGGAGGTTAATCTTCAACACATAGTATGGACTTTCAGACATACTGAATCTGTCCTTCCATCTCATAGCATTTGATATACCTCTGAGATCAAGATAACTGATTTATGAAATTTTTGAAGTGATCACAAGATAAGGTCTGAACTTTTATTCAGAAACAATTAATAGACAATCATTGAACAGATCATATCATTTATTCAGATCAGTGAATTGATGCTAATCTATTCAGAGAATTTATTCAAAAATGGATTTTCAGACAGACAAACCATCATTCCTAGAGCAATAGCTAAATTTTATTCGAGGATACTCAGTACACAAATCACATCAAAAGGCTCAATCATGAATGAAATTGAACCTAATCATCATGCTGAAATTTACATAAACCTAATTCTCTTCTCAAGAATTTGAATCTATCATTATCCAGAGGTTTAGTAAATATATCAGCTATCTATTTTTCAGATTCAATGAAGTGCAATTCAATTTCATGTTTATTTACTTCATCCCTAAAAAAATGGTGTTTGATTTCTATGTGCTTAGTCCTAGAGTGATGAACATGATTTTTAGTGAGTGATATAGCACTAGTATTATCACATAAAATTGGAATGCATCCCAATTTTATCTGATAATCAATAAGTTAGTGTTTGTGCCAGTGCCTAGGCCAATGAGCATTCATTGTAGTGTAGCCAGTGGTGGTCCTAGACTGAATATAGAAACTGTGGTTTCTTGGATTTCTATACTCGACTTGCCCATACCACTTCCTATCCTGAGGTCTGAAATTCTGACTAGGGTGTGAATGTTGAGCTGACCTTAAACTAGTTCCATCCCTACCATACCTACTGAATTGATGAGAATGTTTGAATTGGTGTGGAGTGTAAGTTGGAGCTCTGGGATGATAAGATTGACCTGAGTTACCCTTGTTTAAGTCTTGTCTCCTGAACACCTTAGGCCCACTTGAAGTATGCATGGTTACATATTGGGTCTTTTTCTAATTTTTCTGTGGAGACTTGGTGAACCTTGTCTGGAGTTTTGGTGTATATGCAGATTGACCTGTAACCTAAAATTTACCCTAAGGTGTGGGACTGTGTGTGCTCATATGACTAGACACATTAATTTTCTGTTTGCCCTTGTTCTAGGGTGTCTGATAGATACCTAAAAATCCTCTTAACAGCACTTAGATGTGACTCTTTAGGACTAGCCTAAAACCTAGCACACAAACACACAGAAAACTGGATATCAGGCCTAGAGGCAGTGATATAAAGAAGGGATCCGATCATACCTCTGAATAATTTGGGATATACACATTTACCTTTTGGGTCATCATCAAGATTAATTGATGTACCCATGGGTGCTGAAATTTCCTTCAAATTTTCCAAATTGAATTTCTTCAATAGGTTTTTGATGTACTTGGACTGAGTTATGAATGAACCTTCCTTAGTCTGAGTTACCTGCAGTCCAAGAAACAGTTTTAGCTCACCCATTGAACTCATCTCAAATTCTTTTGTCATTAAATCAAAAAATTCCTCACATAAAGTTGGGTTAGTTGAGCCAAAGATAATATCATCTACATAGATTTGCACAATGATGATGTCAGCATTACATACCCGAGTGAACAAGGTTTGGTCAACCTCACCTCTTGTGAACTTCTTTTTAGTGAGAAACTTACTGAGCCTGTCATACCAAGCTCTTGGAGCTTGTTTCAATCCATAGAGAGCTTATTCAATTTGTAAACGTGGTTAGGATAATAAATGCATTCAAAGCCAGGAGGTTGTCTAACAAACACATCCTCTTTTATTTCTCCATTTAGAAAAGTATATTTTACATCCATCTGCTGCAAAGTTATTCCTAATGAACATGCATAGGCTAAGAGTATTCTGATGGCCTCTAACCTAGCTACAGAGGCATATGATTCTTCAAAATCAATACCATATTCTTGGTTATAACCCTGAGCTACTAGTCTAGCCTTATTTCTAACAATATTTCTCTACTCATCTGTTTTATTCCTAAAAACCCACTTAGTGCCTATGACAATGCCATGGTCAGGTGGAGGAACTAGGTCCCATACCTTCTTCCTTTCAAACTGGTTCAACTTCTCGTGCATGGCATTGATCCAATGCACATCTCTAAGAGCACTGTCAATATCTTTGGGTTCAATTTGAGAAATCAGTGTAAAAGAATTTAATTCATTTTCAGCTCTAAAGTGTGATCCGGTCCTAGGAGGGTCATTCAAATTACCAATTATGTTATCTATGGGATGATCTCTATGAAATCTGACATTGATAATTTGATTAGCTTGGTTCTTTATTACCTCCTCCTGATCATCAGATTGCTCTGCATTATTTTCTTCAGCTTGATCTTCAAAATCCCCATCTTTCAGAATTTCACCATTATTATTTTCCCTGCGCAGACCATTATCAGATTTAGTCATAGTTTCATCAAAGACCACATGTGGAGATTCTTCTACTGTTTTAGAGTTTAAATTATATATCCTATAGGTTCTGGATTTTTCTGAATATCCTAGAAATATTCCAGGATCACTTTTAGATTCAAATTTGTCAAGGTCTCTTTTATTATTAACATGCACAAAGCATTTACATCCGAAAACCTTGAAATAAGCTAATGAAGGTTTCTTACCCTTGAGAATTTCATAAGGAGTTTTCTGGGTGAATGGCCTTACCATAGCTTTGTTGACAATGTGGCATGCAGTATTAACTGCTTCAGCCTAGAACTTCCTAGGTAGGTTACCTTCTACTAACATGGTCCGAGCCATCTTCACAAGGGTTCGGTTCCTCCTCCCCACTACTCCATTTTGCTCATGTGTCCTAGGTGAGGAGAACCTATGTGTGATACCATTTTCCCTGCAAAAGATTTCAAACTGTGAGTTTTCAAACTCACCACCATGATCAGACAGAATGTTAAGAATAGAATTGACATTTTCTTGTCTAATTTTTAGATAGAACTCTTGAAATTCAGTAAAAGCATCATTTTTGTGTGTGAGGAAAAACACCCATGTAAATCTAGAAAAGTCATCAACAAGTACAAATCCATATCTTCTTCCTAATAAGCTGACTGATCTTGTAGGTCCAAAAAGATCCATATGAATCAGCTCATAAGATCTAGAGGATAGGTTTTCAGTTCGGGATTTGAATGACTTCCTGATTTGCTTGGATTGGGTGCATGCATCACATATTTTATTTTCATTTGTAAAGGAGATTTCAGGGAGTCCTCTAACCATGCAATGTTTATTCAATTTATGAAGAACAGTGTAACTAGCATGACCTATTCTACGATGCCAGAGATAGGCCAAATCATCTTTATTTGCTGTGAGACATAAATTGGAATGTGCAATGTCATCTAAATCTACCAAGTAGATATTATTCACTCTCTTACCAGAAAACTTAACAATATCAGAATTAGGTTCATAGATGTTACGGCCATGAGAATCAAAAACTACTCTATGACTTTTATCACAAAGCTGGCTGATACTAAGCAGATTATAAGCAAGACCTTCAACCAACAATACTTCATCAATACAGCAGGTAGTACACTTACCTACCTTACCTGACCCAATTATTTTTCCTTTGGTATTACCTCCAAAGGTGACCTGTCCTGCACACTTTTCGACCAACATGCAAAATTTTTCCTTGTCTCCAGTCATGTGCCTGGAGCAGCCACTGTCCAAGTACCACATATTATGCTTGGCTGCCAGGCATACCTGCAATGACAATTAAGCAGAAGAATTTGGAACCCAAAAACATTTGGGCTCCAGAACAGAAGTAACATTATTTAAACATGACAACAAATGCTTTGGAATCCACATCTGTTTGGGAGTTGTTTGTTTCTTCTTGTTGTTATTCTTCTTTTCAGCATTTACAACTTGAATCTTTCCTGTTCTGTTCTGAGTTCTGACACCATTGTTGTTAGCAAATTGATCATGTTTGTGCCAGTGCCTAGGCCAATGAGCATTCATTGTAGTGTAGCCAGTGGTGGTCCTAGACTGAATATAGAAACTGTGGTTTCTTGGATTTCTATACTCGACTTGCCCATACCACTTCCTATCCTGAGGTCTGAAATTCTGACTAGGGTGTGAATGTTGAGCTGACCTTAAACTAGTTCCATCCCTACCATACCTACTGAATTGATGAGAATGTTTGAATTGGTGTGGAGTGTAAGTTGGAGCTCTGGGATAATAAGATTGACCTGAGTTACCCTTGTTTAAGTCTTGTCTCCTGAACACCTTAGGCCCACTTGAAGTATGCATGGTTACATATTGGGTCTTTTTCTAATTTTTCTGTGGAGACTTGGTGAACCTTGTCTGGAGTTTTGGTGTATATGCAGATTGACCTGTAACCTGAAATTTACCCTGAGGTGTGGGACTGTGTGTGCTCATATGACTAGACATATTAATTTTCTGTTTGCCCTTGTCCTCGGCACTAGGCATTTTGAAATTGGAGGACTTTTCTGAAGTATTTCCACTGCTCATTTTAATGAGAGGTCCTTTTCCCTTTTCTTCCACAAATGAGACAGTCTTGATTTCAAAACTCTTTTTAGTAGTAGGATTGAAACCTAGCCCCTCTTTTCTAAAATTCACCTTAGTCCCTAAGAGAGCATTCAGATTGTCAGTCCCTTGAGTCATGTTCTCAATAGTTTGTTGTTTGTCCTTGTTTTGTTTTTCTAGATTCTCCACATTCTTTTTCAGCTCAGTGTTAACTCCCAACACAGCATCATATTTTTGGTTCACAATTTTCATTTCCTTTTCAAATTTTTGTAATCTAAGTTTCAAGTCATCAACAACATTTTCCAGTATTTCATTTTCTTTTCTAGTATCAATCAAGGCAATTTTTATTTCATCAGATTCAGCACAAGATTTCTTTAAAACATCATTTTCAGTTTGAAGATAGGCAATTTTATCAGACAATGTGGTATCATTTGTGATAGAATTAACTTTCCTTTTTAAATGCCTATTCTCCTTTTTAACATCATCAAATTTATCAAGCATTTCAGCATATGCATCCTCCCAATCAGAAATAGTGTAATTCTCAAAGCGAGAGGTTACCTGATCATCTTCATCATTTTCACTATTCTTGGCCATTAGACAGATTTGGCTTCTTTCCACTTCACTTTCAGAGGTGCAGCTGTGACTGCCCTCATCCTCGTCACTCCAAGTACTGATCATAGCCTTTCCTTTATTATTCTTCATTTTTGGCTTTTCCTTTTGAAGCTCTGGACAATCTGCCTTCATATGGCCAGATCTCCTGCAATTATAACAAACATTAGTATCATTCCTTTTGGCAGAACTAGATTTATACCTTGAATATCTCCTGCCAGCCTGATTTTTCCTTCTGAATTGTCTTCCTTCTTTTCTCAGAAATCTTTTAAACTGACGGGTCAGCATAGCAAACTGATCATTTTCAATTTCAGATCCAGAAGAGCTACTTCCACTAGATGACCCCCTGCTACTAGATGTTGCCTTCAATGTAATGGGTTTCTTCTTTTTCTCTAACTCATCTGATCGAGGTAGATTCATCTCATAGGCCATGAGAGAACCTATCAGCTCATCCACTGTTGTAGAAGCTAAGTTCCTAGACTCCTTAATCACGGTGGCCTTGGTATGCCATATAGGAGTCAGAGAATGTAGAATTTTCCCCACCAACTCATAATCACTATACTTCTTACCCAAGCTTCTAAGACTGTTGGTAATGACCATAAGACGAGCATACATTTCAGTGATATTCTCATTTGGCTTCATCTTGAAAGCCTCATACTCCGAGACCAACATGTTTGCCTTGGTCTCCCTTACTTGTGAAGTTCCCTCATAAATCACCTCTAGTTTATCCCACATCTCTTTCGCTGTAGCGCAAGATGAGATTCTAGAAAGTTCTGTGGGATGTAGAGCACACTGGATGGCGTTGATAGCACTCTAGTTCAGTGTAGACTTTCAAATCTCCTCTCGTGTCCATTATTCCTCGTTCTCAGAAAAATTGAATGGACCCTTGCTGACAACCTTCCAGATTTCATAGTGCTTAGCTCTCAGAAATACCTACATACGGTTCTTCCAATAGGAATAGTTAGAACCGTCAAAGTAGGGAGGCTTACTTGTTGAATGACCTTCGGCTGTTAATCCTCTAGCATCCATAATGGCTACCTCTTCAGGATGTTATTCCATGCAGAAGAGTTAGTCTCTGATACCAAGTGTTAAGTAGATCTAGAGGGGGTGAATAGATCTTTCCCCGTAAAATTGACAAAGTGAAACTATGTATGCGAGAATTAAAATTACTTACTATCAACAACCAAGGCAATCACAGAACATTCAAATCATAGATCAATATCAGTTTGCAAAAATATTAGCAGATATAGTGACTGACTTAATTGTTAATTGATCTATTGCACATTAATGAACTTGGAAGAGGTACTTGGCGGAGGTTCGACTCTAGGAGACTCCTCACACAAGTGATTCACCTTCCAGGTAAGCTTGACCTACCCTTTGTGTGGAATCCTTTTATATACCTTCTTCTAGCTCATAAACAAACAAGAAATCAGGCATTTAATTCAGACAGACCAGTAGTATAAATGCAGCAAACACACTTAATATGGCAACCACGGACACAAGGAATTTTTAGGTGGTTCGATCTCCTCCAGAGATCTACGTCCACCCCTTACTCAACTGAGTAAGGCTTCACTGCTGAGCTTTACAGCTTGCTACGGCTAATCCATAGCTTTGGGGAACAAGTTCCCTACAGACGCTGAGCCTTACAGCTTAAGCTATCCAGAGGAATCTTCCTCTGCCGCTGGACAATACAGCTTAGCCAACCGCTGACCTACAGCTTTAACAATCCGCTGACACACAGCTTGAGTAAACAAAGGTTTGTAAAAACAAATCAAAGAAACTAAGAAAACAAGAGAATGTAGCTCTGAATTGAGCGAATGTAGCTCTTAAATTGAGCAGATTGGTTCTAGTTTTGAACTAGGAACCAGGAACATAAAACACACTCACTCATAGAACTCCCACGCACTGCTCTTCCTCAATTCTATCCTTTCTCCTTCAATTGATCAGCCTTACTCAGGAATCTTCTCTATTCTCAATTTCAGTTTGCTGGATGCTCACCCTCTTCTTTGCTTCATTTTATGTGGCTAGCCTTCTGCTGCTCTCCCTTGTGAAACTGGGCGATCAGCCCTCCTTGTATAACCTTCAGGAGATGGGCGTATGGTAGCCACAATTCCCGCACAAATTTCATGTCAGATCTGATCCAAATTTATCCACGTGTTATCATCACTGGGCTTTTACTTTCCACATGGCAGGATCGTCTGTTATAAGCCTTTCCTCGGATCACGTGCCATTCACTTGGTACTTTAAATGACACATGCGGTTTGCTCAGTAGATGCTCAACCATTGGCTGGCTTGGTAGAATAACAGACAGAGTGTTAGATATTGCTAATATGCACAGACCTATCAAGCATTCATCACAAACATGCACGGAATAGATATGAGGGCTTGACGCACTAGCACCGACTTTGTGTGTGCATAGACAAAGGATGCACAGACCTACATATGTGCAAAACAGAACCTACACTGACCTTGTATAGATCAATACAAAAAGACTGCACAGACCTTATATGTAGTTTTATGAGGCGTGCACCGACTTGATATGGCACAAAGCAAAAGATGCACCGACCTTATGCACAAGACCTTGCATACTCACACTGACTATATGCACGACCCTGGAGACTAGCACCGACCTTCATGCACCACATGCACCGACTCCAATGTGGCTAACACCAAAAGTGCACCGACGCTAACAATGCTAACATGAAATGTGCATCGACGCTAGCATGGCTTACATAGACTCTACACAGACTCTAACAAGCTCAACACTAAATGCGCACTGACCTTGTGTATGTTAAAAGTGAATGTGTACTGACTTTTATATTCGTTGCAGAAAACATGCACATGCTTCATATAGTCATATGCAGACATGCACAGACTTCATTGTGCATATGTGACGTGTGCACAGACCTCAACTACTATTGCTAGCAAATGTGCACTGACTTCGCATGACAGACAGTTCACATGCACAGACCTTATAACATGCATAGGGCAAATGTGCACCGACATTAGAAAGCTAGCACACATGCAGAAAGCTTGACTAACACTGACTAAGTTAATTTCATCAAAGTAATCAATGCTACAGGAGTCAATGCAAAGTCAACAGTAAATGCAGTAAAGTCAATCCAGTCAATTAAGCTGTTGCCAATCATTCAAAACACACTGACTCCTTAACTGAAATCATCATCAAACCAGAGGGGTCACAACATAAAACAAGGTTCTAAAGAGATTTGGAGAGGAGAATCTACCCTCCAAGTGTCCTCACTGTCTTAGAAAGCCATAGAACCCTTTCCCAAGTTGAAAAGAAGTTTAAAATGAGGAAGGGAAGGGCTGATTTTCGGATTGGATTTCCAGAAGAATTCACGTCCACCACAGGGGCAGCGAATCAAATACGCATCAGCATGGAAAGGCACCAATTTGAAACCATTTACGGAAAGTTTAGAAATTACCAAAATTGGAAAAGAATTCGCGTCCACATGTTCCGACGCGGATTAAGAACAATACAAATTTTGGTAGGAATTAAAAGCTCAAAATAAGGAAATGGAATTCGCATCCACTGCTCTAGACGCCAACTTAAGATTATGCGTCCACGTAAAAGGACGTGAATTTATTAAAGAATTAGCGTCTGGAGTCTAGTTGTCATTTTTCAAGAATGCGGTCACCTTGGCGACCGCAATTTGATGAACGTAGTCGTCTAGGCGACCGCGATCAGGGTAGATGTGGGTCTGTCAACCGGAAGAAATTGGCGTCCACTGCGGCTACAACAAATTCAGAAATTGGCATCCAAATGGCTGACGCGAATTAAAATGGCGCCCACGTAGAGAGACGTTAATTCAAAAAGGCCCCGAAATATTAGAGAAAAATCCTACAAAAATAGGAAAAAATAGGGAAAAGTTGGATAATCGAGAAAAATGAGGAAAACTACTCAAATAAGTCGATTTGAGGGTCAATCTGGAGCGTTATAAGGTGATAAGAAATGTACTCAAAATGATGTCAATTTTGGCGTGTCTACAGTAATATTTTTAGTTCACAAGAATGAAGCATTGTAGGAGTTCCAATCACTTAGCAGGAAACTTCAAAATGAAAAGGGCCTTCTTATCATAAAAATTCAAAGTGACCATGGTAAGGAATTTGATAATCGGGATTTTGATGAGTTTTGCAAGAATCACGGATACACCCACAACTTTTCAACATCTAGGACCCCGAAACAAAATGGAGTCATTGAAAGGAAGAATAGAACACTTGTTGACATGACTCACACCATGCTTACAGAGAATAATATACCAAAGTATCTTTGGGCAGAAGTAATTAATACTTCTTGTTACATCATAAATAGAGCCATGGTAAGACCTCTCATCTAAAAGACTCTATGAATTGTACAAAGGTAAGATGCCCAATATCTCCTATTTTAAACTATTTGGTAGTCCTTGTTTTATATTAGATAACGGTAAAACTGATTTGGGCAAGTTTGATGCTAGAAGTTATAGAGGAATTTTTCTTGGCTACTCCATAAATTCAAAAGCATAGAGTCCTTAATACGAAAGCCTTTACTATGGAAGAAACTCCCCATGTCTTAATTGGTGAATCAGTTGTACAAATGCCTAATGATAGATCTGAATTGTTGGATGCAGAAAGTTAGAAAGAGGCACAAAAGGAAGAAAGCAAAGATTTAGAAAACTCACTTGATCCCTCTAAAGAAAAAGGAGTCAAAGAGGAACCAGCTGTGGAGGAAATTCAAGAGCAACTAGAGGGGCATCAGGATTTACCAAGGAGCGTCAGGCTGATTAAAGATCACCCATTAACTAACATCTTGGGAAACTTGGAAGACGGTGTGAGGACAAGATCCTCACTGAGGCAAGTAATTGAGGATGATTTTATTACACTAATTTCTTAGGTAGAACCTAAATCTGTAGAAGATGCATTAAAAGATGATTTGTGGCTTGCGACTATGCATGAGGAGCTACACCAATTTCAAAGAAATCAGGTGTGGACCCTTGTGCCACGACCTAAAGACCATCCTATAATAGGAACCAAATGGGTTTTCAGGAATAAATTAAATGAAGCAGGATTGATCATTAGGAATAAAGCCCGGCTTTTAGCCAAGGGCTATAGCCAAGAGCTAGGGATAGATTTTGATGAATCTTATGCCCCAGTTGCAAGATTAGAGGCAGTCCGAATATTATTATCTTTCGCATGTTCCATGAATTTTAAATTATTTTAGATGGATGTTAAGAGTGCTTTCCTTAATGGCTTTATCAAAGAAAATGTTTTTGTAGAATAGCCACCTAGTTTTGAAGACTCTAATCATCCACAACACGTGTTTAAGCTTCAAAAGGCATTGTACGGACTGAAACAAGCATCAGGCCTGGTATGAAAGCCTCAGTTCCTTTCTAATTGAAAAGCAATTCAAAAGGGGAATGATAAATTCAACTCTGTTTATTAAAACCACTTGTAATGATATGTTAGTTGTTGAAGTGTACGTTGACGATATAATTTTTGGAGCAATTATCCAAATTTTGTGTGAAGAGTTTACTAAGATGATGCAGGCAGAGTTTGAGATGAGTCTAATGGGTGAACTTAACTTCTTCCTTGGGTTACAAGTGAGACGAATGAAGGACGGGATTTTCATAAACCAGAAGAAATATACATTGGAGCTCATCAAGAAGTATGGTTTCGAGAGTGCTAAGGCTTATTCAACTCCTATGGCAACCACACTCAAATTAGACAGTGATGAAAAAAGTAAAATGTTGATCTAAAACTCTTTAGGGGCGTGATTGGGTCTTTGCTATATCTTACTGCAAGTAGACTTGATATTCAATTCATTGTGTGTTTGTATGCCCGATTTCAATCTTGTCCAAAGGAGTCTCATATGGTTGTTGTGAAGAGAATATTTAGATATCTTGTTGGCACGATAAATCTAGGAGTTTGGTACCTTAAAGGATCAAAATTCAAGTTAGTTGCTTTCACTGATGTTGATTATGTTGGTTGTAAAATTGATCGTAAGATCACTAGTGATGCCTGTCAATTTCTTTGAGGTTGTGTAATTTCATGGGCATCCAAAAAATAAAACTTTATGGCACTCTCAATGGCCGAGGCTGAATATGTAGCCGCCGAAAGTTGTGGTGCACAAGTGCTTTAGATCAAATAGCAACTAATTGATTTTCATGTTCATTTAAAACCTGTGCCTATCTTGTGTGACAACACTAGTGCAATAAATCTGTCAAAAAATCCTGTCATGCATTCTCGTTCCAAACACATAGAGATCATGCATCATTTTTTAAGGGATCAAGCTAAGGGTGACTTTGAATTGAATTTCATTGATACAAATCATTAGCTTGCAGATATTTTCACTAAACCCTTAGGTGAAGAAAAGTTTTCCTCCATAAGAAGAGAATTAGGACTTAGTAAATTAGAAGAAGATTAGGAAATGTCATGCATGTGTTATCATTCACCTTTTGTGTGATTCATAACAAGTCTTACATGAAATAAAATTCTGCATGTTTGAATGGATATAGCTCTTATTAAACCTTTCTTGAACTCATCTAAGACTACAAATCCTTCTCTAAATGAAAGCAAGCTTAGTACTCTCAAAATTAAACTGTGATCTCTCAATAAGAAAGATATGAGGAATCATGAAAATGATCTTATTTATATTCTTATACATTTCCATTGAGCAATACACTCCCATTCCTCCCTAAAATCAGTTCGATGGATCAAACCAACATTGCATTGGTTGACATTTTTCTTTCTCTGGTCGACCAGCTTTTTACCCTATCCTCAGTTGAAAGATATATGCTGTTGGTTGACCTTTTCCTGCTCACCATTTTGGGCCTAAACCGACCGATTCCAGTCGGCCCACGTTCTCTCCTAGGCTAACCTAAAACACCCATATAAATATGAGCATCATTCTTCTAACCTTCCAGTCGTATCTACCTTCTCCTCCACACCAAAAAGGTCCCACTTCAAACCCTAAAACCCTCTCGAAGTTAGGTCAACACAATCTGCGATTGAATTGTTGAATCCTTGCGCGAGTCTCCCTGGGTTTCTTACTACCCATCCAAATCGCAACAACCTTGGTGTCCTTCATAGTTACATGATCGTCCTTCTCTCTGTGAGATTCTTTACTCGGGTTCATAAGGACAAATGTGCTTCTCCTGGTGGATCTTGCTACTACATCTGTCCGAATGGCATCCAAAAATCCAGGTTGGTCATTTAACCCTCAAAAATCAACTAGACCTGGAACCAGATGTGGTAGAGGGTCTAATATGAAAGGGAAAGCTTCCATGTCAATGCATGCAAATGTTCCCCATCCGAAAGTTATTCCCAGAAAAATTCTAAAATCCAGAGCAGTTGATTTTGATGATCTGGATAGCATGTTTCACAAGCTGCGACCTTTGATCTCTGTTCAATCTGGTTGGCTGGAATTCATGTCCAATCATAGAAAGGTCTATCCCTCACTTGTACAAGAATTTTATGGAAACATGTTTTCTAAAGGAACTAGAACATACACTATAGTTTGAGGGGTTACAATTCCAATAAAAGTAGTGATTTTTAGTAGAGCTCTGGACCTTCCTTTCGATAAGGTCTACTATGAAGTGGTTTCCTTTGAGCATGACTCTGATGATGAATCCTCTATCGAGCTCAACGAAACATATCTCATAATGACTGAAAGGGATTATGTCAGGGGGTATAGTAAATATAAGTAGCTGAACGCAAATGACTTCCCTCCCCTTCAACGTGTTTTGCATCACATGATGACCATAATTCTTTATCCAAAAGGAAGAAGTCAGATCAAGTCACTTACGTTCACAATCGCCTATTTTATTATCTCTTCAATGGTCTTCAAATTGATCTTGTTTCTCTTATGATTCATCTGATAGAAATTTGCAATAATTAGAGGAATCGATCCCTCCCCTATGCTACTCCCTTAACTGCAGTGTTTGCCTATGCTAGCATTGATCTAGCTGATGATATTTATAAATGTTGGAGTTAGATGGAAGGCTCTTTCACCAAAGAGTGTGGATCTAGAGGGGGGGGTGAATAGATCAACAGGCTAATTTAAAAATTATGCCTAGATTCAAATGCGGAATTAAAAGAACACTGGACAACCACAGTCAAAGCACCGAATGATGGAAACAATATCTGCTAAACAGATAAGCAAACACACGAGAGGCAGAAAGACTTTTAGGTGGTTCGGTCAATCCGACCTACGTCTACCCCACATTCAACTCGAATGTGGATTACTGTTGATACACAGCTTCAATCTGCTGGGCACTACAGCTTGCCAACAACGACTGGGGCTTATAGCTTATCCCGACCAGAGGAACACCCTCTGCAACAGCTGAGCTTCATAGCTTGCTCTGCTGGGCACTACAGTTTAGCCGACCAGAGGTAACACCTCTGCACTCCGCTGCCTCACAGCTTGACACCGCTGACTAACAGCTTGATCGAACAAGAGTTTTCAAAGGAAAAATAACAAGACTGAAAAGCAAGAAAAACACAATCGAATGCAAGAAAAATCAAAACGACTGTAGCTCAAAGTGAGCAATATCAGCTCTGGTATCTGGACCAAGACGCTGATTCACAAGCTCTCATATCACTCTCTGAACTCATTTCTTCTCACTTTCTTCTTCTCTCCTTTTCTTCTCTTTGGATCTCGATGGCTCTCTGCTATCTCAGGTTTTTCTCACTGTCACTGTATAGACTTGCCACTCTTCGATCGATCAGCCTCCATCTGAAGATGAAGGCTTCATTATATACTATCAGCAGGTGGATGAGGGTGCGTGTCTTCCACATTTCTCGCCCAGAGAATTTGCCAGAATCGAGGCAATTCCATCCACGTGGCAGCACCTGATCACCTCGTCCTCCTGGGATCACGAGCTATGTCAGCAATCTCAGTAGCAGATCCCTGTCAGACAAATTATAGGATCATCAGATTAAGTGAAGAACTCTGTACAGACTTATAAGATGAACTGCATTGTATAGACTGCATTGTATGGACTTGTGAATTCGAATGCAGTGTACAGACTCTGCTCAATGTATAGACTTCAACTATGTGAAGCATCCGCTGTACAGACTTCATATGTGAAGCAGCCATTGTACATACTTAGGCAATATGAAAACATGACAGTCAACTGACGATGTAAGGACTTCAAGTGTGAAGACGTTGTGAGTGCAAATGCAATGTACAGACTTCAGATGTGAAGCAGCCGTTGTACAGACTTCACCAGACTTCACTCAATGTACAGACTCCATGAACGATGCATGCAATGCATTGAAGGATGTACAGACTTCCTGAAGTGTGAAGAAGTTGAGAGTATAGACATCATCATGTGAAGACTTGAACAAGGCATGTATATACTTCACATCGTGAAGCAGTGTATATACTTAGCTGACGAAACTTTGTACAGGCTTGACCAAGGTAAGACAATCACGTGTATAGACATCCATAATGTACAGACTTGCCAAGCGAAGGGGTTGTACAGACTTAATGGATGATGCAAGGCAAACGAATGTATAGACATTTAATGTATGGACTTTCCAAACGAAACTCTGTACAGACTTGATCAGATCAAGACAACTGAATGAATGGACTTCCAGTGTGTAGACTTGACGATGTACAGGCTTGATCGATGCAACGTCTGTACAGACTTGCTCAACCAGTCCGATGTATAGACATGGAAAACTAATGCCAATGTACATACTTTGGCAAGGCATCGATGTACAGACTTTCAACGTTCCAGCTAGAGGATGTATAGACTTTACCCAGTGCAAGCTACAGTGAATGAATGTATAGACTTAACAGTCTCCCTGGCTGTACAGACTTAGTCACAGGCTGAACAGTCGACTGTATAGACATGCTTCCACCGACCAGTGTATAGACTTTGCAAACGTGAGACGCTGAATGAGACGGTGGCTGAGACAAACACTGTACAGACTTTGAATGCAATGTATGGACTTTACATAGACGATGCATGAGACACAGACTAATGTACAGACTTCACAAACAATGCATGAACGAGACGCTGAAGTCTGTATAGACTTTAACAATGAATACATGCTGCGATGTACAGACTTTGTCCACGAACTGTGCATATGCATGAACGATGTATGGACTCTGAAATGCAAGCAATGCGACAGTGTCTAGACTTTGGGCTTTACCCTGCAGTGTATAGACTTGCTAGTCTGCTAGGAATGCAATGTGTGGACTTGCAGCTGTGCGAACCATGCAGTGTATAGACTTATAGCATGCAGACGTTGAACTGCAGAATGTGCAGACTTTGCCAACAATCAACAATGCAGTGTATAGGCTTGGCCAATGCAGCGTTGTATAGACTTCAAGTCAGAATGCACAATGTGTAGACTTGGAAAACAAAGGGGGCGTCGACCCATCAGAAGGGAGTGTCGACCCATCATAACTGTCCAGACTGCACAATGAAATGTATGGACTCTATGTTCATGCTGCAATACAATGTAGACCTGTGGGTGTGTGCACGACAGTATATACTCTGACTGCATTAGGTACACAGACAAATTGATAAAAACAGTTTCATCAAAATAAGAACAGTTGCCAATCAATCAAAACAGGCTGTTGCCAATGAAATAAAACTTATTGTCAACATCATCAACACATAGGGGTCACAACAATCTCCCCCTTTTTGATGATGGCAACACCCTATTATATAGAATAGCAACACCTTGTCAAATAGATGTATTTTTGATGAAAGACATGATTCGTTATTCAGCTTGTCATGCAGATGCTATGAATGACATGCTGAGACATGAACACAACTTTCTGCTCACAAAATCTCCCCCTATGCCATAGACATGATGCAAGCATTTCCCTGGAATGAACTCATCAAGTAGACAATATATTCTCCCCCTTTGCCATCAACAAAGAGGAGGGAAATAAGATGCAAAGGAAGGAACCAGAAGAATCAGCTGACTGGCATTCTTAGCAAGTAGTTCAGAAATTAAGCAGCTAAAGCACAGAACCTTCAGTCATATGAATTTAGAAACTACTTAGAAAGTGAGGTTCTGGTTTAAAGGTTATAAAAATGAGAGTTCATGCACTACATTCATTGGATAAGGTAGGTGTGCATGATAAAACAATAAACCAGAATTATATTTACATGAAAGATTCAGTTTCAGAATATCTTACTTTCATAGACTCAGTAAAATGTGTTAAGAGAAACCAGGTCATGTATTGAAATTAAACAATTGACATCCATGAAAATTCTTTGATGGAACAGCATTTTCACTATGAATTCATTTTGGGCAGTCAGGTACCATTTGTCTTTTTACTTAAGGGTATACGTTTATCAGACGCCAATACCCCTAGATACTCAACATGATGGACCATTCTGCTATGATCAAACTCAATATAAGTGATTTACATCTTTTTGCTTGAGGGTACACGTTTATCAGACGCCAGTTATCCCCAGGTACTCAATGAAACCACCCTACTGTTTTGATCATTTTATACAGAGATAGCTTATACACCTCATGACATGAGTGCTTTCCACTTCTTTGATGGATCACTCAGTTTCTCAGTGATTTACCAGTCATTGCTCTGCCAATGCTAGTTTGTAATTTATTTTCAATGTTTTTCAATATCTTTCTTAGTTGTCCTTTATTTGTTTCAGAATGACTTGTTTAAGGACAATACACATACTTAGCTTCTCTAACATGATTTCAGATGAGTTTTTAGATTTCAGATATAATTGGCTTTGTCTGACATGAAATAAGATAAGGGTTGAGAGCTTTATCAATTTCCAGCATCCTTATTTACTGATTGTAGTCTTTCAACTCTAAAGATTATAAAATTTAAACCATTAAGTCAGTCTTTAAGCAATTACAGTTCTTATGAGGAAAAAGGTCTGGTTTCTATTGCTTAATGTTAGAACTGATTAAAAGATTGCCATACTGTCAGACTCGATCATTCAGAGTCAAGAATTGAATAGACAGCGTCGATGCTGGGAGTTCAAGGCGTCTACGCATCAGTTGAAGAGACAACAGTATAAGACACTGAGATAGTGTCAGTGCGTCGACTCCACGCTATTGCAGCGTCAACTCATCAGAATAATGAAACAGAGACATTCACAGATCTAGTTCACTGCGTCAACGCCACAGTATAGCAGCGTTGACGCAGCAGTTCACATTGAAATTCTGACAAGACTCCCCCTGTCTATATGCATGCAATTTTTGCAAAAGATGATTGATCAAATGTTTTTTTTTTGAAGTTCATGCTTATTCAGACTGTACTATCATGCAATGTGACCACCAGGGTTATGCAGAGAAATGTAGTGAAAAATAGTTCTATATGCATGTGATTTTAGACACATTACTGACTAAATGATATGCAGTGATGATCATGAGAAAATAATATGAGTGTCATGCATGATCATGAGTCTGTTGCACCAATCAACCTTCACAAAGTTTTATACAGTCTATTAGATGCAAGTCCAAATCAGAAATTTTATTCAAACCAGCTGAAAATTTTATTCATCATGCTGAAACTTACACAAGCCAAGTTCTCTTCTAAAGAATTTAAACTTTTCATTTCCAAGTGGCTTAGTAAAGATATCAGCAATTTGTTTGTCTGTTTCAATGAAATTCAGTTCGATTTCCTTTTTATTCACAGCATCTCTAAGAAAATGGTGTTTTATCTCTCTGTGTTTAGTCCTAGAATGATGAACAGGATTTTTAACAAGGCATATGGCACTAGTATTATCACATAAAATTGGAATACATTCCAGTTTTATCTGATAATCATCTAGTTAGTGCTTGATCCATAGTACTTGGGCAGCACAATTACCAGCTGTAACATATTCAGCCTCAGCTGTAGACAAGGCTACAGTGTGTTGCTTCTTAGATGCCCAAGATACTAGACAGCCACCAAGGAATTGACAATAGCCACTAGTGCTTTTTCTATCTACTCGACACCCAGCATAATCAGCATCAGTGTAAGCTAGAAGCTCTAACTCACACCTAGCAGGATACCATAATCCTAGCTCTTGGGTGCCTAGCAGATATCTAAAAATCCTTTTTACTGCTTTAAGATGAGTTTCTTTAGGACTGGCCTGAAACCTAGCACATAATCCTACAACAAATTGAATATCAGGCCTAGATACTGTTAAGTAGAGAAGGGATCCGATCATACCTCTGTATAGCTTTTGATCAACAGGTTTACCTTTAGTGTCTTCATCCAAGCTTGTAGAGGTACCCATTGGAGCAGCTATCTCATTGAGGTTGTCCATCTTGTATTTCTTGAGTAGATCCCTTGTGTACTTGGACTGAGTGATAAACATTCCATCCTTTGTTTGTGTAACCTACAGTCCAAGAAACAATTTGAGCTCACCCATTGAGCTCATTTCAAATTCATTAGTCATTGTTTTAGAAAATTCCTCACACAATTTGGGGTTAGTTGACCCAAAAATAATGTCATCCACATAAATTTGTACAATAAGAATGTCAGAATGACTCACCTTTGTAAACAAGGTCTGATCAACTACTCCTCTAGTGAAATTTTGATCAGTAAGGAACTTGCTCAACCTGTCATACCAAGCTCTGGGAGCTTGCTTAAGACCATAGAGAGCTTTATTTAATTTATAAACATGATTAGGGAAATCTAGACATTCAAACCCAGGGGGCTGTCTTACATAGACCTCCTCACTAATTTTCCCATTCAAGAATGTAGATTTTACATCCATCTGCTGGAGGATTATTCCTAGGGAGCATGCATAAGCCAATAAAATCCTAACAGCTTCTAATCTGGCTACAGGGGCAAATGACTCTTCAAAGTCAATACCAAACTCCTGGTTATACCCCTGAGCAACAAGTCTGGCTTAACAATATTCCCTAATTCACCAGATTTATTCCTGAATACCCACTTAGTCCCTATGACTGTTCCATGATCAGGAGGTGGGACCAAGTGCCACACCTTGTTCCTGTCGAACTGATTAAGCTCCTCATGCATGGCATTAGTCCAATGCACATCCTTGAGGGCACAATCAATGGACTTGGGTTCAATTTGAGAGACAAGAGCATATGTATTTAATTCATCTGAATTCTAAAGTGTCCTCTAGTCCTAGGGGGATCATTCAGATTGCCAATGACATTATTCACAGGGTGATCTTTAAGATATCTGATATTAACAATCTGAGTTTCAGGAATTTCACTTACCTCCCCCTGAACTTCAGATTCTTCTTCATTCTGCTCTTCTTTTTCTTCCTCACCATCAGACTGGTCTGCAGAGTTATCATCTTTTAAAATGTTCCCATCTTCATTCCTGCAATGACCATGGTTAGTTTCCATCGAGGTTTCATCAAAGATAATGTGTGGAGATTCTTCAACAATTTTTGAGTTTAAATTGAACACTCTATAAGCCCGGGTGTTTTCAGAATAATCGAGGAAGATTCCTGGTTCACCTTTTGGCTCGAATTTATCAAGGTCCCTCTTGCCATTTATATGTATAAAACATTTACAACCAAAGACCTTGAAGTGGGCGATTGAAGGTTTCTTACCTCTCAAAATCTCATAAGGGGTTTTCTGGGTGGAAGGTCTTACCATTGCCCTGTTAATTACATAACAGGCTGTGTTGACTGCTTCAGCCCAGAATTTTCTTGGCAGTTGACCTTCAACTAAGAGAGTTCGACCCATCTCCACTAGAGTTCTGTTTCTCCTCTCAACAACACCATTCTGCTCAGGTGTCCTGGGTGAGGAGAACTTATGATGAATCCCATTTGACCTGCAAAATTCTTCAAAGTGTGAGTTTTCAAACTCACCTCCATGATCAGTCAAAATATTTTTAATTTTCTGATTTATTCTTATACAGAACTCCTGAAATTCTGAGAATGCATCATTCTTATGTGACAGAAAAAATACCCAAGTATACCTAGAAAAATCATCTACTAAGACAAACCCATACCTCTTCCCTGATAAACTGACAGACCTGGTTGGCCTAAATAGGTCCATGTGTATCAGTTCATAAGGTTTAGTGGATAGATTTTCTGTCCTAGATTTGAATGATTTTCTAGTCAACTTGGACTGAATGCATGCATTACAAAATTTATTTTCCTTTTTAAAAGAGACTTCAGGGAGTCCTCTAACCATGCTATGCTTGTTTAGTTTATGCAAAACAGTATAACTCGCATGGCCTAACCTACGATGCCATAAAAATGCTAAATCTTCTCTACTGGCAGTAAGACATAGGTTAGAATGCTGAATATCATCTAAATCTATCATATATGTGTTATTTATTCTTTTTTCAGAAAATTTGACAATATCAGAATCAGGTTCAAAAACCTTACAGCAATGAGAATCAAATAAAACTTTATGTTCCTTATCACACAACTGGCTAATACTGAGTAAATTATAAGCTAACCCTTCAACCAGCATAACATCATCAATGCAGCAGGTAGAACACTTACCTACCTTACCTGATCCAATGATCCTACCCTTTGTGTTGCTTCCAAAGGTGACAAGGCCTCCTAGCTTTTCAGTCAGCATGCAGAACTTGGCCTTATCTCCTGTCATATGCCTGGAGCAGCCACTGTCCAAGTACCACAAGTTGCTCTTGGCTGCCAGGCATACCTGCACACACAATTAGGGCAAAGAGTTTGGAACCCAAGACTGATTGGGCTCCAATGCAGATGAAGTGCAAGTAAAGAAAGAAAGCATGGCTTTGGGAATCCACATTTGTTTAAAAGAACTTTGTTCAGTGGATTTTGCAGATTTTCTTCTGTCATTTCTTCTCTTATTTTTGTTGTTCTTCCTTTTATTTGCACCAACAGAGTTATTCACAGAATTGTTGTTATTGTGCCAATGCGTCGGCCAAGTAGCATTCATAAAGTTTTGATCAGGGTAATATTTGGGTTGGCTGTAAGATTGGAAGTTCCTAGTTGTTCGACTACCATACCCATTACCCCAATTTCTGACATAGGGTCTGTAAAATTGTGTAGGTTGTTGAACATACCCTGTATGCATCCCTTGAGTTCTAGTCCACCCAAACCCATTAGGATAGATTGACTGTGTGGGGTAGTAGGACTGGACTCTGGATGGATTGAATTTGTTGGACTGACTCCTGAAAGCATTGTCTTCCCTGCACTCTTGACCCTGCTGACATGTTCATAGGTTTTTGTTGGGTCTTTTTCTGTGATGGTGGTGGTGAAGACTTTTTGGCATTGACATGAGGTTTATTTGCCTGAGCGGGCTGACCCCTAGCCTTGGGTTGAGCACTAGAGCTAGGTTTGGAAGTGCCAATGCTACTAGGCTCACCAACTTTCTGTTTGCCCTTCTCCTCTGCATTGGACTTTTTCAGATTCACATTAGTGTTCACAGCATTATTAGAATTCATGTTAATCAGAGGTCCTCTCTCCTTTTGTGCAACGAAGGAAATAGTTTTCATTCCAAAGCTCTTAGTTGCACTAGAGTTAAATCCTAGGCCCTCTCTCCTGAAATTGACCTTCGACCCCAATAGAGCATTTAAATTTTCAGATCCTTGGGTCATTTTCTCAATGGTTTTCAACTTATCCTCATTGTCTTTCTGAATTTCATCAATAGACTTTTTCAATTAATTATTTACATTGAGGACAGCTTCATATTTTTCAGAGGTAATTTTTATCTCACTTTCATAATTCTGAATTTTCAATTTCCATGCATCAATTTCATTGTCTAATCTCACATTTTCTTCCTTAGAGATTTTCAGTTCTTTCTTGATTTCTTCAAACTCAGAACATGTGAGTTTCAGCTTACTGTTCTCATTCTCTAAGCATGCAATTTTATCAGACAATGAAGTATCCTTTTGCATGATGTTAATTTTTCTTCGTAGATGCCTATTTTCTTTTCTGACATCATCTACTCTATCAGCAAGTTCATTATAAGCATCCATCCAATCGACAATAGTAAAGTTTTCAAAACGAGAGGATACCTCATCAGATTCTTCCTCTCTATCTTCTGAACTGGTTGCCATGAGACAGATTGACTTCTCAGCTTCAACTTCACTGTCCGAAGTGTTGCTTAAGGATCCCTCGTCCTCATCACTCCAGGTACTCACCATAGCTTTCCCTCTTGTGTTCTTTTTCTTGGGCTTGTCCTTGAGATTCTGATTTGTCGGACATTCAACTTTAAAGTGACCAGCCTTCCTGCATTGATAGCAAACATTAGTCTCAGCTTTCTTTACAGGGTTTGATTTGTACCTTGTGTCTCGGCGGCCACCACTGGGATTTCTTCGGCTGAATCTTCTTCCTTCTTTCTTGAGAAAACGCCAGAATTCCCTAGTAATCATAGCCATATCATCATTTGCCATTTCTTCTTCAGACAAGCTCTCTTCAGTTGATGATCCGTTGGGGCAGGATCGACTGGATTTGCTAGCACCAGCCTTTAGAGCTATTGGCTTCCTCTTTCTATCAGCCTCCTCTATCTTCGGCAGATTCATCTCATATGCCATTAGAGATCCGATAAGCTCATCTGCCCTTGTATTGTGCAGATCTCTTAACTCTTCCATAACGGTGGCCTTTGTGTGCCAAATTGGAGTCAAGGATCGCAAGATCTTCCTGACTATATCATACTCAGAATACTTCTTCCCGAAACCTCTGAGACCATTTGTGATAATAGTCAACCGAGCATACATTTCTTTGATCGTCTCATTAGGCTTCATCTTGAAAGCTTCGTATTCTGAAACCAGTAGATTAGTCTTGGTCTCTCTGACTTGTGAAGTCCCCTCGTAGATGACTTCAAGTGCATCCCACATTTCCTTCGCTGAGGAGCAGGCAGATATTCGTGAGAACTCGGTGGGATGCAGAGAACACTGGATTGCATTGATTGCACTCCAGTTGAGCGTGGACCTTCTAATTTCCTCCTTGGTCCATACATCTTCATTAGGGGACAGCTCGAAAGGTCCCTTGCTAACCACCTTCCAGATTCCATAGTCTTTAGCTCTTAAGAATACCTGCATACGGTGCTTCCAGTATGCGTAGTTGGTTCCATCGAAGTACGGGGGCTTGGATGTGGAGTGTCCTTCAGCTATCATCCCTCTTCCGTCCATCTGTGCTTATCCTCTTCGGGCGGTAAGTCCCTGTAGAAGAGTCTAGCTCTGATACCAATTGTTGGAGTTATATGGAAGGCTCTTTCACCACAGAGTGTGGATCTAGAGGGGGGGTGAATAGATCAACATGATAATTTAAAAATTATGCCTAGATTCAAATGCGGAATTAAAAGAACACTGGACAACCACAGTCAAAGCACCGAATGATGGAAATAATATTTGCTAAACAGACAAGCAAACACACGAGAGGCACAAAGACTTTTAGGTGGTTCGGTCAATCCGACCTACGTCCACCCCACATTCAACTCGAATGTGGATTACTGCTGATACACAGCTTCAATCTGCTGGGCACTACAGCTTGCCAACAACGGCTGGGGCTTACAGCTTATCCCGACCAGAGGAACACCCTTTGCAACAGCTGAGCTTCACAGCTTGCTCTGCTGGGCACTACAGCTTAGCCGACCAGAGGTAACACCTTTGCACTCTGCTGCCTCACAGCTTGACACCGCTGACTAACAGCTTGATCGAACAAGAGTTTTCAAAGGAAAAATAACAAGACTGAAAAGCAAGAAAAACACAATCGAATGCAAGAAAAATCAAAACGACTGTAGCTCAAAGTGAGCAATATCAGCTCTGGTATCTGGACCAAGACGCTGATTCACAAGCTCTCGTATCACTCTCTCAACTCATTTCTTCTCACTTTCTTCTTCTCTCCTTTTCTTCTCTTTGGATCTCGATGGCTCTCTGCTGTCTCAGGTTTTTCTCACTATCACTGTATAGACTTGCCACTCTTCGATCGATCAGCCTCCATCTGAAGATGAAGGCTTCATTATATACTATCAGCAGGTGGATAAGGGCGCGTGTCTTCCACATTTCTCGCCTAGAGAATTCGCCAGAACCGAGGCAATTCCATCACGTGGCAGCACCTGATCACCTCGTCCTCCTGGGATCACGAGCCATGTCAGTAATCTCAGTAGCAGATCCCTGTCAGACAAATTATAGGATCATCAGATTAAGTGAAGAACTCTGTACAGTCTTATAAGATGAACTGCATTGTATAGACTGCATTGTATGGACTTGTGAATTCGAATGCAGTGTACAGACTCTGCTCAATGTATAGACTTCAACTATGTGAAGCATCCGCTATACAGACTTCATATGTGAAGCAGCCATTGTACATACTAAGGCAATATGAAAACATGACAGTCAACTGACGATGTAAGGACTTCAAGTGTGAAGACGTTGTGAGTGCAAATGCAATGTACAGACTTCAGATGTGAAGCAGCCGTTGTACAGACTTCACCAGACTTCACTCAATGTACAGACTCCACGAACGATGCATGCAAAGCATTAAAGGATGTACAGACTTCCTGAAGTGTGAAGAAGTTGAGAGTATAGACATCATCATGTGAAGACTTGAACAAGGCATGTATATACTTCACATCGTGAAGCAATGTATATACTTAGCTGACGAAACTCTGTACAGGCTTGACCAAGGCAAGACAATCACGTGTATAGACATCCACAATGTACAGACTTGCCAAGCGAAGGGGTTGTACAGACTTAATGGATGATGCAAGGCAAACGAATGTATAGACATTCAATGCATGGACTTTCCAAACGAAACTCTATACAGACTTGATCAGATCAAGACAACTGAATGTGTGGACTTCCAGTGTGTAGACTTGACGATGTACAGGCTTGATCGATGCAACGTCTGTATAGACTTGCTCAACCAGTCCGATGTATAGACATGGAAAACTAATGCCAATGTACATACTTTGGCAAGGCATCGATGTACAGACTTTCAACGTTCCAGCTAGAGGATGTATAGACTTTACCTAGTGCAAGCTACAGTGAATGAATGTATAGACTTAACAGTCTCCCTGGCTGTACAGACTTAGTCACAGGCTGAACAGTCGAATGTATAGACATGCTTCCACCGACCAGTGTATAGACTTTGCAAACGTGAGACGCTGAATGAGACGGTGGCTGAGACAAACGATGTACAGGCTTTGAATTCAATGTATGGACTTTGCATAGACGTTGCATGAGACACAGACTAATGTACAGACTTCACAAACAATGCATGAACGAGACGATGATGTCTGTATAGACTTTAACAATGAATACATGCTGCGATGTACAGACTTTGTCCACGAACTGTGCATATGCATGAACGATGTATGGACTCTGAAATGCAAGCAATGCGACAGTGTCTAGACTTTGGGCTTTACCCTGCAGTGTATAGACTTGCTAGTCTGCTAGGAATGCAATGTGTGGACTTGCAGCTGTGCGAACCATGCAGTGTATAGACTTAAAGCATGCAGACGTTGAACTGCAGAATGTGCAGACTTTGCCAACAATCAACAATGCAGTGTATAGGCTTGGCCAATGCAGCGTTGTATAGACTTCAAGTCAGAATGCACAATGTGTAGACTTGGAAAACAAAGGGGGCGTCGACCCATCAGAAGGGAGCGTCGACCCATCATAACTGTCCAGACTACACAATGAAATGTATGGACTCTATGTTCATGCTGCAATACAATGTAGACCTGTGGGTGTGTGCACGATAGTATATACTCTGAATGCATTAGGTACACAGACAAACTGATAAAAACAATTTCATCAAAATAAGAACAGTTGCCAATCAATCAAAACAGGCTGTTGCCAATGAAATAAAACTTATTGTCAACATCATCAACACAGAGGGGTCACAACAATAAAGAAATTCATCCTATGGATATATACAATGAAATTGGAATTCAGAAATATATGGGATACATGTAGCACAATGGTGAAGTGCACGAGATCTTGCACCGACCTCTTCTTGATGAGATTACTGATGAAGAGTCAGAGGAAAATGATGATGAGACTGAAGATGAAAATGATCAGCCTCGACAGTTACCTGAAGAAGTCCAAGGTCTTAGAGCACTAGATCAACCCATGGTAATGGACGGGGCACAACATGCCCATGAAGGATAATCCTCTCAGCAAGTCCATGTCCAAGACAACCTGCTTGAAGATCGTTTCAGGAGGATCGATACACAGTTAGATTCAATGAATGTGCATATGACTCAAATTACCGTCTCAGTGGAGTCTCTCACAAAAGATGTCTCAAATCTCAAACTACACCACCAAGACTATATGCAATCTTTTCATTCCATTCGAACCCATATGAAGACTCAATCTCAACTGTATAAGGACATAATGGATTATCTTTATGAATCCTCAGATCGTTCTTCATAAAGATCATGGTGGTTGTTTTTGATGAGTCTAAGAATTTGCTTCCTTTACCTTATCCCCACCCCTCATTTTGACGATTCCAAAGGGAAAGAAAATATTGATGTCTATGGTCTATATGTAGGATACTTGATGTGTTCATGTGTGGTTGTGTGAACATCGTTAAGCATTTAGTTCTTGTTTTTGTTATGTCAGTTTAGCAGAGTGTCAAGTGTCTAGTTCAAGGTGTCCAGTGTCAAGGTTGAGCAGGTTTGGAGTCATTAAAGTTCTGATGTTAGGTTTTGAAGTCCTTGAGTGTTGCTTAATGTATAATGGTGTTGATTAATGTGTAATGATGTGAAATGAAGTTTTAGATGAAAACAAATCTTCAAATGGTTGTTTGCTCATTTCTCGATATGGAATGCATGTTGACTCCCCTGATATAATGGTTGGTTCTCTCGAAGAAAAATGAATGGTGATTAGATTATTTCTTGCACAAAATGTCTCAAATTACATTGGAATCTTATCATCATCAAAAAGGGGGAGATTATTGATCTCTCATTATATTTTTGATGATGTGTTTATTTTGATAATGACAAATAGCATCGTGGACGATGTATTCTTATTGAAATCATAATCCCCTAATTTTGTGACTGCTATGGTTTCACAAGACTAATCTCGTTGTTTAATAGCATTGCAGAGAAATGAAGTCCTAGGCCCAAGAAATCAATCCATGATGTCCAAGGTAAAAATTCATCTAACATCTTAAGATAAAGAATTAAAATGTGTTAGTTTTTCTTCTCGCTGTAGGATAGGTCTACCTATTGCAAATCAAGGTCGACAGATGAAAATTTTCCTCTCTGGATACTGTCAACTTCAGTAGAGGTTGACCTTTAAAATGGCAGAGGTCGACCGATCTAAGTAATGTTTATTGGAAAATATCAGAGTTGCGCAGAGGTCGACCTATGAAAGTAGATCGGTTGACCTACGCTCTAGCATGTTTCTGGAATAGGTTCTAGCTATGTGCATCGGTCGACCTATGCAAGGATATCGGTCGACCGATGCTCAAACATGGTTCTGGAATAGTTTCTAGCTCTGTGCAGAGGTCAACCTGTGCAAGATGGTCGGTCGATCGAAAATGGTTACGATCGAACACAGGTCACTTCGTACAGGTCATACCAGTCCTATATCACGTGTGGGTAGCCTTTTTACGTCTTTTTAGCAATTATTCTATCCTCTCCCATGTGCCAAGAATGAGGATAAGGGGAATAGAAGGTGCTATTGGGCATATATATATATATTTTAGGGCATCCTTTGGTGTTGTGCGCAAATGAGAAAGAACAGCTGTCGCAAAAAAGAACCTCCTGGGGAAAGTAGTGTGTCCAAGGTCCAAGGTCAAGGGAAATCAGTCTCCAGCCAAAGTTCTACGTCTATTGTAAGAAGGAACACTTAATTGATAGCTCAAGTGAACCTGATGTGGCTAGGAGGAAGAAAGCCTCACCCATTCACAGAAGAAGAAGGCCAACCATTCCATCGACAAAGGGATATTTCATTAGGCTCAAAATTTTTGTTTTCTACTCATTAGGATTATCTTGTGTGCTTCAATTTGTATATTTTGATCAGACATCAGACATGGATGCGAAGATTGTCACTCTTTGAGTGTGTGTGTGCTCGGCCACTGTTGCATTCTGCAGGTGGCTGTGTGTTTGTTGATGCTGAGCATCAGTGTTAGAGGTTTAATCTCCAAGTGTATGTGTAACACCCTGGAAATTCTAGGATTTTTCAGGAATTAAAAATAATTATTAAGCATTTAAAAAGGCTTAATGGGCTATTTAGTGAATTATGGGTTAATTAAATTAATTTGAATGCCCTATATTAACCAAATAAATAAACTCACTTAAATTGGGCCCAAAGACCAATTTCTAGGCCCTTTTGGCCCAAGCCCACTTCTAGAAACGTAGTTATGGTTATTTTTAGATTTAAATTAGATAAATAGACTAATTAAGAGATAAATAGCAGATAAATATAAAAATCCAAATTTTTGGATTAAACGCCAGAAGGCGGTCTATCGAAAGACCGCTACCTACTGGAGGCGGTCTAGACAGGGCCGTAACCGCCTTCCGAAAATGGGATTTTTAGAGGCGTGAAAAGCTTGGATTTTTCCCATTCCAATCCCCATGGATCGATGCTATCCAGTGAATAAACATGCCTAGGACTCTTAGGGGTCGATTCTACCCCAAGTTAGGGCTCTAATTCGTTCCAATCCCTAAGCCCTAGTTCAAACCCTATAAATAGGCCTGAACATCGACCTGCGCGAATCCTCATTTTGGCTCGTTTGGTTCGATGGTAAGATGATGGTATTTCGTATTAGTCCTTTATAACTTTATGTTCTATTTAGTATTGTCTAACCCTCTATCAAATTTCATGCTAGGAGACCAAGCATCTAGAGAGTTAGAGGATCTGCAAGTTGTTGTTCCTCTGTAGAGCACCCAGGAATCAACGTGTCTGTCCGGTGAAGACCTAAGGTTTAGGAACCCTAGTTGAGGTAATTTCATACCAAACCTTTAAAATTAATTGTTCCCCTTTATGTCTTCTAACTTTCCTCCAAATCGCATGAATTAAGGTCAAGAGGTTAAAGAGTTAGAAGGTCAGGAAGTTGTTGTTTCTACGCAGGAACCAGCACTGTCTTCCAGGGAGAAATTCTCTGTCTAGGAATCAAACCAGAGGTAGGTTATCTCATGATGGCTTAAATACCGTGTTAGGAGTAAAAGCCCTCAATTTTCTCATGGTTTCATGCATTATACATGGAGTATTTGAGGTTTTACCATGATTGCGTATACATGTTCACCCCTGCACATAATCCCTGCACCCCTTAATCAAAAGAAGAAAATTTAGCTTAATCCATGTCCTTTCCTGCACTTCTTTCATTCTAAACATGTCACCATGACTTATGCCTCTGATTCCTTATAGTTTCATGCTTTATTGACCTAGAATAGGCTCTGCATATCGGTTTTAATTTCTATCGGTGGTAGACAGAAAATGGTCTTGAAGAGACCGCTATATCCATATAGCGACCTTGCGACAGACCGCTACTTACAAGAAGCGGCCCTCCATTGACCGCTACCTGGTTTCTGTAGATAGTTAACCCCTTATTAATTTCTTATTAAATTATAGTGTTATGCATGCCTTTAGCTCAGTTATCATAGTTCCTGATCATGTCATATCATACATTGCATGCTGGCATGTTTCTAAGTTTAATTTCATATATGTTAATTTCTTGCCCAAAATCCTATAGTCTTGTAATTAAAGGAATTTCCCCATGATTTGATTGCAATTCAATCTATGTTTTGGCAGGTTCCTTTCTCACCTTATTTTCTGTTTTATAAGTTTACATATAGCATGTATTCCGGTACGTTGCTATTAGTTACACGTGCACTTGATAGGAACACCTCTTGGACTTGTGATCCTCTCCATTAAATATTCCTTCTGCCAGACTAGGTGATCATGTTTCAAGGCCTCCGTAAGTCTCCGCGAGCCTGGGATTCCCACTAGGACGCCGAGCTAGTTGTATCCTAAAAACCTATTGTTCTAGAAAGCACTTGTGTCACCGACGTTTTCTGAACTCTGGACTGATTGCGGTCTACCAAGGAACCACCATCTTACAGTAGCGGTCCTGGTAGATACCATCTTCTTCCATGCTTGATCACTACGTCGACCTATTTTTCTCCTGTGTCGAATCCACCTTTATTGTGGTCTCGGCATGACCGCATTATCCATAAAATGGTCATGATATGACCGCATTATCAAGAAAAATGGCCCTATCTTGACCGTCTTCTTCAAACTTGTTTTCAACCCGTGGTTTGACCCAAGGGTTGTATATACTCTGTTCCTAGATGGTCTATTGATTATTTGGGACCCAAACCTTATTCAATAAGTGATTAATGAATTATGGAAAGAAATAAATGTACCGTTATGCTGTCGGAATCCTTCTGTAGCATGATCTTGTCATTAATCCATCCTTGAATTCTCATGATTTATATTTGGTGCATTCTTACCTTGATGTTGCTATCATGAACATATTGTTTGAACTTTACATTATTGCCTGAAACTTTATATTACTCGTGGAAGTAGCTTGATTTATAACTTAAAGATGCAAGAGCGGGCACGGACAGTGTCCAAGGGATCAGCCCTAGCCCACTCGGTGGATGGCCGGAAACATATTGTAAACCATGGGGTACGATAAACACTGGCGTCGCATTGCGCCGGGAGTACTTTTTTTATAAACAGGTGAAAACCACGAGACTCATCATGAAAATTATACATTCTTGTTACATGACTTTCTAGTGCATAGCCTTATGGTTATAAAAAGTACATTCTCGTTAATGGAAGGCCATATTATATTCTTACTTCATCATGTTCTCATTCTACATGAACTCTCATATCTCTATGATTTATATCTAGTTATTTGTGTTATTACTTTGGTTCTATATGCGTGTTTTATCACATTTTCCTTTACCTTACATTCTAGAGCTAAATTGCTAATTGCTTAAATCATGCATTCATGTTGATACGAAGATACCTACTGGGCAAGTGTGCTCATTCCCTACTTTTCTAATCTTTTCAGGAAATTCTAGCGGGGATTCGGACTACTTGAGTGATGGGTCTGAGAGCGATTGAAGCACGAGCAAAGCCTTAGTCAAGAGTTTATCTAGTTAGACATGAGTCATATTGTAACTTTAGTTCCTTCACTGTAATAGGCAGTGAAGTTGATCATGTCATGTAATTTTCCTTTTTCTTGAGTCTTGAATTAAAGGAGTCATGTCATTTGTAAACCTTGGTTATTACCATTCAATAAAGTTGGAATTTTGAGTACATCACCATGTGTTCATTCTTCTTATGTATGAATGATTAGCGCTCTGATTATATTGCTAGCTTGAGGCATATTGTCGACTGCCCTCGTTCCGAATACCTTCCGTTGTACATATATCTCGGGGCGTGACAATATGTGTGTGTGTGGTTTCATAGTGTGTTTAATCCTCACACATCGTAAGGGGTGGACATAGGGTGCACAGGGGTGCATCCGAACCACCTAAAAATTTCTTATGTCCTGTGGTGTGCTCCATTTCTTCTATCTCTGTTCACAGGGATCCTGTCACTAGTCTGCCAATTTGCATATGTTTGAGCACAATTTAGTAAGCTTTGTTACTATATCTTATAGACTTAAAATAGAAGAATTAAATCACTGTTAATTCATCTAGCTAAAATTTTTTAAAGGGGCAAACTCAATTCATCCCCCTCTTGGTATGATATCTCTACTAGGGCTATAAAGGAGTTGAGTGGAGGGGTCAATTCTATTATGTCCCTGGTGGTTTTGATGATGTCAAACACTATGACTCATTTATGAGTCTGTTATTATTTTAATGATGTCATGGTTTTTGACTATGTCATTCAAAAGACAGGTTGCAGAAATTATCTGAAGACCTTCAAGAAACAAGCTCAAGATGTTATTTGCACCAAATCATGATTAAGTCAACCAAAGGTTGATCAAGGTGTCGAGGACTTGCTGGAATTTTGTGCCCAAGAATGAGTTGAAGAGTCCTTAGATAAGTTGAAAAATCAGCAGAGTTCAAGAAAGTGTCGACATTAAGAGTCGACTCCAAATGGCCAAAGCTCTGTCTATGTGTCTGCAGCACAAGTGGAGTCGACGCGATGTTTAAAGGGAGTCGACGCTACAGGCAAAGTCAGTAGATTTATGGAGAACAAAGATGTCATGTCCCGAGAGCGGAAGGAACCTGAGAGTGCGCGACGAGTTTATATCATTCATGTCAATCAGAGCACGAGGTAAATCAACACATAAGACATAGTGCACTAGACAAGATAATACCAAGTCCTTTATTCATTAATAACTCCAAATAACTTTATTACATGATTCTTCAAAGGAAAAAGAACTTTAATGGCACTGTAGACTCAATAAGAGAAAATTACAATAATTGACTCAAGAAAATAGAAAAGACTCGATGTAGGTGTCTCGGACGGCTCTATGCTCGTCACTCTTGGCCATCCCCGTCCGATTGAGTCTCGCTATCGGGATTACCTGAAAAAATAGGAAAAACACTAGGGTGAGCGAACGCTCAGTAGGGATTACATCTCAATAACGAGCTTGCTTGAAGTAAGTTACATGTTACATGCAAGTATAGCTATGCATGAATGAACTCGAGATAAAAGAGAACAAGATAATGATAGATTGAACTAGCAAGGTTTCAAGAATATCATGTAGAGTTAACCAGAGTTTCAAGCAAGTAATTATCAAGTCATGGGGTATTGGCTATTAATACAGCAAGTAAATACCCATTCCGGGCCACGCAAGTCACGTCATGTCATGTCAAGTCTAGTCAAGCTCGAGATTGTAGAATGCCATAGAATAATATAGAAAGTCATGCACTTTGGTGCAATGCCACACCGTGGTCAATATAGCTCCCATGGGCACAAGTACTTTCGGGCTCCTCCCTGGACCAGATCGGGCCCCATTAACGCCAGCCATTGGGTCATGTAAAATATCTAGACATCCACTATAGTTTATTGCCAATAGAATTTTAAAGGAATAAGCCATTGTAGGAATAATAAGGTAGATTCACAGAATAAGGAGTTTAAGGATAGAACTTTGTGTAAGGAGGACATTGCGATAAATCATATAAAAACCATGGCATTCATGAAATCTGGGATAATTGGCGTCCTCTCAGGCCGCCACCAAATATAGAATTAGCATCCACTGTGGTGGTCACTGATTCTGTGAACAGGACAGGCACGAAGAAATAACGTCCACTGTGACGGCCGCTATTTTAGTTTTGGCGTCAACTGTACTGGTCGCCAATTCCAGGCAGGGACAAGCTCTCACAGAATGCCAGAAACAATGCTCCATGAGGGCTAGGGCATCATGTTTCTTCAGAGTGACATGACTATCATGGGTTCCAAGGTTTTGAGGGTACAACCTGCTTGGCTGTCTTGAGAGATTCGAAGGCTAGCGAAGTCTTATGGAGGCCTTAGAGAGAGAAATTCTAATTCGGTGGAAGGAATATCAGGCAGAGGGTCTTTCAATCTCCAAGAATTGAGTGTTAAGCGTGAAACTTCATGAAACAGGGACTCCATCTCGGACTTGAGACAGAAGTGCCATAAGACCCGCGGTATGGGTGAAAACTGATAAAACTGTGAGATAGGGAAACAACATCCAAGTAAATGGGCGTTATTTCAAGAATTAACGTCTCTTTAGAGAGGCGTCAAATCAATAATTTACTGAATTTCAAATAATACTACAATAAATTGGCATCCCTTCAAGGAGGTGCTATATACTTAAATAGCGTCCATGGGATGGACGTCAATTCATAAATTTCCAGAATTTACACATATTTAACAATTTACAAGATTTGACGTCTGTTCATACAGGCGCTATTTCATAAGCCGCGTCCGTCTAAATGGTCGCTGATTCCTTTTGACTGTAAACCGATATGCATCGGCCAGGTGCGTGCTTAGACACAAATTACTATTCATTTGTTTAAGATTGGCATGAACAGTGTCACTTTGCTATTTACAAGGATTTTCAGGAAACTAAATACAAGGAAAAGTAGAGAAAAATATGAGGACTCTAAAAATATGTTCATGCAGAATTATTACCATCGGGTTCCATAGTTATTAAATTTTGATCATGTGTTAATTATTAATTACATTACAGGAAATACCGTCAGGGTGACGGTCGCTTATTAAATAGCGTCCAGAAGGTCATCGCCAATTCAGAAATTAGCGCCCTTCTAAACGGTCGTTCATTAATTAGCGACCACTGCTCTGGTCGTCAATTTGAAACAGAAACTATAAATCTACGTAGAAAACTGATAGCATGGATCATGCGGTGAACAAAAATTTACAAAGAATAATAGGGATCATGAGAATATGGCATGCATGCTGTTATCTTGTATGTGTTTTGCCGGAGATTGATATTACCTACCTGACCTGGGTTGACAGAAGAGAACGAAGACGAAGAAGTAGAGACAGATTTCAAAGGAAGAAGAAGCTTGCTTCTTCATGCAGCAACGGTAGCAGCAACCGCGGCAGTAGAGGAAGATGTAGATGAAGCAGCACACAGGAAGAAGAGGAAGCGGAGCCCCTTCTCCATGTACAGCAGCAGGAGGACGATGACACCTCCTTCACGAGCACGTATCAGTAGGGAAGACGAGGACGTCGACGTACGGCAGAAGCTCACGAATAACAGCAGCAACAACAGGCTTCTGCATCGTTCACAAAGGTCCTATTTATAGGGCTTTGGAGCTCTACGAGTCCTACTGTTTACATGGTATCCTAATGGGATTTAAACTTCCTGTGATAACCTCTATCCTTTCCCCATTGATAGCCGCTTTCCTTGTTGAATTCAAACCCTAAAGCCCTTCATACATGATCGAACGTGATAAGGCTTTGGTGTAAACGAAAAGCCATATATATATCTATATTTATATATATATCCTTAAGCCCTCACCATAAAGGCCCATTTGGCTATTGGGTTTAGCAACCATGGGGTTATTGGCTAAGGCCCTTTTTACTAACTGTAAGACCCATTGACCTTTAAAGTGGTGGGTTTTTGACTTATTGTTGGGCTTCTAGTTTGGTTTGGGTTTTTATTTATCCAATCTTATTTATTGACATGCACATTTTGTTTGGGATGCTACACCCTCCCCCATTTAAAAGAATTTGGTCCCCAAATTCAATTGCATATAAACCTGGAGGGTGCATAGTACGTATAGTTTAGAATAGTTCGGGGAATCTCCTTCGCATAGACTCTTCGGTTTCTCATGTGGCCTCTTGTTCAGAGTTTTTGTTCCATTGAACCTTCACCATGGGAATAGTCTTGTTCCTCAGTACCCGGACCTCACGATCAATAATCCTTAATGGCCTTTGTTCATATGTGAGATCCTTTTGTATCATCAGATTGTCATGTTCGATTACGTGGAATGGAACATGAACATATTTCTTGAGCATGAAGACATGGAACACATTGTGGACTTCAGATAATTGAGGTGGCAAAGCAATTCGGTAGGCAACCTCGCCAACTCTTTCTAGAACTTTAAAAGGGCCGATATATCTGGGTGTAAGCTTACCCTTGACACCAAATCTTCGAATGCCTCGTCCTGGAGAATCCTTAATGAATACATGATCTCCAATTTGGAACTCCAGGTCTCTCCTTATAGTGTTGGCATAAGTCTTTTGTCTAGTCTGAGCCATCTGAAGTCTTTCTCTGATGATCTGAATCTTCTCGGCGGTATCCCTTATCATCTCTGGGCCTAGAAGCTATCTTTCTCCAACTTCATCCTAGCATATAGGTGAGCGGCAACTCCTTCCATACAGTGCCTCGAATGGTGCCATTTGGATGCTTGCCTGATAGCCATTATTGTAGTAAAATTCCACTAGAAGCAGATGATCGTGCCAACTCCTACCAAAATCGATGACACAGGCCCTGAGCTTGTCTTCCACTACTTGATTTATCTTCTCGGTCTGACCATCTGTTTGAGGATGAAATGTAGTGCTGAAGTTCAATCTCGTCCCCAAGGAGTGTTGTAGACCCTTCTAGAAGTGTGATGTAAAACGAGGGTCTCGGTCAGATACTATTGAGATAAGAACTCCGTGTAGTTTGACAATCTCTTTGATATATACTGTTGCTAGCACGTCAATCGACCACTTACTCTTGGTGGGCAGAAAATGTGCAGACTTGGTCAATCGATTGATAATTACCCATATCCCGTCATGTCCACCCTTGGTTTTAGGAAAACCCATGACGAAGTCCATCCCTATATCCTCCCACTTCCATTTAGGAATGTCTACGGGATGTAATTTACCAGCGGGCTTTTGATGTTCAGCCTTTATCCTTTGGCAAGTAAGGCAGCGAGACCCGAACTCCGCTACCTCTCTCTTCATATTGGTCCACCAAAAATTTCACTTTAAATCTTGGTACATATTGGTGGCACCAGAGTGAATAGTGTACTTTGATCAGTGATCTTCTTCTAAGATTGTATTTTTCAACTCCGGGCAATCCGGCACACAAGTCCTTTCACGAAATAATAGTCTACCATCAGGTGCTATCTTGAAGTCAGGTTGCCCGTTCAGCTTGCCTTTGATCTCTACTAGTACCGAGTCATCATCTTGCAGCACCTTGATCTTGGAGAGTATGTCCGAATGTAAACTTATATGTCATAGAGTAACACACCCTTTTTCCTCATCCATGTTTATGTTTAGCTTGGAGAATTGTTCTAGCATTCTCCACTCTTGAATCATGCAACTAGCTAATAATGCTCTTGGCTTCCGACTAAGGGCATCAGCTACGAAATTTCCCTTTCCTGGATGATATTGTATGGTGAAGTCGAAGTCCTTGAGGTACTCTAGCCAATACCTTTGTCTCATTTTTAATTCCTTATGAGAGAATAAGTATTTTAGGCTCTTATGGTCGAAGTACACCACAAATTGTTCCCCATAGAGATAGTATCTCCAAATCTTCAAAGCAAATACTATTGCGGCTAGTTCTAGGTCATGCACCGGGTAGTTTTCTTCATTCTTCTTGAGTTGTCGGGAAGAATAAGCAATCACCTTCTCTAGTTGCATTAACACACAGCCTAATCCGACGCCAAATGCATCGGTATATACTTCAAACTTTTCTCCTCAGATTGGTAAAGATAATACTAGGGCAGTAGTCAAGCGGTCTTTCAAGGTTTGAAAGCTCTCTTCACAATCTTCGGTCCATTCATAGGGATTATCCTTTCTTGTTAACCTTGTAAGTGGAACTGTAATCTTGGAGAAGTCCTTAATGAATCTTCGATAATAACCGGCCAGCCCCAGAAAACTACGAATTTTGATAGTTTTAACAGGTCTCTCCCAATTATTCACTGCTTCGACCTTTGACGGGTCAACAGAAATTCCTTTTCTTGACATCACATGTCCTAGGAGTGATATCTCCTCGAGCCAGAATTCGTACTTGCTAAATTTGGCATAGAGCTAATTGTTCCTCAATATTTGCAATGCAATCCTCAAGTGCTCTTCATGATCTTCCCCTGACTTAGAATATATCAAGATATCATCGATGAGTACCACAATGAATTGATCAAGATGAGGCCTGGATATGCTATTCATCAACTGCATAAAGGCTGTAGGGGCATTCGTTAGTACAAAAGGTATGATAGTCAATTCATAATGCCCATACCTACTCCTGAATGTCATTTTAAAAATTTCTTCTCATTTAATCCTTAATTGATGATATCCCGATCTGAGATCAATATTTGAAAATTATTGAGCTCCAGATATCTGATCAAATAATTCATCAATCCTTGGCAGCGGGTACTTGTTCTTGATAGTAAATTGGTTCAACTGTCGATAATCTATACATAGCCTCATGGATCCATCCTTCTTCTTGACAAACAGGACGGGCGCACCCCATGGGGAAGTACTCGACCTGATGAATCCTTTCTTCAAGAGCTCCATCAATTGTTCCTTCAGCTCCTTTAGCTCTATGGGAGACATTCTATATGGTGCCTTTGAAATAGGACCAGCACCAAGGACAAGATCAATTGTAAATGACACCTCCCTTTCCGGGGGCAAACCAGGCAAATCCTCCAAAAATACATCGGGAAAATCCCGCACCACGCGGATATCTTCTAGTCTTGCCTCCCCAACTTCCATTACAGTTATAAGAGCAAGGAAAGCCACACAACCTTTCCTTATAAGCTTCCTAGCCCGAAGAGTCAAAATAAGGGGTGACATGTTTCGACTCCGGGGACTGGTGTAGACAAGCTCCGGGTAATCACTAAAAGTTACCCCACCCTTATGGCAATCAATACTCACCCTATGTGTGGATAACTGCTGGAACCCTGGTTTTGATGATGACACACTATGAATCATGTTGAGACAAAAATGCTAAATAATGATTGATTGAGTCATCATCCTTCATAAGTCTGAATGGCATAACTTGTCAAGGCATTTTAGTCACTTAGGTTTTATAAGTCTTTTATCCACTAAGTGTCAGAAATCAAGGTTGATGCACATATAGGCACTTAGTCATATAAGGTTGATGCATATTCTAGTTTGAAGCTTGTCAAGTCGGTGCATCTATGTATTTCGTTGAACAGAACATCGATGCTCATTCACGCTTTCATCCTATCAGGTCGGTGCACATACTTGCATTGAGACTGTTAGGTCAGTGCACATATTTGCATTGAGTCTGTTAAGTCGGTGCACATACACATCTTACGTCTATTAGGTTGGTGCACATTGGACCTTGTGTTCAGCAAGGTCGGTGCACATTGGACCTTGTGTTGAGCAAGGTCGGTGCACATTGGATCTTGTGTTCAGCAAGGTCGGTGCACATTGTATCTTGTGCTCAGCAAGGTCGGTGCATATACATGCATTTACTCTATCAGGCAAACACTCATGCAAGCATCATGCCCATCATGTCTTTGCTCATACGTCAGTCACTGGACCCAGGTTAGTACAGTCATATGAGTTGGAATCTTCAGGTCGGTGCATCCTCATGAGCTACAGTATTCAGGTCTGTGCACATGTAGAATCTAAGTTCGGCGCACATGTAGAATCCAGGTCTACCTGTGTTTTACACAGGTCAATGCAGTTGCAGTTGACTTACTGCAATCATACTAAGACATGCTCACACAGGTCAATGTATTAAGTTTTTACATCGAAGCATATACATCATTCATATACATGTTTGATCTGAGTGACTGATTTTATGAAATTGGCTAAGTATGCATTCTCCTAAGCAATTATGATGATAAGGTGTTTGATGAAATATTCTATATCTTATTGACAGGGACTTGATCGAACATTTAAAGAGCAGAGAGCATCAATGACTTAAGTGATCACGTGGTACAAGATCTGAGTTAGCAAGCACGTGATCCAAGGTGAAATGTCCTCAAGATCGATTGGGCGCGTGGATTCGTCTCATCTTCAAGATTTGACACGTGGACTTCTTTAAGTCACTTTTGCTAAAAAGTTACTGGCGGGAATCCTCCCTCCACGCGCAGGACTGAACCCATGCGGGGACCACTTGATCCAGTTCGCTGGTATAAAAAGGGGATCTCTCAGTCGAAGAAAAGAAAGGAGAAAAATTAAGGAGAACACACGAAGTGATAAGAGAATCCAAAGCAGTGTCTAGAAGATCAGAAGAGAGGAGAAGCTGGGAGTGCTACGAAAGAAAAGGAGTTAGTTGAAGAAGAGCGAGTGAGAGGCAAAACAAGGTATCGGAGAAGAGGAGAAGATGTCAGAGAAGAGGTTGCTACTGAAGTCACGATTTCTAGATCAGATCTAGAATCGTCTGCTCGTTTGAGGTACATTATTTTTCATGTTTCATCTGCATATTGTTTTCAGTGTTTTGTGTTTTTCTTATATCTCTATTTTTTAAGCTGTTGGGCAGTGGGGCAAGCTGTGATGCTCAGCAGTGAGGATTAGCTCCTCGGAAAGCAAGCTGTGGTGCTTAACGGCAAGGAGGTCTTCCTCGGATAGCAAGCTGTGAGGCTCAGCAGTCCCCGAAGCTGTGTATCAGCGGTTTAAGCTATGTATCAGCGGAAGCCTCACTCTAGTTTGAGTGAGGGGTGGACGTAGGTCTCAGGCTTGAGACCGAACCACCTAAAAACTCTTGTGTCTTGTGTGATTGTTTATATGCTTATTGATTAGTTAGATGTATGCTTAGGACCGCCCTCAGTTAGCATTAGATTCTGATTGCATTTCCATATGAATAAGTTGTGTAAGCCTTCAACCATCAAGTATATAAAAAGGCATGGCAAGAAAGATAGGTTAGGCCTATTTGGAATGTCATCTCTTGCGTAAGGAGATCCTAGATCGGATTTCCACCTCGTACTTGGTTGTTGGTTGCTCTTCTCATTTGAATGACACATGCTGGAATCTGTATGCATACTGAGTGACTGATTTCAGGTTTAAGTGAAGAGATTACTCTACATGAAAGTGCTGATATTCCTTTAAATCAGTGAACATCGTTTTAAATTTTAATTCCGCAAAGTTTTTTTTAACGGGGCTCCATTCACCCCCCCTCTAGATCTGAGCCGTGCGCTTAACTGCTAGCACCAACTCTCCCAACAATTTGTATCAGAGCGGTTTCTGATTCAACAGATACAACGATCTGCAGATCTGATCCTGCTTTTGGTGCAAGCTATTTTGGTGCATTCGTTGTTTTTGCTATCCATTGTTTTTGATATTAGTTTCTGTATGGTTTCAATGGCCAATCCTCAGAAGTTTGATGGTTCAAGTTTTTACAATTGGCTAGAGAGATTCAAAAATTTTGTGAACTCCATAGATTCTAATCTATGGGTTTTGATAGCATATGGTCCATATGATATTCTTGAGGATGAATCCAAATGGAATGTCATGCACAGATTGAAAAATACTGATAATATGAAAGCCCTGAAGCTAATGAAAAGGGCGATAGATGTTAATGAGTTCCCTTGTGTCTAAGTGCAGGAGTGCGAAGGAAATACTGGACAAGCTGACTGTCAATCATGATAAAGAAGGGAACAAGTGCCTTATGGTCAGAGATCACACCAGTGATCAATTGGATGAGTCTTCATCGCAGGTAAGTTCTGAATCAGATGAACTTACTTTCAATGATCTGATGACTCTTTATGATGGATTGTTAGATAAGTACAAGAAAGTTAAATCTGAAAACAAAAAAATGAAAAAGACAATGTCATCTGAAATAAGTTCATTGAAGTCTAAAAATGAACAGCTAAAAATAGAAATGAAGAAAGTTAAAAATTCATGTGTTAAGTGTGTTTCTGTAAAAAAATTGAATGCAAGTCTTCAATCTGAGCTAAAATGGCAAGAAGAGCTAAGTGACTCTCTTAGGGAAGAGAATGAAGAGTTATTAAACAGAAAGAAAGAAGTCGACCAGATTGAAGATAAATTGAATGAAAAATTGAGCTCGATGAACAAAGAAGATTTGATGGATGAAAATAAAAATTAGAAAGAACAAAACAAGAAGCTCATGGTTTTAAACATTGTCATATCAGAGAGGCTTTTGACAGTTGAAAAAGAGAAGTGTGTTTTGAAAGAAAATGAAACTAATAATGAATTGAAATTGAAATAGGAAATTGACACCCTCAAAAGTTTAAATGATGCATTGCATCAACAGATAATTTCCTGTGAACATGACATTGCAAGCTATGAGGTTAACATTGCATCCTTAAACTCTGAAATCCAAGATCTGAAAAGCTCCATGTCTAAATTTGTTAAAGGAAATGATAACTTGGATAAAATTCTTGGAGCTAAAATAAATTTTTAGAGAAAAGGACTGGGTTACAATCCAGTCAACAACAAGAAGTTTAAGAATAAACTGACTACTTCGTTTGTAAGTAGTTCTGAGCCAACAAAAACACCTTCCTCATCTATTTTTCAATTTACTGCTCAGACGTCTGAAAAACAAAATAAAAATCTGAAAAAGTCAGAAAAGTAGAAAAAGTCTGACAATCTGAAAATACTTAAAAAGTATCCTGCTACCCCTGTGCATGTAGCTAATGAGTCTCACACACACTCACATGCACACAAGAAGAACAACACATGTCATTATTGTAGTAGGGCAGGGCATGTTATGTATGATTGTCATGTCATGAAGTTGGATGATTTGAATGCATCTAAGAAACTGAATGGATTTAAAAATGTCAATAATCATGTCGTGTAGAAAAAGAGAATTCAATGCTTTCACTCTAAAAGATTTGGGCATATGATGCATGACTACTGGTTTGTTAAGAATGATGAATTGAAAGCCCAAAGAGGCTTTACTGATCAAAGAAGGCCAAATCTGTTTTCAAACAAAAGGCCTCATTGTTTTAACTGCAAAAGAATTGGCCACACAATCCAGGATTGTTGGCATGTGAAAAGAAATTCTAAATTCCATGATGGAAATGGTAGAGTTAATGTCATTTCATAGAAATACTTTACTTATGCATCAAAAAGGAACATGAATGCATTTAACTCATGTCATTATTGTGGGAGTGTGGGGCATGTTATGGATACTTGCTTTGCGATGAAATTTGATGACTTGAATGCTTGGAACTCTTGGAGAACACCTATTAGAGGTGTAACTTATCTGACAGGACCCAAGAACTCTTGGGTTCCTAGATGTTCGAAATGATTCTTTTGTTTGCAGGTGTGCCTTGATGGCAGAAAATAAAATGGGATTAAATAAAATCAAGGCACATGAAGGTCAGTCAAACCCCACTCTTCTTTTCTTTATACTATTGCTTGAATAACTCTCTTTGGAATATTGCATGTCTGGTTAGATTGAATTCATTGATGATATTTGATGCTATCTTGTCATGATTGTTATGGTTTTGATAATCTGCCACATGCAATTCCAAATGAGACTTCACATGTTGAATAGTCATTCATGTTCATATTAGAAGCATAGTCATGCATGACCCTTTGGTATAACAAATGGTATGTTGGGAGAAGGGTAGATCATTTCTGTCTGGAAACCCACATCATGCG